>JAOTON010001031.1:0-600000 GCA_034440635.1 Lepas anatifera | reverse complement strand
AGTGATAGAAAGGGATCCATTGTTTCGGGGGAGACGAGAGCAAATGAACTTATTAATAATGGACCTTTCAGCCTTAAACGAAAATTTGCAAAGATGTTGCGACTTTATCCATAATTGAAACAAGTATAACTTATCATATGAGCACCACTAACTCACATAATTATATCGTTCCCGGAGATGGAAAAATAGTATCGATACAAGGTGAACCAGTGCAGCACAGCATACGTTTGAGAGGATTCATGCATTGTAAACAAACTTTTCTGAAAGGCTTTCATTCCAAAAAGTAATTTGAATCTGCTCATATATGCGAAAAAATGTCCTGAAATCGTAACACATACGACTTTGTCACTTGAACAGGTTGCCTAATGATATTTTTACAAGGTGATCATTTCATAGCTGACACGGATCCCAGAATCCCAGATGAATGATGACACAGTGCATTGGGAGTGATGCCGCTAAATAGCCAGTTTTAATCACTACCGGATATGTTACATACAATCGTTTGGTCGTGTCACCGTTGAGGTTGCTCGAGGTCACAGTATTTCTTACAGGAACTAAGTGGAAACTTAAATTTTGTGGCATAATAGGTGACAGAGGAGGGCCGTAGAAAAAAATGTTCAGCACCATTGGAACACTCTTGTTGAGCCCAAACGGATTATGTATCTTATAATATTGCCTAGTCAAATGTCAAAATTAACCTGCTTTGACCTAGAGCCAGGCTTAGGTCTGCATGGTAAAAAGAATATTAATCAAACTGCAGTGGCAAGTCAGACACGACAACGCAAAAATAAAATCTAAATCGCAATTCCTTAGCAATTCTCAATTCTCGCAAGTTATCAAAATTTACCAATTGCCCCATGCATTTCTAATGGAAAGATCATGACCCTGACCCTGCTCCCGGTTATCGATATAGAAATCCTGCTACGAAAAATTATCTTGCTCGGCGACCTTACTATGTAATGTGAATCTAACCACGATAGGCTAAATTTGATATTATTGATGCACCTCCCAAAGTTTTTTTCGAGGTTAGGTCTCTTGACCTGGTTTGGCGGTCTGACCTTGTATGACCCAGACCTAAAATTTTTCCAGCAGCTGCAAAAATTTCGAGTTAGAGGTACATGAAGTACGGTGGCCCTGCGCGAAGGTGTTTTTTTTACTACCTGTGGAAACCTGAAGAGGCCGGTTGTGCACCCCCTTGTGTGGGCGCGTGTTAATTCTCATATATTTTGACACTTGCACGATGGAAATTTCGTAAAGACAATGCCATATGATTGTAAGCAACCGATTACAAAAGCAATCGCTTTGTTTGCGGCGTTAAACATAAGGCTGTACTGCCGCAGTGGTGAAAAACCGTCTGCATACCTACCTTAGGTGCTAAAAATTTGGAACTTATAGCAAAAACGCATTTTTTATTTTTTATATCGAAAGATATTTTATGAAGAAAATTTTTGAGGTGTCTAAAAGGGCAATTTCAACTGCGAAAAGGTCAAGCTAGGTCAAAAAGAAAACGTCAAACAAATAAAAAGTAAAAAATGTTCAAATTTTTAACTTTTCTTTTTCAAAATAAAGTATAGTTCAAGACGAGTTCAATGATATACAAAACTTGTTAATCAGGCAATCCGTTTTGGAGTTATGAAGCATCAAAGATGAGTCTACAAGGTGACCTCCCGAAAATTCCCCGGGCTATAACTCGGTCACCGTTGGTCGGAGGGGGCTAAGATTCTCACAGGCGTGTTTCTGGCCCAAAACTACCCCGGAGACGAAGTTCCAGATTTTTTCTAGATATGGTGGTGTCAAGCCTTGGTCGATCTGTCCTGGAATGCCCCATCTATCCTTACCCTTCCTCATCCTTACCGTCTTCTTCCAAATAGTTTTTAACTATCTACTCACCACAACACTTGAAAAGCCACCTCAACAACAGCTGAAATAGTGTGCAATACGTATATCAATGAATGAACAGTGATTAGGTGGCGTGGAGGCAAACCATTCGAATTCTACGCCGCTGACCCGGGTTCAAATCCCCGGGAGGGTATTCTGCATTACTCTTTCCGATCACCACAATACACTCCCAACAGGGTGAGAGTTGACGACACCATATGATCTCAGCAGGCGGTGTGTCGCAAAGGCCCAAAATCATAACCACCTAACCTGTATGACACCAGTAGGCGTGCTGCACAGCCTAGACAAAAAGACTACTTTTCTACGCATCACTAGAAACATCGAAATCTAGTCACTTTATTCTGCATATGCCCGAGAACAGACGTCGACTTGACCTAAATTAAAAGCTTCTCGGTAAAACATCACAAGTAGGTTTGAGGCACGACATAAGAGGCGCATCTGTGTCGTGTCTCATTTCCCGACTCTCACGTTTGTTACTGAGGCTCATTGCGTGGGACGTGAGAATGGGAGAGACTGTCACCCCTGAGAGAGTGAGAGAGAGAGGGGGAGGGCGTTGTGGCAAACCTTGAGGTGGTTGCGCTGATGAATAAGGCTGCAGCATGAGGAATGTTGCTTAAATCAAGTTTAAGATCCGCTAAACCCAGGTACATTTCAAAGGCAAAGCGAAAGGCGGGAAATAAATGAGAGAGAGAGAGAGAGAGAGAGAGAGAGAGAGAGAGAGTAGAGAGTGAGTGAGTGAGTGAGTGAGTGAGTGAAAGAGAAAGAGGTAGAGAGAGAGAGAGAGTCACACGTATAACTGTATCATACCTACTAGTAGCTAAATAATGATTACAACAGAAAAAGAGACAACCGCCGCATTGGGCATGATATTGTTATTAGTAGCTCTCTATCAGAAATACTCATTAGCCAGCCTCCAACTTGTAATCATGTAGAGACGAAAAAGATGAAAATATTGAGACAAAAACTAATAACATCCTGTTTTGGCTCAAGACCGGATACTATAGAAGCAAAACGTCAGGCCAAATTAATGCTGAACAGCACTTCCTCAGCTCATGATGTATAGAGATGTGTGACATGCTTCCCTAATGCGATAAAAATAATTATCACCAAATAAAAGCCAGTGCGAATACTGCGAAACTAACACTGAGTGGCACTTACCCTTAATCGCGATCGTACAAATCGTGTAAAAACCGCTGATGAGCCTAGCCGACACAGCACAATTTTCATGCGGTCACGTGATTCGTACGATCATTTTCGCTTTACTCTTCCGTAACCACGAGCAGATACAGGCCACGAATCCAAGGGGAAACTAACAAGCATACAAAGCAAACAATCATCACTTTAAGAGACACAATATTTAAGTTATAATTTCTAAACCGTTTCGACTTTATCCCCCGATATCGCAATCCCTGGAGCCGCCTCTGCCCAGAGGAAGAGCACGGGCACCGCACCGCGCCACGACGTGGGAGACTTGTGGTGGCTTAGTGGGGCGACCCTGACAAGAAAGAAGGCCACCCCGCGTCAGCTGTTGTGTCACTGCGACAAACTGCAGCGCGGTCTTTTGTGCGGTCCCCCGGTAAGAAGCGTGGCGTTCATGCCAAATTATCGAATCTGACAGCAGAGGCGGATCTACGACAGATGCTTGGGGGCAACCGGGCTCTAAAATTTCGTAAAAAACAATATCTGGGAGGAATATCGGACTAAAGCGGAAGCTACGTGTGTGAGGGGGAACGACGTTTTGAGAACCCTCTGGATCCGCCAATAGCTGACAGCTTCGGGCCATGGTGGAGGCGTCGGCTATGGCATCCTCTAAAGGGCTGACCGAAGTTTTTGTTCGGTCCAGGTTCCTGGTCTTACAATTTGCTCTAAGACGCAAAGGGGTCGGGACAGCTGACAGGCACAAAACTGCACTCAACTGCACTCAACTGCCCGGAATCACACTGTGTCCTCAAGAGAAGTGGTTACCTCGACTATGGCTCGAGAGAGAGAGAGAGAGAGAGAGAGAGAGAGAGAGAGAGAGAGAAGGGGAGTGAGAGAGGGAGTGAGAGAGAGAGAGGGGAGTGAGAGAGAGAGAGGGAGGGAGAGAGAGAGAGGGAGTGAGAGAGAGAGAATATTGCCTTCGGTTTTTATTGCTTTCAGTTTTGTGCCTGTCAGCTGTCCCGACCCCTTTGCGTCTTAGAACAAATTGTAAGACCAGGAACCTGGACCGAACAAAAACTTCGGTCAGCCTTTTTAGAGGACTGTACAAAAGAAAAGCAGTCACAGTTCCCGTTCTGGTACATGGCAAGCAGAAGAAGGCACGGCCTTTGAAGAAAGTGCACATTTTACACTTGGGGTGGTGTAGATGCCTCAGCAATACGGTGAGTGAGAATGGAACATAAGAAACGGGATGAAGTGGGTAGGGATGAATACGAACTGTTCAGACCACACTCAGAACGGGACGAGATGGTAGAATTTCGATGACAACATCACAAGGAAAACTAAATGGGAGGAGACGGGGCCACTGGATGCAGGCCCCGGGGCAAATAGCACAAGTGTGGCAAAATTAGATGAATGCGAAAAATGTTTCAATATGCTGACATCTAGTTATTTATGAGCCTTCAAATTTGAGAAATATATGATAAACAACAAATGTCTTCATGAAGCTTATATTTTTAGGATTAGTTTGCTAGTGCATCTTTAACATCTACTATAGCCAGATCTCAGCACACCTAGAAAGCACAGGATAGTACCCTCTTTGATTTTAATTTTCTGTTCCTATATTCTGCATGATGCAACGCATTTCACAGCCAGAAGGCGTGTAAGGTCTCTAAAAACAAGATGCCTAAGTCATGTAAAAATTATTGATATCTGTGTTTCCCTCAATCACATTGTATTATGACCCTTAAGCGGCGGGAATGGAATGGTGCAGCGAAGCGCGCTGGGGTTCCACGCCGCTGACCCGGGTTCAAATCCCAGGCGGGAATACTGAATACGAACTCCCTGATCCCTAACATGCCCTCTCAAATAATAAGAGTTGACGGCGCCGCCAGTCATAAGCATTTAATGCATTGTAGAGCCCCAGAGCTTCTGATACTCTCCACTGGCCAAGTGTGCTCTGTCTCTATGCTATAGGACACTTGAAAAGCGTCTGTTCAGTCGCTGCTTCAGATGCCCTGTTTTCTGATCTGATAACGCCTCTGCCACGTTTCTCCGCGACCATCAAGTCGTTAGTCACCAGTTCTGTGACAAATGAAAATGACAGCACGAGGAACAATGGAAACAGAGCGAGGGAGAACCGAGTCACGACACTAGCAAACGTCCTGGCGCTACATGGCATTTTGAAAGAATCCATAGTGGTAAAAATAAGGTAGTTATAATAGCAACACCAAACGATAAGTCCCAAAAACATAGGGTAAGCATGCAGGACCCTGACTTGTTGCAGTGACGGGTCCAGAGAACAAAGTGACAGTTGCCCCTTTAGGTTCGAAGAGACGCGCCCTGCATGCTGCGTATGCTGGGTGCCCATGTCGGCTGCTGAAGGTGCCCTGAGCACTTTTGAAACCCAGAACTGTGCAGAACAGGTGCTTTAATTGACTACTATTTGACACTGGAAGAGATGCTCTATTCTCTGGCGTCTGTCTTTGCTTCCCAGTCGTTCAGTAGTGACAGCTGCAGGCTCCGTCCGACTATTTGGCCCCTCTCTCTCTCTCTCTCTCTCTCTCTCTCTCTCTCCCCCCCCCCCCCCCCCCCTCCCCCCCCCCCCCCCCCCCCCCCCCCCCCCCCCCCCCCTCCCTCTCTCTCTCTCTCTCTCTCTCTCTCTCCAGACAGCGAAACCCCTGGGTCAAATCTGCTCCACTAATTTCCCATAAATTCTCAAGATACCCACGCCAGAAAAATAGACAAAAAGGCTTCGGGAGGGCGCCTCTCTGAGTGCATAAATACACCCCTCTGCCTGGGTGGTATAGACCACCAACTCCCCCCAACCCCTATCGAAATCCTGGTTCCATCACTGGTCTTTGATTCGGCTTGCTACCAAAGAGTGCACTCCTTCCCCGATCAAATGCGTCCCTCTCTCCAGAGAGCCCAGACAAGCCACAGGGACTTTTCAAGGCCAGAGGACGGATAGCTTCTGTTAACTCCGAGAACCCATCCTTATCAATGGGCTCAAATACTTAAGAAAACCTGAGAATACTTCAGAGGGCTCGGCATATTTCACGGATTCAAGGTTACCACAAGGGCTTAATCTTCCACATGAGACTTACTAGATTGGGAGATTGGGGCACCTGTTCACTCTTGGGGTGGAGGTGGGGGGAGGGGGTTCGGAGGAGCTTGCTGCATACTACAGGGCTGGTGGATGGCCAAATATGATCTAGGAGACTAAGTAGCCTACGTGTATGTATATACATCTACGGTACATTGATCTATGATTGGAATACAATACGATAATTTCTTACATAGGGTTCGTCCAATGTGTGAACTACACCTCAACACTCGCCTTCAATGGCAAGCGTGATTCCTACGCCCCCACACCCTACGCTTGCGAAACTGCCTCACGCACACTGCGTGGATAATCAGAGGCGGCTTCAGGCACTCACTCTTAGGAATATTGCCAAATGTTTATAAAAAAATCAAACGACAGAAGACAGCATGCCCCGGGGAGTTTTTTGTTTAATTGGCGTTAACCTCTCAGCTACAGAATCTGATTGGCGCGCTCCAGGAAGATCTCCCAATTTATCCGACACTGCCACTACACCGAGCGCACTCGCATCAGAATCGGACCGAATTTACGTATCCGCGCCCACGCGGACGCCAAGGAGGCTGTTTGGACAGGCTGGAGGGGCGTCGTGAGGGTACCATGCTAATGGCCAGGGGTGGACGCAGGAGCATCTGGATATGGAGTACATTGGTGGTGGTGGCTGTTTCTGACTTTTGAGGAGAAGAGACGGGAAGAGATCAGCATTCAAAATAAAGCGTCGTCATGCAGTAATGTAGTAGGAGGAGGAGGAATTTTACTTAACTAGACAAGCAATTCGAGTTTGTAAAATAATGTGACTGGATTCTATACGGTCTTTCAACAATTCACCTCAGATGTCGGATGGCCTGCTTAAACTGATCTGTTTTTATCAGCAGTCCTGTTTCGTGCTGACGCCGTATTTGTGGTCACTTAACCGTCCCCCTCTGTGGACCAGAAGCAGCTTTTACCAGGGCTGCAGAGCCAATCAGGAGCACGGAACCGTCTCCTGGCAAGAAAAGGTGAAGACTGATCGATTTGAAGTTTAATTTGGTACTGAAAGGAAAGGAACCGTCTGGTATTGATAATGTGGAGCACACAACGGGTTTGAGCTTTGATCTCATTCTAGCAGAAATTTTCCCTGAGCCGACCCCGGCTCTGGGGTTAGTTTTAGTCATTTACCTCGTCACTGAATATATTTAAGCCTTTAATATTAGTCTGCAAGTCTTCTGTGGACAAAAATACCCGTCTTTAACCTAGAAAGAAACACCGGGAGTATCTGTTAAGTAGAAATATCACCCAGAGTTGATATCAGAGTCAACAACCATCCCAACAGTGTTAGTTTCTACACATGAAGTTTTCTATCGACGTAAAATAAATGAACGAACTCCTAATCTCAAGATCGCACGAGGAGGCGTTCTGGGCTCCACCATTTGTAATGGCCTTGTTCCGCCCAAGCAAATACCGCGGAGCATCCCTGGATTATGCTAATGAGGTGCAGTTCTGGGTCAGACAGTGGCAGATCCAGGGAAGGGGGACAATCAAGGGAATTTTACATCACCCCCAACCCACCAATTTTCGCCAACATGCTTAACAAAATATTGTTGTGATTGTAGCTCTTTTGCCCCCAAAACCATCGGACTAGATCCGCCTCTGGAGCCAGGAGCGGGTAGAGTGTGATATGTCGAACACACGTGACTTAATCGAGACACACTTCCGGAACATGGGAGAGACATTTGTCGGTCGGTTCCGAGAGCAAATCAGATGGACGTCTTAAATACTTCCTGTACGGCGCTAACACGCCATCGAAGGTCACTGATGGAAGCATTTAACGCCATTTTTTTTACAAAAATATGCTTATACGTTTAAGGATATGAAGCGTCAATAGATCCGTAACTTTAGGAGATACCTACTTTTATGAGGCAAGTTGAAAATTACGAAACCGAGACAGTGTATTCATTGAATACTACACTATACTGAATACTGAATACTATTCAGGTCAGCAGCGGTCGAGAAATTAGGTGGTCCATTTGCTGCGTAAGCATATTTGACCTATGCTCAATTAAGAGCAAGTTGTCTCTTTTACTGGTCTTTTAACAAGGTAGCCATGATGCTTTCACGCCCCTTCCAACTTGAAAGAATACACCATGGAGTTAATATAAATATTTGAATGGTTCTCGTCGTAGAGTATGTTTGCGACACTAAAAGCACACGATTAAACAGAATCCAAACATTTAAATTCCTGTAGATACAAAGGAGAACATATGAAGAAAACTAAGCGCAAGTCGGTAGGTATATAAAGCTAAGATATGTGAGCAATTTGATGTGCTGTGTAGGGTGGATTTTTTAAAGTATAGATCCATAAGAAAAGTGTAAAAATCTCCACCAGCCATGCTTAAGTTCAGACATTATATGTATAAAAGTTCGAAAAATTCATGTTCCTTGTTCACAAGTGATCTTTTTGATGAATACATAGGACCAGGATGCCGAATACCTTAGTGCGATCAAGACGCATCATCGCTGGATCTGCAAACATTCAGCCATACCACAACCACGACGAACAAGCGTGATGAAGAAACAAGTGCTTCAAAATACAGCGTCTCAATTTGAAAATAGTTAGGTTTAACTTGAATATAGTCCGTAGAATTCATTACACTCCGTTTGTACGAGTCGGTGAAGAACGAGTCGGTGCCAGGCATTCATTAACCACCGGCTTACACCCGCCAGTCAACACATCCGGGTTACCACCACACTGCAGGGGGACGGGGAGGGGAGAAACCAATCATTTGAGATTCACCAACCACGAATGCTGCGGGATACTACTGCCCCGCAGCCAACTACGGTCTCAACTACGCTTCAACGTAGATCTCCAGAAGACAGTCAGTATGTAGGTGGTCAGGCAAGGTCTGAAGATTTCGGGCTTTCAGCGGACGGCTGAATTTCCAGAGCAGGAAGAAAGTGGTATCGAATTTCAATCCTCACTCCAGCTATTACTAATTACAGAGTTTTGAACTTAAAAATTCCATCATTCCACAGTCTGCCCCACAGGACATACATGCCATTCTGCCCCAGGCTGGTTGAGAACGCTTCTGACATTTTATTGATATTAAAAGGGTTTATTTTAGCGAGGTTTTGTTTTCAGATCTTTGGATTGCTGAGCTCCAAAAATAATGCCTTGCAGAATTCATATGCATGCCTACTGTCTCAGCCAAATTCTGCTGCGGCCTAGCAAAAATAAGAAGAGGGAAATTTTGCCGTCAGTCATAATTCCGATAGAAATATGAATTAGGAAACACATTATTTCTCATTATATATATAGTAAGAAAAACTGCCCAAATTGTATGCAATTCTCAAATACACCCAATGCCAAACCAAAACAATGAAATGTGATGACCAGGAACGGGCTAATTATTATTTCCAAGGGACTGATTTAGAAATATTTAAGATAATTTTAACATGTTTTTGTCATTTCATATGAACACATGCTGGATGCTTATTCAGATTTCTATCATGGCACCTATGATATACCTATAAACCAGCCATAATAAAGCAGCATTTCATCAATAAAAACTATTCAATTTCATGGTAGGAACACGGATTATTTAAGACAATTATTCCTGTCGTAATGAAATACACATTCCGGCTAACGAACTGTTGAAAATACCATTTAAAAAAAATCAGTAAGTTCCCTTTTTCGGCATTAGTGATACTGTGAGAGACTGCTTTTCTCTTACGTAGGACTTCAACGCCATTTTTTCCAGAAGTAATATTACATCAACTTTTAGGTTTTGTCGGGATTTAGTTTCCGGTAATATATATATAAAGGTCTTTGCCTGATATTTCGAATCTATTTCGCGATGCTTTATCGACGGACGGTAGGACACTGTAACCTCGGACGGTAGGACACTGTGACCTCGGACGGTATGACACTGTGACATCGGATGGTAGGACACGGACCTCGGATGGTATGAATGTGACATCGGATGGTAGGACACGGACTCGGATGGTAGACATGTGACATCGGATGGTAGGACACTGGACCTCGGACGGTATGACACTGTGACATCATTTCTTGTAATGACCTTAAGATAGAAATACAAACTTGCGAGTTTTAACATTTATCAACATCGAGAGTGTTTCAGTTGTACATTCTCTTCTGTCAGTCTGTATTTATCTTTAACCCAGACTCATTTCTGTAGTAATTAACACTGCCGTAATAAATACCGTGCAAGAAACATCAAGCGCAGGCCCCACATCAATGGTGTGAAGAGAACAGATTATCCCCTCCAACAAGTGTTTGCCTTCAATGTCACGACCCGTAATAACAGTATTTCTCTTTACCTTTAACCCCTTCCTTCTGTTTCCTTCCTGTGCAGTATGGGATTGGACGAGATGTTAACATCACAACAGATACAAGAACCTAGTAGATTTTCTCAGTGATCATCTCCAATGGAGGTATAGAAGGGCCAGAACGCACTCTGTTTCCTTTGCCTGTTTATTTTCAGCAAGATTTTATTAACATGCACATTGACGAAGGAAGGTACCTCCCGCTCGGATTTTTCGCAGAGGACCCGAAATGGCGGCGTACGGCGCCGCTGTAGTTGGTATGCCTTTTCTCTTATCCTTTCTTCTCCTTATGTGAAAAGTTTGGGTCCAGATCATTTTAGGCCAAGTCACCCGTGCAGTTCAAATGAACTCACTCCAAAAAAGTTTACGATACTATAACTAAGAACAGGATTAGTCTATCGATTTGAATTTAGCATTTCATTGGAAATGCACAGGTTAAATAATTTAAAACCAATAACATTATTTGGGCCAATGATGTAGCCCTGATTTTGATATTATTGTTTTTGCCTTGCCCCTGTAGCTCTAACGATGTGCATTTTGACCCAATTTGATCTTGACCTAGGCTTAGTCAAATCTTATACCTGACCAAGGAATGGCGTATTATATATATATATATATATATATATATATATATATATATATATATATATCTTTCCACGGAGCTGGTTGAGAGGATTCCAAAGATTCATATAGCTATATTTTAGCCTTCCTTTGTCAGATGCCACGAGTGAAAACCCTTCATTTCAATTACATGCCATTATATCCTGATAGTCACATGTTCGGCCTTGGTAACTTTTGATCAGACAAAAAAATATAAAGGCTTCCTTTTGGAGATTAGGTCGGGCTACCTAACGCCGTTTACCACTCTTCGCCAACTTGCGTGTTTTTAGATCTTACGGGGTGGGTACCCGCCCCGCCCCCTCCCCGTGAAGGCAGAGGGGGCTCAGACTCCCATCGATACGCATGTTCAAATATTCAAGTACAGCCATACTCATTAGCAGATTTCATTGGAAATCTAGATAAATATATGGGAAGTGCTAAAAATTCCCGAGAATGGTAAGGGGTGATACGACCGGCAAGTCATGAAGATCAAGAAGCGATGGAGGTGTCGCAACAGTGTGGTTCAGGGCTCGGGCACACGTTTCTATTTCAGTCCCAGCACAACGGCTTCGGCTTTGGCCTTTCAGCATGTATCTGTCACTGAGTAATGCAACACGCGCTGGATTCTCTATTGGACTTATTGTCCGGTAGTACTTTGGTAGTACTCCTTACAACCATGGTGGGTTTTATGTCGCAAACGCCCCTTTTCCCTCCCTCGGTTACCTGGGTGCCGGGCCCCATTCGTGTCCACTCAGTAGTGACCTATGTCGACGCTCCTGACTTCAGTGAACTCGGCCGCCGTCTCTCCTGGGCCGATGAACAGCTTTAGATAACGAAGGTGACAATCAAGCCGATAGAGACTAAATTATGGCTAAGAATTTCTGGAAGTGATATTCTTGATAAGTTCCAAATTACGTTCTTTCCGACGCCGTTATTTACATTGAAAAATTTCCTCTGAATCTCGCGCAAGACAGGTGAACGCGCCTCCACCAATCAGCGGCCGCCGTCCGCCAGCAGTCGTTTGCCCGCGGGGCACAGAGGTGAGCGAGGTCACGGTCCGGACACGGCTGGCCGGGCTAGGTTACAGCCTCGGTGGGGAGGGGGTAGCGCGGTGGACAAAAATACCTACGTGTGTTGTGGTGAGGATATTTGTGGTGGATTATCAGTGAAGGGAGGGAGGGAGGGAGGAAAACAGATGCAGGCGTGGGGCATTTTGTATATGTAAACATATATATGGGTAAGGTGTTTGTGCAGTATGGGATGTTAATAGAACCGAAAAACACAGTCAGTTCAAGAAAAAATTCATTAGGTATGTGAATAAGCTTAGACTCCAGAGGTGCTGGCGCTGATTTCGAATCTTGAGTATTTTGTTACACGGTGAGGTTTTGGAGGCTTTCAAAGCTGTCTATTTTTCGGCTAAAAAAGTGGATTGTGCGCTGTCATTTCGCTTTCAAGCTCGTGGTGGGACCAGATTTCTTAATTAAGCGCGCGTTCCGAACACTCTTAGCTCTCAGCTTTCGAATCACACCCAATGATTGAAATTCGGGCAGTTAAAGACGTCAAAATTCGGTTCAAAAGCTATAAATGGTGATTCTTAACACGGGCAGTGGAGAGGGGTCTGATGTCAACGCACATTGGAGGAGGGGCCTTGAGTCCCCCCCCCCGAGATCTACAAATCCAAGAGGGTTAGAAAAACACGAGTTTGGAGTGTGGGTGGGGATCATGCTGATCTACATTGAAACAAATCTTATTGATTCAGATTAATATCCTCAAGGTCAAATGGGGTCGTAAAGGTCAAATTTGGGCCATGCTGGAGACCTATAGGGAAATGCCATGACTACACAAAAACGGGAATATACTGAGAGCAGACTAGTTTCATAAAGGGAAGTTTTCACACAATCTTCTCTGAAGGTTTGAGGTCAGGACAGTCAGACGACGTAACAATATTACTATTCCTACAATCACAATATACCTGCACTATACAACCTTTGGAAATAGGGGTTGACCTTGGCAAAAGACCTTTGACCTTGACCTTGAACTTGACAGAGTAACATTAACTATGAAGTCATAGCATAACAACCATCATTCTGAGCAATGTCGTTTAACCGGAACAATAAGGTCAGTGACCTTGAATATTCTTATGACCTAGACCTATGACCTTGAGCTTGACCTTCATGCCAGGTCACGTTGATGTATAACCCAATTATATGACGTTATGACGTCAGCAATCTAGAAACAGTTCAGGCGAACTGGTGCGACTGCATTTTCGCGACGGCTTCAAAATACAGTCCTGACTCTAAAAACCAATAAGTCAAAAGGATATGGGCGGATTTTCAGACTTCTTTCACCAATCAACGCACTCATAAATTCTCTCGAATCTCACAATGGAGCTTTTCCGTCCAGGAGCGGTTCTCTGGGTACCTTGATAAAATTGTGGGGGTGGGCATTTTAGGACCCGCTCCACTGTGTGTTTTAACGAAATAAATACAACTTAAATATATTATTATATATTTAATTTATATTTATATATATTATTATATTATATTTTATATTATATATTATTATATTTTATATATTATTATTTCACTAATCAAAAGTAGTAATAATTGAAAAATCAAACCAAACAGAGTCGTAGCCTGTCTAGTTTTGTATCGTCCAAAGTTTCACTTTTTGGAGTATTAAGGCGGGGGAAGTACACGCCCTCACATGGAGTCAAAACACACTCACCTGCCTTACACGTGATAGAGCGGCGACAATGGAGAATTCTACCGGACCAATAACGATACTGAGATTTACAGCTGAGCTCAACTAGACGTGCCACAATTACAGGGTCCCTTGAGGTCACCACAATTAAATTTTACTGACCTAGCAAGAACTTGACTTGCCTCTATGGCTCCCACTTTATATCCAGTTATAAGTCTCAAGTCTGGGTACTAAATCTATGAAGCTTGTTTGCTAGGCATATGGTCGCTATATGACCTTAGAAGGATAGTGCACCCTTTAGTCCAAATAGATACCTTTGAACAGCGCGAATGTGCCTGATTAATATCTATACAACCTGCTCTCTGCCTGCTGCTTAGATATCAGGGCTAAGTATTAAAACTGTTCATATATAACGTTATGTTACAAACTCTGAATAAAAAAAGAAGATATATATCGGCAGCCCTTCATCAGAATGTGGAGTAAATATCAAAATTCTCAGTCAAGTAAGCGACTGAATGAGCTTCACACAAAAATCCTTTAGAAGAATCGTTAAAAATAAGATGGATGTCGACAACAACGATAGGTACCTCTAACCAAAACAATGCCGACAATACGACAAACCAGACCAGTATTACAGACTTTCATTATTTCACCAAACACCAGCTTATTAACAAAAAAACCTGAAGTACCTTAATCGGTTATTTTATACCTTAAAAGGCATTTTTGTGTGAAGCTCAATTCGAGGTCTGGCATACTGACGAATATGATATTACTCCACGATCGATGAAGGCTCCAATATATAATCTCAGTGTTTTCATTCCGGATTCGAGGGAGAGGCCAGGAACATCTTAGTAACCATCATCATGCCCTCGCCGCAGCACTCAAAACTTATCAACGTATAACGTTATGTCATTTAATTAAGTTGTGCTCAGTTGACGTCTGACGTATTAACATGATGCAGCAAATCAGTAAAATGTGAGCACCAATTCAGCTAGCTTACGCCAAGCTTATAACTCAAGCCATAAGCTAAGTAATCGATAAAATCTGCGCGTCTATGAGCACCGAAAGCGAAGGAGGGAGGGGCAGGAGAGACGTATCCCCGTCATTCATCAATGGGGACGTCCCTCGGAGATTGTAGTACTCGGCTTAGGCTTTTTTGCTTTTGCAGACTAGGTTTTCTCACCACCGCAGACCAGTGAAAACGCTTTCATTTTAAGTTTTCCTGAGTTGCGTTGTCAGCACTCGATAAGACGGTTTGGGTTTTGCCTCCGGTCTCGTCGGATCATCGTCCTTCACCACTGCTTGAATACAAAAAATGTGGCACCGTCCATGCAGATGTGAATATAACAAAACGCTGACATACATGGTAGATAATGACTGTCAGCTGTGTCACTATCTACCAATACAGAGGACAGATGGTGACACAATGCGACAGCCCACTGCCAATGCAGCCCCAACGCTCCGATGACAGAAAAGTACTAGCTCGGGAACAAGACACTATTCGAATCGGCCTCATTATTACCTTTTATTTCCTCCAAATTGCCTGAAACTGGGAAATTTTCCGGATGAGAACGGGCGGGCCCAGGGGCGTCCCCGCGGATTTTTACTAGGGGAGGGGAGGACTACAACCTGGCGACGTTGGGGAGCGGGGACTGAGAGGGGAAAAAGAAAATCAATAACTTCACGGGTGAGTGCTATCGATGCTTTCATCCAAAACGAATTTGGTAGCGCTCGTCCAAGTTCGCTCGATTAGTGAAAGAAAGGGCGAATATTGGCGGCTGAATACCCAACATAAAATGAAGGGATACCTAAAAAATTTCACTTTGATAGACACCCGCTTCTAATGCCCATGGACATTTCAACGGCCCCGTTTCCCCTTGCTGATCCTCACATTCCCACACCAGTCTATATTCTAAACAGCAGACCACACACAACGAACAGGATAATCTCTTCGACAATCCACACATACGTCCACTCACAACGATCATCAGTCCAACAAATCACAACATACAATCTTACAATTGCCAACCTGACAGGCCGCATACTCCGAATCGCAGCCAGGTTAGGCCCAAGCTTCGGCGGGGCCGGCGCGGGCGACGATGACCCAAGGTCAAACTTGTTTTATAGAGGAGGGGAAGTGGAGCGGGCCACTCAGTACTGCACGGAAACGGAACAAGACAGCAGTGCGTCGGCCGCCACGTCGGAAGCGACGCGTCAGGAAACCCGACATGGTGAGCGATGATCGCAGCAATGATGGTGGCATGGTGCGGTTGTGGTTAGTTGTGCGTAATAGGTAAAGTATAGGTGTCGGAGAGAATCCAGATTCCACGGGGGCCGATCTAGGGTCGTTCCGTTCACTCCCACCTAAATGCATTTGGAAGCTATGATTGTTAATGGAAACCCAATCTGTATAGAAAGCACACACACCTGTATTTTCACGTGACATGGAGAGGCAGAATGCTTTTCCGCAATAACAGCTCAGGTCATTAGCGACATAAAGCGAATACGTACGCAAGACGGTAAATACAAAGACAAGGAATCCGCAGGGCTATTTCCACCCGAATTTTCCAGCCAAGCGAATCCAATTCCGGGATCCGTTCCGGAATCAATTCGGATTCGGATATCCGAACCGTGTTGCACTCCAGCAGCGGATTGGGATTTAGTGATGAGTTGTGATCTAGTGATATGTTGGGATCTAGCGGTGGGTTATGATTTAGTGATGGGTTGTGACTTAGTGATGTGTTGTGATTTACTGATGGGTTGGGATCTGGTGATGGGTTGTGATCTAGTGGTGGGGTGGGATCTAGTGGTGGGGTGGGATCTAGTGATGGGTTGGGATCTAGTGGTGAGTTGGGATCTAGTCATGGGTTGGGATCTAGTCATGAATGGTGATCTAGTGATGGGTTGTGATCTAGTGATGGGTTGTGATCTAGCGGTGGGGTGTGATCTAGTGATGGGTTGCGATCTAGCGGTGGGTTGCGATCTAGTGGTGGGTTGCGATCTAGTGATGGGTTGCGATCTAGTGGTGGATTGCAATAGTCACGAACCTGGGGGCAGGTTATTGGAATCCGAATATCAGCGTCATTTCTCTACGCAGAAAACTAATTGCAGTCGAACCTAGCAGCAGGCGTTTTTCCTACCAGTGTAAAATCACGGTATCTAGACGTTACTGTGTGAACTTTTCCGTAACGTCATGGCAAGATTTAAAAGTCAGTCCCAGAGTAAGATAAGAGAGAAAGAGAGAGAGAGAGAGAGAGAGAAGGCCTCCAGTTGGTAATGTTAACCACTCAGACAGGCGTATATCTCTTCGGAGACAAGCACTTTGGGCAGCATATTGTAACATTTTGAAGGAACAAATGTATGTATCTAACGTGGCTGCAAATATAACATTGCTGCACGAGGTGCAAAGCACAAAAACCTGATGCGCGAGACAGTGCTCCGAAAAAGTTTTCACTTTTTCGTTCACATTCTTTTTAGCTGCACGAAATGTCTGCCGACCTTCTCCCGAGGGTTTTCAGCATGCTCTTCAAGGCTTCTACCTTGGTTCAGAGAATCCGTTAGTGAGCCCCATAGTTCAGAATCAGTTTACCTACAGACCGTATTCGAGATGTGGTGGCGACAGGTACAGCCGTAAAAAATGTGAAGGAAAGTTCGTATTACGAAGCCAACCGTGATTAAGATGATTAGACGGAAAATTGTGCCACTCAGCATACTTTGACACAATTCAGTAATGAAGGCGTTACCGTAGGGCAGAATTAAAAAATAAACAAGCTTAAACGGAATGCCAGTACTACTGATTTTTATCACACACATTAAAGATATTGCGATATTTCGAGCGACTTCCAATCCTTCCCAATCGCATCCTAAACATAAAATATTCCCATTCCAGCAGACTAAGTATCTGTGTTAAGTTGGATTTTTGACTATAGTGAGCATAAAACAAGTCTGAGGAGCCCACAGAGCCTGAAAAGTATCTTATGTGCACTTTGCCGTCAATGAAGCCGAGATTCACCCCGGAGCAGCCTCAGAGCGTACTCTTTTCGTACCGCCCGGGTGAGGGTCTTTTTAGAACTCCTCGGGTTTTTGCGAAGTGACCCAAAAACGGCGGCGCGCAGCACCGCCAAACTTACTCTAGCTGTTCCTTCTTCATTTTTACATCAATCCTGAAAATTTTACCTCAAGTTCATATCAGGTCAGGTCACCAGGCCAGGTGAAGTAGCCTCACCCAAAAAATGCTTAGGACTGCAAACTAAAAGGAGGGATAATCGATCAAGCTGAAACTCATACCACATATTGGGCTCACCAAGAGCTACAAAAAATGTTCCGGGATATGTTATATTGGTGTTCTAAGGTCATGTACAGAGCATGACCTCTCCATTGCAATTGCATGGAGAAAATCACGAAATGAGCTTTTCTCAGTAAGTATGGATGGAATCAACTTCAAACATCGGTTACAACTTGCTCTTAGCCCATTACTGAAGTTTAAATAAAACATGTTGACCGGTGACCTTTAAAAGGTCACCATAGGTCAAATAACATTTTTCGGTGCTTTACTCTATAAATTTTGAATAAACAAAGATAGAACTTTTATTTTCTCACCGAAGTGTTTGTATGGTCACTGCAAGTCAAATGCTATACCGGGTCAAGTTGTGTCAAACCGTTGACTTGGGCCAGGTCACATTTTAAATTGAACCTGGCATAGCAATATCATATATCATTCGATTCGTATTGACAAGAGAACTTCAATGGTGCATCAACTAATCAACATGACCGTATCTTTCTTGGTTTGGAAGTTATGAGCCAAAAAGGAAACGCCTTTATGCATGGGTGGATAAGGATATTCCCGAGAACATTCCCAAAGTTCAATGACCTGCAGCTCCCTAGGCTTTGAACTGACCCGAAAATGATTGCCACTAAGATGAAAGAAAAACTCAAGAGCTTTCGAGTGGTATTCAAAAAATGTTTCTAGCTACCTTAGTTTCTGAGATATGAGGTTCTCTTAATACACCTCATATTAGCGATTTTGACCTATTTTGACGAGGCTCTGGTGACCTTAATATTGACCTGACGAGAAAAACGACCAAAGTATTTTCGATATCATTTTAGAAGAGCCTTTGATTTCCTTTTGGCGCTTTTTCAAGCTCTCTTAGTTTTTGAGATCGTGGGGGTCTTTTTTACCCCCCCTCCCACCAGGGCGAAGGTGGCTCGTACCCGCCACCGGGGCAAGGGTTAATCAAATCTCGATAAGTCCTTAGCTTTGATACGCCCGCCATATTAGCGCTGCTTGGTCGCACTCAGCCGATATCTCCTCCCAGTTCGTTCCAGCCGACACCGATTCTCGCGCCTGCTCTGAGGTCCTCCAAGTTCCTCTCAACTCTTTTCTGAGGAGGCGCTGGAACAAATCTGTGTCTAAGGGATTTAGCACAGAGGAAGCGAGCCCCATCGCGCACCTCCCGCATGGTCTAGTGGTTAGGATACACGGCTCTCACCCGTGAGGCCCGGGTTCGATTCCCGGTGCGGGAACACGTTTTTTCCGTCGGACACTTTATTAAAGCCACGAGATTTATTATTTATTCATATTGCCAACAGAAGCAGGGGCGCCGCCACGGAATTCTCGCAGGGGGGACGGACCCGGGCTGGTGCTGACCGGGGAGGCGAATTTTGAGTATATTCGGTACTTGACAGCATTAATGACCATTGACCCAAAAATTTTGGGGGGGACGTCCCCCCTGGTTGGCCAGCAGGGGGGACGCGTCCCCCCGTCCCCCCCGCTTTCGGCGCCCATGAACAGAAGCATATACATTTCCAGGCGAAGTCAGAGCCTAAAAATAAACACAATATGCTTCAAGTAAATGACACGCATCTCACATGAGAACAATAAAATGCATCACCCTAGGCTGGGGTGTTCCTCCCCGAGTATAAATGATTCTGGCAAAACATGAATAAAAAGCTAGAAAAAATACATGGTCTAAAATTACCTGCTGCGGCCATAGCGCTAGCTCGCAGCAAGTACATGGGGGAAACGGATGTATGTTAACACGCGCATTGACGGGGGGCGGGTACCCGCCCCCTCGGGTTTTTCGGAGATGGTAGAAAAACGGCGGCGCGTAGCGCCGCCGTACTTGGTATACCTTTTCCCTCATCATTTTTACAACTTCTGTGAAAATTTTAAGGTTAGGTCATCTCAGGTCAGGTCACCAGTACAGGTCAAGTGACCCGACCTCAAAAAAAGTTTAAGATAGCATAAGTCGGAGCAGGGTGAACTTACCCGATTGAAACTCATATCACATAATGGCCCCACCGAGTTCTCTAAAATATGTTCCGGTACTTTTGATATCGATGACCTAAGGTCAGGTACGAGGCATGACCTCTCCATTGGAAATACATGGGAAAAATGGTTTTTACGGAATAACTCAGTAACGGATGGTGATAGATCATTTATTTTAGCTGCATTAGATAGACTCGCCTGGACTTTGCGGTTCTAATGATATGCATTTTATATAATTTGACCATGACCTGACCTCAGGTCAGGTCAAATCCTTGATTTGACTTAGCACGGTCAAATTATATATCATTCGATTTGGCTTGCTAAGAGGATTCATATAGTTCAAGTCGTTTTGCTCTATCTTTACTTGTTCAGATGTAATGGCCGAAAAACTGAATTTACATGTTATCCCTATGACGGGCATGTTTTGACCTCTCGTGACCTTAAATGTGAACTGACAAAAAATGGTTCAAATGTTTCTGATGGATATGTAGATGGGCAGCCCAACGCCGTTTACCGTTTTTCGCTACCTATCGTGGTTCTCGAGATCTTAGGGGGGCGGGTACCCCCTCGTCAATGCGAAGGTGGCTCAGACCCCCGTCAATGCGCGTGGTAAAACATTGACCTTGAAACTTCTAAAAGATTCAACAAATAGTTATCTCCTCAGTCTCTAGAAACCATGTCTGACGGATTTATTACAGAGGATGCGAGCCCCATCGCGTATCTCCCGCATGGTCTAGTGGTTAGGATACACGGCTCTCACCCGTGAGGCCCGGGTTCGATTCCCGGTGCGGGAACACGTTTTCTCGCCGAACACTTAACAAAAACAATGCGACTGCTCGACTCATCCGTCTCTACCCTCTCCTTCAAGTGGTGGCGTGACTTCTAAGTGATAGGTTGAAGGAGACATCAAAGATCCAAACCTATAAATAGATGACCCCACGCCATCCCGCATGGTCTAGTGGTTAGGATACACGGCTCCACCCGTGAGGCCCGGGTTCGATTCCCGGTGCGGGAACACGTTTTCTCGCCGAACACAACAAAACAATGCGACGCCACACATCCGTCTCTACTCTCTCCTTCAAGTGGTGGCGTGACTTCTAAGTGATAGGTTGAAGGAGCACATGCCGTTGAAAGATCCCGGAAACTCTATTAGAATAGATTGTAGATAGCAGGGGCGCCGCCATGGAATTTTCACAGGGGGGACGGACCAGGGCTGGTGCTGACCGGGGAGGCGAATTTTGAGCATATTCGGTACCTGACAGCATTAATGACGCTGGACCAAAAATTTTTGGGGTGACGTCCCCCCTGGTTGGCCAACAGGGGGGACGCGTCCCCCGTCCTCCCCCCCACTTTTGGGCGCCCATGGTAGATAAAAACACGAGACCGAGTTGAAACCCTACAAATCCACCAGGAGGCCGTCCAGCGACTGCATGTGAGGCATCAAGAAGCAGTGACCTGCCATACTGCAGGGGTGAAGCCTGCCTGTCGAAGCCTTATCTTTGACAGAAGGAGCTGAGATGAGATCTGACTCGCTCTTCTACAGCCCTGCTGACTCATTCTGGACTTGTGAAAGGAGACCGCCTAGTGGATCAGAGAGGCAGAGAGCTGACTCGTGATAAACAGTCTTGTGCTGCACGGTTTGGACATTACTCCGGTCGTTGAGTTGGTCGAAGGTTGCACCTTCGTACCGACACGACAGAAGGGGAGACGGGTACATCTACGGACCTAAAGGTGTGTTCAGATTGGTTTCCCCTTAGATCCGTCCCTGACCAGTCACATCCTTCATTTCACCCGGAAAGTAGAGTCAAAGGCATGCAATTGAGTCACTTCATGTGTATCTAGGTCACACACTGATTATAGAGGCCTTAGGTGAATTCTTACAGTTGGCTCTCCCACATCAAGAGATAGCTCTTTTAATCGCAGACAATGTATCCAGGACTGCCAGCCAGTCATCCGAGCCCGTTAGTTTTAAACATCTGAAAGCGCTCATGCCTGCAGAATAATTCCGACAGCGTTAACTGCACTATAAAGACTGTAATGCCAGCAGGGATGTACCTAACACCGCTGGTGCACCGGAAAACATCATATCGTCCCTTAAACAAGCTTCGGCAACCCTTTTCACCAACCAAATAGTATAAAAGGATGTCATGGACCACAAATAAAACAAATAAGGAGGAAAATTCTCGAGACTCGACAAGCAGCAAATTCTAAAACCAATCGCAAAAGTGAAACGGACTCCATACATACAAACGCAATTGCATGCATTCACATACGAAACAGCACCTCGCACATGCACACTGTAAGAAATAAAACATGTACGTACAATTCAATTCAGTTCTATATATTTGACCGAGGTCCGCCGCTACAGGGGGATATTTTCACACGGCCACGTCACGGATGTAAGACAGCCCATGTTATAACTAGTTAAAAAGAGGAAAAACGTGCACACAACGACCAATAGGAATCAGTCACACCAAACACTACCCATAAAACCTACATCATATCCGGCAAAACCCATCAAACTGTTTTCAAGTGCAATTTAAAATGGTCTGTGCCGGGTTAAAGTGACAGGGTGTTTGGTTAGTGGACGCCGCGGGAACAGAGCCGGGGCCTGCTCGCCTTGGTCCCAGTCCGAGGATGCCTCCTCTGTTACATATATCAATACGGATATGTATTTTTCTAATGCTTTGACCGGTAATATACGATCTTCTACTAACCCGACACAAGACGCTGGTCCGAGCCAAGTCTCGGCCTCAGCCGACAGTGTTGGCACCCGAACGCTGCATCTATATATAGAATTTCATTGCGCAGCTTTCTCAGGCATCGGTGGTTCAGTGGTAGAATGCTCGCCTGCCACGCGGGCGGCCCGGGTTCGATTCCCGGCCGATGCATTTTGCTCAATTAATCAAATGTTCATTGTATGCGCCTCAGCAGTTGAGTTCAACCCAACCGTTGCACTTCTCCCTCGCATCATTTCTATCAGCCGTGGAACGAGATCCACAGTGAAGGTTCTTCTTATGGTCCCGGCTCACGAGCAATGCATGTCTCGGCCGGGAATTGCCCGGGGCTACAGAGACAGGAGAGTGCCAGATGATGTGTTAATGGCATTTTCAGTAATAGTATCTTTATAGTGCTTGATAAGAGCCGAGAAGCTCGTTAGAAGTAGGTTCAGGGGCACCAAAAGGGGAGAGATGAGAGGGAAACAGAGGGAGGGGAAGTGAAAGGGAGGAAGGGGAATTGACAGATGGAGAGAAGTGACAAACGTCTGTGTCTGGGACATGGTGTTGCAGCCCTAGCTTCAACCTGAGCCCTGTTCCAGCTGTCAGCACAGTTTTGTCAGCAGGACCTCTAACCTCTCCTCCAGAAAAGTAACATCAGCGCTAAAATTGCCTCTTGTTTGTGCTAAGCAAAGGGAAATCAAACCTTTACACCATTAAAAAATATTAGACTGCCACTTCGTGCACTTACTATTTTTCATCAGCGCAAATAGCAGGCCGTCAGCCTGTAAAACCTCTAGAACTAGTTCCCGGGGAGAGGCTACAATCCTGGTGACGTAGGCGCAATGCAGCCCGCTGATTGGTGCTGATAAAACTCTGCTGACAGCTGGAACAGGGCTCTGGATTCTCCCCTTCCCGCATTGACGCCGTTTGGCATCACTAGTTGGTGCCTACTAGTTGGTTGGTGCATCACTAGTTGGTGCCTCGTCAAACCCAAACAAACATTACGCCTGGGGCGGAGTGCAACACTTGCGCTGAAGACGTCTTTTCTTGCAACATCGCATTGAAAGTCCACGCACTTGATACCCAACTGTTCATTGAAGATTCTCACTGTTTGGCGCCACCTGGGACAAACACTCTCTGCCAAATTTTCGAAAAAATCAATCCATACGGTGAAAAATTAGACAAATAATTTAAGCAAACCTTTACGTTTTTATTTAAAAGGCATTATACGTTCACATTGCAGGCCCCAGACCAAGTGGATTGAGACGATTGGGGGGATGAAATGGTGATATTTGTCAAAAACACATTTCTGTATAAATTCCAAGGGTTGGAGAAATACCTTGCCCCTTTCCTCCCTCCAAATTGAACCCCCCATCTAGAGCAAGCACACCGGTCATGGCCTGGCTTAATCATGGTCCGTTGGATACACACAGCGAGTGTTTCAGCTGATCACACCTACCCGAATGGGGACAGACCATTAGTTCCCATCCCATTTATCCATGACGGAGCTGTTGGACTCTGCGGCAGCGGAAGGCAGTGCCGGTGATTAGGGAGTCCTGATCGACCGGGAGCGGCGGAGAGTGATTTAGCGCCACTTCCAGGACGGAGGTGCTGTCCTAGCTGCTAGACCACGTGATGGATACTGTTCTCAAGTGGTCTCTATGGAGTTTGGTGGTTGCCGTGATGAGGGCGGAGGCATGATTCAGGTACGAGATGTACTGGCGTGCCGTTCCGATAGGAAAGGCGCGTCTCTTCCGTGGGTGCATAGTTGTACTTCTTTGGTTGACCGGGTACCCGATCAAATATCAAACCTTGCCAGGTTTATATAAAATCTTGGAGATTTCTGACTTTATGATTTCTGGAAGATTGGATTCGATTAAAAAATTTTTAAAATTGTTTTCCAGTTTTGAACTAGTATTTACGAGCAATGTGTTCGATTGGGACACTCACCAATAATCAGGGCTGGAGATCTCTTCTCGATCCAAGGAGGGTCCTGGTTGGGTTAATGCCGGCACGGTAATACAAACCCTATATAAAGCCTATGGGAGACAAATAATCCAGGGGGACGGTTCTGACCTCCCCTGCCACCCTATACCCCCGGGATCTCCACCCAGGCCAATAATTACAAGAAAAATCACCCTTTGCCTCTGTTTCTTTACACTGTTTTCCTACATGCGTAGTAAAAAGCTATCATCACGCAGTTTTGATGGCCACGCTAATGCCGCCTCTGACATAGTTCTGGCACCGCCTCTGACTGGCAGTCTAATTAATCACCGGCCAGGTACATCACGTGTGACAATCGAGGTTCCGCCCCAGCCTCCCTCAGTCTGTCCTTGCGTGTGCATAGTTATCGGCGGTCCCCTTTTCCCACCAACCACACGCCAACAGTAGACTTAGGCACGGGACAGGAAACTGAACGGAGATTAAAGAACAGGATAGAGTGGGATGAAATTAAGAAATTATTCTGGCTTTTACTCGGACGGTATAAATTTTGGGAATTGCCGCAGATAAACAGGATCAAACGGGACAAACTTAAGCGGATTCTGAGGCTTGGCTAAATGGCTACAGATGCCTAGAGCATAACCGAAAAAATCCTTCGCTTTATATTTCGCTTTTCTCTAAACTCAATATCTACGAAAAATAGTGCTAGTTTTTTAACCCACATATTTCACCTGCTAACAGCTTCTAAATCCTTTCCACTAATTCCCGCTTTTCCATAAACCTTGACTGGCAGGGGATGTGTAGACTTTGGGTGGGGAGGGGGAAGTTGGAACTCGATGGGGCCGATTCCCGCTCTAAATATACACTGCTTCGCCGCAAATGGTGAGTTCTATGACAAATAAATATCGAATATTTTCTGGTAGGCTCTATGCCCTGGCCTTCTCAGTTGAAACCTCCTTATAAGAAAGGTGTGAAATTTCCTTTAAGCTGGACAGGACCAGTGCGTGGGCCAAAACGTCCTCCTGAGCTGACCTCCAGCCAACAGGCGCAGCTGCGTCCTGAGTTGGTGCGGAAACAAGCGCACACTGAACGCCATTGTCCAAGAAGACGCCAGTCACGACACTCCGCAGGGGCGGATCCAGGGGGGCAGTGGGGCCCTGCCCCACCAAAACTGGTCACACATCAGCCACTTTTGGCCGATTTTCTGTAACAACACTGTTCACCACTCTTCTTTAACACCACTTTCACAGTTTTTCCCGGGTTCGCCGTTTACTTTAGTCTAGATCCGCCTCTGGCAGGCCGGCAGTGGTTGTCGGGTAATAAATAGATGTCGTAGCTGCGTGAGTGAATTTCAGCGGTGAAAGGAGCAGGAAAAGATGACGTCACGTAGGAGGGATTAAGGCTACAAGGCTGCTCCCCGAGCCGGAGCCAATTATGTTCGTTCGCACCGTTTTTTTGTTTTTGCTGGCAATTTCGGTGTAAGTGATCACCATCAGCTGACTGAGATCGCAGTCCACAACAGGTCGACACCGGTTGCGACGTGAACAGTGTAAATCTCAGTCATTCAGTTTTGCTTAAGGTTTACCGACGTATGAACATCTAGGTCATAAGCATCGTCACGGGCAAAAATGTGAGGAGGCCAGCCAAACTTCAACCTGATGCTGACAATAAACTTTCCACGTTAGGATAGAAAACTGTTCGAATTTGGACCTCTCATTGCTTTCGGCACCGGCTGGTTAATAAAATGTCCGATTTTCTCCCGTTTTGACTGAGATTAGGAAATGCTTGGCCAAAAAAGTGGGGCGTCAGGCCCCCTGGCCCCCCTCTTTTCTGACGCTTATGATCTAGGTTATACTGTGTCGCGGGGAAGGTAGAACTAACTATGCTGGGACTAGGGCATGCCGCCTAATCCTTCCATTTGACCACTCCGAGCGTTATATCAATCGAATGTCACGATAAGTGCGATATGAATTAAATGAAAATGGTGGATTTTCGCTATTCGCTAGAAAAACTAGTTTTCGGAAAAGCTAACAATTTGCTGGAAAAGCTAGTTTTCCGTACGTGTTGTGCCTCCCTCAACGAAGGTGGATACAATATTCCAAAAGCGCTCCCAAATGAATGTTTAAAGAGTGGAAATAGTCCAGGGTTTCCATGTATTTCACCTGAGTTACTTCAAATCACAGTTTCATTTTGATACCTCCGTATTACATGCCCTGTTGCTAACTGAAACTATGTAATAAAGGGAAAATCGGTACGATCGTGCGATTAATTAACAATGTATTTATATAAGTCTCGTATCGTTCTCCCGCATGCAGAAACGCTGTGACCGGGCGTTGAGATAGATTACGTTTGCACCTTGTGAGACCCAAACCCGGAATCAACCTACAACGATGTCGCTTCTCAGTTATCAACCTGTCGAGAGCATTCACCTGCAGTAGTTCGGTTCTGAAACATCGACTGTCACAAGCACACTTACAGATTTGTGCCTAATTAACATTAATGTCCATTGGGCATTAACGTGTCCCATAATGCATGCAATGCATGCATGCATTGCGACAGACATAGTTGACGATACCAGGACTGACTTTATCTTCTTGATTTAGGAGAGGGGGTGCTAGATGGGGTAACAGTGACACGTTAAAACAAACCACGTGAAGACCGAAAACCCCAGGCTGGGGTCTTAACTCCATTCTACCCCTTTTTCTGGAGCTCCCTCCACCAATTTGGGATAAGCTGACGCCTTGCGGGCTCCTTTCAAGGCCGACATGGCCGCCGAATATTGAACGGTAAGAAGTCCTGATGAGGTGCTGGGGTAGACCTGAGAACACGCTGTGTCTTCCTGTTTATAATAATATAGCCTTTTATAGCACTCATAATTGTCTGTATGCGGATAGCTGTTGATTAACTGGACTTCTCCGTTCAAGTGTTTTTAAGGTGTTTGCTCAGGACATTTTTTGCATACAAACTGAGGCCCAATTCTGGCCCCTGTCCCCTCCCATCGGTCCCAAGCCCTTTGGATTTTCCCCTTCTGTCGACCTGCCCTCCTAGTTCTGAATACCTGAACATATATTTCGCGTTCGAAAATGTCTTTGAGCATTTGCAGAAGGCAGTTATGGACCCCAAAATATTTTTTGTGCAAGAAATGCCTTTTAAAGTGATGAAATGTACCCCTTGAGCGCTAAAAATACATTTTTCTTCATTGATCCTCAGAAAAATGTTTGAAACAAAATGCACTAGGTATTCCGCTTTCACCGCGCCACATCGACTCTAAGAAACACTCCCCTCGTTCACGTAGCATATCCCCATCTGGTGTACTCCCCCAGACATCCGGCATCTCACGGCCGTAGTGTAGCTTCGCTTCACAATTCCCTGCCCATACGTGCCATGCGCACGGTCGTGCTGGTAGCTTCACTTCACGATTCCCGCGCTCTTTGTACGCGCTCTGACATAGCTGGGAGTAACCCTGACCTTGACATGCAGTCATTTACATACTCCCAGGAGTGTCGTCACCGAGGAAGCGCCCCACGACAAATGAGCTCGCCGCAGGCAGAGGCGCACCCAGGAAACGTCATGAGGGGGGCGGGGGCGGTGGCGGGTCTAGACGGTTGGATTGGGGGGAGAGACATGGTTCAAAATGGCAAAAACATGATTTTTTAAGAAAATCAAAGGGTTGGGTAGAATACTTCCCCCTGGATTGGCCTGGGGGCGGGAGAGATGCATATCAAATCTTGTCAAACATGATTCTACACGGCGATTTGCATGCTGACAGAGGTTGGAGTTGATATCTTCGTTGGAGTTATTTCTACGTTTTTTCAGGTTTAGCAGTGGGCTGGCTTAGTTTGTGAGTTTGGAGTATAGAGAGCTTCAAACGAGTGTCACATCGTCACGTCTAGGGGCCTTTACCCATTTGAGCTTTTAAGAGCCCACTGATGTCATACTATCTAAATTAGACGTATTCTTGTAATATATTACGGGTGGTTTTTAAAACATTTGCCATACAAATGGAACTAAAGTTAATACATTACTGGATCCAGGGCAGACAATTGGGGGCACTTCCTCCCCCAAGTCGACCCTCTGGCGCTCCCTGAAATGGTCACGATGAAAGGTAAAACAATTCAATCAAGAGCCTATCAATCACATCCACATGGAATCTTATGCACTGCATACAAATTCCCCCCTCCCCCCACAGGGGCGCACCCCGGATTTTCGTTAGGGGCTGGGCCCGGCTGACGAAGGGGGGGCGGGAGGTTGATGGGGGGCAGCTTGTTTGACAGGGCGACAGGTTACTGAAGGGGAAAATTGGCCAGAGGGCGTACTTATCACGTAAAAATGGGGCCGATAGTAAATATTGGGGGCCGAGCCCGCTGCTTCCCCCCCTTGGGTGCGCTACTGCACCCTGCCCTGTGTCTTATCCAACATCAATAAATCCTTCGGTAAGCAGCAGCTCACTTCGCCGTTGATTTAAATTAACTACAAACATTATCCGCCGATCCGGCTACCAGCACAATCACCACAGGCCCATAATCACCGTGATTACGTCTCAGTTAAATTGTTGGGGCCACGAGGACAGCGGGCGAACGATTACTCATACCAATAGCGTGGGCAACAACTTCAACTACCAGGGCATGCCACGATCTGATTTAAAAGCTTATCAAACTCTCCAGCACCCCCTGAAAAGCTGTCAAGTTCCTTACGAGTGTTCAAGACATCAGAAAATCCAAAGGGTATTTTGCATTCGGAATTTCTGTTCAGGAAAACACTGACGGACGAAATAATGAATCTTCATAAGATAACCGACAAAATGGAACCCAAGACTGCGGAATCAGGTCCTCGGGCGTCATTGATTTATTTCTTCTTAGTCTGTATTTAGCGAGCTTTTAGCTTTACGAGTGACTGTCGTAAGGAAATGAAATCGACACCATCAGGTATTTTTATCAATTTAATTCAATGTTTTTCATTCTCAAACAAGACAGTTGTCCTACATACAAAGGGCGCGCGTTTCCACAAGCCCTTGCAACGCCCCCCGAAAGAAGAATTTGGGAGTTCAGTGCTTAAAAACGTGATATTTCCATCCGGAATGCGCGTGGGTTTCGAGAAAAGGCCTATATTTCTGAAAAATATATTTGTAGTTGCGGACAATTGATCAGAAGAATAATTAGTTAGTTCAAAATGCCCAAATGAAAATTTGTTGTCGAATAATTTCCTTCCGGTTTTTCTATCGTGTTCTATGTTAAATGGTTGCAGGCAAGGCATTCATTTCACGCGGCCAACCTTACTGTGCAATTTAGTCGCGTTTATGTTAGAAAATAGCAATGAGCCATCCAATAGAGTTGGAGCCAACCTCCACTTGCCATCTCGAAGATGAACCGTCCGCTCGCTTATCGCCAATAAGGGTGCTTTACCACTTTAAAATATGTGCACTTAATTGTGGGGGGATTGTCCCTATTACCTCTCATCTCGGTAGGATCCTTTCCCATTTTGCATTAGAATATTCCATCAACAGCGGCCAAAATCAGTGCTTTCTCTTACTTTTCTGGGCGGTAAAAGTCACCACGCAACAACACACTTATGAATCATCTTCATTTAGTACTAAATACTAATCGACATATCCTCAAGCAGTTCATATGTTCCATATAACGAACTTGTTTCTGGTCCAGACCCTCTGCTGTTGTTTCACGTTTCAGTAGTTGTAGTAGTAGTAGCAGTAGTAGTTTAGTAGTGGTAGTTCAGTGGTAGTTCTTTTCTTCAAGTTCTTTCAAAACCCGAAATCCCACCCGGTCATTTCCAGATGGACCAAGCCGTCTCCGTGCGTTAAATCGGTTTACTCGTCCGTGAAAGAAACAAACATCCATTTCAATGACGAGAACCGCAATCATCCTCTCGGAAGCCGCACCACGTGAGTAAAACCAGCACCGGAAATGGCAATGGATGTTTTGCGGTCTCAGGGATTCCCAACCCGAGCGTATCGCACACTGCTCCAGTTCCCCGCAGCCCGACCAATCACGGTCAAGGAAACTCCACCGCCAGCCAATCAGCTTCAAGGATGCATCGATACTGAGTATGGTAGTGAGTTTTATGTGGTTTTTGCGGACGGTGACGGTTGAAGAAACGGCACGTGTACGCAATAAACGCGCTTTATTAAAATGATTGGTCCGTAGACAGAGGCGTTACCAGCGGGGTTCCTGGGGGGGGGTCGCCCGCTCTGAAAAGTGGGGAAGCTGCCTCAACTCCCATCATTAGGCTGCCTATTCCATTTCCCGGCACGATTTTGCGCTAAAATCGATAAAATAATAAACCAAAATGGCTGATGCTGCTGCCGTCCTCTTAAATAAAACAAAAGTTTGACACACTATCCAGACGACTAAAAACCAGAAAAAACAGGCGTTTGCCGCTGGAATTGGCCCCCGTGGCAATTCGTAGCAGGATCCTTGTCAGTCGACGCCAGAGGTAAAAGCGGTATTTAGAGCGAGGCGCAAACAATGTCGAATGCGCCTCCTTTGGTTGTTTATTCATACATCTATGGTTATCACGTAGCTATTTATCATACACATACCTATGTTGTTCTACATATCTATCGTCATTATACACGTCAGCACCAGCAAACATGTGGGAGGGCAATAAATCTTCTACACGCTATCGAAGATAAAGTTTCCCCCTCTAGAACAAAACTTTATTGAATTTCGCCTCGTTGTTACCTTCCGCACTGGCTGCTCACCAAAGTCATGGGCAGATCCAGGTGGCGGGGGACAATGGTTAACTTAGCCACCCCTCCCCCTGATCGACTCTCAGCAGGCCTCCGAAAGGTCCATGCCCCCCCCTAAAATTTCACTTGCCACCATCAACCCCCTCAGGACTTGAGTATTGACGCCCTCCCCCCGACCATGTGCGACCCCCAACCCCCTCCATCGGCAATCCTGGACCCACCCTTTACACAGGTGTCCGGTTTCTTCTCATTTTGGCTGAAATTCGGGAATTTGTATGAACAGTGAGGGGCCAAGCCCCAGATCGCCTTACTAATGCTCAGTTTCTACATGAGTCATTACCTAACCAAAGCTTTCGCTTCATAAGCAGATCCGCTTAAAATTCCTTAAATTTCATTGCTTATCATTTTAAGCCCTTTAAATCGGTTTTATTGGCTTCAGCAGACCTATGGGAGGGCCAAAACAAAGATAATATCATCCTATCAATTTTGTGTGATGGTTGTTTGTATTTGGTCAAATTTGGGCACCCCAAATTATTTTCGGAAATCCCCGCCCCTGGCTTATGGTATGCAGATCCGCTCACGGATTGGAGACGGTTTCCAATCGAGGGGACGGGCTCATCGTTCAGGAGGCTCAATTTGGGAAAAGGAAGCCTCATTTCTTATAATGATGATTTTGGGGCTTATCGACGCAAACTGCCAGGGTCATATGGCGTCCCAACTCTTTCCCTGTTGGAAGGGTTTCTCGGGAGCCAGCTTGCTCCTTGTTCAGGAAGCCGCCGGGCCTGAACCCGGGTCGGCTGAATGGAAGCCAGCTACGCTGGCCATTCCTACCGCGCCCCTCTCATTTCTTATAAGGCGTTCTATCGAGGGAGGAGAATAGGCGGACCTAGGGGACAAAAGGGAACTTGTCTTTGCCCGATCGACCCTCAGCGCCCCCTGAAATGATCACGGCGCCCCCTGAAAGTCCTATGGAGGCCCTGAAATGTTCCTTCCCACCCCTACCTTCATCCCCAGTATGTGGTACCTGGCCCCGGAAAGCCCTATGGCGGCCTGAAATGTTCCTTCCCACCCCTACCTTCATCCCCAGTATGTGGGTACCGGCGCCCCCACAATATGATTTGGCACCCAGCTGATAGGTTCTGCCGTTCAAAAGTGGCGGTCCTAGTCTGGATGGTACCCCCTAGTATGTGCCTCTCATCGGAAATGCTGGCTCCACTTCAGGGGGGGCAAATGGCACTGTATTGCACTACCAGGGGAGGATCCAGGGGAAGAAATGCGCTCATGCCTCCCTCCTCTCCATAAATGAAATAATTATATATAGCGTCGGAGAGAGAAGGGAAATGAGCTAGGCTAGGGCAGGGTGCCAAATCATAGATCTGAGCGGACCGGAACCTAGGACACCCTACTACACTTACAGAATGTCTCACGCCGGGCCAAGTGCGCGCCTAACCGACTGCGCCACCCAGACACCCCCTCCCCATAGATAAAACAGAGAGCCCAAGCCCTCTTTTACCTCCTTGGGGCATTAGCAAACTGGCGTTTTATAATTTATCAATTTGTGAGGACGTTTCCGTCAGCAAAAATCATTAATCGTTTTTGCCCGTTCGCAAGGCACTTTTTGAAGGTGGAAAACCGATTCACTACACCAGTCTAATCCTGGTGGCCTCCACCAACACCGCTCAACGTTTTTTTCTGCCAGCTGGCATGAGTTTGACCCTCCAAAACCAACGGGCTATATCCGTGCCTGGGCGCCCCCTATTTGACGGGGGAAGCGGCATTACCTGGCAGAGTTCAAGATCAATGACAGACAGATACTAATTTGAGGCTCCGACTCCAAAAACCTGGTGTTGCATAAACTTGGACAAAATTTATTTAAACAAAAATCAAACCCAATTAGTCGTATTCACCTTTCGATAATACCTGAATTCAGCATCCAAGACTATGGCAAGTAAAAGCCCCCAGGTCATCATTAAGTATACAAAGTCTCAGAGTTTTATCAGTCCATGATATCTGTATTTTGTCATCAAGTACCATTCTATACCTTAAGGAGCTTTAAACAGTCCCTTCCACCTCAAACAGCTCCGCAGTGACTAGCAGGACTTTTTCCCTGAGGCTGCAATGTTGGCCTTTCCAGTTTATACACCACTCATTGTAAGCATATCTAAACACCGGGTGTGATGCCTCGCCTCCACAATAACTACAACTACCACCAGTGGCGGATATAAGGGGAGGGGGGGGCTCAAGCCCCCGCCCCCCTCCCCGAAGTATCATAGGGCCTACAGTAAATACAAAGCTGGAGGCTGTTCTGAGGCAATGCCAGGGGGAGCTCCAGCCCCCTAGCCCTCCCCAAAATAGAGTTCTGGATCCGCCCCTGAATACCACCGTGTAATACCAACCGCAGCCGAGGCTAGGGAGGAGGCAGACCAGACCTGCCGTTTGACCTAGATCGTCCACACGCTGCTGATGTCACGGCACGGATCCCTGATAGGCAGTTTTAACCTATCAGTCTGTCAGGGTAGTCCTGATAGGCAGTTTTAACCATCACGCTATGCCCATTGCCCAGCTCACGTCGACAGACTGGCCGCCATGCTTCTGGTTCAGAGGTAAACAAACAATGTATGGGGTGTCACCAACGGAAATCTTAGCCCGCATATCTATGACCAAAAATTTCGAAGTTATACACAATAAAGAGGTATTTGTCGGACGCCCTGATTCCTTTTGAGTTTTAAAAGATTTTTATCGGACCGTAAGTCGTTTCCGCACCCTGACACGGACATGAGAACCCAAACAAGACGACAACATTATCCTCCTGTGAGGTACATCGCGAAATACCATGCAATTTCTACCAATGGAAGTTTTGAGGTAAATCATCTTAAGATGATCAAGTATATTTCTGTCCGCAGCATTGGAGGCAAGTAGGCAGTTTTTTTCACTCTGCCTCTGGACTCTATTACAACAGCTCATTCGTCTAATTGGCCTACCACGCATCAGTCATCCTTCGGAATCGGAACATGCTCTGACTGAGTGTCCCGGAATCAATCGCAGCACGCCATGCTCCACCGACTCCTGTGTGTAGTCCGCTGATTGCCCGGAGTGCGCCAGGGCACGGTCATTTCAGCCGAAACGGAACTGCGGGTTCCGTGGATTAGAGGCGGTCGGAGGCGAAACGCTCGGGGAGAACCCGGGGAGACTGTAAAATAACATTGTTTAAAGAATTGGTCAAAGTCAGCTAAAAAAGGATAAGAGTTGGCCGGTTTGGAAAGCGATGGTGCAATTGCCTCCTCCCCTGGATCCGCCCCTGCCGTCAACGTTGATGATATGGTTGAGTAACCATGTCCCGCCGTATCAAAGACTTGAAGGCCATTTCCTGCTTGCTGGCCGTTGAACACCCAATCTGCTGGATACGCACTATGCTAGCATATAAAAGTGAATACCTACAATTTCATATAGGCTAATACTGAGTAGGTACACTCAGGGGCGTAGCCAAGGTGGGCGGCAGGGAAAGCCCCCCTGAGGGCACGAAGGATCACTGAAGGACACGGGCCGCACGAAGCGCGGCTCGCCCGCACTATGGTCTGTGGCCAAATTTCAAATTTCATACCAGACAGGGCCCTCTAAAGCCCTCTTCAGCACTCTATTCTGTAACAAGCAGGACCCTTTTTACCCATCAAGGCTTTTTTGGCGCTGTCGCAGGGGCCCTTTTCGGCCCCCCTGAGCAAAATCCTGGCTACGCCCCTGGGTACACTGCAGGTTTTCAGAAGATGCCTGGTGACTTTCGAAAATGCCCTTAATTATAGAACCACCCAGGACGTATTCTATTTTATCTCATTATGAGACCATAATGATGGCTAAGGACATCAAAGTCGAAAAAGGTCTTCAAATTTTCTTCCTCTTCACGGGGGAATTTCTTTCATATTATTACAGGTGTTTTTCGAACGGACAAAAACTCCTACATCTTATGTTTCATAATTGCTTTGGAAGGGGAAAAGGGTCAAAAGAGGGGTTTCGCCCCCTCTTTTTCGCTTGGAGGAGGGAGGGGCCATGGCCGGATTACCCCGTGCAGCATGAGCATAAGGAATAGCAATAACCCAAATAAAAAGAAGAAGCAATCAAACCATTGGCTAAGTCTCCCATTTTCTGCCGTCAAACGTTTCTGACAGCGGGCTGCGTGCGTATCCCGCTCATGAGATTTTCTCTTCGGTGTTTTTAACGGAAAACGTATTATCAATACCTTTTCCAGTCCAGTGATCAGGGCAGCCCATAGGCAGATCCAGGGGGGCACATGCCCCCCGATCGGTCCTGGCGCCCCCTAAAATGGTCACGGCGCCCTCTGAAAGGTCGATGGCGTCCCTGAAATGTCACTTCCCACCCCCCACCCCCAAGGATGCGAAAATCGGCGCCCACCGATAGGATTTTGCGCCCTCCTGATGGGTTTTACCGGTCAAAAGTGGCAGCCCCTGGTCCGGATGGCGTTCCCCGGGAAGGTGCCCCCCTCCAATCGGCAAGCCTGGATCCGCCTATGGGGTAGCCAATACCGTCAGACGTCACATCCTTCAGTATACCACCCCGTCTCAGTTCCTGGTAAAAAGAACTGTATGTTTTTTCACATTTTGTCAGGTTATTACGGGTTTGAATTTTGGGATGGAAACCTCACTTAAGTCATCAATGGGCTTGTCTTTATATCTCCTATATAAATATATGTTTCTGAGCCCTCCTTGAGAACACCAAACAGCTAGTAGATATTTCCCAAGTGAATATCTCAAGTGAGACATTTTCATTTATTTACATATTGTTCGATAATAATTGCCGCTGCATCATAAAGCTTCATTCCCCCGTGTTCCCGTTGATGGTTGGGGTTGTATTGGTGAATGCCGCTTCCATCGCTAGTCTGTCTTGCTCTATCAGCATGTCACTGGTAGGTGTCCAGCTCCAGCTCAGATGTCCTGCACTGTCGGTACGCCTAACCATTTACTGTCTAACCATTTACTTGTCGCATTTATTGTTCTGCGGTACCCGAAACATGATTTGTGTTCTTAATCTTAGTGTTTGTTCCTCTTAACGTTTCCGCAATGTAAGTATAATTGCCACTATTCGTATTCTTTTGAGCCTTACCTCTTTGTTTTCACTAGATGTGTAACTAGTGATTTATATATCAGCTACAACAAGACGGCATAGCCGAAACGTCCATCAGTTTTCTACATGATCATCAATAACAGAAAAATCCCATTGTAAGACATTGATATGAGCCCGGTCTCCATCAGAGGCCGCTGCAGTGCAGATGTGTGCTGGCCGCCGGAGTTTTACTGCTGGCCTGCCGCCAATTCTACGTCACCGCGGCGCAAGGAGCCAGCAAAATACCCTTCTTCGGACTGCTGCCGAAACACAAGCTGAGGTAGGCCATGCATCCTACGCCCACTAACGCAAGTTCAGTCCAGGCGAGAAGCTACGATTGGGGATAGACGCGCGTTTAGTTTTTAGCCGTGAAAATATTATTTTGGTAAGGCCCACTGACAAATATTTCCGGGGTCATTTGGCGTTAACGAATATTTGCTGGAAGCTTGCGGGTGACCAGCCAAAGCATTCAAATCAATGTTTGCAAACAGAAGCTCGGTTCACTGGCAGATCCAGGGGGCGAGGGTGGGGGTAAGCCGGGCAATTGCCCACTGGAACCCCCGAGTTTTGCCGATTTTCTTTAACAAATATAGTATTCACCATGTTGGGCCCCACTGACCCCCCCTCCCCGCCGTCAGTCTGGATTCAACCTCTGCCTGGCTTTCAGCTTTGTCAGAAAGCCTTTTGCTCATGTACATCTATGACACCTGTGATCTTGCATTGCCGCAGGTCACTTGAGCCGGAGGCAGACGACAACGCCAACGACATCTACTACTACGTGCGGCCCGAGCCCGACGACATCCCGGACGGATTCGAGCTGCGCTATCCCAACTATCGCTTCGTCTTCGACGTCCCCAAGGACCCCGAGAACCCTGTCTACGTCATCACGAAGAAGGGGCAGGCTCTGGAGCTGCTTGGCCATCATGGCCATCACCACCATCACGGACACGGAAAAGGAAAGAAACACCAACACGACAAGGATGAGAGTGAGGCTGCTGAAATTTTGGAGACCACAGTGGCGAGTGAAAAGACTGGGGTTTCGACAACAGCGTCATCTATAATCAGCGCTATAGCGCCATCTAAGAAGACAAAAACGGTAGCACCCTCCAGCGTCGCGACGACGCCCAAAGCGCCATCTGGCTCAGACATCACACTTGGCGTACTCACAACGAAATCGCCAGAAGTACCTGCAAACTCTCAGGAGCCCACCAACGGGCCAACCGTTCCCACTCAAGCTGTAGCAAGCGTATCTATTGCCAAAGAAACCGAGGTTTCTACAGATGACGCATTGACACCCCCGCCTCCTCGTCCGTCAATTTTCCCCTTCAGACCCTCCATCCCCAGGGGTCCTACGAGCAGACCGACCCCAAGTTTCCGACCTTACCGTCCTTTTGGTCCCGTTCGTCCTCCATTTGTCGTATCCGGTAGAAACCGGATCTCACCGGTTCGCTCGTACTCAACAGTAGCGCCACCTCACCGGCCAATCAGCAAACCACAACAGCTCAGGCCCACCCAGCCTCCGTTTACAGAGAAACCAGCGACTACCGCGCTGCCGCTGCCATCTGTCGTCGAAAAATTGAAGCTCAACCTACGGGATTTCCCGGCGGATCAGTACCGTCATTTTCCGGGAGGTTTCGTGCGCTTGTCGACGTTTTCGTCAAACTCTGGCTGATGAAACTGTGTAGACGAGGCATCCTTGTCTAGCTCTTAGCTTTATGTGCTCATCATGATACTAAATGCCAATGTGGCATTTATCATATTTATATACGGCGTGATGTGTTATTTATTTGAGAATGGAGTGCAGTGCTCTTGCAACATTATTCTTCAAGAAAATGTCCAAGCACCAAGGATGAGTGCATGCATATGAAACTATACAGAAAGGGTAGTTTCAGTACTGCAAACCGTACAGAAACCGAGTAAAATTGAGCAATATTTAACCACTTTGGGCGGAAGCCATAGCCGGATCTGACCCGCCTCCTGAACCCGCCCCTGGCTTAGCCTAGTTACGCCGCTGGAAACACTTATGAGTCTGTCTGTAAGAATTCCCGGTATAAATATCACTACATCATGCCTAATGGACGTGGTAAAGCTCAAGTACGGATCTTTCATCAGCTGTAACCAGAAACTGCGGGTTTCGTTGTAAATACAAAACAGCCGAGTAATTTGTGTTCTTGTCGACTGCCGATGTGAGGAGGGGAAGAGACACATCTCTCCATGAAGAGGTAGGCGGAGACCCGGGGACCAAACAGTCCCTGACAGACGGAGAAAATACCAACAGAGGCGAAAATGGTATAAACCGGACCAGGGCAATAAGCAACCTCGCGCTGAAGGGCTCAATTTATCACGTCTGAACTGAAAACATGAGGACAGATTAGAATTAGAACCTTACGGAATTAGGGGCGATTTTTTTTTGCACAGTACAGGGGATTTTACGTTGAGAACGGACAATTTTGGGTTTTCTGGTAAGGATTAGTGTGGTTAGCCCGGCGATTTGGAAAGACTTGATACAATGGTACAGGCGTCGGCGACGCCCGGGACCAGTTTTTGGAGAGGGTTCAAGCGGTGTTATAGGGCTACGGCGTGAAACGCTGTTCCTTCTGTCTGACAACAACTTGCGTTATTTAAAAACATATAATACAGTGATGTCTCAAAACCCAGCTGGATCCCACGCCGGACGCGCTCTGGGCTCGACCAAGCCAAGAGCCAACTGGAAGTGCCAAACCAGACCAGGCCCAGGGCGCGTTCAGCGAGTATTCCAGTGGAGTATTGAGACCACAGTGGCTTTAGTACTGTTAATGACGCGAGTTCGTGTCAGAAAGTTACAGTTTTCGCACCTAGCCCTATTTTATCACTTGCCCCCCAGAAAACATTCACACCTGGGATCACACGGATATGTACCTGGCTGAGCCTTTTCCTTTTAAATTACCTTGTAAACTGCACCTGTGACGACATTTAAGTAGCTTGGGTAATTTCTTAGGTTTTCGTTCGTAATTTCACTTCTAGTCATCGCATAACAAGCATTCCTGCTTAAAAAATCGCCGAGGAATCCAAAATAAAAACACACTCGAAGCAATTCAATCCCAATGTGCATTTCGGATGATAGGAAACAGTATCTCACATAGCCATTATATAAAGCACTCGCAGCTATCCAACACAGCACTACCCGAGGCCGGCCGTAAGTACTTGTTCTGTGCACAGAGCAGAACAGTTCAGATCAAAATACTTGCCCATCACTACAGACACAGCAGTCTGACGCAGTACATATATCTCACGCGCACAAATGCTGTAAAAGTGTTCTGCGAAGACGCGCGCGAACATTTACACCGTCATAGCACACAAGTAAGGCCCCGGTCTCTGGGAACTCGCCAAAAGGTCACAGGCCACGCCGTTTCCCACGTATACACGCACAAACACCACAGGACGCGCTCTCGAGAACCATTGGCTCGGGCCCGACTCATACAGCGGACTTTAAAAGTTGGACTCTGCAAACCTTGCAAGCCACTCTACGTCCTCTAAGCGTTACCATCGCGTTTTCACCGTCGAGAGACGAGCTTAGCATCACAATACAGGGGAGAATTGAAAAATAAACTTTGAACTGCCACTGTCATTTGCTGGAAAGTCTCCGGCAGCCGCACCAGCATTCACAAGTCCCCAACTCCAACTCCGGCACATCTCTAATCGATCAGATATCACCCAATTATACAGAGACCCAGACAATTTGAACGGCGCGCGTGCGACAAAGCGTTTCACATTCGGCACTTAGTACAATTAAGGAAACCCAAATGGCTGAGGAGGAAACAGCGGGGCGTCGGCAACACTCATTTCAAAACAAGAAACGACGAGCGAGCTAAATTCTCAGATATTTTCCACAGTATACAGTCCCTTGGAGAGATGCAAGCCGTAGAAGAAGAGAAAATGCTCACACAAAATACATTAAAGGTACACAGCACAGGAATCCCATAGCGCACAAAACAAACACCTGATAACGTACAACAACTAGGGAGAACATCACGTTTGAGGGGTGAGAAAGAGCTCTACACAGACTCCGCCTATCACAGGCCAATAGAACATCACGTGGGGAGAGAGAGAGAGAGAGAGAGAGAGAGATATGACACACATGCCGGTAGCCATAAGACACACAAGCCTAAGAAGACTGCTAGTTTAAGAGAACACCAACGAGGGCGGGCGAGCGTTCACACCGGGTCCATAGAGCAGTTGAACAGTACGCAGAGTTTGTATCAATACACCGCCGATTGCTCGTCCTGTGAGTAGGGATCGGCAGAGTTCGAGAAACAGAGGTGGTGGGGGTGTGACACTCTGATGAGCTACCTGTTCTCCACACGAGATATGAGAGGGCCAGGGACAATCTGCAACCGATAACTGAAGGAGAGAGCTGGTTTCGGATCGATAAGGTAGATTCCCACACACAAACTGAAACAGAACACTGTTTTGACATGTAAGCTATGAGAATGCCATCATAGACGAGGCAGTGGCCAGAAGAGATTAGTCAATTTCCCAACACCTCTCACAGCGATATCAGCAGGTTTCCCATAAGAAAAGGGGCTTGTGAAGTCTTACAGGAGACGAAACTATCTCCAGCACTCCGAATGAGAAGGTTAGGCACCATAAGTTAGATACCATACAAGAAGAAGGAGGAAGAAAGAAGGTAAGTTAGACATCATACCGCCCTCAAGGGCTTATCCACACTTCAAATGGTAGCGGTGTGTTTTCAAAACATTGAATCTTCTAGTTATCCGAGATTTTCCCCTAAGCCACAGGATCGGGGTTTCCCTGACCTCTACAACGAGGGTTGTGCATTTTTTTACATTTGACGATCAAAAAGGATTCCTAAAATATACTTAGAAAATCTGCAGAATCCGTCGATCGGGCGGATCCCCCATTCGACAAGTTATCCAAAGGCATTTCCCGATACCCTACAAGCTCATCAACATTTTGACCACAACTTCCCAACCATCTTTTGAAAAGCATTTCTAGGATCCTGCCCAAAGTGGCCGCTGTTCACCCCTCGGCAACAGACACCACGGAGAACCACATCTCAAGGCCCGGCGACCTACGGTCCCAACACTACACGGCTCTTAGTACAGAGGAAACACCATATCTAGCCAGAGACAACCGGCACCCACAGCACACACAGCAGGCCACTCAGACACAGCTCCTGTCAACCATTTCAATATCGACGCCACGAACCGGCCTACTTCTCATGAAAAATCAACCAGTTCTACGGCCAAGGGGAGGGTGGAAGGGGGGGCGACAGATCGCTCTGTAGAACTGAGGGGTCGGTCCCTAACTCAGTTTTGGATTCTTCAACTATTTCCCAGAATGTTTTTCCTAGAAAGGGTGCACATGCCAAAGTTACGGAAGGAGACAATTTCTTTGAGATCTGTTCGGTGTTCCACCGTGCTTAAGACGACAGAGGTACGAAAAAAGTTTCCATTTCCGGATCTACCCCTTATTCCTCGGAAAAAATTGCAGCAACGCTCTCGCCTAAAACATATGAAGTCAACAAAAGGACATCATCTGTTGAGGCTTCCGACAAAATTTCAGAGTAGGCATTTGAAGTTAGGGGAAACAACTGGGCACAGAACGCTGGAAAAGTCACGGAGAATTGTATTGAACTGCAAATGAAAAGTTTGAAAAAGTAATTTCTACAGAGAGCATACTGATGCCTATAAGTGATAACCGCCCCCGGCCAGCTGTCAACATTGAGTCACAACAAAACCAAGATTTAAATTTCAACAAAAACAGACGTTTTTTATGCTCATCAACGTTTCCGAAACATCAAAGAAACCAGGAAGTCTCAAAAACCACGCCGCTAGCCTATAGCGACCAAAGGGACCATTAAATAAACTCTGTCGACTTTGAAACTACCATCTTATCCTTCAAACCAATGTTTCCTGTACACAGAAGACTCAAAGAAACGGCACAGAGTACCCGGCCCATCCAGACATCCGATTCTCAGTTAAAGGGCGCTGGCAACACCAGCAACTTGACACGTTCTGATGCCATGACAACAGAACCCGAAGACAGCTCCGTGTTCAGCCCGGGAAACTACATGTCCAGTATTATGCAGAGGCAAATGCGAAGCATGCGAGAGAAGACAGCAGGTCATGAGAGAAATAGCTAACCTATCCCTCGTTATCACAGCTCAGAGCGTGTTAAACTCGCAATTACAGTCCCAAACCGCGCAATGGAGCGAAGCTAAACACAGTCAAACAGAGGCCAATATCAGTTTCAGTACCGAGGACTCCCGGCTGTTTATGTTCGAAACACAAGTAGTTTCTCTGTAGCTAAAGTATGAATCGAAACGAAGTGTGTTCTCATGCGGAAAATCGCACACGGGCGCTTTAAGTCAGGAGCACTCGCCTGCTTACGCAGCGTCCGTGGGGATGTTGATAATCCGATGTTCACACCGTGGGACACTGGTTGGTTTTAGGTTCTAGTTGTTTCAGGAAGGTATCTCTCGAGTAATGACACGCATCGGCGCTTTTAATTTGTAGAACTTTGCATTAAACAAACACCTTCACTGATATCCGCGATTGATCCATCCAGTTCGAAATTGTAGAATTATCGGCAAACTACGAAACGAATCGGCCGAGAGCAATGTTGGATTTTGATTGTTATCGGGGAAAAGTTCCCCGTCCTGACACCTCCTACAGTCAGCAGCGGACGTGAGATCCGGCTAAAAAAGGATTCGAGACATAAGTAATTGTGATATATACCATGGCTCAAAATATATTTGTTTAAAAAACAAACCTGAGACCTGCCAAGTTGAGAAAATATCGAAACCATCGTCATTTGTGATTAGACAAATGGTTTGTGATTTGATGACAATCTCGAGACAAATTAAATGTTTTAGGGAATCATCGAGAATCAGAGAAATTACAGATGATAACGGTTCCAGAACCGGGCTGAGCTGACTGCTGTTCTGATAGTGCTCTGATCATGGGCGCCGAAAGCGGGGTGACGGGGGACGTGTCCTCCCCCTGTTGGCCAACCAGGGGGGCGTCCCCTCAAATTTTTGGCTCCATCGTCATTAATGCTGTCAGGTACCGAATATGCTCAAAATTCGCCTCCCCCCGGTCAGCACCAGCCCGGGTCCGTCCCCCCTGTAAAAATGCCGTGGCGGCGCCCTTGGTTCTGATAGTGCCAGTGTGCGATTGTCTGCACGCAGGGACGCTACATTTCCACGGAGTAGTTTGACACGGTGTTTGTTGTTCCATGAAAATACTGTCTCACCGCTCTCCACTCCGTATCACTTCTATACGTCTAACGGTGAATCCAACTAATTATTGAAACTGAACTCCCGCTTGACAGAGGTGCAGCAAGCTAATTTCTCTAAGCAGAACCATCTCCCTTTCGGGATCACTCCAATAACACTCTAAACATCAACGTGAAACTCTCTAAATTACCAAATGCGAAGTCCGCTCCATAACAATGAAGCAAATACCACATCCACTCTATCAAAAAGCATAGCTCTTCTAGTCCGACAAAGCGCACCATCCTCTCCCTCCAGAGTTCGTCCCCCACTCAACACACCGCGGCGTGCCTGCCGCCGGCTGCGTAGCTCTGCCCGGCCGCGGCGTAGCTCTGTCCGACCGCGGCGTAGCTCTACCGCAGGTGCCGCCCCCGCGCCCCCTCGTCTCACCGGCCGTCCTGGGGCGGCTGCGGCGCGGGGGCGGCAAACACGGGACTGGCTGCCCCCAGACCGGCACCGTTGCTGTTGGCCAGCTGCTGCTGTTGCTGCTGTTGTTGCTGTTGCTGTTCTTTGGCGGTCAGCCGGTCGATTAGCTCCTGCAGCGGCGCTAGCTCTCTCCGGTCGATCAGGTTGAACTCCTGCCAAGGCGTGGCGGATCGTGTCTACTTTATTCAACCTTTATACCTACATATTAACATAGATACATGGATACTTAAACCACTATGAGAAATATGATACGTTACACTCCATGCATTTTCATGTGTTTCAAACATGCATGCATGCATACATTCATACATACATACCTATACACAGATCTACATGCATACATAAACCACTGTGAGAAATATCTTATGTTGCACTCCATGCGTTTTGTCATGTGGTTCTAACCTACATATATATACACATACATACCTACATACATACATACATAACATATATACAAATATACATAAACCACTAAGATAAATGTTAATTTGAGCTTCATGCATTTAGTCATGTGGTTCTGACATACATCCATATTTGCATGAATGCATGCGCAGGGGCGCAGCCAGAGCTTTGGTATGGGGGGCACACCAACTTTGAAGGGCACCCCGGGGAAAAAAGGGCACTTTTTAACGTAACCTAAAAATCTTACTATATCTTTGTTTATATCATTTTTTTGGGCATCTTTGGTTCATTAAAAATGCAAATAAATCATTGACGGAGAAGGAAAACTCGATTAAAAGCGAAAAAAGGAAAAAATCACCAAAATGTCATGGAAGTAGCCAAAACACGACTGTTTTGGATAGATTTAAGGGCAAATCAGCCAACTCATGCAAGTACTTAACATCAGAGAAATCAGCGGAGCATGTGATATCTGGTACAATGTGCAAGTTAAGGCATATTGGAGTCAAAAATTCATTTGTTATGCCCACTGGTTTTGTCGTGACGAGTGAGCCCTGGCTGAACGCGGATAAAGTTCCTTGCCTCCCACAATCGCCGTGGGACGAGGAGTGGCATAGTGCCTTTGGAAGAACACATTTTTTGCTGCCGGAATAATTTGGGAGATACCTTTTGAACGCGTTTATTAAGCTACATTCTCAGGGATCGGTCCCAGTTCAGAGTAAAGAAAAGGTGAACAGCCCGGTGGTTTGGATGGGGATGGCGGGACAGGGCTGAAAATTGTGAAAACTAGTTCTTCCTTTAAATTAATTAGTAGAAATCCTGGTTTAGGGGACTTAGCTCTGAGCTCAGGGGCACATGCCTTTTTATCATCCCTTCCCAGAATCCACCAGTATAATAAGCAATTTATATAACCAAGGGTGCATAGGCATCACAAGCCGTTTTAGAGATTTCTCATTCCTCGTTAGCTCCGTTTACAAGGGGAGTTTCCATCGTGTTCTTATTCCCCATCTAGTCAAGACCAGCTCTGGGGCCCCAAGTGTGGATCAGAGGCCTCCAGAGCAGCTTTCCCCATCCCCCCCAGTAATGCCTTCAGGGACTAGACTAGCTCAGTGACCCCGCCCCGAGATGATGGGAGTTGGCCTTGTGTTATTATCTGTCTATTCAAGACCACCCCAGGGGCACCTGATGTAGATCAGGGCCCCAGAGCAGCTCATGCTTCACCCAAGGACTAGATTAGCTCATTGGCCCCAGAGATGAGGTCATCAGACTAGCTCAATGGGCCACAGATAGGCTCATGGGGCCTTAAACCAGTTCAAGAAGCCCCAGAACAGTTTAAGGCGCCAGATCACCTCAGGGGGCCTCAAGCCAACATTAGGGGCTCTCACAAGCTCAGCGTCCAGACCAGCACAGGGTACCCTCAGAACCCAGATCCGCTCTTGGGCCCCAGATCAGCTCTTAGGGCCCCAGATCAATTCAGGGGCCTCGGGTCAGGGGGCAAGATGAAGTCAGGGGCACTAATTCAGCTCAGTGATCCTTAACCAGCTCGGGGCCCAATCAGTTCAGGAGCCCCAGAGCTGCTCAGGGACACCAGATCGGTCCATAGGGCACCAAATCAGCTTCGGGGACAAGGAATCAGATCAGTGGTCCCCGACTAGCTCGAGGCCCAGATCAGCTCGGGGTTACCAGGTCAAGTGGAGCACCATACCAGTTCAGGGGCCCTCATCAGCCTCTGTGGGCCCAGCTCAGCTCAGGGCCCCAGAGCTGCTCGGGAACTCACGCAATCAACTCACGAGGCCCAGATCAGCTTAAAGGGCATCATATTGGCTCAGGGAGCACCAAACTAGCTCAGGAGCACCAAACTAGCTCAGGGGCACCAGGCTAGCTCAGAGGGCATGGTATGGGCTCCGGAGGCACAATGATGGCTCAGGAGGCACCAGAACGACTCAGAGGGCATTAGTTTAGCTCAGTGGGTAACATATCTGCTCAGTGGGCACCAGATAGATCAGCCCGGAGGCCAGATCAAGTCAGGAGGCAATCAATCAGCTCTGGAGCCCCATACCATCTCAGGGGCCCTCATCAGCCTCTGTGAGCCTAGCTCAGCTCAGGGCTTTAGAGCTGCTCATGAAATCACGTAAGGATGCCCAGATCAGCTTAAAGGGCACCATATTAGCTCAGGGGGCATCAGACCAGCTCAGAGGGCATCAGATGGGCTCAGGAGGCACCAGATCGACTAAGGGTCATTAGTGCAGCTCAGTTGGCACCAGATTGATCCGCTCGGGGGCCAGATCAGCTCCCAGCCCCCCAGACTATGGCAGGGACCTAAATCAGCTCAGGGAGCAACATAACAGCTCAGGGGACACAAGATGGGCTCAGGGCCCACCAAACCAGCTCAGAGGGCACCAGACCATCTAAGGAGACATTAATAATCAGCTGAGGGGGCACCTAATCAGCTGAAGAGGCACCATATTGACTTAGGAGACAGTAGATCAACTTGGGGAGGCATGAGATCAGCTCGGGGGCCCGAATCAGCCCCAGGGGCACTAAATCAGCTATTACGGGCACCAAGCAAGCTCGGAGGCATTAGGCTAACTCAAAGGGCATTATATAGGTTCAGGAGGCACAATTATTTGCTCAGTGGGGCACTCAATTGACTCAGGGGCACCAGATCAGCTTAGAGGGCAAGTAATCAGCTCAAGGGGCCAAGACCAGCTGAGAGGCCACGAGATGAGCTCAAGGGGCACCAGATTAGCTTCGCCCGTACGATTATTGGCGACGATGAGGCATTAGGTGGGCACATACTAGATGCCCATACCCTTCCCGGGTGCTTGGAAAGGCGACAGAATGCCCTAGCTGACCGGAAAAGGTATCAAATTGTCCAACAATAGTTTCAATCGCTACATGTGGTCCAGTTACATCTAGGTTCAACGGCGTAGGGCACTACATTTCGAGCGGCACGGCTCAAATTAGGTACACCACCTGGAAATAAAAAAGGCACCCCGGCATTGATGTGGGGCACATTCCCCCTGTGCCCCCTGGCTGCACCCCTGGACAGTAGATCAACTCCGGGAGGCATTAAATAAGCTCAGGGGGCCCGAATCAGCTCAAGCGACACTAAAACAGATAATAGGACACCAGGCAAGCTCGGAGGCATCAGACTAACTCAGAGAGCATTATATAGGTTCAGAAGGCACAATTATTTTCTCAGGGGGGGCACCAGATTGACTACGAGGGCATCAGATCAGCTCAGGGGGCACATGATCAGCTCTAGGGGCCAAGACCAGCGCTCAGGGGGCACCAGATGAGCTCAAGGGGCACCAGATTAGCTCCGCCCGTACGATTATTGGCGAAGATGAGGCATTATCTGGAAACGGATTACGTGCCTATACTCTTCCCGGGTGCTTGGAAAGGCGACAAAATGCCCTAACTGACCAAAAAAATCACTTAATTGTCAAACAATAGTTTAAATCGCTAAATGCAGTCTAGTTCCATCTAGGCTCAACGGCGTATGGCACTAAATTTCGAGCGGCACGGCCCAAAGAGGGTACACCACCTGGCAATCAAAAGGGCAGCCCCGGCACCAATGGGGGGCACGTGCCCCCTGTGCCCTAGGCTGTTTCAGCCCACTATAGTAAAATTTTGTTTGTTTGCAACGAAGTCATATCGACTTTCCCCCAGCTCTATACGTAAAACTGAATCGATTGACACCCTTAAAAGCAAAATAAAAGGACATTTAGAGGTCGCGCACTTTTATCACCAAAAACCATTACACTTGAAAGAGGCGCATTCTTTCTTAGTGCGCTTGGGTAGAGAGCCCTCCGATGGAGTTCCACCACCCGGAGCAGGTACTGCTTCTGCTTCTCGTCCTTGACGAATCCGTTGAACCTCTTGATGAGGGCGATCTTCCTTTCCCGCTGTTTTTTGTTTTGAGTCGAAAGTTAAATTCGTTGTGGCGTCCCATTTGATATAATGATCCTTCCCATACTCACACAAGCAGCGCGGCCGTCCGTCCGTGAAACCGGAATAAAGCCAAGGGCCACCACCACAGACCAACCAGGGCACCCCGCACAAACGCATCGGCACACAAACATTACAAAAACCAAAACAAAACCCACAACACCCCCACCCGAAACAGCACACCATAAACAAAAAAAGGCCCCACACACAAAAACACAACCCCAAGCCCACCACAACCACCCCCCCCGGCTAAACACATAAAACCCGCCCCCCTAAAGGCAAATAACCAAAACACACCAAACCCGCAACATACCAACCAGCACCACCCAGTGACGGCCCAGGCCACACGTAAACGGCCCCACTACACAAGCGGAGGAACATACAAACCCCAAAAATCAAAAATCCTCTGGACAACCATCAAATAATCACCACTTAAAAACGTCACTAAAATATAAAACGGTAAAGCAAACATTTTAAAAAAAACCACAGACGACCCCAACCCAAATTTAAAAAACGGGTACAACCCTGGGACCCCGGGCCCCGCCTAACCCGCCGGCCTCCGCCGCAAATTCCGACGGGGGGCCGGTGATACAGCGTGAAGCCCACATACCCAACCGTAAAAGGATAACAGTAGGCCGGGGTAAAGAGATATTCAGGTGGCCACAGGTATTTTGGATGCAGCCAATCAAACAAAAGGCCAAGGTATAATTCAAAAAATAAAAGTCAAGACAGCCCCCCAACATTCAGCTAAAGGTCAAAGCAAGACCCCACCGAGGTGTTGGGGGGATTCCAGACCTTCGGGTGCGCTATAATGTTCCCGACTCGATGCTTTATTGGAAAACACCGGGTGGTTATAGTTGTTATCTAATACATTAATTTAATATTGTCCATCCCTATTTGTTTGTATTCAGTGCATGTATGTTTTAGTACGTGTTTGTTCCGATGTCACCACAGCATCCTTTACAATAATTACCCTTCCGTACACCCACCCAAACACGTTCCCATATGTAGAAGGAGTATCGCAACAGATTCGACGCATATGTTCTAAATTCAACGTAAGAACATTTTAAGCCACATCAAACGATCAAACAATTACTAGTCAAACCAAAGGACAGGATAGACAACCGGAAAAAACCAGGCCCAGTATACACGATGGAATGTAATGACTGTCAAAAAGCATACATTGGAGAAAGCAAAAGGATGATGGAAGTCCGACAAGACGAACACCGAAAATCTCGACAAAAACTAATCCGAGGGTCAATTGACGAGAGAGCAGCGGATGCCACAGCGAAAAATTAATTCAAGAAGGATCATTATATCAAATGGGACGCTACAACGACTTTAACTTTCGACTCAAGACAAAAACAGCGAGAAATAAAAGAGGCAATTTACACCCAAACCAGAACGGAGCCAAAAATGAATAGAAATATCGGCAAAGTTACCATCTTCTCTGGATTTTTGGACCTCTTAAAATGCCAGCCAAACAAGAGATTGAATTGAAAAATAACACGTGTATAGAGCTAATAATTCTAAAATGATTCGTCATGTTCATAGCTAAGATTGTTATTTCAAAGTGTACCCAGTCTTCGTGTTTTTCGCTTAGTTAGGTTCATGTCATAGTGCTATCTTCATCTCCCTTGAAAACGGCGGCGGGATGCTCCCGAAACCGGTCGGGTTTTATACTCAGGCTAGTCATTGTGCAGTAATAAACGCTTTACTTAATTTGAAGAATATTTCAGATGTGAAATAGAAAACCAAGCAAAAGAAAACCAGCGCCAGTATCAGTGTAGAAATGTGTACATTCATAGGCGTAGGAACAGGGGGGCAGGGGGCCATGCCCCTCCCAATATTCTTGGTTCTTGACCATTAACCCTATGGCGTTGACTGGAAAGAAATGACTTCGAAATGCACCTTGGTCTCCCCAATATTCTGGACGTTCCTATGCTTATGTGTACATTTGAATACATTTGATAAAAAAGCTGCAAAAGTGCGCGACCTCTAAATATCATCGAAATTCATGGAAATTTCGCACAGAAGCTTGTAAGCAGATGAGGTTTGAGGGGAACATCGATATGCGTCGAAATATTGCATTTTGGAACAATGAAACACCCTACTGTGCCCCCTGGCTGCGCCCCTGTGCATGCAAAAATAAATGCCTACATGCATACCTACATATAGCAACTGACATAAGCAAACATGCTTAAACACACGAGACCCGCTTCCGTTTATCATACAAACACATGCAATGGGAATAATTCCTCCGCCTTCTCAGACACAGTCAACTCACCAAGCTTCACATACCCCTTGGCCTTGTCCATACAGCGACTGTACACTGTCGCGCGAACGGCCGACCAGCTCAAACATGCAAGCGTGCACAGGCGGATCCAGCGGAGGAGCAAGGGGGGCACCCTCACATCAGCCCACCCTGCGTCCCCTGAAACGTCTTTCCAATCTCTCACAGCCCTACCCTACCCCTAACAGAGGGATTAAAGGCCCTTCCCCTCACACCCTCTTCCCAGGGTGCTAGTGTTGCCCCCCCACGATGCACTTTGATGCGGCTCTTATAAACCACACCGTAATAATTGGCACCTCGGGCCCCACACGCCGCCCCTGCCGACCCAAGCCCTGGATCCGCCTATGCAGGAACGTCAAACGGCGCGAAGGTCAAACGGCCCCATGCTGAAACCACAGTCACACTGAGTACGCCGCCGCATTTATTTCTAATATCAATGAAATGTTTCTGTTGTGATTCAGCACCCATTCTCGGGAACAATCGGGATTATTACTGCACACTGACTGCAATATTATTACTCCATCACTGCAATATTATGTCTGGCATCATGCAGGGCCAGTGCGATTTAGTGTTCATGAGCAACATACTATCAGTACGATTTAGTTCGTATTTATGATTAAACAACATCAGTACGATTTAGTGTTCATGAGCAACATACTAAGACGTCAGGGGCGGACCCAGGGGAAGGGAAATCCGGTCATACCCCCAAAGCGGTCAAATTGTATTCACTTTTAGCCGGTTTTGACCGATTTTCTTCCAAACAGCACAATTTCTTTCAGTTTTGTTCGGGTAATTCCTCCCCTCCAAACGCTTGATCTGGATTCACCCTGTCAGCGGAAGGATAGACTCATTCTTTTAGCTGCAATGCTTCTCACTGCATAAAACCGGCAGAGCAACAAGACAATTGGTGTTGTTTGATTTTTCCTATTCCCGTGTAAAAACCGTGAAGGAAGGGCTGTTTGTGACGGTTCCTGGAGTTTTGGTTACGATTCCGAACCTCGGGAAGCAGCCACACCTGCTCCATCCCACTTACAGCTCATTTCCAGCGAATCTTACCGTCCATACCGCCTCACTATAGTTTACGAGTGCCCCTGACTGCTCTAGTCCGGTATTCTCTAGTTTGTTTTTGTTCTGCCTTTTCTCCGCCTGTTTTTTACACCTTCCCTACAGTTAATACAGAACATTTTTTATTTTCTATTATAGACCTCTGACGTGAGCAACCTGATCTCATCTTCACTTGAACTCCGATTTTTTGTGATTTTGCGTATAAATCGGCCAAGTCCAGTGGGCAATCTTATAAATAAACAGAATGAATTAAGCGAACTGAGTTTAATAAGAACATCCAGCAATTTGTATTTTGCTTGAAAACATGTCAGTGCCCCACGTACCACTTCTATTTGCTTCTTTGGCGAAAGTACTGATCCATGCGAGTTCCATTCGTATTGTCATTATGACTGAAGTTTCCATGGCAAAAGAGCGATCAGGATCGGACCGTCCACCGAGCGTTATTTCCCCAGCACTATAGCACACAGGTTATAGTGTTGGCGAAATAGCACTTGATGGAGAAATGGACGATTGCAGCATGTATCCTGATCTACTGTCCAGTCCTGACCACACTTCTGCCATAGAAACTAAGCCAGTGTCGAGTTTGGTAGCGCCCCGACGGCCGAACTTGTTTGAGTGGCGAAGCTTCCAACAATTCCCACAAATATATATATATATATATATATATATATATATATATATATATATATATATATATATATATATATGTGTGACAGGGTGGCAGCTGGCAAAGCCATGTCTGACAAGCACATGTCATCTTGCTGCACCGCATGGAGGATGGAGACCTGGGACACAACAGGGAGCTGGAAATACAGTTCACGACATTTATTGTTACGGTACCTTCGCTCTCCGGATTCAATATAGTTGCGATGCTTTACCTGAATTTCGACAGATATATCTGGGCAGTTCCAAACCCTTGGGATTGGAACAAATCTGACACGAGAAAGCGAAGCACTAGGCATATCAAGGGCGGGCATATTATATCTAGTGGTTCAGAAAAAGAAACGCAAAGGTACATAACCACCGGATCAAAATTTATCAAATATTATAGAATTTTGGTCGAGTTCATTTACTAATTTTCCAATGCGCTCTATCGCAAAAATTCTTACTTCTCTTCTGCACACTTGGTTTCCAACTCAGTATTAGTTTAAAACCGCGATTCCATCTCTGATTCATCACCTCAATCAGAGGAGTTCGGTCAGAATCAAAGCCCGTCGCCGTTATGCAGTGAGTCAGACATGGGGCGCCTCACGAGAGATTGAGTCATCAACAGGTCTGGTGGGGGTGGGTGGGGTGCAGGGAGCGCCACCAACTGGCCAATAATGCGCGTGTGTGACGTCAGGCAGCGTTTCAAAGGAATCACAACTTCCAGAACGCATGACTAAACGAGTACGATCGAATTTGGTGGATGAAATGGCCAGGTTATGCCCCACATCCAGTGCCAGTGTCCTCTTTTAATAGCTACAGTTGAAGGCGTTTGAGCTACTGCACAAAGCAAGTGCACTACCTTCCGACAGCATCAGTAAAAAAACTCGAGTGTGCATCTAGGGGCATGAGAAGGCAGTCTCCCCCCTCCCCCATCGAGCATTGAGAGTTCACATCTTGCACCTCCCCCTCCAACCGTCATGCAAGTATTGGCAGTGAAATTTGGCGCCCTCTGGGAGTTCACACCATATGGGCGCCACTGACTCAGATGGAGCCACTGACCGGAGCGACCAAACACATCAGAAGTCCCGGATCCGTCTATGTGCCTTCGGAAGGCAACAGTAAGAAGGCAACTAGACAGAATATGATATTTGCCATATCGTGATCGAACACATCGCTCCCAACATTTCTTCGGTCCCCATTAGCGTGAAAGATCCCACGTTCACTTAAAAGCGGACAAGTTTGCCTATATATACTAAAGCTTCGGAAACCTTACACTGTGAAATACTGTATGTTTTACCTTTCCTGGACACCCACAGGCTCTAAAATAGTGCTAGCTTTTCCCTAAGTCTGAACAAAATGCTGCCGACCGCGGAACCGTTAGCAACTCCAATATACATTCGATGGAGGTAAGCCCCGCCTCACAAATCACGTCTCTAAGCACTTACAATTTCAAAATCCAGACCTCTATTAATCCTGAGCGCCAGCAACAAGTTCACCATCACGACATATCAAAAGCAGAGTGGCATGCAGAAGCAGAACCATTCACCAGCACCCATTCACAGAAACCCAGTTAAAAAGTGACCACGGTGGGATTCGAACCCACGCTTCCACTCCGGTGCAGTTTTCCCCGCCCCTTCCTAACCACTCACCTGTACGAAGAAGATGAAGTGTTTGAAGCTGGTGTTGAGGTGGGCCTCCTCGCGAAGCCGAACTACCTCGGGAAAATGCTGATGGTAGATGTGAGCGTATACTCGGAATAAGCGCTTCAGAATCGTCTTAGCGATTTGCGAGAAGTTCTTGGGGAAAGGTACACCTGTGAATAAAAGCACGAGCTTAAACGGACGAAGGGGAAGACTATCTGAACAGTCGAGGATTCCTCGCTGCAAGTTGCATTGTATATCAGAGCCCCAGCCCTGTCCAGTCTTAGGTTCTAGGCCTGTCAGCGGCTGACTGGGCGAGGTTTCGCCCACGCTAAGCAGTCAGCTCCGCTCAACCAATGATTTTGTCCTGGTGTCCAACCTCAGAGTCTGTCTGTCCCAGGGCCCAGACGACGCCCCAAAGATTGATCATGGTGTACTGAGTGTACACCCGCCGCATTAAACGTGACTAGCTAGCTAACAGGGTGATTATAATGATAGCTTCCAGATCATTTACCAGTTTCAAATCCCGTGCGCAAAGGCGATATATGTTATCAAGATGTTAAAAATACGTATCTACGTATTCGAACAGCATGCAAAGTGCAAAGTCACTGAATACAGGTGAGGTAACTTTGCGCATCATGCCCCTCTGTGAGGCAGGAATTCTTAAGCAAGGGCAGGATAGAAGCGACTTTTGCTACATGAACACGGTGTAATTTAAGGAGATCAGAATATGGTTCTCTCTCTCTCTCTCTCTCTCTCTCTCTCTCTCTCTCTCTCTCTCTCTCTCTCTCTCTCTCTCTCTCTCTCTCTCTCTCTCTCTCTCTCTCTCTCTCTCTCTCTCTCTCTCTCTCTCTCTCTCTCTCTCTCTCTCTCTCTCTCTCTCTCTCTCTCTCTCTCTCTCTCTCTCTCTCTCTCTCTCTCTCTCTCTCTCTCTCTCTCTCTCTCTCTCTCTCTCTCTCTCTTCTCTTTCTCTTTCTCTTTCTCTTTCTCTTTCTCTTTCTCTTTCTCTTTCTCTTTCTCTTTCTCTTTCTCTTTCTCTTTCTCTTTCTCTTTCTCTTTCTCTTTCTCTTTCTCTTTCTCTTTCTCTCTCTCTTTCTCTTTCTCTTTCTCTCTCTCTTTCTCTTTCTCTTTCTCTTTCTCTCTCTCTCTCTCTCTCTCTCTCTCTCTCTCTCTCTCTCTCTCTCTCTCTCTCTCTCTCTCTCTCTCTCTCTCTCTCTCTCTCTCTCTCTCTCTCTCTCTCTCTCTCTCTCTCTCTCTCTCTCTCTCTCTCTCTCTCTCTCTCTCTCTCTCTCTCTCTCTCTCTCTCTCTCTCTCTCTCTCTCTCTCTCTCTCTCTCTCTCTCTCTCTCTCTCTCTCTCTCTCTCTCTCTCTCTCTCTCTCTCTCTCTCTCTCTCTCTCTCTCTCTCTCTCTCTCTCTCTCTCTCTCTCTCTCTCTCTCTCTCTCTCTCTCTCTCTCTCTCTCTCTCTCTCTCTCTCTCTCTCTCTCTCTCTCTCTCTCTCTCTCTCTCTCTCTCTCTCTCTCTCTCTCTCTCTCTCTCTCTCTCTCTCTCTCTCTCTCTCTCTCTCTCTCTCTCTCTCTCTCTCTCTCTCTCTCTCTCTCTCTCTCTCTCTCTCTCTCTCTCTCTCTCTCTCTCTCTCTCTCTCTCTCTCTCTCTCTCTCTCTCTCTCTCTCTCTCTCTCTCTCTCTCTCTCTCTCTCTCTCTCTCTCTCTCTCACCGATCTTGCTGGGGAAGGTGGTCTCGTCGTCCAGCTGGTCCTGGGCCCACGTCATCAGGTAGTCGATGTACTTGGGCGCTGAACACTTGATGGGCTTCTTCACCGTTTGACCGTCCGCCCAGTGGTACTCGTACTTGGGACCTGGAGGGGACGCCGGTGATAGTCACAGAAAGAACGCTGGTACGTACAACCACACAGGGAACCAGTGCCGGATCTAGTCTGGTGATATGAGGGAGGAAAGGGCCAACTGGATCCGGAACCAGGAAAAAACAGTGTTTTAGAAGAGAACCAGCCAAAATCGATGGAATACCTCTACTGCAATGTGGATGCCCACCTGGAGAGTGCTCCAAATAGTGCTAAGAAGTTGATCATCTATGAATGCTCAGTGTTTGCACCCGTATTATACCATCATGTAAGTCATAGTAAAAGTTTATATATTCAGGCACAGCCCTTCAACTGTAGAATCTGTAGCCAGACCTCGAATCGACCTCGAATTCGAGGTCTGGCTGCACTATGACCGAGAGTTTTTGATATTTTCTACACGATTCTGATGAAGGGTTGTGCCCGAATATATAATCTTCAGTGTTTTTTACATTTCCGGATTCGAGGGGACAGGCCACCCTATCAATTTATCATCACCTTATCAACTAAAATCTAAGCGTTTCCGGGGTTGGAGTGGGCCCTGTAAATGGAAGGCAGAAACGGATCAACAATTTTCAACCAGGGGGAGGCAAGGAATAACTCCAGTCAGAGTCTGCCACTTTGTGGGGGGGAATCAAACGGCACCAAAATTATATAATGTAGAGCCAAAACCTACATCTGCGGGTTAGAGAGGGAGAGGATAAAGAGTAATATTTCAAACAGACTCTATGATTATTGTGATGGCGCCGAGCGCTCGATCGCGGGGTGCTCCTTTTCTTACATCCCTACATCCATCCCTCCATTGGCTCCATACTCCCCGGATCCGCCTGTGCCCCACGCAGCGGTCTCACCTGCCGACATGACTGGACAGGACTCTTCAGTACAGAACTCGGTGATGGTGCCATACAGCATGTTGATCTGGTTGAAGAAATCCACCGCTGCCGGGGACACGGCGGGAGTCGTCAGTTCGGACAATTTCAGACATCAGATGGGTTAAAAAGACAGTTCCAGGCTTCCCTGCTCCCATGTAAGAGGGAATATGATGTAAAGACAATAGCACATCAATCACAATCTGTTATACACAAAATATGCTTTACATTCTCCTGAAGTAATATGCTTCACAATCCAGAAGTACTGACTAGCAGGCCAGTGGCCACATTACTTTTCCTGGGGGAGGGGGGAGGGGGTTCAGACCCCAAACTGGTGCTGACAAGGGGAGGCAAAGCTGGAACATATCAGCCACCATTGAAAATGCTGCCAATGCAATTTACTGGCCCTAGAATTGGAAGTATTTATAGGTCCATGTAGATAGTACTAATAAAATGCAAAATACCTAGGTCGAATCCCAGAGTTGTTGGGGGAAGTCCCCTCTGGTTTGCCGGTTGGGGAACACCCACACTTTCACACACATGCTGACTACACCTTTCACAACACTAGCAGCATTATGCACCGTTTTGGAGACATTTACAACAGCTCTGAACCAGTGTGCACAATCCATGGAGAAACGAAAAAGACTGCAAACAATGAAGACTAAACAACTTGAAAAAACTAAATCCTTAAATGGGGTCTGGATGATTGACAAATAAATAAATAAATAAATAAATAAATCTAGGTAAATTGGGCACTAAGGTGAATGAAAAATGCAGAGTATGACTGGCAAAGCACATTACACTCTCATTTCAGAGCATCATTACTAAACAGATACTTAGGTGTAATCATTTAAGATTGATGATGCAACTATGATCATTTTCAGAGCCAGGCAACATCATCAATTTTTTATAGGATGGACTCACATTGTCAATCCACCAGTTAATTTGCAGCTGACTGGTATGAAAGTCACACATACATCCCACAGTTTAAGCCTTTTCTCACTCAACCACCCAGTACCCATAAAGACTGTACAAAAGCCTGATAGACAAATAATCCAAGCAACTTTTTCAATGCATTTTCTAATAAGCTTTCAGATTTCTTTATATTTCTTGGGCTCTCTTGGTCTTCCACTCAGAGGTTGTCATTTACCTCCCCTCCCCCCACCATTGTGGTGGTTCATCGAAGGTGAGCCACTACCATGGTGGCTTGTATCCACACCCAAGGTGCAATCAGCTGGTGTCCAATACTCACTGTTGACTGCCACCCACTCGTTGAGATCCTCTCCCTCCGGCAGCTGCACCGCCAGTCGCAGGTTTCCAGAGCCAAGAGTGGCAGCGGCGTGCTTCATCAGGTCATACTGGTGAGTCCCTTCGGCTATATTCTTCTTTGGCTTGAACGTCTTGTTTGACCGGCCACCACTGCAGAGCAGAAGAGCAGTCAGGTGTTTAGAGCAAGGGACACATGTTAAGTTTTATAATAAAATTAGTTCACAACTTTGCAAAAAGATCAAATTCAAAGTGCGGTATCTTAGTTTGCTTATTTGAAATATTGACACATTTGTTGAATATGAAAAATGTTTTAAAATAGCAAGAAATTCCATCACAGCTATCATTCATGGCTAGCAGTTGCAGATATATTGATTCAGCAGTGACACAAAATGGAAGGCTTCATTCATTTGAACAGCATCTTAAAACAAATTGTTAATAGTTTGGTAAGACACTGCCTAACCTATCCTTTAATTCTGGACTGGCTCCCCAAGTATGATATTGATATGTTGCCAGAAATAGGATGACTAGCTTCAAAACAGTGGCATAGTGAAATCTGCAGCAATATCATGTCTGAATATTCCAAATGCTGATGCAACACAGTGCCATGGTGTGATATAATACATTTTTGTAGGAACAGAGCCAATGAATCATACATAAATTCTTTTAAAATGTTCATTTGGATTTTATAAATTGAGTTGTCCATCAATTTTTCATGAAAAAGGTGAACTCTGCTCACTCCAGTGACATCATTTTCATAGAAAATATTTGATTTAAATGCTTGCCATTATCCAGAAAATTCATCAAGAAAATAAGCATTTGACTTCATCAGGCACCACAAATGAAACAAAAGCTTGAATTAAATGTCTGAGATCATCAAGTAAAGTACTTACAAGAAGAAGCTCATGTTGAATGTGGCAGAAAAGTGGAGTTCCCACTACACTTGCAGATGAATAGTTCCAGGTTCCCCGATACCTGAATGACTGTGTCAGGGATTGCACAACCAAGAAGCAAAGATGGGCGATGAGAGACTTGTCGTTGACAAAAATCAAACCCTCCCTAATATCAGCAACTGAAACAAAGACAGGGATAAGTACAGCCACAGCACAAGTAAACATGCATATTACGACCACAAATAATGAACTAGATTTCAGGCCTTCGCAACAGCTTCATTGCTCATAAAGAAGGGCAAACCTCATGAGTGCTATACATCCTATTGAATCATCATCCCGTTAATTGCATACAGAACAAAGTGTACGCACACACAGCACCCACCACCCCACCAACACCACTGTTCTTACATCATATGCGCCAGCATACGTCAGTCAACAACTTGAACCGCACATCAACAACAGCTGATCGGTGGCACTGATGAAATAGACGTATCTTATCAAAAATATTGCTATTGATAGCCTAAAAGTGCTGCTTTAATTTGTCACATTTAAATCACTAGGTGAAATTTTGGGCCGTCAAACAACCATTTTAGCTTCTACCAGCCCAAAAATGTTTTGAAAACAGCATTCACAATGGTAAATTGTTAATATCTCTACAAAACCTTTGCTGAAAGAGTTACTTTTATCCCCACTTCGCTTTCCTCCAACACTAGGCCCAAAGCAACCTAGTAGGGGCGCGAGCCCCATTTATTCAAAGATCGACCGGTCGGAGTGTTACGGTTAAGACATCGGCAGGGAGACCAATTTACCCACGTCCAAAAAAAAGTATTATCCCAACACCAACATCCAGCCCCGTCTCACAATCCAGCACAATGCGCACAGCAGGCTCACGTCACACCAGGATGCCATTAGGTTCCATTTTCATAGAACCGGAGCCACCCCCCAACACTACTATCGAACCTCACAGAGCATGGGTGCAGATGGGGGAGGGGGCTGGAGGGTCAGGATCCCCCTGGATTTTAGATCCCTCATAAGCTTTGTATGGGGCTTGTATTGCCATGCCTGCATTAACCGGTCCTGGACCCTTAGCTCGAGAAGAGATCTTCCGGGTGTCAAGGTTTAGAAAAACAAACAAAAAAGGTAAAAATCTAGCAGTGGGGCACCATCAAAAGTTCAGCGGGGAGGAACAGGGGCCAAAAAAGTGTCCAGTATGCCACCATTGAAAATGTCCCACCATAAATGTGTCACCAGCCTGGGCTGCAAACTGTGATATGTTTTGCGTTAATAGGATAGCAATGGATACTCCTGGACCATCCTAGTTTTGGAAAACATTGCGAGTTCAAATTGCAAGTGAAACATTTCGGCAAGTGGTTCCGTTATTGGTCTGGAGCAAACATGTCGGCTAATTTTTTGTCACCTGGCCCACCTTGGGCTGTCAACATTTAGAATGCCGAAATGATAGCCCAGTCAACACACCCGCGTGGGCCCCGCGTGGGCTGATGACGGTGAAGGTGGGCTCAGACGGGCAAGGGCTCGAGGTGGGCAAACCATGTGGTAACCACGCGGTTTTAGAGGGTATGGTGACGGTATTGGTGGAGGTCCAAGGTGTTGTGTTTGTTTTTACCTGGCGGCTGCGTTTTGCAAATATTTTAAGCTAATCTCTTGACCTGGACGTTCGACCTTGACCTGGACCGCTCCTTCCTAAAATGTTGCTTCCACCCCCCCCCACCCAGGATGTGATTATTGACACCCTCACTATTTTTCCGCCCAAAAGTCGCAACCCCAACCCCAACCGTATGTGTTGTGGTCCTCATCGGAAATCCCGGATCCGCTTATGCGATGAAAATAAAGTTAGCTTTTGCTCTAAACTCTTTGTTACAGCACCATTAGCGGCTTAATTTTAAACCCCCAGGTATCATGAACACAACCAAAGTATGCGCACGGTCTCACCAGGCATGAGTTTGTGCACAATTTATAATTTGTTGGAGAAGCGAATGTCTATGGGAGCAGGTAGGAGATCGCGGTCATTCTTTGCCGCGCTGCGTTTCCAACCCTTTAGCACCGGCGCTCGGGAGCACGCTGCCGGGGCCGCGTCTCCCCTCCGCGCCCGACCGTACCTCGGGCGGTTGCGCGGGGTCGGCTGTCTTTTGTATGGCCGCATTCCTTTGGCGTTTGCGGAACCGTCAGTCGCTGAAGGGAAGTGGTCGAGGTGGAACGGTAATACTGTGGTGAGGTGCCCGTAAATTTTGAGGATATGCACTGCCGGGTGCATTGCTAAAAACAAGCCCAGGACAGGCTGCGTTTGTTGACAATGTAAGGTAGGATTTAAGATAGAATAAGGGAATACATACAGTGCGGATACGACAAAAGGAGCTGCTACCTTCGTCAAACATAGATTTCAGAGTGGTACCCATGGAGCCACAAAAACCACCAACGTCCTAGGACAATATGCTATTAGAAAATCGTGTTCTGGGGATTGAAATGCAGGCCGCCGTTTTCAATCCTGCTTTTATGAGAAGTATATAACGTAGTTTATTTTAGGCATGCTACCAAGTGATCATCCCTCACAATTACCGTGAGGTCACAGACGCGTCCATAAGGGTAATCAATATGGTGTAGGTAATCAAAAATATATGTTGTTATTTCATCGCCTAATTTGAGATCATCCCGCGCAGTGACAACATGGTCATTCCACACGGTTACCTCATGGTCACCCCACATGGTTACCACACGGTTATCCCACACGGTTACAAAATGGTCATCCCACGCGGTCACCGTGCGGTTGTCCCCACAAGGTTACCTCGCGATCATCCCATGTGGTCCCCACGTGTTGGCCCACGCGGGCCCCACGCGTAAATATCTTCCAAAACCGCGTGGGCCCCTCGTGGTCATCCCACGAGGGCACCACGCGAAAGTGATGGAGCCCACATGGTTACCATGCGGTAACCACGAGGTTGTGTTAGCTGGGAGGTTTTCAACCCCTGGGGAGGAACGATTTTCGAATCTAAGGGGAGGGCAAGGGATAAGAAACCCGACGCCGCACTAGCGAGACAGGAAGGTGGAGGAGGGCATAGGCGTAGGTACAGGAGATTTGGTGCTGCTATTGCATGCATTCGGAGGTCCAGGATCAGCTTCGAAGGGGCCAAACCAGCGTGGGGGCTTAATTGAGAAAAACGCAGAACATAGTGTTTTAACCCGGTTTTGCCGTAACTTTTTCATTTTGATTATCGTGAAATGAAAAACTGAAATACGATGGAAAAGAACAAAAACGGGGACACGTTGACGGTAATTGGAGCGCAGATACAGCAGTGAGGCATGCACGCAGCCACCACCATGTGCCGCCACACAAGAAACAGTTATGCCAGTTTGTAAAGTATAAGTTGTGGGTATCATAAATGATACCCTCCAGAAACGGGTTAAAAAAACGAATAAAATTTGTCCTTTGGGGAAGGTCCAAATATTTATTCTAGGCTTTAGAGAGGTCACGGCCCTTTGGCCCTCCCCTTGGATCCGCCAGTGAATTACTGTCTGTTATGTATTGTACATGTGCTGTTATTGTACGGGCACTTAGGGAGCATTCGGCGCCCGGCGTGCAATCCATAGACCTAGTAACGGGGTAATTTCCCCTTCAGCAGGGGCAGATCCAAGGGGCATGGGCATCACCCCCTCCCCCTTAGGCCGACCTTAAGCACTGAAAGAAGCACCTACGCCGCAGCCGCCGGACCTCCTAGGTAGACCCGGCGGCTGCGGCTGTACCCCGGCCCCGCAGGCTGCCTTTCAAATGTTACCCGAAGGTAAGTCTCGGGCCCCTTGTAATGTACCCGGGCAGTGGCGGATCCAGGGGGGGCAAAAAGGCAATTGCCCCCCCAAACGGAAAAGCTCGGGGCAAAACTATGTTTTTGCCCCCCCAAAGCGATCGACCTCCTTTTTCCCCCGACTCCTTTTTAGCTTGTAAGCAAGATTTTGGTGCTTCAACTCTCAACTTCAAACAGAATTAGTGAAGTTCAGTGTAAATATTGAGGGTTGGATAGGAAAAAAGTATCTTGAGCCCATATTTTTCACCCCGTGGCGTTTTTTCTGCTTTTCGTCTCCGGTTCCCAAAATCCTACCGAAAAGGCATATCGTAACGCAACTTTTCACTGCGTGACGTTTTTTTTTTTTTGCTTTTCGACTTTGGTTTGCCCCTCCCAAACAAACCGGCTAGATCCGCCACTGTACCCGGGGCCCCTGAATTAATATTGGAGGCCCCCAGATAGCTGTCCTAAGAGTCCACAAGAATTTAGCTCCATTGTTCCCGAGCACCTGCCTCGGAGAACCCACGAGCCCCACGATCGGGCCCCTGACAATCGTCTCACAGCAATCGTCTGACAGCAGTGGCCGGGCCCCCTGCTGCCGATGCCGGGCCTCTGTTCTTAGCAGCTCAGATAATTTCCCTGTATTCCACCCGGGCCCCCCTTTGGCTGCAGCTGGCCCCCTGCGGTTCACCTGGGCCTCCCGTGGCTATCCAGGTACCCTAACATGCTTCCGGGTCCATTGCAGTCCACTTGGAACCTCTGAGGCTGCGACCGGACCTCTCAGAACTATCCCGGGCCCACTGCTGGCGAAGCCGGGTCCCTATTCCCAACACCGTAACAGAGAATTCCCCAGTAATTCAACCGGGCCCTCTGTGACCCCAGCCGGGCCCCGTGCGATTCATTCGGACATCCTGTGGCTATCCGGCCCCTCTGAAACGCTTCCCGGGCCTCTGTGGTTCCCTTGGGCCTTTGGGTCCGCGATCGGGCCCCTCACGATAATCTCAGACATTTTGTGGCCGAAGCCAGTCCCCTACTTCTAACATTCGTACCCCCCTCCTCTCTGTGGTTTACCTGGGCCTCCCGTGGCTACAATCTGCCCCCCTGTCATGGTTGCGGGACTCAGGGGTGCAATTTTCCCTAAATCTTTGGGGGTGCTCAGCCGGTGGGGGGCGGCACTCCATAGGGGCGGCGGCGTTGGGGGGGGGCGGCACCCCTTCATTGCACCAAATCTGTTATTCATCGTTGTTTTGCACCTTTTAAAGCACAGTGAACATTCAATTTTAATGTTGGGCAGGTATTCTACAGCTTTTTGCAAACGTGTTTGCTTTTTAGGTGACATCCCAAACCTGCATGCACGTCTTAAAATAATCCAATCTGAGCTTTAAGTCTTTCCACGATCAGGGGCGCAGCCAGAGCTTTGGTATGGGGGGTGGGATTGGGCACACCACCTTTGAGGGGCACCCCGGGAGAGAAAGGGCACTTTTAACGTAACCTAAAAACCTGCTATATCTTAGTTAATATCAACTTTTGGGTACCTTTGGTCCAAGAAAAATGCCAATCGAGCATTGCCGAAGAGGGAAAACTGAACTAAAACCAGAAAAAAAGAAATTTCACCGAAATTTCATGAAAATAGCCAGAATACGACTTTTGGGATAGATTTAAGGACAAATCAGCCAAATCATGCAAGTCTGTGATATCTGTCACTATGTGCAAGATAAGACATATTGGAGTCGAAAATTCATTTGTTATGCCCACTGGTTTTGTCGTGACGTGTGAGCCCTGGTTGAACGCGGATTATCCCTTGCCCAGGTACGAGCCACCTTCGCCCTGGTGGGGGGCTAAAGAAGACCCCCACGATCTCAAAAACTAAGAGAGCTAGAAAAAGCGCAAAACAGCAATCGAAGGCTCTTCAAAAATTATATCAAAAATACTTAGTCATTTTTCTCGTCAGGTCAATATCAAGGTCACCAGAGGTGAAACTAGGTCAAAATCGCTAATATGAGGTGTACTAAGAAAAACTCATATATCTCAGAAACTATGATAGCCAGAAAAAATTTTCTAACACTGTTCGAAAGCTCTTGAGTCGCTCTTTCATTAAAATGCCAATGATTTTCGGGTCAGGTCAAAGCCTAGGGAGCTGCAGGTCACTGAACATTGGGAACATTCTCGGGAATGTCCATAGCCACCCATGCATAAGGGCGTTTCCTTCCTTGTTTTGTTGAGTTGGTGGTTGTAGATAAAGTCCTAATAAGTCACAAATAATACCAAGTCAGACATATGCTCAGGTGGAGCAAAGCAAGGTGGCGGGGATGAGGTGCCTTAGTGTACAGCACCCTTGTCTTCTAAGGCACTGATCCCGGGTTCAAGTCCTGGCGGAGCCTCTAAATAAGTTGATCTGATCCCCAAAATCCCTTCCAACAGGGTGAGAGTGGGCGACGCCCTAGGACCCTGACATTTGGTGTGTCGTTAATCCCCAAAAATTATTAAAGCAAGGTGGCGATGAAAAGGCTTTACATACAAAAACACATGATTTGAATATAGAGATAAACTCAATTGATTCATATTTATTAAGTACACCCATTTGGAAGCTATAAAATATGTCCACACTGCAAGCATGTCATAATAGTCAATGTGTCAAATTTCGCAATTAGAAATTCACATACTGTTGTCTTCAATCATTTGTGAATATGCGTGGATTATAGGATGAAGAATAAATAAATAATGAATCACATTATAGAAAAAAGAGAGTTCATAGTGTATTAGGGACGCTGGGTGAGAAGTTCATATGAGGGCTTGTGGTTCGTGAGTCAATCTCACTTCTTCACTTTGTTGAGAGATTTATGAGGCGTGTGCATACTGGGGGAGGAGATTTGTGGCCTTCATCTGACCTGGAAGGATCATTGTATGCCTATGTGTATATGAGGAAGGGGACGGGAGGGGGAGGGGGGTAAACAATGGATTGGGGATGCCGAGCGATGCATTTGAGGGAAGGGTTGTGACTAGTGATCCCATCCATCTTCTTATAGTAGGATCTAGGGTTTCCAATTTGGGGTGATGGGGGCATCCGGATCAGCGGGCGCCAATTTTGGTCAGCAAAACCTATCAAGTTGGTGCCAAATCCTACCGCAGGGCGCTGATACTCGCATCCCGGGAACGACCTTTTAGGGAGAGATCCGAAATTTCAAAGGGGCGTCGAAGATCAATTGGATGGGGGCATGTGCTCTTCCCCCTGGATCCGCCTATTCCTTGCGAGATTGGCATTCTCTATTTTCTCCCGCTCCCAATTTAGGCAAAGGGTATGACCCCTGCTCTGTCAGACTTCTGGAAGTCCGTTTTCCTGTCACGGGGAGGGGCGGAAATTTCGCCCCTTCCTGGGATATATGGTACAATGCAAAAAGTCATCAGAGATGAAAGAAAGAAAGGGAAATAGTGGGGTAAGATTCATTTTGCAAATGTCTGGGAACCATGTACCAGTATATGTGTTTCTCAACTTTTGATACTTTGCATCTTGCCTGACCTGTTTCTGCCAACGCCAAACCCGGGTGAACGTAAGCCTTGTCTCTCTGATCCGTCTTTAGGTGAATTTTTGTCTATTCGGTCTTGAAACCGAATGTATACCGAAGATGGGCTGCGAAAAAACTGCACCTGCGTGAAACCCCTTAATTACAGTGCCGAAGCACGCTTATGACATCACCCGGTTATAAAATAAAGGATTGAAAGCAGCGGCGGATCCAGGACTTCATTTCGGAGGGGGCTAGGGCCTTTGCCTCAGATCAGCCTCCGCTTATGTATTAACTATAGGCACTCGTAAACTTCAGGGGGAGGGGCTTGAGCCATCGTAGCTCCCTTATATCTGCCACTGGCTGAGAACATGCTCCTGTCTCGAAGGGCACTCACACTGACAAGGTCTCGTCGAAAGTGCCATACTTTGCACACTAGGCATTAGGGTGTTTCATTGTTCCAAAATGCAATATTTCGACGCATATCGATGTTCCCCTCAAACCTCATCTGCTTACAAGCTTCTGTGCGAAATTTCCATGAATTTAGATGATATTTAGAGGTCGCGCACTTTTGCAGCTTTTTTATCAAATGTATTCAAATGTACACATAAGCGTAGGAACGTCCAGAATATTGGGGAGGCCAAGGTGCATTTGAAAGTCATTTCTTTCCAGTCAACGCCATAGGGTTAATGGTTAAGAACCAAGAATATTGGGGGCATGGTCCCCTGCCCCCCCCCCTGTTCCTACGCCTATGAATGTACACATTTCCACACTGATACTGGCGCTGGTTTTCTTTTGCTTGGTTTTCTATTTCACATCTGAAATATTCTTCAAATTAAGTAAAGCGTTTATTACTGCACAATGACTAGCCTGAGTATAAAACCCGACCGGTTTCGGGAGTATCCCGCCCCCGTTTTCAAGGGAGATGAAGATAACACTATGACATAAACCTTACTAAGCGAAAAACACGAAGACTGGGTACACTTTGAAATAACAATCTTAGCTATGAACATGACGAATCATTTTAGAATTGTTAGCTCTAAACACGTGCTATTTTTCTATTCAATCTCTTGTTTGGTTGGCATTTTAAGAGGTCCAAAAATCCAGAGAATATGGTAACTTTGCCGATATTTCTATTCATTTTTGGCTCCGTTCTGGTTTGGGTGTAAATTGCCTCTTTTATTTCTCGCTGTTTTTGTCTTGAGTCGAAAGTTAAAGTCGTTGTGGCGTCCCATTTGATATAATGATCCTTCTTGAATTAATGTTTCGCTGTGGCCTCCGCTGCTTTCTCGTCAATTGACCCTCGGATTAGTTTTTGTCGAGATTTTCGGTGTTCGTCTTGTCGGACTTCCATCATCCTTTTGCTTTCTCCAATGTATGCTTTTGGACAGTCATTAAATTCCATCGTGTATACTGGGCCTGGTTTTTTCCGGTTGTCTATCCTATCCTTTAGTTTGACTAGTAATTGTTTGATCGTTTGATTACGTTGTTTGAGATATCAGCTGGTTACGCCTGATCAGCGCCAATATGGCGGGCGTGGCAGAGCAAAGAAACTAATCAAATTTGATTAAGGCCTCTGATGCTCATCTAATGTAGTTCAGTCAAAGTGGTATGCAGAAAAACAACGGAATCAAAACCTTTAGCTGCCCACAAACGTTGTTTCTCTCTGTAAAACAACTTATTTTAGTTTCTCAATTGAAATTCATGCGCCACAATTGAGCCTCCTCTAACCTGCTCTGAAAAATCACCTTTCGTTTGAGAGGAGGTTGGATTAGATTTGAGATGAGTTTAGACGAGCTTTGAGGAAGTTTAAGGAGGCGCTGTACCGGGCGAGAGGAAGTTGGAGAAGCTTTGATGTTAGATCAGGTTTAAGGAGGCGCTGGAACAGGCCCCTGGTAAAACTACTTTCCACCAGTAGCAGACATCAACATAGGCAGGTGGGATAAGCATAGCAGTCTCTGGCCACAGCCTGTGGTGGCAGTGTTCAGAATCTGTAGTAAGCAGCCACATCAATGACTATACCTACTGTGCAGGGTTGGCAAAATACCGGTAAAAACTAGGTTTATGCCAGTCAGTGGCATAAACTGGTAAATACCGGTATTTACCAGGAAAAGTGGCAAAAACTGGCAAAAACCTTTAAACTGACAATGACAGACCAGAAAGACATTTAAAGGGAATGTGGCACCTTCACAACGTGATTTTAACTGAGATAGCCAAGTTGTAAAGCAAGTCGGATCACCCGGTACTCCATATTTCATTTGTCTTGGGACTCGATATTTCTGTAGAAAAAAGCTAAAACATACCTGACACCAGCCCCCCAACAGCCCGTCGCCCGGGCGGCCATTGTTGTGAGCTGTTGGTGTGACGACCTATGCTGACGTCACGATGAGCATCAGCCAATCGAAGCCCTTGAAGCGTTTCAAGCATGGTAGTGGCTGCCAGATTGTGACATCATCCACAGGCTGATATTTATTTATTTTTCTAGAGGAGTATTTTTAAAAACAAAATATTGAGCTTATTGTACATTTTTTACAGAAATCATGAGTGGTTTCATTATTTTTGGCTTAAAGTACGCCTAATTTCACTAAATTCCAGGATTCGACCAAGGTGCCACATTCCCTTTAAAGGTCAAAGAACAGTTGTAAATGTGAAGCAAATGATGGCATTGGCATGGTCTCTGGTCAAGACTGGTGTGTAAGCAGGTATTTCATTCTAGGCATCTACTCAGGCAGGTACTCGATTCTAGGCATCATCTTCTAGGCATCTTATTATAGGCAAGTACTCAGGTTGTAGGCATCATGGTTCAGAATGCTATGAATAACCAGCTTACGCCCAAAACTCTGGAAAATGTCAAAAGTGATATATCATAATCCGTAGGTACCAGACGAACGTCACTGAAAACGTGGAAAGGTGAGATTTGAAAATAAGCCTGGTTTCAAACATTGCCAAATCCTACCTTTCTTCTTCTGTACTGACGGGCACTCAGGTTCCAATGTCTGAATATGCGTCTGCTTTGAGCCTTTGATATATTTTTGTCCAGTATCATGAATGGAAGCTGATTATTCCTCTAATTTCTAAGTAAGCAGTTCGTCGATTTTGCTGACTGAGCAAACAGAACAGTGGCATTTCTGAATGGTACAGTTTGAACCTTCCTCAAGTAGTTGTTGTTCAGAAACCGATAATTTAATGACGTTTGATATTCAAGTAAAGCGTTTGACTTCGTCTGTTGTAAAATTAAATTCTAAAGAAGTCAAGGATCTTTAATTGCTTGCTTAACGCGGCATGCCGATTGCTTTCGAGCTCCTATGCTGCTGATTATGCGAATCTGAGGAGATAATTAGGAATGTTTGCATATCATTGAGAATTCTCTGGTCAGAATTCCTTGTTAACTATACTGGATTGGGAAAAATTGGTTGACCCCCTACCACCAGCCAAGTATTTTTATGTGCTTATCATATTTCATATTATGACATGGGGAGTCCAAAATAAAAATACAGACAAGGGCCATGAAATCATTTCCTAATCATTCGCTGGGTTAAGTTACGGGCAATGTGAGTAATTTCACTGTACTTTTCTCGCCCTAGCGGGGAGATGGTGTTTGAACACCTCTCGGGTTTTTTCCAACGTTGCCGGAAAACAGCGGTGCGAGGCAGGGCATATTTTAAGGAATTGGGACTGGTGGGCATTCGGCTGAAAAATGGCAAGAATTCCCACCAAAAGGGCACTCCTAGAGCATCAAATGACTGGTGGCTGGTGGGCACTGGGCCGTTCGGGGCCGCTCACTGGTGGACATGGCACGGGAACTGGTGGGCAAAATGCCCACCACTTTGTAGCTTAAAATATGCCCTGGTGCGAGGCGCCGCCGTACCTGGCATCACTTATCTTTGACCAAATATGCAACTTCCCTGAAAATGATATTTGGGGTCATCTCAGGTCAGGTCACCAGGCCAGGTCGTGACCTCAACTCATAATTTTTTAAAAATTGCAAGTCAGGATCTATCGATCTGAAAATTATCACATTATAGACCCACCGGGGATAGAAAAAATATTCTGGGATTTTGTATAACGCAGATCAAAGGTCAAATACGTGTCATGCATATCCATTGGAAATGCATGTAGAAAACGCAAGTTAGTCGAAAAAGGACTCTATTTCTGAAGATACCTACGGCTTAAAAGGACTTCTTTTATTGAAAAAGAAATAATCACTCGGTATGAAATAATTGTTAAAATAATAATCACTCGGTTTGCTGTAATGAGAGGAATGGAATGGCGCTCGAATATTGGCTCCAAGTTAACCCAGTCAGGCGCCATATTAAAAAAAGTATTCTCAAAACTTTCACTCGCTGGACTTATCATGACCTCAGTATTAACCTGAGCAAAACATGTTACTGACATAGCATCCTCATAACTTTTCGTGGCCTATTCAGCGCTTTTTTCGTTCTTTTTTTTGCTTCTTCTTCGAGGAGCCGAGTTGGAGAGGGTATTCAACACGTGCAGTGACGGGGGCAGGTTCCCGCCCCCATGGGTTTTCGGAGATATAACAAAAACGGCGGCGCGCAGCACTGCCATACTTGGTATACCTTGTGTCTGATCATTTTTACAACTTATTAAAAATTTTAAAGTTAGGTCATCTCAGTTCAAGTCTCCAGTACAGGCCAGGTGACCTCACTTAAAAAAGTTTAGGATAGCATAAGTCAGAACCGAGAACAATGTAGACCTATCTGATTGAAAATCGTATCACATAATTGCCCCACCATATTCTTTAAAAATATTCCGGTATTTTCGATATTGATGACCTAAGGTCAGGTACGAGCCATGACCTCTCCATTGGAAATGCACGGGAAAATGTTTTAAACAGAATAACTTAGTAATGAATGGTGACAGCTTGTTTTATCACGGCGTTAGGTTTGTATCATCCTTTCAGTTCAAATAATATGCATGTAACCTAATTTGACCTTGCCCTGACCTCAGGTCAGGTCAAATTCTAGATTTGCCCTGATCTGACGTAGCAAGGTGATATTACAAATCATTCGATTCGGCTTGCTGCGAGGATTCCAATAGCCTACATTTTTTGCTCTAACTTTACAAGCTCAGATGTAATGACTGAAAACCTTTATTTACTTGTTATCTCTATGGTGGCATGTTTGACCTCTAGTGACCTAGAATATGACCTGAAATAAGGTCGATTTGTTCTGTAGAGACTTGAATGTACTATCCAACGCTGTTTCCTTTTTGCTATCAAGCGTGGTTTTTGAGATCTTAGGAGGGCGGCGGGTACCCCCTGTCAATGCGAAAGTGGCTCAGACCTCCGTCAATACGCGTATTAAACACCGCCCCCCCCCCACCAGTGTGCCAGAAACTGGTTTTGCGACATGATGCCTAGTGTAAAATTCATACTGGGAAATATAGCCGCCGAGTGAAATTTTCAAGTAATATTTTCAGATTCATGCAGAAAACAAAAAAAACCTTTTACGTCCCTTACCTATTTACAGTATAAGAATGCATTTTCCACGAAAATTGTTCTTAGTTCCATACTTTTGATGAGTTCATAAAAACCAGGGCTATTGAACTCGGCTGAAAAAGGACCACTTGAAAAGTGAGTGGGAAAAAGGAAAAAAATAACACAGAATTAAATGGATCATCCAATTTGTTCAGTTGCGGCTCCCCACCCAGCGCCCTGGCATTTAAAAGTGGGCAAAGGTGGATCTGAGGCACAATGGGGCGGTTGTTAAAAATGATTGTGGGTAATTGAAACTCCTAACTGCGAAGGGAACGCTTAGAAATCAAATCACAAGATTCACTGTAAATACGTGCTTTCCTTAGCGTCTTCCTACAAATTGTCGTGTTGCAGCTATCATTTTCCTTTCTTCATACGAGAGCCAGGTGATCAGGAGTTTCCTTCACGCGAACGGGAGACACCTTATTAAAAGGACACCTTATTAAGTGCTGCTGCTGCTGCTGCCTAACCTAACCTAACCTAACCTAACCTAACCTAACCTAACCTAACCTAACCTAATCTAACCTAACCTAACCTAACCTAACCTAACCTAACCTAACCTAACCTAACCTAACCTAACCTAACCTAACCTAACCTAACCTAACCTAACCTAACCTAACGTAACCCAACCTAACCTAACCTAATCTAACCTAACCTAACCTAACCTAACCTAACCTAACCTAACCTAAACTAACCTAACCTAACCTAACCTAACCTAACCTAACCTAACCCAACCTAGCCTAACCTAACCCAACCTAAATTAACCTAACCTAACCTAACCTAACCTAACCTAACCTAACCTAACCTAACCTAACCTAACCAAACCTAACCTAACCTAACCTAACCTAACCTAACCAAACCTAACCTAACCTAACCAAACCTAACCTAACCTAACCTAACCTAACCTAACATAACCTAACCTAACCTAACCTAACCTAACCCAACCTAACCTAACCTAACCTAACCTAACCTAACCTATCCTAACCTAACCTAACCTAACCTAACCTAACCTAACCTAACCTAACCAGGGGTGGAAAAACCCGCCAATTCGCCAGGCAGGGATTGCGACAGAACTTGGCTAGTGCAAATATTCTGTGTGACAGATAACGTCTACCAAATAGGAACTCCAGCAGCCGCCGAGAAAACAAAAAAACTAGCTTTTTTCCTGGGAGTTCCCAGGGAGCCGGGTCCTTACGCCGCTAAAAACCTCGATACACAGACAGATCCAGGAGGCAAGGGGCCACTTGACACCCTCTCCCCCCACATTCCCATAAACTCCCGCCTCCATCTGAAATGGTCACGGGCCCCTGAAATGTGGATGGCGCCACCTATAAACTGCCCCTTCCACTCCCATCCCCTCAGTATGCAGGTACCGCGCCCCCACCAATAGGTTTTCGTACAAAAGGCTTCCCATGGTTCCGATGGCGCCTCAGCTTAAACGCTCCTTTTTTCACGCAATCGGAAATCCTAGACCCGCCTATGTCACGTTAGACGATTCAATAGATAAGACTTTCTGGCGAAGGAAATAAGTAATCACAATTGTTTAATTAGTAGTCACGTTCCTTTGCTGTTTTTCTACTGCATCACTGCGGAGTTCAATGACCCCAGACAGTGTGCATGGGACAGTGAGAATCGGCGACAGCGGCCTTGGGCGACAGCCAGATTTGCCGGATATACAGGGCCCGGCCAGTCCCGACGGCAAATCTGAACCATTGAAATCCCTATTCACCAGGGGCGCCGCCACGGAATTTGTACAGGGGGAAATACCCAGGCTGGTGCTGACCGGGAGGAAGCAAATTTGAAGCGTATTCGATACCTGGCAGCATTAATAATAATGAATCCAAAAATTTGGGAGGGGGAACGTCCCCCTTGGTTGGCCAACAGGGGGACACTTCCCCCGTCCCCCCCCGCTTTTAGCGCCCATGCTGTTCACTGTCGGAAATAATAGGTATGTTCCAGACTCTCTTATGAAAATCTGAGAGCTCCTGGTGCCAGACTTTTTTTGAAGAAATACCTACTGACCCCTTGAAAAATTCCCAAGATAAATGACGTCAAGAAATGTAACAAATAAACTTGTATTGCCTAGTTATGGGCCTCATTCGTTGATATGAAAATTATGACCCACATGTTACAATCCCTTGCGTCATTTGTCTTGGGTAATTTTTGGAAAAACATCTGGCATTAAAAGCTCTTGGATTTTCGCCACGAGGGTCTGGAACATTAAGAAAGGTTCTTGCTGGAACATACCTCAATCTCCAGCGGTGTCTGTCAAATTTCCTTCGCATTATGCCGTATCTCGTTTGTAAAGGTATCTTGGTTTGTAAATGCCTATGTGATTCATCTCGAGTAGGTTGGCATGTGCAAATCGTTTTAGCGTAATGCCAATAATAGCAGAAGACTGGAAAGTACCGCTTTGGGTCCCAGTGTTGAACGGAACTTGCTAAAAAAAGCTCAAAATAGAATGCGGCATGTTCGCCTTCGTACATGTAAGTATATCCTATCAACAATAATCTGCGGCCGCACATTGTTAAATGAAGGAATATAATGTATGGGAGGATAATTCCAAGTTTCCTTACCTGCCCTAAAAAGGGTAAAAGCTGCCCCAAACTGGTTGTTCTTCCCTGAGGCTGCCCGAATGAGCTCGTCAAAACCTGCTATGCAGATTCGGCCATAAACCCCAAAGCAATGGGAGGGTCCAAACTCTCCTATGGCCTGTTTTCTAGCCAAGTAGTGTTTCATAATTAATCAATTGGGAAATTTCCATCAGTAAAAACTATTTTGATTGCTTTTGACCATTTGCGAGGTATTTATAATTGATAGTGAAAAATTTATTGGCTGCACCAGACAAATTTGGCCCATTGACTCTGTCAGTCAATACTTTCTGTAGAAAGTATACTGAAGTATACTTGATCTATTCTCACATGCATGGGCTCGGCTTCCCCCTAAGCAACCTGCTGGACCTGCCCCCGTTTGGGCAGCATTTGACACTCCTGGTCTTGGAGAGTTGCCATGCTGGAAATTGTGCCAATCAGACCCAATAACCACTTGACCCGATAATGGGTTACTTGACCCATCTTTGTTCTTAAATGTGGGAACTCTGAAGACCAGTTTAGGGAATATGATACCTTCCTAATATGACATGAACTGAGAAAGTCAAGTCTGCAAAGTCTGGCAGCAGGCCAGACAAGTCACACCAGCCATCTAAAATTCTCGCACCACCAGCAACCAAAAATTCACACCAATCTTCCATATACCAGGGAGAAAAACGCACCCATTCCTACCCACAAGATGCAATGCTACCTATCTTATTAGTTAGTTAGTTGAGGACTTTTCATAAGGCCCCTCCTGTATCTTTATAACCATATAGCCATTATTTGTTTGGTTTTCTGTGTCACCTTCCTTGCACCAGTCTCACAAATTCGCACTAGGTTGGTAAAATTTGCACCACTCGCTCCTGTCTTCAAGGGCACTCTCAACAACAAGATCTCATATAAAATGCCATACTTAGCACAATGGGAGAAAGTCATGTGATACAAAATGCCAAGACACCACTTGATTGCCATTTCATCTGTTCAAGGTTTTACTGTCTGCAGAAAAATGAAGAAATTTTTTCCTGTGGACCCTGTCCTCCTTGGTCGTGTTTACACTTTATGACACAATCTTAGGCAAGTTACCTAAGTTATGCTCAACCCTGCTACACATGCTGAGGGAACAAAGTTTTCTTTTTTGGTCATCTTTAAAACCCACATGTGAAACATACTATTGGTACTGTTGATTGTACATGGGTATATATAACTTGCTTATTGACTTTGTTTAAGCTCAAAATATGTTTAAATGTTGTAAACAAAAGAGAAGAAATGATATATGTTGCTTTGGCTCCTAATGGTAACCTCTTTTAGCTAAACACATTTGCTTATATTCATATTCATTATTGGCACAAATCAAATAGGGAAATAGCATTGCCAGGTCATGGGCCAATTTGATATCACAATAATTTGGATATTTTTCTTTACTAACAGAGGAAAATTAACTCAAGCAAAATATAACAAAATATTAGTTGTATCAATGCCATATAACCCTGGCAGTTGATGCATAGTTAAACCCCAACAATTATTTTTATTGAAATATCAGTCATATCATTTTTTTGCAGATATGGGCCAAATCCATTATTTTTAGCATAGATTGTCCCTGGAAGCACTATAATTTTGAATAGTTTCAAGGTGTCATCTTCTTTTAGAAAAAAGAAACTCAACAGGCCACTAGGAAATAAAATGGGCTGCTGCTGTAGTGGTTTAGCTGTAAGTTGTAAAATTTTGAAAAGCTTCACTTGAAGTATGAAACCAGTGGTTGAATTTTCTTTGAATATTTGTTTCAAACTCACAAAGCTGCTCCTTAAAAATGTGTTTGATACACATTTCCTACATGTGTTTGATACATGCTTATACTTGCCGAACATCGAGCTATTTCGAATTCTTACCTCGACATTGTTCTGGTAAATTTGCTGCAAGTAGCAGGGCCTTTCGTGTATAAGCTCTCACTTTCTGCTTTTGCAGTTCTCCCTCCCGTCACAGCTGTTGTACCTATGTATTTTGTGTGCCACTCTAAACCAGCATGTAACTCAAATGTATCCCTTTGCACAATGAGGTTTTTTGAACAATTAGCAGCCAGGGACGTAGGAGCCGGGGGGGCAGGGGGCAGCTGCCCCCTCAACTTTCATGATTCTTAACCATTAACCCTACGGCGTTGACTGGAAAGAAATGACTTGAAAATTCCCGCTGCCCCCCTAACTTTGAACATAGTTCCGACGCTCCTGTTAGCAGCTTAGGTGTTCTGTTTTCGTATCCTAGAATATGAATCTGTACCCGACCTACTAAAACTTTTGCAGAAACTCCACTTCAGAGGCCGTTTGTATAGCAATTGTCTGAATGTTTATTTGATCATTTTCGGCGGTGGTGAACAGACGTAACCGGCTGGTATCGAAGCCATATTGAAATTTTGACAGCGCCACCTATGATCTCGGTCTGACGAAGGATTCGTAGCGGCTCCTATGAGACCTGCATTGGATGTGCTGTGTACTTTATTGCATAGCTAGTCTTGCTACTCTAGCTTCTGAATCCTAATCTTGACTTAAGCTTTGCAGCAGCCCTCCGTTGTTACCGTTTTAAGCATACCCTTAGCTTGTCTCTTGTCAGTTTTTCTCACCTGACGCAGAAAGAACGGTGCTCGTATGTGTGCTTTACCATATGTGTGCCCATCCAAACCAGCCAACATGCCTCGGAATAAAGAGCCCTCACCCTGCCTGTAACCTCACCTCCGGGACACACCGTCTCTGCGTCGAGCGAGCCGTCCGTGGCTCGCTCTGTCCCACCCAGACACCTCCGTCGCTGTTCGTCGCCCGCCGCACTTAGCATAAATCGTTCCCGTCGGCGCTCGCGTTCGCCCGTCACGCGCGCGTATGACCCCTGATAGTAGCGGTACATTTCCAAATGTCAGTGAACCATATGTGTAACAAATATAACAGAATATCAGTCTTAGTGACTATAACATGCTAAGGAACTTGGCTTAACGGGAGTTTTAGACAGATCTACGACCGACTTTCCAAGCTTTGTATGTTGTGTTGTACCAGCATGCAACTTATCCCTGGTGCGACAGTTTTGGTCATATGAATTCTGGTTTGGCGACAGTCTTGACATTTTTTCCTCCCCTGTAACCTAACCTAACCTAACCTAACCTAACCTAACCTAACCTAACCTAACCTAACATAGTTTTATAGACCATATGGTACCCCAACAGTGCATATAGTACCCCGTGGGGTACTATATGCACTGGGGTTTTCTCAGGTTCTGTTAAAGATAGAAAGCTGTAGTAAGCTGGAAAAGAAAGCCCATTCTTTCTTCTACCTTTTTGATAAGTTTCAAGCTCCTATCATAAATATAAATAGGTAAAAAAGCACTTTAGTGGGGTCTGATTGCCAAAAATTGACCATTTTTGAAACTCATATGTAGGTTTATCCTGGGGTTCTGAAATTTTCTGAGGGTGTATATGGCTCAAACCTACCTTTAGCTACACCTTTCGATATTGAAACAGACCCAAAAAAGTTTTTATCGTTGTCAAAATAAATGATATGTGGGGGTATGTATTCACCCGCACTTGTAGCTTGAGTTTTAGCTTGCAAATCGGGACTGCCCGGTGAGCATCGTTTTTTGGCTATAACTTTTGAACCCTATAAGATATCATTTTGGAAAGGGCAAGTTGTGAATGATCGTGTTATTCCGCACATTTTGAAAAAAATTGTCTCGATAAAGTCTCTAGAAGCAAAGTTATTAGAGAAAACCCTCTAGGTTGTAATGTGAACTGGGGTAAAATACGGTTTTTTGCTCGTAACTTCTGAAATAAGGGACGGACCACCTTGTTCTTTTTTTCAGAAGATAGATCTCAGCCTGCTTAATTTTACAAGACCCAGTTTTATCATCTTATAGTTCAAAATTTTTAGTAATTGCTATATATAAGGTGAAAAACTGTAAAAACATGACTTTTTTAACTCTCTATAATTCCTAAGATTACCATGCTGTTCCCTTGATTGTTTGGCAATGCGTTAACAATACCCTAAGCTAGCTTAATCTAGAATTTCAGGTCCTTCAGTATAGAAGTATAAATTTGGCAGGCCTTTAAACTTTGTACTCTTAAGAATATTTGCTGAAAATTGTAATTTGCTTATAAAAATTCTATATAAATGTTTCATGGTGTGTAAGGTAGCTCATAAAATTGAGGAGTAAACTGGGTAGACGTTTATAGGCAAAAAAATTAACCCGCGAAGGTTTTTTTCTCTGCCGAGGGAAAAGTTGATAAATTTTACCCAAACATTGAAAATTATATTTAAAATAGAAATTATTATTCAATCTTGCCTAAAATTTGTACACACCAGTTGTCGACTATGCAGATTACGATTATTTTGTCAAAAAAAAAATGAAAATTTGTAAAAGCAAAAAATTTCGGTAACCTTTTTTCTTTTTTCTTTTTTTTGACATAAACCTGGTTGAGTAGAAAGCGCTGAATCCATTAAAAGAAACCGTTTTGAAATCGGTCGGTAACTTTGGCTGCTATTGACCATTAAACGTGTGCAGCACGTGTAAATATTTCGTCTTTGGGCTATATCTTTAAAAATGTAAAACTGATTGGCATAAAAATGAAACTTTATTAGTTTTTAGAGAACCTACGTCTCGAAAAAATATCAAAAAATTATTTAAAATAATTTTTAAAATACAAAAATTCCAAAATTTGGAGCCCCATATATACAATTTTTTTAATTAACGGAATTACTTTTAGAGTGATATAAACTAGACCGGTTGTTCTATGTGCCACTAAGTTTTCATTTCCCTGAGTATCATAGAAAGCGAGCTGTAGGTCCGTGAATATGTCTCTTTTTGAGAAAAGTGCACTCTTGGTGTGTTTTTGAGACCTCACAAAATCAAAAATATAGCAAGCATGTATTTGAGTATCAATTAGCATATAGTACTTCTTACGGACTTTCGAATGAAGTATTGAAATGTTTTTTTCTTATCACTGTGAAAAGTTATGGGGCTCTTACCAAAACATGGAAGTGCCAATACGACAAAAAAAATTTAAAAAATTCAAAAAGACTAAATTTTTCCTCTCAAAATTTTGAGCCCTATAGCCGTTAACTATACAAATATATATACAAATCTACATTTTTCTACGGTTCAGAGGCGCTGCCAGCATAGGCGGATCCAGGATTGCCGATCGGGGGGGGCACCTTCCCGGGGGGGCGCCATCCGGACCGGGGGGCGCCACTTATGACCGGCAAAATCTATCAGATGGGCGCCAAATCCTATCGGTGGGCGCCGACTTTCGCATCCTGGGGGGGTGGGAAGCGACATTTCAGGGGGGCGCCATCGACCTTTCAGGGGGCGCCGAGGGTCGATCGGGGGGGCACGTGCCCCCCCTTGCCCCCCTGGATCCGCCTATGGCTGCCAGGCTGTTCCGAGGCGGTGCGATGCGGTACAGCCTACTGTGCCTAGTTGCGGCGCAGCCTAACACCTTCAACTTCACTGCCAACGCTCGGGCGTCGCTGCCGACGCAAGACAAACTCGTCGTTTCAAACAAAGAACTAGATGTCCCTGACGGTTAACACGAGTTGTTGCCACTTTAAATTGAGCTTTAACGCTGTATTATTTCGTTATATGACCTAAATGTGTGCTCGTTTTTTGGCCTGAAAGCTGGGCTTATAGAGAACATTTTGACATCGAATAAGAAAACAAAAATTTGTCTGTATACTGGGAGTTTTAATTTCGGACTAGACAGCGCTAATGTCCTTCTCCAGACTTAGAGTTCCAAGTTGCATAACAACGTTCGAGCAGTAAGCTTCCTAAAAGGTGCCTTACCGTTATCTGTTACGGTAGTCCCTGAGGTCAGGTCACGAGGTGACCTCTCCGCTTGAAAAAGCATGGGGAAAAGCTGTCTTATGATCTAAAAGTCACAAAAGCGATTGAAAATGCTCAGCTTGATCAGAAAAGCGTTCTTGGACACCCTTTCACGGATTCCAGCGGCCATATCTGCCCTTTGACCTCTCCAAGGTCATCCAAGGTCACCAGGGGTCAAAAGCAGTATTTTGACAATAGCTTTTTATCTAATTAAGCTAGAGCGCTGAAACAAACACCATCGTGTTTGTCCTGTCATTAGCTTTCATTTGATATACAGCAAGAATCAAATGATATATAATTTGACCTTGCTAGGTAAAATCAAGGATTTGACCTGACCTGAGGTCACGTCAGGGTCAAATTATAAAAAATATAAATAATTAGAACCGCAAGGCCCAGGCAAGTCTAATGAAGCCAAAATAAATGCTCTATCACCATCCGTTACTGAGTTATTGCGTAAAAACCATTTTTCCCATGTATTTCCAATGGAGAGGTCATGCGTCGTACCTGACCTTAGGTCATCGATATCAAAAATACCGGAACATATTTTAGGGAACTCGGTGGGGCCATTATGTGATATGAGTTTCAATCGGATAAGTTCACCCTGCTCCGACTTATGCTATCTTAAACTTTTTTTTAGGTCGGGTCACTTGACCTGTACTTGTGACCTGACTTTTGATGACCTAACCTTAAAATTTTCACAGAAGTTGTAAAATGATGAGCCCAGGGGCCCGGGGCGACCTCAGGGCTCAAAAGAGGTCAGGGTTCTCCGGGACATAATTCAGAGCGCCTGTGGCGAGCTCAGGGATGGGGACCAACTCAGGGGGCAACGGGTCCAGCTCAGGTGACCGCGGGGTGAACTCAGGGGGCCTGGGAATGAATTCAGGGCTGCGCTTTCTGCGGTACTAAGGCGCTACGGAGCTGTGGCCGAGCGGTGCACTGCGGTACAGCCTATCTGGCCGACTGGTCATAATATTGACATAAGCCGTGCGCCGCGTCGTCCCTTTCGCTGGGGGACAGTCAGTGACCTAAATAAAGCCCCTGGAGAGTGGCTCCTTCAACGTTAGACCTTCGAAGTAGACGTTTTTACAAAAATGTCAGATGTCCTTGACCTTTAACACCAGTCGTTGTCACATTTAATTTAGATTTAACGCCGCATCATATCATTTTATGGCCTAAATTATGCACCGTTGTTTGGCTTGAAGGCTAGGTTTATAGCGAATTCTTACGTTGAACCAGAAATAAGGATTTAACGGTGTACTATGAGTTTTAATTTCGCACTAGACGGTGCTCATGTCCATCTCCAGATAATGGGGTTCAGGCGCGACCACCAAATTAGAGCAGCAAGCTTGCTAAAAGGTGCCCTACCGTTATCTGTTACGGAATTCTGTGGGCATCGACATGCTAGCACTGCTCCAACCCCAACCAGAGGATTAGCCATCCTCAACCTGGTTCGACGGGCCTGTTTGCAATGCCCTCATAGTCGACCAGTCATGCTGCCACTGCATCGCCGGCAGCTCCGGTTTTTTGAGAGTGTTGCTTTATTTGGACAGGCCAGCCGAGGTTATGCTATGCCCTGCCTCAACTTATGGTCCTGACAAATAAAACAGTGGATCTTACTCCTTGCTGTGGAGTGGTCTAGTTCAGACTGCTGTGGGGCTAACTCAGATCCCCCTTTCTGAATCACTTTCTTTTGAGCATTTAGTTAGGCTAAGATAGGGACCATCAAGGACTGGCAATCCTTGGTAATCTCTTGGTAGATCGCTTCGAAGGGTCCGGGTCACTCCCGGTTCAACTTTAACCTGAGGTGGAGCATGCCAGTTGATTCCTACCCCGATGTTTTCAGTCTTGATCTGAAGAGTCAGATATGTGGTCTGATAATGTTATATATGCAATGTATGGAAATAATGGGATAATATCAGAATTTAATGCATAAACCATCTTTTAAAAGGAAACATTTGACATCTCTGCCCCCTGAGCTTCGAAGTATGCTGAGTTCATTGCGATCTCCACCATACTGACCAAGGCAGCGTGGGCAGAACCAAGTCGATTTTCCTTTTAAATGGTGATAAGTGTACTTAAATTCAGGCCCTTAAAATCTCTGCATGTGATGTTTCACTTAGTTTGGTAACGCAATATTAATTGGATAAGGCATCAGCCCTTTCCTGCACCTCTCAATAGGTTTTTCTTGTGTTTTGTTCAACCTGTATTTTGACAGGTTGGTGGATAATTTTACTAACATCCTTTCTCTTTGTTTCAGGTTTTCTGGTGACCCACAACCATGCCGCAGTATCCTGAACTTGATCATTCCGATTCCGATGGGAGCAGGGAACAAGGTACCGGGCCACCACCACCACAGCTCGAGGAAGACACAGACCTCAACCTGCAGCTGGAGGTACGTTAAATTCTCTCCTTATTCAACCCAAATGTAGCAAAAGCTCTCATTCATTACTATAAATTGTTAACAATGGTTATAAAATTGTTGACATTTAAGCATATTGGTATGGTCTGTGCAGCTTCTTTGAAATTATCACCGAGTAATTAATCAATTTGCATGTCGTTTCATTGCTGTTTAATAATTCTAGCAATTTTTCAGTCTCAACACATTTTCCTGAACACTTTGAACTTTTACTTTCAATTCGTTTCAGCATTCGCTAATTTTAACAATTTTAGCAGTTTGACTTTGCATTTGAACTGTGGTGTTTCATTTTACTTGCGTTCACCCTACTTGTGCTTATATTACCACGGTATACATACCATTTACATATTTTTAGAATACACTCTTTCATTGTATTTCCCCGTTTGCCACAGGAAGTCTTCGATGACTCGGATGCAGATCCGGACTACGTTCCCGGCTCTCCGGGAGCTTTGGACAGCTGGCTGGCATCAGAGTTTCCGGGCCTGCTGGACGCGGGACTGGAGGGAACCAGCCGCGCCTTCCCCAACCTTGAGGAACATCCTCAAAATCCTGCGCCAGCGCCCGAGATACCGGGTGATGTCGAGTCGGATCTGCTGGACGCGGGACTGGAGGGAACCAGCCGCGCCTTCCCCAACCTTGAGGAACATCCTCAAAATCCTGCGCCAGCGCCCGAGATACCGGGTGATTCTGAGTCGGCAGATTCTGAGTCGGCAGACCAAGAAGAAAAAGAGAAGTACTGGAAACCATCAGGGCTCTGGGTCGAGGCAAAGGGTAAGATCTGGTGCCCCGTTAGCCTGCGCCTCATAGAAAGGAAGTATATGAAGCGACACGTGTCGGAAAGCGAGGGGGGCCACTGTGTCCGAGGTAGGGAATGCCCCGTAAGGCAGCACGAGTCGATCAAAACTTTCATGGATCCAAATGCGCAGGACGCCACGACCTGCGACTGTGGCGTAGTGTTGCAAGCAGGCAGTAAGGCACTGAAGACCGTGGCCCTGAAACACATCAAAAAAGCCAAAATCCATCGCAGCCTCTCGCAGTCTGGGATTGTCAACCTGCAGAAAAAAATAATGAACAAGGGTTTCAGAAATGTAGCTACAGCCAAACAAGTCGCAGAGAAGGCATCTCTCCCTCTCCTGGGAAGGCAGCCAGTAAATCCGCAGCCAACCAAACCGGCAACCAGCAACCTGGCAGCCATGTTGGCCAGGTCGCGCCAGGTGCTGGGGGACCAGTGTCCGCACTGGACAGAGGAATCTATCCCCGAGACGAGCGAGGCCACCCGAAAAAATTATATTGGCTGCCTCCGTCGCCTGCGGCAACGAGCCCACATCATCGCAACAGACTGGCGCGTGGTGCTGTGCACCTCTGGCAACATGGAGCGGCTTCGCAGCACACTGCGGCAGACACTGGAGGACCACCCCCTACGGGGAAACTTACCGTGGCCGCAATCTGCAGCCTGTGCCAGAACATTACCGGGCCGCTCAGCTGCATGGAGGACGATCTGCAAGCTGAGTGGACGACCCTGCTGACGCAGTTTTCTGCCCTAGCTAAGTATGAGCTGCGCAAGGCAGCCAAATCGATAACAAGACAAAGGTCCCAAAAAATGGCACAACGCCAGGAGACTCCACATGACGTCAACCAAGACCGCGCAGACCGCATGCGATGCTATAGAACAGCCACCAGCTGGCTGAAAGAGTTCATCAAGCTCCCCAAAAAAGTTCTCGAGCACAGACGCCAGGACTTTTCGCCAGGTCCTCTACCTGGCGATGTCCATGCTCAGCGGCCACAGGACCGGGGTGTGGTCAAAGCTGACCCTCGAGGACTATGAGACACGAAACCTGCTGCCCGGACAGGACCTCTACTCAATCAAGCACCAGGGAGGGAAGACCGCCAAGGTAACGGGCTTCACCACCATCGTGATGGCCCCAGACGTGAGGGTGGCGTTGATGTTTTTCATCAACCACCTGCGGGACCTCTGCCTCGGGGATGGCGACCAAACAGCTCTGCTCCCAGGCGTGCAGCTGTACGCGTACCACATGGCTGCACACGTCCGAGACATGTTCCCCGCCTCGCTCGGGAGCCTCATAACAAGTGGGAGACGCACGCATGCATCCCGCTGTTTCACCCTAGAACAGGAGGGACAGCTGACTAGCCAGCAGGTGGCAGAGCTGGCCTTTTACCGGCGCCATTCCGAGGGCGTGGCGCGGCAGCACTACGACGTGCGCAACAGAGAGCTGCTGGACGTCACAGCCCAGGCGACTTACATCAAACACCTAGTGACGAACACCGGATCGGAACCAGAAGGCCAAGTGCGCGAGGTGGAGGAACCACCAGCAAAGCGACGGCGACTGGCAGTCACTCTCACAAGGCTGCCAGAGCCATCGGAGACAGACAGCTCCGACGGCGAAGACATCATCAGAGGCATCCCCATTCGAGGTACCATCAAACCTCTGTACAAGCAGCGGCTACAGCAACCCCAGCTAAGAACGGCAACCAGCGCAGAGTGCTGGACGCCTGCCGAACTGGCGCTGATCGACGTGATGTTGATTTCCGGCGTGCAAGCCACCAAAAAGCGGTGAAAGAGTTCATCGAAGACCTTGGCGCTAAGCCCGAACGCAGCTTAGGCGCCATCACTCTGCGCCTCATACAGGCAAAACAGAACGCTAAGAGCAGCAAGTAGGCAGATAGTCTGGCAAATCAAGATGGCGCAAAATCAGAGAGCTGTGTGTTAATAATTTACTAAATGTACCGATCTGTTCTGTCTGTAAATATGAAATTGTTCGCATTTGACCTGCCCTGATGTTGTAGTTTTTTAATAGGTGTAAAATAATAGTTCAAAATGGCTCAAAATCGAAGCACTGTGTAAATAATTCACTAAATGTCCCTAACTCTGTCTGTAAATATCCAAATTGTTCGCATGTGACCTGTCGTGATGTTTTGGTTTTTTGAAGAGGTTTAAAATAATATGTTTGCAGTTCCAGAACGCTCTTTTCGAGAGAGGGAACGAAATATGGTACGATATGAGCAGAGAAGGAAGTGAGACCACACCAGAGACGGCAAAACCGAGCATTTTTCACTCCGCCACATCTGAAAAAGACCTGAAATCAGTTTTGAGATTTAAGAGCAGGCATTAAAGCGAAACAACACAGCGAAACAGAAAAATCAGCACCAGCGTCGTAAAAAAATTGCCTGACAGGTGATATTGAATTATCAGCAACCGAGTTTCACGTGCACTTTTTCATTTAAAAATCATGGTATCTCACCCACATCGAAAAGCAGAGTAAACCAGCGCAAAACATCAATTTCAGTTAAAAAAAACAAAAAAGCAAAACGAAGGAGGTACAAAAAGCAAGAGAAAAAGAGCCACGACATCCGTGAAACCAAAAAACCGAGACGGCAACATACAAAACACTGCTGCTACCTAATAACGATACGGTGGGGTCAATTCCGCACGATTTCTTAAGTTATAGTGACGGCCGGCCTTCAGGTCGGCGGCCGGGGAAGCCGCAAACACTGATGCTGGGCTTCGACGGTGGGTATTAGGGCTCATGGGCGGCGGCAGCGGCGGAGGTGGCGACGGTTGGGAGGTAGGAGCGGCTACTTCGGACGGCTCCGGCGTGATGGGATCCAGCACTGGTGTCGGAATCATACTGCGGGAATACCAGCTGTTAAACACTGGCGGTGGCACCACAACATCAGCAACAAAACGTCTGTGCACCTGTCTGCATGTCGCACAACACACCTTCATTCAGGGGCGTAGCCAAGGGGAGGGCGGCAGGCACAGCCGCCCCTCCCTGAGGGCCTGAAGGGGCCCCCTGAGGACACGAGACGCACGAAGCGCGTCTTGCCCGCACTATGCTCTGTGGCCAAATTTGGCATTTTATACAAGACAGGGCCCTTCAGCACTTAGAGGGGCCCTTTTCGGGGCGGCGCCCCTCCCTGAGCGAATCCTGGCTACGCCCCTGCCTTCATCCCCACGTCCGGCATCTTACGATACTTAAAAAGGAAACGAGATACTCTCATCTGAATCCTCCCAGTCTTTTGCTTGTACAGACCCATTTTAAAAGTCTGCACCCCTCTCTTTATCAGCCCGTTTGATTTGACTGACATGCATGGTGTTGTCAGGTGGCGAATCCCGTTTGACGCGCAGAAATTGTCAATCTGGCAGGAAACAAAACACAGTGCGTTGTCTGTAGCCGCCACTTTGGGCACCCCCCAACAAGCAAACAACATACAGAGTTTTTCAAGCGTTGTTTCGGTGTCTGATGAACGAGTTGGATAGCCATCCATCCACTTTGAATGCTCGTCCACAAGAATCAAAAACGTTCCTCCATTAGCCATGCAGTAGGCCAAATGGACTCACTCCCATGGTCGCGAGGGCAATGAGGCCCTGGGTCGAGCTCAGGGGGCCTGAGGCAAGGTCAGGGGGCCCAGGGCGACCTCAGGGAAGAGGAGGACCTCAGGGTACCCTGGGCGAGCTCAGGGACCCTGAAGACGAGGTCAGGGGGGCCCTGGGCGAAATTAGGTGGCCCAGGAGATAAAATCAGGGGCCTTGATGCGACCTCAGGGGGCCCATGGCGAGCTCAGCGACGAGGACGAACTCAGGGGGCCCAGGGTTGACCTCAGGAGGCCTTAAGCGAGCTCAGGGCCCCCAAGGCGAGCTCAGCGACTGAGACCAACTCAGGGAGCCCTGGGGCGAGCTCAGGGGGCGCTGGGTGGAGGTAAGGTGGCCCCATGACGTGCTCAGGGACAATGACGAAGTAGGGGGCCCAGGGGGAGCTCAGGTCATCACGGAGATGAACTCAAGGGGCCTGATTCGAGCTCAGGGCCCCAGGGCGAGCTATGCGACGGGGACGAACTAAGGGGGCCCTGGGGCGAGCTCAGGGGGCGCTGGGTGGAGGTGAAGTGGCCCCATGACATGCTCAGGGACAAGGACGAATTAGTGGGCCCAGGGCGAGCTCAGGTCACCATGGAGATGAACTCCAGTGGCTTGATGCGAGCTCAGGGGGCCCAGGGTTGACCTCAGGAGGCCTTTGGCGAGCTCAGGGGCCCAGGGCAAGCTCAGCGACGAGGACGAACTCAGGGGGCCCAGGGTTGACCTCAGGAGGCCTTAAGCGAGCTCAGGGCCCCCAAGGCGAGCTCAGCGACTGGGACGAACTCAGGGAGCCCTGGGGCGAGCTCAGGGGGCGCTGGGTGGAGGTAAGGTGGCCCCATGACGTGCTCAGGGACAATGACGAATTTGTGGGCCCAGGGCGAGCTCAGGTCACCACGGAGATGAACTCAAGTGGCCTGATGCGAGCTCAGGGGGCCCAGGGTTGACCTCAGGAGGCCTTTGGCGAGCTCAGGGCCCCAGGGCGAGCTCAGCGACTGGGACGAACTCAGGGGACCTGGGGCGAGCTCAAGGGGCGCTGGGTGGAGGTAAGGTGGCCCCAGGGCGTGCTCAAGGACAATGAAGAAGTCAGGGCCCCCAGGGCGAGCTCAGTGGCGAGGACGAACTCAGGGGGCCTTCGGGCGAGCTCAGGGGGCGCTGGATCGAAATTAGGTGACCCCAGGGCGTGCTCAGGGACAATGCCGAGCTCAGGGGGCCATGGGGCAGGCCAAAGGGGCACGGGGCGACCTCAGAGGGCCTGATGCAAGTTCAAAGGGCCCAAGGCACCTTCAGGGATGGGGACAAACTCAGGGGGCCCGGAGCGACCTCAGAGATAAGGACAAACTCATGGGCCCCGGGGCGAGCTCAGAGATAGGGTCGAAGTCAGGGGCCCTGGGGCGAGCTCAGGGGGCGCTGGGTCGAAATGAGGTGGCCCCATGACGTGCTCAGGGACAATGACTAATTAGGGGGCCAGGGCGAGCTCAAGTCACCACGGAAATGAGCTCAAGTGGCCTGATGCGAGCTCAGGGGGCCCAGGGCTGACCTCAGGAGGCCTTAGGCAAGCTCAGGCCCCCCAGGGCGAGCTCAGCGACGGGGACGATTTCAGGGGGCCCTGGGGCGAGCTCAGGTGGCGCTGGGTGGAGGTAAGGTGGCCCCAGGGCGTGCTCAGGGACAAGGAAGAAGTCAGGGCGACCCGGGGCGAGATGAGGGACGAGGACGAACCAGGGGACCCGGGTTGACCTCAAGATTTTTGACTGCAGATTTAGAATCAGAATGCCAAGAAACCTATAAAAACTTTTTTAGGTGTTTTGTTAAAAATTTTTGAAAATAAAAGTCATATACATCAAAAAACTAATGTTTATATTTGTTTTCTTTTTTTGTTCTCTGAGAGAGCTGATGATTCTGATTCGTTTGGTGTGTTTTTCAAGTCAATCCGAATGTTAGTTCCTGAGAAAAATGACTTTTTGATTTCAATGTAGAAAACACAGATTTTTAAAAAAAATAACAGGATTTTTGAAAAATATGCACTCAGCTTTGATGACCAATGCTAATCTTCATCTAAAGCAGTCCCAAAAAATTGTAATTGTCAATAATTTTTCGAGTGAAGTATTATTATATACTTAACAGGTTATATAATATTATATTTTAGGCCTAAAAAGCGTTGTTTTTTACTTAAAACACTTACATAAAACAGACCATAATCTGGGTGATTATTGTGTGCATTTTTGAAGCTCAAAACCAAGTAGTTCAAGAGCAATAAAAGCACAAACTTTTTGGTCCCCACCGTCCTAAAAAATGAAATTTTTGATGTTTTTTTCCAATTTTTTCGGAAGACAATAAACTCATAATTATAGTTCAGTTCAGAACAGTCATCTACGACGAGTAATTTCGGAGAAAAATCTAATTATATAATCATACAATTATAAAAAATAAAATAAAAAGGTGAAAAAAACGATTTTAAGCAAAACTTGTCTTAGATTCTGATACACAATTTAACAACGAATCTAACAAAAAAAAGATTTTTGAAATCGGTTAGATAGTTCAGGAGCAAAACCACTCCAAAGAAATCATTAATATAATGTAATTTCAACCTTCGTTGGCATGCTGCTCCATGTCAAGAAACCTCTCAGCCGAATATGAGCTGAATCAGCTGAATGAGATTTCCTTGTTATTTTTAAGACCATATGGTACCCCAGAAACTACAGGAGCGACATCTAGCTGATGCGAAACAAACAAATTTTTAGAAGTTGTTATCAAAATGACCATATAGTACCCCGGGTACTATATGGTCAAGCAGATAATATTTTTTAAGGGGTCCTATATGGTACAAAGATTATCTCTTGGGGTACTATATGATACAGAGGATAACAAAATCAGCGTTTTTCCACTTTTCAAGAGCCCCTGGTGGCCAAATTAGGAAACTCCAGAGCTTCAAAAATATACATCAGATACCTCCATCTTTTATCTACAATCTGCAACAGAGTGCAATATCCTAGGTCAAGTGGTTCACCCATGACAGGTCACCGCGCAACAAGGTTTGGGGTACTATATGAGCCAAAAAATAACGGGATACCATATGCACCATACAAATAACCTAACCTAACCTAACCTAACCTAACCTAACCTAACCTAACCTAACCTAACCTAACCTAACCTAACCTAACCTAACCTAACCTAACCTAACCTAACCTAACCTAACCTAACCTAACCTAACCTAACCTAACCTAACCTAACCTAACCTAACCTAACCTAACCTAACCTAACCTAACCTAACCTAACCTAACCTAACCTAACCTAACCTGCTGCTGCTGCTGCTGCTGCTGCTGCTGCTGCTGCTGCTGCTGCTACGCTACTTTCTTCACATAACTTGATTAATGAAATTAGACGATTTTTCTCGCTAGTGAATACCGGCCTGATCGAGCATGGGCAGCAATATATCGCCACATGACTCTCTCAGACACAGGCTCACGTTAGGAAGATAAGGGATATTTACATTTCTTGACCCTTTATTAAAGATTCATAAACATCTAGACGGCATAAGGTATGCAAACACTTAGCAGTTTGGTATATCTTGGAAAAGAGAGAAACTTGCAATAAGTACCCAAGACACTGATATTTTTGTATCAGTCTAATCAACTACAGAATTTCGTGCTTTCCGTATTTTGTAGTAGTTGAATAGGACAATAAAAATATAACAGTATATGTAAATATAAAGAAATCCGGATATAAAAAGCACTGGCGGTTGTATGTTCAGACACAGGTTCTCGTCAGAATCATGCAGTAATTATAAAAAATTAGTCATAGTGTAGCCAGACCTCGAATTGAGCTTTACAAAAATGTTTCTTAGAATGTATTGTTTAAAAAAGAGGATGTCGTGACAATGATCTTGAAACTTCTAACCTAATAGTAATGCCGACAATACAGCAAAACTAGACCTCGCTGGAGTATCTCAATCGGTTATTTGTATATTTTTCTTATTATATATCTTATTATTTTACTTGACTGCAGCTAAAATGCTAGCGGCTAGCGATAATAACTTATTTAGCACTGGTACACGTGTTACTAGATCCGTGTAATGACTCCAAAATGTTCTATTTAACTCAGCCCGATGTTATATTATATTTACATTATATATTATATACATTACATTACATTACATTACATTACATTATATATTATATTATACTATATTACATTTTTGAGTCATTACACCGATCTAGTAACACTTGTACCAGTGCTAAATAAGTTATTATCGTTATAAATATATATATATATATATATATATATATATATATATATATATTTATTTATATATATATATATATTTATATTTATATGTATATATACGTGTGTGTATGTGTGTGTGTTTATACTATTATTATATTATATTATATTATTGTACATATATCTCCATTACATAATTTGAGCGAGGCATTTATAGTAAGATAACATCGGGCTGAGTTAAATAGAACATTTTTGATTCATTACACCGATCTAGTAACACGTGTACCAGTGCTAAATAAGTTATTATCGTTAGCATTTTAGCTGCAGTCAAGCAAAAAACAAAATAAAAACATAAATATACAAATAAGCGATTAAGATACATCAGCAAATTTTCTGCTTATAACGAAAAGCTAGTGTTTGGCTATAATAGAAAAGTCTGTTACAGAATTACTGGTCTGGTTTTGTTGCACTGTCGGCATTACTCTTAAGTTAGAGGTAGCAGGATCGTTGTCGTTACGACATCCTTCTTTAACACGCGCATTGACGGGGGCGGGTACCCGCCCCCCTCGGGTTTTTCGGAGATAGTAGAAAAACGGCGGCGCGTAGCGCCGCTGTACTTGGTATACCTTTTCCCTCATCATTTTTACAACTTCTGTGAAAATTTTAAGGTTAGGTCATCTCAGGTCAGGTCACCAGTACAGGTCAAGTGACCCGACCTCAAAAAAAGTTTAAGATAGCATAAGTCGGAGCAGGGTGAACTTATCCGATTGAAACTCATATCACATAATGGCCCCACCGAGTTCTCTAAAATATGTTCCGGTATTTTTGATATCGATGACCTAAGGTCAGGTACGACGCATGACCTCTCCATTGGAAATACATGGGAAAAATGGTTTTTACAGAATAACTCAGTAACGGATGGTGATAGAGCATTTATTTTAATTGCAGTAGACTCGCCTGGGCTTTGCGGTTCTAATGATATGCATTTTATATGATTTGACCCTGACCTGACCTCAGGTCAGGTCAAATCCTTGATTTGACCTAGCAAGGTCAAATTATATATCATTCGATTCGGCTTGCTAAGAGGATTCATGTAGTTCAAGTCGTTTTGCTCTATCTTTACTTGTTCAGATGTAATGCCCGAAAAACTGAATTTTACATGTTATCCCTATGACGGGCATGTTTTGACCTCTCGTGACCTTAAATGTGACCTAACAAAAAAATGGTTCAAATGTTTTCGATGGAGAAGTGGATGGGCAGCCCAACGCCGTTTACCGTTTTTCGCTACCTACCGTGGTTTTTGAGATCTTAGGGGGGCGGGTACACGCCCCCCGTCAATGCGAAGGTGGCTCAGACCCCCGTCAATGCGCGTGTTAATAATTCACTTTAAAAGGCGTTTTTGTGAAGGTCAAATCGAGGTCTGGCTACACAATGACAGAATTTTTTTATATTAACTACATGAATCTGATGAAGGGCTGTGCCCGAATATACAATCTTCAGTGCTTTTTACATTTGCTTTCGAGGGGATAGGCCAGTGAACACCTTATCAATTTATCATTATACTCCTCGCCGCAGCACTCCAAAACCTATCACCGTTTGAAAAAAGCTGACTGATTAAAACAAACAACCCCCCCTCCCGGTCGACAATCCTGGATCCGCCTATGACCGGCGGTAACAACGAATGGCGCTCCACCGACAGTAGCGAGGAGTGGCGCTTGGATGGTCCGAGGCACCGTCGGTAACGAAGAACGGTACTCGGAGGGTCCGAGGCACCGGCAGGGAGAGGGGGACGAATTGAGACCTTACCTCCAATGTCGAGTCTGATTGACTGGCTCCACGGTTAGTAGAGACACTACTGGCCCTTCGTCCCCGGCGCAACCCCGACATCGTAGAGAGAGAAATGTACATACACTGATTTTCGGGAGGAAGGCGCTTCTCCCGAAAATCTTGCACACCGGTCCGAGAATGGAATCTGCTGTCCCTGAGCTGGGAACGGCAGTCGTGAGCCCAGGCGGCACGAATTGGAGCGAAAGTGATAAGCCAGTAGAGCTATTGGGATCTGGTAACGTACATTGGATCGGAAAATGCCAGCCCTTTTTCCGCTATGTAGAACGTAATGACCTGCCGTCAGTGGTTTGACCCCCAGATGTCACCTCGTGACGTCATATGACCTGAGGTCACCTAAGACAGAAAGTGACCTTGCCGTACATCAAATGAAAGCTAGTGATGAGACATACACGTTGGTGTTTGATTCAGCGTTCTAGCTTAAATAGACCAAAATTTATTGTCAAAATACTGTTTTGACCCCTGGTGACCTTAGATGACCTCGGAGAGGTCAAAGGGCAAATATAACCCCTGGGATCCGTGAAAGGCTGTCCAAAAACGCTTTTCTGAACAAACCAAGTATTTGCAATCGTTTTTGTGGCTTTTAGATCTTAAGACAGCTTTTTCCATTGCTTTTTCAATGGGAGAGGTCACCTTTGTGACCTGACCTCAGGTCACGAAATCGAAAAATCCCGGATATACACCTGTAGACCCTGGCGGGGCTATGAAGTGTAGGAAGTTTCAAATCGATCGACTGAGAAACGTAGATCTTATAGAGCTCAAAAGTTGAAGTGAGGTGACCTTGGTTGACCTCGCCTGGTGACCTGACCTTGGGTGAATCGGTGTAAAAAATTTCAAGGATGGTGGGAAAATGATGTGGTGAGAGATAGAGCCCTCAACCGTGGTCCTGCGTTTCGTCATTGTTCTGCTATCCCGAAAAAACCTAAGGGGGGCCATCGATGGCCCCGGTGGGGCGAGGGTTAATTCGCCGACGGTGATTTCGGGCCACCGTTCTCATGCCTACGTAGTTACGGCCAGGGTCATACGCGTCGGAAAAGGGGGGCCAGGGGGGCCAGGCCCCCACTTTTTGGCCAAAAATTTCCTGATCTCAGTCAAAATAAGAGAAAGCCGGACATTCTTATATCCAGCCGCTGCGGAAGGCAAAGAAGAGCCTAAATTCGAACAGTTCTTGGTACTGATGTTGAAAGTTTTTGTCAGCATCAGGTTGAAGCTTGGCTGGCCCCCCCCACTTTTTGCCGGTGGCGACACTTATGGCCAGGGTTGCCAGGTTTCTTAAGTGAGAATATGCCAAATTTTGCATATTTGGCATATTTTTTGGCCATGATATTGACATAATTTATGAACTCTTGACCACAATCTGTGAAAATAACATGGACAACACGCCAAACGTACCATCTCTGTTTTCGGTCATAGACTTAATGTGTTCAGAGACATGTTTGGCTATTTATAACATTTTAAATACATAGTATTGCATGTAAAAATATGCCGAATTTGTGCAATTTGGCTGTTGATATGCCAAACTGGCAGCCCTGGTTACGGCCACTGGCAGAACAACTACCGGCCAGACCCTGCATCGCGTAGCAAGACTGGTCTGCCATCTTTTTTTCCGACATTGACGGCCCGAGGGCCCTATATTTAACCGTCACTTGGTAGTCGAGGATCACCTAACAACGCAATCAGGAATCACGAACAATACAAAATCCGCGACAAAATTCAGATACGGGTATGGATGGCGCAGTTCCACACCTAGACACAAAACACCGATATAAACGCGATCAGGACATATGAACACATACACACACACGCACCTTCAGACCGATTGTTTAATTGGATTCACCCGCGTGTATTGTTGTGATGAAGAAGCTGGTTAAGATAACTACTATTTTTTCAATATCTGAATGAGGCCTCCCCATTTTTTCTCGAAAAATTCCGAGTTACCTTTTAGTCTGCTTGCAGTTTGCTCCTTTTCGGCCTCTGTTTTTAGAATGTTCATAAAGTAAGTTACTTCGGGTTTCACAGTGTTATTACGAGCTTTGTTGATGACTGATTTTGCTAAAGTGACGATTAATTTCTGGATCAGACTTAACTCATGTAAAAAGAACCAGGACTGTGCGGTCCTTGGAAGCGGTATACCATACCTGCGTTCCAAATTGTTTTTTATATCATGGATAAATTTTTGTACGATTCTGCAATGCCAAAACAGGTGAGTTATCGTTTCTATATTGTTAGTACACAGAGTGCAAACATATGTATTTGATATCCCTATTGTATGTAAAAATCTGTTTGTAGTGATTATTCTGTTAGTTATACGATAGTGGAGATAAAGCAGAGACGTAGCCTTCGTAGCCTGTTTTAGTTCTAACATAGTTCCAGTTTGAAAAATTCCTATATCTCTTTCCCATTTTTTCTCTAATGAATTATTGTTATTGCTTCTAACTTTCGAGATTACAAACTGCTTATAGCAATACCGGTTTAACTTGTGATGCTTGCTTTTGAAAACATTGAGCCTGTAAGGGATATTTGGTCTCTTGAAGCGAGTTTGCATGCCAGAGCTACGCACTTCGTCAGGCAAACTTCTAATTAACGCCTCATAACACAAAAAGTTCATTGAAATGCGGTAATTACGCCTAATTTCTTCTCGTGACAGTACATTTCTATTTTCAGAATTAAATAAATCCCCTATAAATCTTAGACCTTTTGCATCCCATTCCTTAATACAAGATGTTTTGTATTTAGTAAAGTCCGAAAACCAGATAGTTTCAGTCAGTATCTCTTGTGGCAGCGCGTGATAGGTATCATTGAAGTGAATAAGCGACTGCACTACATCGATCCAAAATGGATTTTGAAGCTGGTTTTTTACTCTTCTCAATTTTGCATTTCCGAAAGTTAGCAAACACGAGGGTTCTGGTAGTTCAATTCTTGCAACTTTTACCCAATCCGCGGATGACTCAATAGCTCTTCGTAGCCATGATAGTTTAAGGCTGTGAATGAACGCATTTATATCTAACATCTGAAGACCGTCGGCCTCATACCCCTGAATGATTTTTGAACGTTTAACCTGGTCGGGTTTACCCCCAAAAGAAACCTAAACAAAAGTTGTTCTATTTGTTTTACATATTTAGCCGATGGGTTCGGTAGCGCCGTCAGGAGATGAACAAGTTTCGATATTAGCAATGATTTTATCACGATGATTTTACCAATAGGTGTTATGTGCCGCCGCTTCCATTGGTTAATTTCCTGTTCAAGTGCTGGCAATTTTTTATCTAGGTTAAGTTCAATAACATTATGGTTGGTGCGATTGTATGTTATACCGAGGATTTTTATATCTTGTACCCATTTGAAATTGTATTGCTGGGTTATTTCGTTTTCCTTCATGGAACCAATTAGCATGCAATATGTTTTTTCCCAGTTCAGTTTTAGCCCTGAGTGTTTTGAGAACTCAGTAAGTTCACTAATGGCACCTTTGATTGACCTATCCGAGCCTTCCAAGAAAATAATTGTGTCATCTGCATACTGACTGATACGTATTTCTAAGTCTGGTGTAAGTTTGACACCACGTAAGTTTTTTGATTGATTGATTTGGTTTCCGAGTACCAGAACCGACAAAACAAACAGATATCCAGAGGCGGGATCTCCTTGTCGGATTCCTCGGTGCAAAAATATTTTTCCCCAAGGAAGCCATTCATTTGGATGCGGGCATAGTTAGAAGAGTTCAAGTATTGTGTAAGAATGAGTCTTAGGAAATTGTCGCCAAAATTCAATTTTTTTAATACACATGCTAAAAAGGGCCAGGAGACAGTTTCAAACGCTGCCTCAAAATCTGCAGCCATCAGTATGCCAGGTATATTTTGCCTATTTACTTGCTCTATAACATCATATAGCAGACGGCTATTTTCTCCTATAAACCTGTTACTCATATACGCTGACTGAGATGCTGTTACTAATTTGTTAAGTACTTTTTTTAATCGATTTGCGATTGCTGTTGAAATAATTTTGAAGTCAACGTTGAGCAAGGAGATTGGGCGCCAGCCTTTAAGGGAATTTTGAGATTTTCCGCCCTTCGGAATCATTGTTATCAAACCTTCTCTATGCGTCATGAGGTTAGTTTCATTCGAAAGACTGTGTTTGAAAGCTCGATACAAGAATACGCCGATTTCTGTCCAAAGGCTCTAAAAAACTCAACTGGGAAGCCATTGCTTCCCGGAGTTTTTCCTTTTTTCATCGATGTTAATGCTAGTGTCAACTCTTCTAAGCTTATTGGTGTCTCGAAGTATTCTTTCTCAGTTTCGCTTAGTTTTGCTTTAATATTTTCATTTATGAAATCCATGTCTGTGACATTCTCATTTTGCTCAACATATTTATTCTTCAGTCCTTGTGTGAAAGCAGACAAAACTTCGCTCGTTTTGCTTATTTTCCTATCTCCGTCCTGGATATATTCAACAGTCTTCCGCATTATGTTTCGTTTTTCGAGAGAAAGGAAGTACTTCGAGTTCTTTTCACCCTCCTCGTGCCACTGGGCTCGGGAACGTACAATGAGTCCTTCTATGTATGCTTTTCTATGACTTTCAAGGGCCAATTCAGCTGTCTTTAAGGCTTCAAAGCTTTCTGGGGAGTTCATTGTCATTATTTTTTCATGAGCAGCAGTTACATTCTTTATCAGTTCTTTTTCCAACATTCGCCTTTTTTGCGCTTTCCTTTTGCAATACTGAACGGTTTCTCCCCGTATTAACATGATTAGTGTTTCGTAGAATAGGGTATCACTTATCTTAAATTGAATGACAGGGAAGTTTTCTATGTTGGCGACGAAGTCTTCATTATAAACCGGAACAGCATACTCTAGAACAACCTTTCTTATACAATCTTTTACGAGGTCTACGTATTGTTCTTCTCCCAAGACAGATTGGTTAAACTTCCACATACCGGGACCGCGTTCTTTAACTACATTTTGAATTCGCAAAACAAGCATATCGTGATCTGTTCTATACCCTGGCTTTATCAAAACGTCTTGAACACTGGGCATCAAATCGTCATCAATAAAGAACATATCTAGCCTTGCCCCTTTAAACGGGTTATGCCTTCTCCAGGTGTAGCAGTTTTTATCTGGGTTTTTGCTTCGCCAAACGTCGAACAATCTGTTTTCATTTACAAATTCTAAGAATCTTTGTTTTGCGTATGTGTTATATTCACGAGAGTAGTTATGAGAATCCTTAACTGAATCAACAACAAAGTTAAAGTCTCCTCCTATGATTATGTGGTCTGAATGAATAGGGTCTAACTCTCTGATCAGCCCTTCGTAAAAATCTGGTTCATCACTGTTGGGGCCATAAATGCTTACAAATGTAAAAGTTAACGTACCAATTCTGCTTACAATGAAAACGTAATTTCCACTTTGAGAATGTTTTTCCATCATTGTTTCGTGTTGAATTTTGTTTCTTACAAGAATGCTTGTGCCTCGACTCCTGTTAGAAAATGTCGCATGATAGCACTTTCCACGCCACAGGCTATCGAAATACTGCGTAGTATCACCAGTTAAATGAGTGTCCTGAAGAAATATAATATCAATATTTGTATTTCTAAGGAAATTCATCACATCTCTACGTTTTTTTACTTGGCCCAAACCTCGGCAATTCACGGATGCAATTGTTAATTCAACCATTTAATTAGGGAATATTCGTGATTGCGGAATTTACGAAAGAATCTTAAGCAAAGTAATAGAGGCCTTACTAGCCACTCTTAACCAGCTTGGTTGTTGGTTCTGTTCCAACTGTACATGGTGTGCATCGTGTTGTGAGCGATACCGTAAGTCTGGAAGAGATCTCGGAACTGAAACGCGATAAGTGAGGTGAGGGATGCACCTGTGAAATATAATACAAAACGTAATATGAATGCTGACACTCAACTGCAAGCGACATCCAGTGTCCACGGAAGTATTGATAGTACTGACATTTGTCGGACATCTCGCTTTACGCCGTGAACACATGAGCGTTTAGATGGCGCTAGTGGTCGACACAGCAGGCGTGCTGCCGGGGCCCGGGTGTACTGGCCCGGCACTGTGTATCCTGAAATACTGTTGAATATACACCAAAGATAAGATATACGAGCAGTACGGTTTCAAGTCAACAATTGCTGACTATACGATCAACATGAGATACTAGAAAAATAGCTACACTTGAAACATACATTAACACGATACATATTCAGTTCAAACCTTTCGTCACCGTCGGAGCTGCGACCGAGGCCGCCCCGCCGCGGCCGGCCGCCGCTGATGTCGTCGAACGGCACAAACAGCACCAGCAGGCTCAGGGAGGGTGGCAGCTCGTTGAAGTGGCCGCGACAAGGGCAGCCCCGGCCGCCCGCGCGGCACCCGCGTATGTTTGAAAAGAGTACACCAAGTTATCACAGCTCCTTAGACAGCTTATCTGTTATGTGAGCACTTAGCTGTAAGGGTAAGCGAAGTCACTTCTCAAATGCGGGAAAGGCACTGCCAAAAATGGGCATTTCGAAATCTTGTTAAATGACCCGGTTCTTGGCAATACCTACAGCTGAGTGAACAAGTCTGCGGGCAGGAATGTATAGATAAATGCAGAATTAATGACCCGCATTCATTTACGTTTGGCACAGAATACATACTATTTGCATTAGACCCAACACAAATACATGGGTCGTTCCGCATTTCCATTCTGGACTTTGATATAGGCCTTCACTCGTCAGGAATAACCGTGTACGGCAGGAGAAAGGCTACGGTTATCGGTCCTACGTTACCATCCGTGCCGCCGCACTATCCACCGCAGATCCATCACGTGCAGGGGCGTGGGGAGCGCCGCCGTGTGTGGAGAGACCAGGAGACTTTGGGCGTGCTCCGGTTGAACCCGATGCAGGCGTCACCGGCCGGCGAGAGAAGTCCGCCGAGGGGATAGGAGCACCCGGGCGGGAGACCTCACGCGGCCGCAGACGAGATCCCACGACGCCGTCGCCAGCCGCGACGTTGAGACCAACACGAGAGCGGCCGCCGGGACGCGATGATGGAGGGGGAAACGCGCGCCCCCAAGCACCCGTCGCAGGTGACGCTGATCGGGGACACGAATGTTGGTTCCACCACGCTCAGTCTTGCACCATACCACTCCTCGCCTTGTAAAGACAGATGAGATCAGAGCACCGTTCTCTCGCTTCTTGGCTTGGAGGAGCTCCTGGTAGATGCCATTGTTCGCAGCAGTTAGACACTCGCCGATATAGAGAGGCGCCATGTGACGTACGGTACCGACACCCTGACTATCTCGTGAGCCTCCAGCTGTTCCGGAGGTCATGAGGTCGAAACGGCTCTCATACACTCTGTCTCTGACTGTCTTTGCAAGATACAATAAGACATGAGAGTCTTCCGTTGGCATCAACGCTTTCCACTTGCTCTTCAAGTTCAGCTAGTCTTCTTTCTTGGGATGTCACCGTCTCCTTAAGGACTTGGATCTCTTGATCCTTTTTGAAGCCGTCAGCTTCCAGTAACCCTAAGCGGTGCTCAAGTGCCTCAAATTTTGAATTGAAAGCCGTAATCACTTTTCCAGTTGCAGTGTCAATCATTTGTTGGATTGATTCTAATAGCTCCGCGCTAGAAACCGCAGAAGCTCCAGGTGAGGCCCTTGTTGAACGGCGTTTGGCAATCGGTGCTGCCGTGTCCGGAGGGGACTGAAGTAGCTGAGCTTGCTCACCTGGGGCAGACCGCTTTGCTCTTCTTGCATCCATACGGCGCATCAAATCAGGAACAGAGAGCTGTTTTTTCCGGCCACTGACACCACCACTGATCACTTCATCACCAGACGTAACGGCATCAGTATACACTGAGTCCTCTCCTATGTCTGTTTCAGATGCCATTATCACCGAATTCAACTAAAAGTAGTAAATCAAGTCACAGTAATCTTACACACCCGGGCCCAGCCCGCCGTATCGCTCACGCGGCCTTGGCTCACCACATACTGCGACCGAACGCCAGGTCACACCACCGGCCGCTGACCTTGCTGGAGGCGGCACAACCGACCGCTTCGGCGTTCAAGACACTACATCAAAAAACTAATGTTTATATTTGTTATCTTTTTTTGTTCTCTGAGAGAGCTGATGATTCTGATTCGTTTGGTGTGTTTTTCAAGTCAATCCGAATGTTAGTTCCTGAGAAAAATGACTTTTTGATTTCAATGTAGAAAACACAGATTTTTAAAAAAATAACTTGATTTTTGAAAAATATGCACTCAGCTTTGATGACCAATGCTAATCTTCATCTAAAGCAGTCCAAAAAAATTGTAATTGTCAATAATTTTTGGAGTGAAGTATTATTATATACTTAACAGGTTATATAATATTATATTTTGGGCCTAAAAAGCGTTGTTTTTGACTTAAAACACTTACATAAAACAGACCATAATCTGGGTGATTATTGTGTGCATTTTTGAAGCTCAAAACCAAGTAGTTCAAGAGCAATAAAAGCACAAACTTTTTGGTCCCCACCGTCCTAAAAATGAAATTTTTGATGTTTTTTTCCATTTTTTTCGGAAGACAATAAACTCATAATTATAGTTCAGTTCAGAACAGTCATCTACGACGAGTAATTTCGGAGAAAAATCTAATTATATAATCATACAATTATAAAAAATAAAATAAAAAGGTGAAAAAAACGATTTTAAGCAAAACTTGTCTTAGATTCTGATACACAATTTAACAACGAATCTAACAAAAAAAGATTTTTGAAATCGGTTAGATAGTTCAGGAGCAAAACCACTCCAAAGAAATCATTAATATAATGTAATTTCAACCTTCGTTGGCATGCTGCTCCATGTCAAGAAACCTCTCAGCCGAATATGAGCTGAATCAGCTGAATGAGATTTCCTTGTTATTTTTAAGACCATATGGTACCCCAGAAACTACAGGAGCGACATCTAGCGGATGCGAAACAAACAAATTTTTAGAAGTTGTTATCAAAATGACCATATAGTACCCCGGGTACTATATGGTCAAGCAGATAATATTTTTTAAGGGGTCCTATATGGTACAAAGATTATCTCTTGGGGTACTATATGATACAGAGGATAACAAAATCAGCGTTTTTCCACTTTTCAAGAGCCCCTGGTGGCCAAATTAAGAAACTCCAGAGCTTCAAAAATATACATCAGATACCTCCATCTTTTATCTACAATCTGCAACAGAGTGCAATATCCTAGGTCAAGTGGTTCACCCATGACAGGTCACCGCGCAACAAGGTTTGGGGTACTATATGAGCCAAAAAATAACGGGATACCATATGCACCATACAAATAACCTAACCTAACCTAACCTAACCTAACCTAACCTAACCTAACCTAACCTAACCTAACCTAACCTAACCTAACCTAACCTAACCTAACCTAACCTAACCTAACCTAACCTAACCTAACCTAACCTAACCTAACCTAACCTAACCTAACCTAACCTAACCTAACCTAACCTAACCTAACCTAACCTAACCTAACCTAACCTAACCTAACCTGCTGCTGCTGCTGCTGCTGCTGCTGCTGCTGCTGCTACGCTACTTTCTTCACATAACTTGATTAATGAAATTAGACGATTTTTCTCGCTAGTGAATACCGGCCTGATCGAGCATGGGCAGCAGTATATCGCCACATGACTCTCTCAGACACAGGCTCACGTTAGCAAGATAAGGGATATTTACATTTCTTGACCCTTTATTAAAGATTCATAAACATCTAGACGGCATAAGGTATGCAAACACTTAGCAGTTTGGTATATCTTGGAAAAGAGAGAAACTTGCAATAAGTACCCAAGACACTGATATTTTTGTATCAGTCTAATCAACTACAGAATTTTGTGCTTTCCGTATTTTGTAGTAGTTGAATAGGACAAAAAAATATAACAGTATATGTAAATATAAAGAAATACGGATATAAAAAGCACTGGCGGTTGTATGTTCAGACACAGGTTCTCGTCAGAATCATGCAGTAATTATAAAAATTAGTCATAGTGTAGCCAGACCTCGAATTGAGCTTTACAAAAATGTTTCTTAGAATGTATTGTTTAAAAAGAGGATGTCGTGACAATGATCTTGAAACTTCTAACCTAATAGTAATGCCGACAATACAGCAAAACTAGACCTCGCTGGAGTATCTCAATCGGTTATTTGTATATTTTTCTTATTATATATCTTATTATTTTACTTGACTGCAGCTAAAATGCTAGCGGCTAGCGATAATAACTTATTTAGCACTGGTAAACGTGTTACTAGATCCGTGTAATGACTCCAAAATGTTCTATTTAACTCAGCCCGATGTTATATTATATTTACATTATATATTATATACATTTCATTACATTACATTACATTACATTATATATTATATTATATTACATTTTTGAGTCATTACACCGATCTAGTAACACTTGTACCAGTGCTAAATAAGTTATTATCGTTATAAATAAATATATATATATATATATATATATATATATATTTATTTATATATATATATATATATTTATTATAAATATATTTATGTTTATATGTATATATACGTGTGTGTATGTGTGTGTGTTTATACTATTATTATATTATATTATATTATTGTACATATATCTCCATTACATAATTTGAGCGAGGCATTTATAGTAAGATAACATCGGGCTGAGTTAAATAGAACATTTTTGATTCATTACACCGATCTAGTAACACGTGTACCAGTGCTAAATAAGTTATTATCGTTAGCATTTTAGCTGCAGTCAAGCAAAAAACAAAATAAAAACATAAATATACAAATAAGCGATTAAGATACATCAGCAAATTTTCTGCTTATAACGAAAAGCTAGTGTTTGGCTATAATAGAAAAGTCTGTTACAGAATTACTGGTCTGGTTTTGTTGCACTGTCGGCATTACTCTTAAGTTAGAGGTAGCAGGATCGTTGTCGTTACGACATCCTTCTTTAACACGCGCATTGACGGGGGGCGGGTACCCGCCCCCCTCGGGTTTTTCGGAGATAGTAGAAAAACGGCGGCGCGTAGCGCCGCTGTACTTGGTATACCTTTTCCCTCATCATTTTTACAACTTCTGTGAAAATTTTAAGGTTAGGTCATCTCAGGTCAGGTCACCAGTACAGGTCAAGTGACCCGACCTCAAAAAAAGTTTAAGATAGCATAAGTCGGAGCAGGGTGAACTTATCCGATTGAAACTCATATCACATAATGGCCCCACCGAGTTCTCTAAAATATGTTCCGGTATTTTTTGATATCGATGACCTAAGGTCAGGTACGACGCATGACCTCTCCATTGGAAATACATGGGAAAATGGTTTTTACGGAATAACTCAGTAACGGATGGTGATAGAGCATTTATTTTAATTGCAGTAGACTCGCCTGGGCTTTGCGGTTCTAATGATATGCATTTTATATGATTTGACCCTGACCTGACCTCAGGTCAGGTCAAATCCTTGATTTGACCTAGCAAGGTCAAATTATATATCATTCGATTTGGCTTGCTAAGAGGATTCATATAGTTCAAGTCGTTTTGCTCTATCTTTACTTGTTCAGATGTAATGCCCGAAAAACTGAATTTTACATGTTATCCCTATGACGGGCATGTTTTGACCTCTCGCGACCTTAAATGTGACCTAACAAAAAAATGGTTCAAATGTTTTCGATGGAGAAGTGGATGGGCAGCCCAACGCCGTTTACCGTTTTTCGCTACCTACCGTGGTTTTTGAGATCTTAGGGGGCGGGTACACGCCCCCGTCAATGCGAAGGTGGCTCAGACCCCCGTCAATGCGCGTGTTAATAATTCACTTTAAAAGGCGTTTTTGTGAAGGTCAAATCGAGGTCTGGCTACACAATGACAGAATTTTTTTATATTAACTACATGAATCTGATGAAGGGCTGTGCCCGAATATACAATCTTCAGTGCTTTTTACATTTGCTTTCGAGGGGATAGGCCAGTGAACACCTTATCAATTTATCATTATACTCCTCGCCGCAGCACTCCAAAACCTATCACCGTTTGAAAAAAGCTGACTGATTAAAACAAACAACCCCCTCCCGGTCGACAATCCTGGATCCGCCTATGACCGGCGGTAACAACGAATGGCGCTCCACCGACAGTAGCGAGGAGTGGCGCTTGGATGGTCCGAGGCACCGTCGGTAACGAAGAACGGTACTCGGAGGGTCCGAGGCACCGGCAGGGAGAGGGGGACGAATTGAGACCTTACCTCCAATGTCGAGTCTGATTGACTGGCTCCACGGTTAGTAGAGACACTACTGGCCCTTCGTCCCCGGCGCAACCCGGACATCGTAGAGAGAAAATGTACATACACTGATTTTCGGGAGGAAGGCGCTTCTCCCGAAAATCTTGCACACCGGTCCGAAAATGGAATCTGCTGTCCCTGAGCTGGGAACGGCAGTCGTGAGCCCAGGCGGCACGAATTGGAGCGAAAGTGATAAGCCAGTAGAGCTATTGGGATCTGGTAACGTACATTGGATCGGAAAATGCCAGCCCTTTTTCCGCTATGTAGAACGTAATGACCTGCCGTCAGTGGTTTGACCCCCAGATGTCACCTCGTGACGTCATATGACCTGAGGTCACCTAAGACAGAAAGTGACCTTGCCGTACATCAAATGAAAGCTAGTGATGAGACATACACGTTGGTGTTTGATTCAGCGTTCTAGCTTAAATAGACCAAAATTTATTGTCAAAATACTGTTTTGACCCCTGGTGACCTTAGATGACCTCGGAGAGGTCAAAGGGCAAATATAACCCCTGGGATCCGTGAAAGGCTGTCCAAAAACGCTTTTCTGAACAAACCAAGTATTTGCAATCGTTTTTGTGGCTTTTAGATCTTAAGACAGCTTTTTCCATTGCTTTTTCAATGGGAGAGGTCACCTTTGTGACCTGACCTCAGGTCACGAAATCGAAAAATCCCGGATATACACCTGTAGACCCTGGCGGGGCTATGAAGTGTAGGAAGTTTCAAATCGATCGACTGAGAAACGTAGATCTTATAGAGCTCAAAAGTTGAAGTGAGGTGACCTTGGTTGACCTCGCCTGGTGACCTGACCTTGGGTGAATCGGTGTAAAAAATTTCAAGGATGGTGGGAAAATGATGTGGTGAGAGATAGAGCCCTCAACCGTGGTCCTGCGTTTCGTCATTGTTCTGCTATCCCGAAAAAACCTAAGGGGGCCATCGATGGCCCCGGTGGGGCGAGGGTTAATTCGCCGACGGTGATTTCGGGCCACCGTTCTCATGCCTACGTAGTTACGGCCAGGGTCATACGCGTCGGAAAAGGGGGGCCAGGGGGCCAGGCCCCCACTTTTGGCCAAAAATTTCCTGATCTCAGTCAAAATAAGAGAAAGCCGGACATTCTTATATCCAGCCGCTGCGGAAGGCAAAGAAGAGCCTAAATTCGAACAGTTCTTGGTACTGATGTTGAAAGTTTTTTGTCAGCATCAGGTTGAAGTTTGGCTGGCCCCCCCCACTTTTTTGCCGGTGGCGACACTTATGGCCAGGGTTGCCAGGTTTCTTAAGTGAGAATATGCCAAATTTTGCATATTTGGCATATTTTTGGCCATGATATTGACATAATTTATGAACTCTTGACCACAATCTGTGAAAAGAACATGGACAACACGCCAAACGTACCATCTCTGTTTTCGGTCATAGACTTAACCCTCGCCCCACCGGGGGGCCATCGATGGCCCCCTAAGGTTTTTTCCGGGATAGCAGAAAAACGACGAGGCGCAGCACCGCGGTTGAGGGCTCTACCTCTCACTGCATCATTTTCCCATCATCCCTGAAATTTTTTACCCCGGGTCACCCAAGGTCAGGTCACCAGATGAGGTCAACCAAGGTCACCTCACTTCACCTTTAGAGCTCTGTAAGAGCTACATTTCAAAGTCGATCGATTTGAAACTTCCTACACTTCATGACCCCTCCAGGGTCTACAAGGTGTATATCCGGGATTTTTCGATTTCGTGCCCTGAGGTCAGGTCACGAGGCGACCTCTCCCATTGGAAAAGCATGGGGAAAAGCTATTTCATGATATAAAAGCCACAAAAATGATTGCAAATACTCAGACTGCTCAGAACAACGTTTTTGGACACCCTTTCACGGATCCCAGGGGGTCATATTTGCCCTTTGACTTTTCCAAGGTCATCCAAGGTCACCAGAGGTCAAAAACAGTATTTTGACAATAACTTTTGACCTAATTGAGCTAGAGCGGTGAAACAAACACCATCGTGTTTGTCTTGTCACTGGCTTTCATTTGATATACGGCAAGGTCACTTTTTGACCTTTCGTGACCTCAGGTCATATTAGGTCACGAGGTGACCTCTGGCGGTCAAACCACTGGCGGGAGGTCTTTACGTTCCACATAGCGGAAAAAGTACTGGCAATTTGCTATCAAATGTACTTTACCAGGCCTCAATAGCTCTAATGACATAAGAGTTATGCCCAGTTGGCTTAATCATTGCATATTTGAGTGAAAATAGCCGATCTTGACCTAATTTGACCTCTGGAGGTCAAACCATTGACCTGAGCACTAAAACATGCGAAGTAATTTCTTACTGAATTCACGCGAGCTTTCTATTGCACTTTGCAGATTTGCGCTAACGCCCATATTTTCGGAGATAGAGGGGGGCCATCGATGGCCCCCGGTGGGGCGAAGGTGGCGCCGGACCCCCGGTGGGGCGCGGGTTAATGTGTTCAGAGACATGTTTGGCTATTTATAACATTTTAAATACATAGTATTGCATGTAAAAATATGCCGAATTTGTGCAATTTGGCTGTTGATATGCCAAACTGGCAGCCCTGGTTACGGCCACTGGCAGAACAACTACCGGCCAGACCCTGCATCGCGTAGCAAGACTGGTCTGCCATCTATCGGCCGGTGTAGAAACCACCCGGCCGCCGCCGACGGGTGGCGCTGCTGGATCCGTGCCGGCTGGCTCCAGTCGTGGAGAAACTGTCGTGTGAGGGGTGCAGCTCCCAACTGCTCCGAACGTGTGTACGGCACCGAGTCAAGCAAGTGCATGCAGTGCCCAGAGAAAGTCGAGACAGAGTGAGAAGTACTTGTTTGGAGTGAATAGAGGTGGACAAATGGTGGTACTGGACGGGGAGTACCGTTCGACAATGCTCTCGAACGGAAATCACAACTACATTCGGCCGGACCCCCTCACACCACCTCTATCCGATGTAAGTACGCCTGTGTTCTCGCCAATCGTTAAGGTCTTGTTTCGGTACGTCGGTCTGGCCGAGATCCTTCTACAAGGGTGTAAATTTTCGAAACAGATTAGGGTTGCCAAAATTCGAAATGTCTATACCCACCATATTTAAAGGAAGTTCATGCTATTAAACGTGTTTTAGCCTTCCCTCAGACCTGTTGCACTTCATAAAAACACTTTAAAGTCACTAAAATGAGGATTTAGAAAACTTGAGTACTAATCCCATGTTTCAGTGGGGGTGCCCGGGCACTTTCAAACGCCTATACATCCACACCTCTGTCCTTATCCAAAGTTAGAAGAGTCCTAATATAAAGTTAAAGATGCGGAAGTTGCAGGTACCTACGCCGTGTGGAAATATTGGGGCAATAGGTTAGAGTTAGGTTAGGTTAGGTTAGGTTAGGTTAGGTTAGGTTAGGTTAGGTTAGGTTAGGTTAGGTTAGGTTAGGTTAGGTTAGGTTAGGTTAGGTTAGGTTAGGTTAGGTTGAGTTGGGTTAGGTTAGGTTAGGTTAGGTTAGGTTAGGTTAGGTTAGGTTAGGTTAGGTTAGGTTAGGTTACGCTGTCATATATTCAAACCGAAGCAGCGCGGCGCACACTGAGCTGCCGCGGTGTTGTGTTTTTCAATTATTGTTCAATTGCTGTTCAATTGTTGTGCAATTCTTGTCGGCTGGACTCTTTTGATCTATTTTCTGTAAAGCCCTTAATCACATGATCTTATCGCGTTCTGCCATCTCTCATTTAGTTTTGTATTCATACCACATGATAAGCTGCATTTTCTGAGATTTTTTATGAGATACCGTACAGGCTCGAGCGATTAAGGCGGTTAGAAGCCATTTTTAATGTCGTGCGAGCTTGCTTTAATGTCATTCGGGCGTAATATTTTATGGTTTTGTTATTTGAGCTTTACGCACCATTATGTTGACTTTACCCGCAAATAAACAGGGTAGCGTGAACCTTTGTCGAATATACTGAATCTTCAAATGATACACAGCTGCAAGTTAGAAAAGTTGCAATTGCCATTGAACACAAAAATACAGATTTCGTAATTGCAAGAAAATAATTTCTTATTTTGTTGAAAAGTAGATAAAGCCTGTTCACACAACTATCATCAGACATTTTATAAGCTCCTGATTTTAGACGTCTGGAGCTGGCAAACAGAATCAAATAAACGAATCTTGCTAGCAAAAATTGGAATTTGTCAACTTAAACCTGGATTCGTGGTCTACCGAATCGGTGACGGTCACAGGTCTGCGCGGATTATTAAATCGGGTGCCAAACTGAGGCGCAGGAAATAAAATACAACTAATTAAAAATATTAATGTTATAAGCAGATAACAAATTGCACGCTCTCCGTATGTTGAAGCTTTCTGAACCCCTGTCCCACTATTGAACCGAAACGATTTCAGCGCTAATGAAAACTATGTTAGAAGCATACCCTGGCGGTCACAATGAGTCTAAATCAATAATTATGTTGGGCTTGTGGATGGTTTATCTGGATTCCGCGACTACTGTAGTTCTCTATCTGGTCCGTGTCTGCTCATTATCCCCCTGTACAGCACAAACAATACCACTCCTTCCATCACAGCTTTATGATGATGTACTTTTGCCCATGATTGCCCATGATGGGAATATTTTGCTTGAAAATAACTAGGAAACAAGTATAAACATCAGTTCATCAACGCTATAAACCCGCCCCTTGAACCAGCTATATCGTTTGTAATTATTGTTAGGCAGCGTATCTCAGCGACCATGCCCGGTTCCAATGCTTTCAGACAAAGAACTGACTTTAAACGCACCTTGTAGACCAGGTGGTAATTTAGCGGGCCCGCGGCGGCGATAATTTCCACCACCATCATCTCTCTAACCAAAAACGAGGCCACTCCATAACAGCTTTGCTTGAAAATGATCCGCCTTCAGCGTGCAGCCATGTCGTTACGGGCGTTTTCGCGCCGCAACTGCCACCAATTGCGCACTTACGGGAGTAGTTGGCCGACACTTTGGTAGTTCAGACATCGTTTGAACGTTGCTGGAGTTCTATTGCTTCGGAGAACACTCGGGCCGTAATGGCAGTCGGCCTGAGTACGCTCCAACAGTGTTCTTTGTTCAGGATGGTGGTGTAATTCGTTGAGGTTGTAAAAATCCCGTAGCTAAAAGTCATTAAGCGTCGCTACAGACAGAAAAGTAAGGGGGCAGTCAATTTTGAGCCTACCGTTGACAAAAAATGTACCCACTCGAGATAAAAACTCGTCGGATTTGGGCTTATTGTTACCTTTATCAAATAGAAGTAAAAAAATGTTCCGATTTTTTTAAGATTTGGCTGAAATGGAGAGATTTTGTGCAGAGTGTGGGCGGGCCCTCTCTCTTTTCGACGCCGATTCTGTTTATTGATGTGGGATATGCAGACCTTTGCTATAGGAACTGGAATGTAACTTATTCCAGCAGAATGATTCCAGCATCATGATTTACGTCGAGAAATGGGAGATGTTTGATGTTTCTCCCAGGCTGTAAGTGAAGAATGAATGAACAAGAAAGAGCAAGCAAAAATTTCCCAAATTGTAAGTTATGCGCAAAAGCAGAACGAGGTTTCTTAGATATCGGATTTATAAATTTATAATTATTTATTTGTTTTGTTCCTAACCAGGCTGAATAGGGTAAGACTGCAAATAAGCAATTTTATTCGTAGGTGCGGCCCACACTATGAACGATAATTTTTCGTATTATCGATTGCCTACATGAATATTCGGATAATGTGCCTGAATGTATAATTGCGCAAAAAAGTTGTTATTTTTCCCTCCAGAATTCGGTTAGAAAGACCAATTAACAACGTATGCAAAACTCTAGCAATTCAAACTTGAACCACCCCAGAAACTAGCAATAGGTACAAACTTCACGTGCGTGCGTCTATCCCAATAGGTACATACCTGCCTCAAACATGACCTGACAACTAACTTCCATTCTTGGCTGGGCTACCAGAACAATGCGTCGCTTCAACGACCGTGTTTGACACAACAAACGCTGGGGATTGATTGATGGCATCGTTAGCAATAGCGGATAGCTTCCAGCGCTAATGATGCCGGCTAATTGGTTCGGCACGGTGATTTATGGCTGAGTGCGGTGGGAGCTGGCTACTGGCTGCATGTAAGGTCGCGTTTGAAATGTAGCTTCAGTGTTTCTCCGATTTTCCCGAATCGATTCAGCTTTCCTGGCTCTAATACCTCGATGTTCTGTGGTATGTTGGGGGAATGTTCCCGGACAAACTATTTCATAGGTTTCCACTAAACCGGTCCACGATGATTTTCTCCTAATTCATGTGATGCGTTCGTGATGATAAGATTTGCTACCTTGCACGATTTATCGGAATGTTTTTTTACATGATTTTTTTCAGAGGGCAGTTTACTGCTGAGCAATTCGCTGTGTATCTTAATTACAACTATGCGTGCATTTGATTAATGCTGCAAGTTTGGGCACATTTATTAATAATGGGTTCGTTTGTGTTTCCGGCGCACTTGAGCCTTGTAGGTTCTATCTCACCCAAGATCACTGTGTTGTCATAACATTTATCAGAACAGGCCCATCTTTTATCGTTAATGTGTAAGACAAGCTTACGACAGCTTCTGATGTATGGTTTTCCTCGATTTCATGACCTTATTTGACTTGGCTGTAGGTGGTCTCAAATACTATCTGTCATTAATGGCTGAATGTGCCATATTTTTGTCATACCTCTGTTAATTAATGGTTTTCTTTTTCTTTCCAGACGGACGCCAAATCCTCGCCCCTGGCGATGCTACAGAAAACCTGCTCTTTGATCGGCGCCGATACTTCATCTACCAAGCTGATCCTCTCCAACGACAAGAAGACCAAGGAGGACACGCCGAAGAAGTCTTCGCCACAGGCGGCGTCTCCTCTCCAGAAAACTCTGACCACGTTCAGGCCTTATGACATGGATCGGAAGGAGAAGTGTGATGGTGATAAGAGTGGTGGTGAGGAGGGTGTGGTGAGAGGAAGGAAGTCGCCTCTCAAGTCACCCGATGCCAGGAAGACGCCGAAAAGCCAGGCATCTCCTTCTTCGGCAGCCTCCGGAACTAGTCCCATAACTCGTCCGGGGTCGGAAGTCTTGGCAGGAGTTGGTTCCAAAGACCTTCACAGTCTGGGCCCGTATAAATCAGGTCCAATGTCTCTGCAGCTTCCTCCGTACCTTCCACCAGACATCATGGTATCGGCGGCTCTTCGGCCAACTCTGCCTGCCCTGCCAGGTCTTCACTCGCAAGCGGGACTTTCTGCTGCCTCGTACCTCAGCCTGCAGCACCAGCAGCATCAGCGCCTGGGTGAAAAGTGCAGCCTGCCCTACTGTCCCTGTGCCTTCAGCTCCGCTTCCCACGGCGCTGGCGCTCCCTGTCCGCCGGGATGCACTCAATGTGATCACGCCAAAGCGTCGCAAGCTTTAAATGGAGCGATGCCCTCGCCCTACCTACAGCTGGGAAGTCCGTTCTACCCACCGGGTCTCTCGGGGCTCGGGGCATCTCCCGGGTCTACCGCTGGACAGCCCATTGTGTGCAGTTGGATGTCGGATGGACGCTACTGCGGCAAGAGGTTCTCCAGCACTGAGGAGCTGATGCAGCATTTGCGGACCCACACTAGTCTGAGCTCCAGTGAGAGTGCTTTCGCAGCAATGCATCCGGCTTACCAGGCCTCGCTCTTGGCCGCCCACAAGTCTCCGTTTGTGCATCCCCATGTGTCGTCTCTGCCGACGGGGAGGTACCATCCCTACGCGAAGCCGCCGGTGCCCGGAGGACTTGGACTGGGCGTGCCACACCCTGGCTCTCTTGCAGCAGCGTATTACTCTCCCTACTCTACGTTGTATTCACGACCTCCTGGATTGCCGTGAAGTCTAGCCTGCGAGGACTATGCGGTGGGATGTGCTCTGCGAATAGTCGCACTCTTTCACGTAAGCATTCGTGATTTTGACTAGTAACGCTGGTGATATTCTACCATTGTCATGACAACGTGAGAAGGGGAGGGGCGGGCCTACGAGGTCGGCAGTCGTTTTTTTTGAATTCGGCCATGTTGATCAATAACCTATAAATTTAGTTCCGATCATCCGAATGAGACAACTCTGAGCCAAACTTGGGGAGCTTACACACAGGAAGCTAGATCTGAGATAACCACGGAAACCTCCTAATATTTCCCCAGTTTGTTGGCCGTTGAAGTTAGGACGTCAGTACATGAACGACAACTCCCTTGTACCAATGTTTAGACGATATATTACCTGAATGGAGGTGTTGTGGGCTTTAGAGGTACGTGATATCTGTTTCCTCGTTCCGGAGCATCTATGGAAAAGTAAAACGCCGAAATCGAAATATATCCAGGCAGGAACCTTTAAAAAACGCGAAGATACGAAGGCTATGGTTGGCGCATATTCCTTTAACAATTGCTATTGGTCTGCAGGCCTGGTAACACTCTTTTATTTGAAGCCAAGCGGGAGTACAGCTCTATCTAGGCAGAGAAACAATGTCCTTTGTTCCAAGAGAGGAGGACTCGGGTCTGTACCAGGGTGCCGTAATAAGTGTGACAAATGAAAATGCCACATTCAGCCGCGATGTCCATGCATTTTTTTCTATGTTCGTCTTCTCAGAAACCAACCATAACAATTACGCTCCAAAAACATATTCCAGGAGCTGCACTCGCTTCTGCTGAATACAGTTTAGACGAACAAATGAGGTACGACCAAGTAATCACTTTTATGCAACAGAAATGTTGGGTGTTTTGCTCATTGTCTAGTTCAAACGCATTGTCTCTGGGGGTAGTGAGGGTGAGTTTACCCATGTGAGGCGTATTGAAACTGGTATAAACCTGGACAGACTGTGATTTTATCAGTGGGAGTTGTTATATTGTCACCTTTCATTTGAGTGCCCTGGCGTAGGCCGTGCGTTGTCGGCTCCAGAGCCTTGATGTTACGCCGGAGAGATGGTTTTGCGTCGAGAGTTGGTATTAGTATTGCTTGGTGTGTCGGCGATAGAGGAAATGAATACTTATGGTGATGTTATGTGATGTTAAATATATTGTGCACGTTCGCAGGTCAGTGGATTTTAATTATAATGGAGCGACACATTTTTCGCTGAAGACAGTTTCCTCTGAAATTCCCAAGGCTCCAATTATAGCAGGAACTTTCGACATCTTTGGAGAAGTGTCCAAATGGAGCCTCTGTTCTTTCATGCTTCGCAACATCAAGGGGTCAATGATTTAGGGTTTCAAATGTTCTGGATAATGGCTAATAGCCCTCGTCTTTGCCTCCGTAATGACTCGTTTAAACACCCATAAACCAAGTTATGGAGGATGCGGGGGAGGGGGCGAGTTCTTCTTGTCACTTATTCAGAGGTGCAGAAAGTATGCCGGCTGTCACAAACTCAATGTGACGTATGCCTCCTCTGTCGCACAAAGCTGGAAATCATAATTGTATGCTTGAATACTATTTCCAATATGCTGAATGTCATCTACCTGTCTCTTACTTTTTGCAACAGCCAAGGTTCAAGCACCAAGCCATTACCGCATGAAAGTAGTAAACTGTGTTTTCATTTTTAGATCATGTTTAGGTTTTTGGAAGGAAAATTTCCAATTATGGATCATTGTTTCCAGTATTGGGATCATAACTATTATTGGCAACTCTGACTGCAGTTTCCCCCAATGACATGCATTTTCCTTTTTAAAAAGCTTCCATTTTTGGAAGTGTTTCCAATTATGGTACATTTCCCCATGATTAAATGTGGCAATTATCATGAAACTAATTATTACTGGAGAACTAATCTATGAATGGGAGCGCACACCTACACACAATTAGGAACCTTGATTACAGCTCCCCCTCCACTGAACTTCTATCTCACATATCAACAAAAGGGAAAAAATGTCAATGTCAATATAGGATTTGGATCTACCTAAAATGTGTTGGTAAATTGGACCTTAGGTAACATTTTTATAGACAGATCAAATGCTTAAAATTTGCCCCCAACACCCGATTATCACCTGCCTGGTCATTCCTTCTTGCAGTAAAAACTCTGCGGCAACTACCCTGAATAGATGTAAAATTATGTCTATTGGCCTAAAAAGTATAGAGGCATTGGAAGTCTCATACCAAAAAAGATCCAGTGTAGTCAAAATCCTGATTTAACTCCATGCAGTTCAGGTCCTGCGTGTTGCTTACTACCACTGGTAGTAAGCAACACACACCCAATCAGCGTTTTTCGAAGTATCTTTGTTTCTGAGATTTTCTGTGATTTTCTGAGATAAGAAGGGGGTCTACTAGGCCCCCTCCAGTGCACGTTAGTGCAAGGCCCCTCTCCAGTGTGTGTGTGTGTGTTTTTAACACTTTAAGGAGGACTGCATTGGCACACATTTGCTATCTGTACAATATTGACATGATAATTTTATCATGAAATCTCACCTGAATTACTGTTGTTGCCAGTCTGTTGCTGGCGCCAACTCTCCTAACTTCCTCCAGCTCCATATCTACCTAACCAATCTCGATCTAGAGCACAAATAAGGTAAGGCACAAGCAAGCTAAGGAATGAAAAACCAAGTTTGATATGTGAAAGTGCATCAGTCTCAAAGTAGCCTACATTCATCTTAGATTAGCCATGGGCAGCACTATTTATTCCAGTTAGTTTTAGCCTGCACTTATCTCAGATATACTTAATAAATATGCCCTCAAAAGAAGTGGCTTCCCACCTGTGTAAATTTTTTGGCAGGCTCTACATCAAATAAACATTTCGAGCTTGTCTTGCCGCTGTTGCGTAGCTTAGGTAGAATTGCTGCCCAGCTATGTTTATTTCTTTCACTCATTTAGTACTTTTCTCAGTAGCCTTTAGGCGTACTTAATACTAAATTCAAAGAAATAGGGACCGCTAAATCGAAGAGACTAGAACTTTAAATATTGTTTAATCTGACAAAATGGACAGAGAAATACTTGATAACGAATCTGCGTTATCATTAATGCCTTAGATATGCCCACAATCGTGTATTTCTCGAAAAAATTGACTGTCACATTTCGGGCATCTAGGCGGCAGCTTTCTGGCAACTACTAACAATCAGCACCATTGGGTTGCATGTTAACCTTCGCCCGGGTGGGGGGTCTTTTTAGACCCCCCTCGGGTTTTTCCGAAGTGACCAAAAAACGGCGGCGCGCAGCGCCGCCAAACTTGGTCTAGCTGTTCCTTCATCATTTTTACATCTTTCCTGAAAATTTTGGCTCAAGGTCATATCAGGTCAGGTCACCAGGTCAGGTGAAGTGACCTCACCTCAAAAAATACTTAGGACGGCATAACTAAAAGAAGGGTTAATCGATCAAGTTGAAACTCATACCACATCTTGGGCTCACCAGGAGCTACAACATTTGTTCCGGGATTTTTATATTGGTGACCTAAGGTCATGTGCAGAGCATGACCTCCCCATTGACAATGCGTGGGGAAAATCACGAAATGAGCTTTTCTGAGTAAGTATGGATGGAATCAACTTCAAACATCAGTTGCGACTTGCTCTTAGCCCATTTCTGAAGCTGATACCAAAATTTTTGACTTGTGACCTTTAAAAGGTCACCTTAGGTCAAATAAGCATTTTTTGGTGTTTTTCTCTATAAATTTTAAATAAACGAAGATAGAGCTTTTATTTTGTCACCAAAGTGTTTGTATAGTCACCAGAAGTCAAATGATATACATCATGACTATACCAGGTCAAGTTGGGTCAGACCGTTGACCTGGGTCAGGTCAAATTCTTAAATTTGACCTGGCATAGCAATATCATATATCATTCGATTCGTATTGACGAGAGGATTGCAATGGTGCATAAACTATGGCTGTATCTTGTTTGGTTTGGAAGCTATTAGCGAAAAAGTAAACGCCATTATGCATGGGTGGCTATGGACATTCCCAAGAATATGCCCAATATTTAGTGACCTGTACCTCCCTAGGCTTTGACCTGACACGAACATGAATGCCACTGTAATGAAAGCACATCTCAAGAGCTTTCGAATGGTGTTAGAAAAATGTTTCTAGCTATCATAGTTTCTGAGATATATGAGGTTTTCTTAGTACACCTCATATTAGCGATTTTGACCTATTTTGACCTCTGGTGACCTTGATATTGACCTGACAAGAAAAATGACCAAGTATTTTCGATATCATTTTCGAAGAGCTTTCGATTGCCGTTTTGCGTTTTTTTCTAGCTCTCTTAGTTTTTGAGATCGTGGGGGGTCTTTTTTAGCCCCCCACCATGGCGAAGGTGGCTCGTACCCGCCACCGGGGCAAGGGTTAAAATATGGCAACTGTGACAGCGGTTTCCGGGTTTTCTGCAGCGGGGGTCCCTCGTTTTAGTAAAAACTGAACACAGTACCAATATTGTATCACTGATGGTACGCTGTGCAATTGAAGAACAGATTTGCTAAATTAACACGCGCATTGACGGGGGTTTGAGCCACCTTCGCATTGACGGGGGCGGGCACCCGCCCCCTAAGATCTCAAGAACCACGGTAGGTAGCGAAAAACGGTAAACGGCGTTGGGCTGCCCGTCCACTTCTCCATCGAAAACATTCGAACCATTTTTTTGTCAGGTCACATTTAAGGTAACGAGAGGTCAAAACATGCCGTCATAGGGATAACATGTAAATTCAGTTTTTCGGCCATTATATCTGAACAAGTAAAGATAAAGCAAAACGACTTGAACTATATGAATCCTCTCAGCAAGCCGAATCGAATGATATATAATTTGACCTTGCTAGGTCAAATCAAGGATTTTACCTGACCTGAGGTCAGGTCAGAGTCAAATTATATAAAATGCATATCATTAGAACCGCAAAGCCCAGGCGAGTCTAATGCAACTAAAATAAATGTTCTATCACCATTCGTTACTGAGTTATTCCGTAAAAAAACATTTTTCCCATGTATTTCCAATGGAGAGGTCATGCCTGGTACCTGAGCTTAGGTCATCGATATAAAAAATACCGGAACACATTTTAGAGAACTCGGTGGGGCCATTATGTGATATGAGTTTCAATCGGATAAGTTCACCCTGCTCCGACGTATGCTATCTTAACTTTTTTAGGTCGGGTCACTTGACCTGTAGTGGTGACCTGACCTGAGATGACCTAACCTTAAAATGTTCACAGAAGTTGTAAAAATGAAGAGGAAAAAGGTATGCCAAGTACGGCGGCGCTACGCCCCACCGTTTTTCTGCTATCTCCGAAAAACCCGAGGGGGCGGGTACCCGCCCCCGTCAATGCGCGTGTTAAAATAATAGCTACACGCTTCATTCTGTATTTCGAAAATATGTGGTTTGATTTTGAACCACACAGTCACGATCGCTATTTTGTCACAGTTATGCTCCTCGATTTTCGTAAATGTGTCACAAACTGCAGTAGCCGAGTTGGCAAGTTTCTGCACCTCTGCACTCATTTTCGGCTCCCTGACTCCGATGTTGTTCGGACCACCGTACACTCTCAGAGGGGTTTATCATTGTGTGACGTTGGATGCTGATGGTCATGCATGAATTTGACCCCGAAATTTCCGGAACTCTACATGAAGGCCTCCCACGGACGCCAACTCCGTTTTGTTGTATTTGTGTATATTTTAAGTAATTGCGGCAGTTTCCAATTAAACCCCAGCATGGTTTAGAGTTCGTCGTTCTGGCCCTGACTTGACATTGAAGATATAAAAAATCATCGAATAAGATTTGAGGTGAATCATCATTGAACCCCTAAGAAGACCCCGCATGTACTTTCGCGCCCTCTTAGTTTCCGAGATATCATTGAACACTCAAAAGCACCCTCCCTTCAAATCCACGCCAGTGTGTGACCATCACCAATGCGGGCGTTGATCTAAAACTTGCGTGTGTGTTTGAAGGAGAACTGGTCGGCAGAGGGCATTACCGTCATGAGCGGAGGCATGGGATATGCATCTCCAAAAAGTGAACCAGAGCTCAAAGCTTTGGGACTCGACCAGTGGCGTGTACAAGGGGGGGGCTAGGGGACTCAACCGCCCCCTCCCCGAAACGCCAGAGTGGCTATTGTGGATGCATGGGTGGATACTAATCCGAGGCAAAAATGGCTGGGGAGGCTTGAGCCCCTAGCCCCCTCCAAATAAAGACCCGGATCCGCCACTGCACCTGACCAAGGACTACAGCATCTACAGCATCTGCGTGGATCTGGGTATATATCTCCGGCGTTATTGCGCTAATGAATGCACTGTAAGCGTTATTAAAGACAGCGAGTAAGTATCCCCGAGCTTTACCTTCCCTTCCCTTCAGACATGGGTGGATATCCTCGGGGTGGGGGGGGTGGACCAGAACCCCCTGCATTTGTGGTCTCCCATATGATTTATATAGAGCTTGTATTGCTGTTCCAGCCTTAACCCATCCAGGAACCCCTGGATCGAGAAGAGATCTCAATCCCTGCCTTGAGTCATTACCAAGTTGCCGTCCGTCCGTCCCCAGAGTGCTCCCCAGACAAAACACCTGGCGACGCCTCTGACAGAGGATGCAGGCCCTGGAGGGCGCTGGAGAATCGCACTGCCGAGCCAGATCATCCACAGCTCGTGGGGTCCTGATCAGCCTCCTGAAGAGACTGGATGTGGAGGAGTGGGAAAAGTTCACTCTTGGTCCGACGCTGGGAAGGATCGCTCCTGGCCTCGGGCACTGAGCCGTCCAGCCTGGAATGTCCCCCCGGCTAATCACAACCATAATCAACACTCGGGTGAGTTCGGGCACTGAGCCGCCCAGGCTGGAAGGTTTGAGAACCCCCCGGCTAGTCACAACCATAATCAACACTCGGTGTGCTCGGGCACTGAGCCGCCCAGGCTGGAAGGTTTGAGAACCCCCGGCTAGTCACAACCATAATCAACACTGGGGTGTGTTTAAACTCTAATGATGATGATTAGAGATTGAGCTCAGGTGATCGCCCATCCCGGACGGTTCTTTCGAATCCTACTCCTCTGCAAATGGTGAGCTGTAGGGCTAACCAAATTCTTCACATCAGGCTTTACTGCATCCTCTACATCCTAGCTATCTTATCTCCAATCCAAGTATAACGGTACCACAGTCCCCAAATTAAGGCACAGTGACAAATGAAACAAAGTGAATCTGAAAAAGCTATATTCGCACACTTCTCAGCTATTCCATTTACTCCCACACTACACTTCTTTGAATTTCAACTTTTGCCAAATAATGACAAAAACGCCTTCCGCGGCTCAGGTTCTCTCATAATAATGAATTAAGACGAAAGTATAAAAATTATATGTTCTTTCGTAAGCCCAGCAACAAGTAGCGCTGTTGTCTTTTTTTATTTTTAAACGCCGGGTTTCCCTGTATGATCACACACAACGCTTCCTAGTAACGACAAACTGACAGCACTCAACAAATTCGTGAGATCAAAGCCCTTCGCAACGCCGTGTTTCCTAATTAACTGTCAAATGCCACGCAAAAGTACGGCCCACACGAAAAGGAAAACGTATTGTTACGAAGCGCCAATGGAAACTTTTTCGGCTGAACGTGCCTGATTCCACCCTTTGAACTTCCGCCAAGCGGAAAGTCTAAGCCGGTCCATGCTGAATTAATGCTTTGTTCAGTTTTTACGGTTGTCACGTCTAAGCGGTACACGGTGATTGATGTTGGTGACTAACTAATGCTGCGTCAACGGCTCGAAACGCCACATGCAAGCAATGCTAGCAGGCAGGGGCGGACGCAGACCCGAGTTGGGAGGGGCAAACCCATGTTTGCCACTCCTCCTGGGGGGAGTGGGACATGAAATTTGGGTGTTTTTTTAATTTGGGGACATGGCCGGAATGCCCTCCCCCTGCGTCCGCCAAAACTAGCAGGAACACAAGCTGAGTGCCCGAGGGCAGCGCTCAGGGCTCACACAAGGAATAACATTCAGAGCCATTCAAATTGTTCAAACACTTAGCAATCGAAACAAAGGAGGATTCAATTACATTCTAATGAATTCTAGACGGATGAGGCGGACTCAATCCCACTTAGGTTTTTTCTTACATCTTCAAGTGATTTTATCCAATGACAGTCCCTTGATTTGAAAGGAGTTTTTGCTCTAAACAGGGCCAGAGCGAATCTATTCCAAACAGCGCAAACTCTTCGTGCGAGTCCTGCTTAAAAATTATTGACGTAGCGAGAGATAGAGGTAAATTCAGCCTCCTAACAAAATGAGAGCCATTAGGCCGAATGGGAAGTCACATGGGATTTAACCCCCCCCCCCCCAGAAAAAGAAACGAACGGTACAAGGGCTGTGAGCGACTACACTGGCGGAAAGGGGAACAAATAGCTGGCAGAGTAGAAGAGAGAAGGTATGTCTGGCTCGACTCTGTATTGGTCACACACACCACACGGTTATTGTCTGTTCGGACCTGTCTCAAGTCACACACACCACACGGCCATTGTCTGTTCGGACCTGTCTCAAGTCACGCACACCACACGGTTATTGTCTGTTCGGACCTGTCTCAAGTCACACACACCACACGGTTATTGTCTGTTCGGACCTGTCTCAAGTCACACACACCACACGGCCATTGTCTGTTCGGACCTGTCTCAAGTCACACACCCACACGGTTATTGTCTGTTCGGACCTGTCTCAAGTCACGCACACCACACGGTTATTGTCTGTTCGGACCTGTCTCAAGTCACACACACCACACGGTTATTGTCTGTTCGGACCTGTCTCAAGTCACACACACCACACGGCCATTGTCTGTTCGGACCTGTCTCAAGTCACACACACCACACGGTTATTGTCTGTTCGGACCTGTCTCAAGTCACACACACCACACGGTTATTGTCTGTTCGGACCTGTCTCAAGTCACGCACACCACACGGTTATTGTCTGTTCGGACCTGTCTCAAGTCACACACACCACACGGCCATTGTCTGTTCGGGCCTGTCTCAAGTCACGCACACCACACGGCCATTGTCTGTTCGGATCCGTTCCAAACACATGCTTCCAACGTGGCGATGTACTATCCGAAGCCGAAGTTTGCACAGTCTTCCGTGATATGTGGGATCGCTGTCCCCCGGCGCCGTCGATACCAGAGATCCTGACGGCGCCTCAGCCAACCTTAAACAAGTTCTATCAAACATCACCGAGATCAGCTTTAACATCGTATGCAACCCAAACAGATATAGGCGGATCCAGGAGGCAAGAGGCACCCCCTCTCTCGGTCATTCGCGCCCCTTGAAATGGTCACGGCGTCCCCCTGAAAAGTCGATGACGGCCCGCTGGGAGGTCGTCTCTCAACACCCCCCTCCCCCGTCCTCCCACGATGCGGGTAACGGCGCCCCACGATAGGATTTAGCGCCCACCCGACAGGCTTTGTCATCCAACATTGGCGCCCCCTGGTCCAGATGCCTTCCCCCCGATCGGCAATCCTAGATCCACCTATGCTAACACAGCTGGGCAAGGCAGTGGAGTCTGAATACAAGTGAACTGCACGTAAGATCCTGAAAAAATCACCACGGAAAGTGTTCAAGTGACATTTCAGATAGATCATATGCGTTATATGCCCGAAATCAGGGGATTTAAACACCTGATAATCTACCATGACCACAGACTTGATATCACCACGCCGCTAAATTGCCCTAAAACTTCAACACACACGGAGCCGGATCCAGGCAAAACGTTTGGGAGAGGGTCCAACCAGGACAAAATTGGCAACAAAATAATTTTTAATTGACTAAAATCATATAAAAATTGACGGCTTTTGGAGGGAGAGAGGGCATGACCGCCTCCTGGATCTGCCCCTGAAAAGATGGACACATAATGGTGAGAGAACGGCTCTCGGGATGATGCTCAGATGATAAACAAACCACCTCGGCCCTGTCAAATACCATCGGCACCACCCGCAAACCGGAATTACCAATCACCTTCTCACATCTGGGAATCCAACTGCCGTAAATTATCCTTAGCTTTTTTCCCAGACGAATACCTCTGGCTGCACTGGCCATACACTGACATAAAAAGGGAACAATACATCATTTGTCACACAAAACCGACCTGTCCGTGTTGAATCTTCCCGATCGTCAGCCGGAAGGGGCTTGGCCGAGGGTTGCCACTCTGATAACTCCCCTGGAACCTGCAGAGCGGTCTACTCGAATGTCAAAAGGCGGTTAATGTTGAGCTGGGGTCACGCTATGGCCTAGGGAGTCACTGCAATATTTGAGGGAGAGGGGGATGGGGTGGCTATGACGGGGAGACAAAATGTATACACTGTTTTTAGAAAGCTACTAATGCACTCACCAACACCAGATCTTAGAGCATTTAGTCCACGTAGATAACAGAAAGAAAATGCTAAAACACAGCATTTCGGGGAGTGTCCTTGATGCACTAATAAGGGGGAATACGTCCCCCATCCCCCTCGTCATCGACGCCCATGGCTATGGTCACTGATTTCGGTATGTTTGAATCCGGATAGTGCATGGTTTTAAGGCGATTAAAGATACCTATTATCGGACAGAGGACAGGAATCCGGTTGCACTGGAATTGAAATTGCCCGCATTCTTAACTGGATGGTCTCTATTTTTACAAGATGTACAGATAAAGATTTCGTAGGCCTTATTATTTACGGATGATGATAAGTAACTCAACTTCCAATACTTTTGCTGGGGATGTGTGGTATTTATCGCAGTCCGGATCTGATGAAGTGCTGATTTGAAAGGAGAGGCTTCTTGACAAGAAAGAATGAATGCCGCCCCTACAAGCCCACTCAGTGGCGGATCCAGGAATTCATTCCGGGAGGGGCTAGGGGGCTCAAACCTCAGCCGCCAGCATCTCGGGCAGCGCCTCACCTGTGTATCAACTATAGGGGCTCGGACATTTGGGGGCTTGAGCCCCTAGCCCCTCCCCCTTTGGTGCGCCACTGAACTCACCCCTTGCTATCTGTCCCCGGTGGTGAAGGCTCTTGGTTATACTCCGAGGACGATTAACTCCTCACTATGCAGGAACTGGAGTTAAGCAGTGAGCGTCATAATAATTGTTGGGGTTTAACGACGCACCAACTGCCAGGGTCATACGGCGTCGCCAACTCTCACCCTGTTGGAAGGGATTTTGGGGATCAGATCGACTTATTCAGAGGCTCCGCCGGGACTTGAACCCGGGACCGGTGACTTAGAAGAGAAGGGTGCTATCCACTAAGCCACCTCATCCCCCAGTGTAAGTCCCAAATAAATAACAATTAATATAATTCATTCTCTTGTGGTATGCCTCTGCTCTGGGCATACGGAACTGATACACTCCCTCCTAGCATCGATGAACTCCGTGTGTGTTGAACGTGTTTTTGACAATGCCATGTCATGAAGTATTGCACTTTACCTTAACTCAGAGCTAGAGCGTGTAAATAAGACTCCAGGTTCACTGGCAAGTAAGTGGTTATCGTCCTCGGTCAGTATAGGTCTGCTCTCCTCGATGCATCATGCATGCTGTCATGTTATCGATGCCCGTCATTCTATGCTATTTTGAAATCTGTATTAGTTTGCTCTGGTGTGTTGGCCCATTTAGTGGGCGCAAGTGCGAGGTTGTATGTAAAAGTAAGAGTTCTACCATAAACCACTACTTAAAATGGAGGAGGGAGGAGAATATAGTGGACCCAAAGCCATAAATCAAAACATCAATCTGGCCCAAATATATTTTTCACCAAACTGCAAAGATAAAATTGAGATAATTGGACCTAATTCGAAAAAAGGAAAACATGTATTTCTATTTTTGTGCACCAATGCACTAGGCCCCGACAAAAGGCGTTCCTCATGAATCAAAGTCATAATTTTCTCCCTCCGCAATAGCCTCAATGGTTTGGTACACTGAGGGTTTCCCATGAGTCCAACCTTTCCTCTTCAACGGCACTGCAGTGGTGCAGAGGGCCTGAAAAACGGGATGGACCCCTGAAAATGACTCATAAAAGATATCAAATGGATATTATCAATTTTGGAATTGATTGGAATATACGAATTTATAATGGTTGTCTGATTTTAGCGTGTCACGTCGAGTTCAAAGGTGCTGAAATATGAAACTTTTTCCATATCACTGCACAGCGAAATCCCGCCGAAACTAATGCATGCTTTTAATCAAGAGCCACAAGTGCTTACGCCTAGCCATCCATAGTAAAAGTATATCTTTCGGATTCCTGTGACCCTCCGGACATAAAAACAGTTCTAGCGCTCTAGTCCCCACAACATAGGGAGATTGTTTTAATATCGATATGATTTGAAAATGAAATTCTCGCACAAATCACATTTCTTTAAACCGGCAAAAAGGCACAATCAGGGCCAGCTAGCAAAATTATACCGAATAATTAGGCAAATATCCTCTTTACATCGGTGAAATTATTAGGTCATTGTCTGACGACTGAATTTTTTTATGTTTTAGTGAGGGTATGTTTTGTCGATTGCTGGCAGTTGAGGCTTTACCCCGACCGCCGGGCGGCGCACACCGACGTAGCATGAAGCACAAACCTGGCAATGCAGGTATGAAGTAAGCAATCCCGAGTGCTTCTATCGGAAGGGGATCAGGAGCCCCGGTTAAACTGATATCAATAAGACAAATCAACCTGAAAAAGGAAATTTCCGCTGTATCAGTGCAGGTATATGTCATTGATAAAGTTCTGAACACGATTGTTATTTTCTAAGCGGTTTATTTCCTGTCACCAAAAGCTAAAAGATGAGCTGGCCCCTCTTCACGGAGATCACTGCCCCCTCTTCGGAGACGATGTAGTCGCGAGTTTGGAAGTGCCCACTGGCACCTAAAGCAAAGAGGTGACCGAAGTTCGCAACAAGCACTGCCATCAGTACAGAGAGCACTACGCGGGTAAGATGTCCTGAAGGGAACTTCAACGATTGCACAATATCACCTGCTGGTGATAGGTGATCCCGTTATCAGCAGTCTTGCCAAAAACCTTAGTAGGGTTCAGCGGGGTAGCTGGAACAAGGCGGAAATGGAGAGTCAAAGTGTCGAGCCAAGATTTATCCTGGAGAGGAAATATGAGGAAGAGAGTGACAGAGAGTAGAGGGTTAAACAGGATGTACGAGAGTACGAAAACTTTTGATTTTACATTTGTTTCCCGTAATCTGTATCTTTGGTAGAAGTTTGCGACTGTGGATCTCTTCTAGTATTTCTGTTATGAACTCTTCTAGATATCCTCTTGCGATTTCAGACTTCTATTATTCTGCAGATGTGATAACAACTGGCCATTTTACATACGCTTTATAGCACGGAATATGGTATCAGCCGCGGTAGCCGACATGTTTCACACGATTAACAGGTTTCCGTATGAATCTCAACTTTTACCCAGGTTATTGCTTGGTCAGATTTGCCGGCTTTGTCATCATTTGAGTCTGCTGTTGTGAATACCAAAGCCATTAAATACCCTCGATAATCTCTGTGAGAGGAATATTAATTACTGTCCGCAAGAAACAATTATTTTCTTATACGTGACAAATGCGCGATTTGTCAGAAACAAAACCCAAGCTGTTTTAATGTTTGTTTGAATCATTCAACCCAAATTATTCTATCTTTAAAATCATCATTCTACCATCGACAAGCTTTAGATTAAAAACGACCATCGCTAACATGCAGTGGGGACATTGCAATAGCATAACCATACCATTTTTTGGTGTGCTTGTTTGAGTCATTAGACCACAAGCTTTCAATTGAAGCCATATCATCCTATCGTCATAAATTATTCATTATTACAATTATGCATTCGTAAATGTATAATTGTGATAATTCACTGACGGCAATCTGACGAAAACCTGAAATCGGAAACTACAGGTGCTACAAGTACTACAGGTGCTTGTCTGAACCAAACATGGAAAACTTCATCGCCCTGTCATTACTTTACTCATTACTAGAGGTTTTACTACTTACTTTACTCATTACTAGAGGTTTTACTACTTACTTTACTTATTACTAGAGGTATTACTACTTACTTTACTCATTACTAGAGGTTTCATCCCGCTTTTCTGGCCTCAAGCATCACTGTGTATGTGTATCAGTGGCAGATCTAGCCGGTACGTTTGGGGGTAAACAAAAAGCCGCTAGGTTTTTGGGGAAAAATATCACGCGGTGAAAAATTTTGCCACAATTTAAAGGTTTTAGGGGTAAACCAAAGTCGGAAGCAAAAAAAGTCACGGGGTGAGAGACCTGGCCACAAGATGGTTGTTTTTGCTATCCAAGGCCCAATGTTTACATTGAAGTTAAATGATCCTTTAAAGTTGAGAGCTGAAGCACCAAAACCTTGCTTATAAACTACAAGGCGTCGGGGCAAAAAGGAGGTCCGCAATTTTTTTGGGGGAGGGGCAAAACTATGTTTTGCCCCCTTCCTAAAGCTGTCGACTTCCTTTTTGCCCCGACACCTTTTCAGTTTATAAACAAAACAATTTTTGCCCCCTCCCCAAAGATATCAACCACAGTTTTGCCCCGACGCCTTTTTAGTTTATAACAAAGGTTTTGGTAACTATCAAGCTTTTCCGTTTGGGGCAGATGCCTCCTCTCCCCACTGGATATGCCACTCGTGTGCATTGGTCCGCTATAGGAAAGCCCGACAAAGTTTGCTCAAAACATGATTAGTCAGCCTTGTTTTGAGAAGCCTCTCGGGTGTAACATGTTCTCAGAACTGCCAAGGGTTTCAGATAACACGTCCTCTAAACCACCAAAGGTTTCGGACTACACGCTTCACTAGGCTTCGCTGGGACGTCCTCTGCTGTGTTGGTCAACGAAGCTTGGAGGCTCGCTGATATGTTCAGGGATGTTGAAGGGATTCATGCTCAATATTTGCGGGAACTTCTGGGCACGAAACCAAGCTTAGCGTGAGCGAAACACAATACATATATTTGGGTAGCAGCACACAAAAGCACACACTCTTAAGGTCACTAATTGGCCTGATGTAAAAAAATGACCATATACCACTGAAGAGTTCGACCTGACCTCACCATATATTGGCCACGTAAAAAACAACCCAACTTATCATGACTCTTAATTTCCAATTCTTAATTTCCAAACAAGAGAGAAGGACAAACCAAACAATTTCCAAACTGAGCTGCCCCGATAGCTCAGTTGGGAGAGCCTTGGGCTCCGGCCCACTGCTCAGGAACATGCAGTGGCAGTGCATAGCCGCTAAATAGTTTACCCGACGTACAGGTCGGCTGGCAACTGACTGGTGAGAGGGTGACCTGAGCGGGGCGGCCGTCCCTGTTTTGTGGGATGTTAAACTTTGGCTTCTAAATCAGCCCTTCATTGTGGGAGTTGCTTGTTCGGGTGGTGGGGTCGGGGGTCTCTGTGACAAGTCCCTTGAGGACTTTAGTGAGGATCCGGCTCCAAAAACCGAACTGGGAACCGCTTGGACGAAATTAAAAAAATTGGGAGGGGCTCAAATTTATCCCCCATCGCCGTGAAGGCGAGGGTGCAAAACACCTCCGTTAGGGCAAGGGTTAATGCACAGTAGAAAAGGTCTCGCCTTGGAAAACGAGTCCCCTCCTTCAGGAGACGTATTCAAGCCTTCTTTAATACATTCCCCCTCCTTACCATGAGCTCCTGAACCATAAACAGCATCTCTTCAAATCCAGCAGCTCAGCTCCTGGCTGTAAGCTCCAGTCACTAATTTAGCAGCCTCGTCCCCGCTAATGCAGGCACCTAATGGCAGCAGGTGGCAGGGTCATAAATCCGCGCCACAAACGCCACCGCTCGTATTTCGGCGGCGCAAATGGCGCGGTGGAGTTACGGCCGACATTAGTGACGCAGGCGAGTTAGTGCGGCATTTATGGCGCGTTTGTCGTCGGAACTAGGCGTGGAATGACAGTTGAGATGTTTTGGGAAAGCGAGAGTGCTTGAAATGTGTGCCTGGCTCCACACGGAGCGGTGTAGTCCCGGCACCTCCTCTGATACTTTCTCCACTGCCTTCAGACTTGAAGATCAAGCCATCTCAGGGTATGTCACGAGTCAAGGTCAAGATAATCAAATTAAAAACTACAGGATAGCCTAAGATAGGAACCGATTAATAAAAAACATAGGATAGGACAGCATCCGGAGATTGACGTCTTGGAATTTTTAATAAGATTCTTGAAGGTGTTGGTGGAAGTGATAGATGATACGTTTTCCTGCACTGGATGCGGGGCTCAGCGAGTCGCAGGAGGCTCCTTCACAACCGCAAGGTAGCCCTTTTCCTAGTTTCCCCCGCAAAGAGAGGGCAGAAGTATGTCTTTTTCGGAATCTCTAAATGACATCCTATCATAACGGAATTTATGCCCAAATATTGCCAGCTCAGCAGGGGTGGATCCAGCCGTAGAAGGGGGGGCATGCCCTCTATTCTGGCCACCCCCTCCCCCGGTGTCTAGAGTTCACCCAGTTAAATTTGACTTAGTTCGATTTTCTTTTCAAAAATATTCACGATCCTACCCTTGCTGCCCCCGCCCCTATTTCATCCAGATCTGTCCCTGCTTAAGTTAACCGCTTCGAGGCCCTAAACCAGCGTAAGGGCATCACGTCAGCGCTATCAAAAGAATCTAAGCTTGCACACGGGACGCCTTGATATAAAGACACCTGTACACCTACATATATGAACCGCCTCCCCACGGGCAGTATCTGACTGCGCCCCTGGCTTAGTCGTACAGAACACGTGATGTATCAGCCTTTGCCTGCCCCGGACAGGACTGTCAGCTGGCGCGACGGCGTTCGCAATCAGCTGTTGCCTCGGCTGACAGCATCCTGACGCAAAACGCCAGATCTGTCACGGGGCTGTCTGCGGACTGTCACGGCGCTGAAAGGGCTGACAGATTTGAAGCCGGCCGGCTCAGTGCTGGGCTGTGCTGAATTGTTACCGGAATGTAGTTTGTAGCCAGGCTGGTGGGTTGCCTACATGATATTGTTAGGATATTTGATGAAAATCTGCATCAGATAAGAGTCAAAATATAGGTGCTGGAGGGTTGAAAGCTGATTCCAGAATCCCGAGAGAGAGAGAGAGAGAGAGAGAGAGAGAGAGAAAGAGAGAGAGAACCTAAATGTCCGTGGCGGGTTTGAATTTCTAGCGCTAATACGTTGACGCTTTGCGGAGTTTCACACGGCGTGATGAAAGGTGAGAAAAATGTTTCCAGAGGCAGGAAAAATAACAATAAAACGGAGCGGGAAGGAAAGCAAAACATGGTGATCATGCTTTCAGAGTCCTGACTTCAGAGCAGGTACTCGACGGCTAGAGCGTCCACGCTTCAGATGCATTGTAGCTCTGATAAACAAGTCGGTACTTTTAGGATGGAGTCGATGCAGTGGTGTTGTCATTTTCCTGCTTATACACTTGAGAGAGGTATGCAAGCGATTGAGCAGTGTATTAAAATCCTCACCTCTTAACATCATCGCTTCAAATATTGATATGTTTGTGTAACAGCCCTGGTGCACCTTTGCAAATTTTTGTCATTTCTTACGTATTTTAGGTTATATTTTGGTTATCACTTATATAGGTATTTTCCACCACAACAGCAAAACACTTCATTTGACTACCGTGAGTTGTCTGGATGGTTTCTGCTAGAGGCCTTGAAGAACAACTAGTAAAGTCTGTTGGATATGTAAAGTCTGGTGATACATTACTACAACAATAAGTGCTGACTTATGTCATCAGAAGAAACACAGTTACTTTCTGTACCACATGTAAACATTGCGAGTATACGCATAGTGAATATACTTATTGCGAGGTTCCGAACCGTCCGTACTGCATCTGGTGGCCAAAGCGACAAAATAACAAATTTAGCCCTTGAAGGAATAGCGGCATGTTTTAATACGCGCCCCGCTGGGGGCGCGAAATTCACCCCCCCTCCTGGTTTTCCCCAAAACAGGACAAAAACGAAGAGAGGCAGAACACAACTTACATTACTTTATTTCTAATCAATTTCACGCATCTGAACAATCTTTTTAGGTCAGGCCATGTCATGTCAAGAGGCTATTCAAGGAAAAGTGACTCGACCTCAAAACCCAAAATCACGAGTTTGGAGCGGGGCCAAAGGAACATCTGCCGACTGATCAGTTTCAAACTTTTCACAATATGATGAAGTCATTAGGGCCTACAAGCCTGATATCGGGGCATTTCTATATTGCTGACCAGTGGTAGGATCAATGTTTTGGTCCCCAATGCTTATGGTGAGAAAAAGAATGGGCTCCTAATCAGTAAATATTGGATAGATCGACTTAAAAGACCTCATACTAGGTATTCTTACTACAATCTTGACCATGAAGTTTAGGTCTTGAGCATCTTACCTCTCAAAGGTGACGTCACATGAGCATACAGCGATTATTTTGCCAATAACAATTAGGCGTGGTTTGTTTTCGTGGGTGGTGCTTTGTTATAGCAGCCATTTTACCTGATACCCTGAAGCAGGCCATTTTAACTCAACATTGGCAAGTTTTAAATCGAGCATCAGGAAGCATATACGGAAGCCATCCATTTTGGAGGATTAGGTGGCTGGAGGTTTTGACGTTTCCGTGAGGTGAAATGCCGAGCGTTTTTACTGCTCATTTTTAACATGTTTCACTTTTACAATTTTATTAACGTATCGTATCTTGCACCGCAGGCAAAAATGGAAGATTTCAACAATTCCAGTTACGATGGAAACCTTTCATTGATTCAAAATTTCGGCTCATTTTTAAAAATCCTTTGAAATAATGCACATCGACAAACTGAAAATCAGTGAAGCGAACCAAAATGTGTTGAGATAGTTTCGTCTCGGAAGGGATCAACGGGCTGGGAGGGGTGGGTTGGTGCGGAAGGCGTATAGGCATAAGCTGTATCTGCCCTGTTGGAATGCGATTTAGATGAGAGGTGAAGCAGAACCTTGCGCTCGCTGTATGTATCCAATGGCATGAATGCTTATAAGACAAATACGGGGCACTTCGGTCGTCAAGAAAACAAACGTGCCCTATCTCATTTTTACTACCATTCATCCGTCTTGATATTTTATAGCGTGCATGTCATTGTAAATACTCACCATGATGTTTTATCTTTTGGACTTCAGCTATAATTGGGTGCCATACCTGTTGCTGATTATACTAAAAACATTAACCAATAAACTGCGCTGTTGTAAGCCTATGGAACCTTCCTTGACCTCTGCTTACATGAATATTGACCTGGCATAACAACAGTATTTATAACTTTTCTTTGTCTCGTCAAGAGCTTTTGAACGCCGCCCATGACTTTGGTTTACCTTTGCCGGGAAATACGATACAGATGGGGACGAAATACGCTACCCCATAGCGAGGCACGTGATGACAGGGGCCCCAGCAGGGCGCCTGCTGGCTTCTCCGTGATGTCAGAGCCGCATGACGAAATCCATGGAGCAAAGCGGATTGAGATTTCTCAAGAGGCTCTATTCTGGCCGCTTGGCGGTTCTGACAGTTGATGGCAGGGCTCTGCAATTGTGTGGGGTGATAACCCTTTAACGCTAGACGCCCAAACTAAGGCCCCTAAATCTATATTAAAAATAGTTTTTGAGAAATTTTGAAACAAACATTTTCAATTTTGGATTTTTCTCCTTTTTATTTCTTAAGCCATGAACTTGAAATTTGCCTCCTTTTGAATAAGTAAGAGGAGTCACCTAAGCAAAAAAATTCGAACTGGTCCGACAATATTTATTACCCCAAAACGCAGTATTTCTAATACAATCAAAAAAGCTATTAAAATTTGATGGCCGACTTATAAGCTCGAAACGCCAGAACGCACGCTTAAATTAGTTTTAAGACAGTTGTTTAGTGGTAGCTAGGTCAAATTTATTGTGCTTAGATATAGTTTCCAATGGAAACCGTAAAATTCTGACCTAGTTTTTGCCATTTTGCCGGAGGACTGCATTTTTGCTCATTTCATTTAGTTCTTAGTATCTCGCGATCTAATGCACCGATTTGACTTTTCATTTCAAATAATGAAAGAATATTGCTTCCCCTGATAATATTTGGAGATGGATATCGTAATAATAAAATTCTTTGTTTTATATGTATAATTATAATTTTAGTAGAAAACCTCTTATTTGTAGCTTCTCGATTCTCAGCAAATGTCATTCACAAACTCACAATTGACATAGCTGAATAGGAAAATTAATTTCCGTCAGTTCATAGAGTAGGGAGGTGTAGGAAGAGCGCGGGCGGAAGCTGCGCGCAACTGGATCCCCCCAGCCTGCTTCACCTCTGACGAGCGGCGTTCTCCCTCTGCTGTCTCCGGTGCACCCCGAGCCTGTATTGTCTAACTCGACAAATCCTATTTTGGGTATGTGTTGATTTATGGAGGGAAACAGGCAGTTAGGTATGTACTGAGAGGTCTCGTAGATAGGGTGGAGTAGCGTTAAGTGATCCCAACTGACGTGAAAAGCGCATACGAGGCTGCTTTACCTCTGCCGAAACCCGGGATCGAACCGGGGACCTTTAGATCTTCAGTCTAACGCTCTCCCAACTGAGCTATTTCGGCTGTTATGAGAGAGAGAGAGAGAGAGAGAGAGAGAGAGAGAGAGAGAGAGAGAGAGGAGAGAGAGAGAGATCTATAAAGGTAGCAGTCGAACAGATAAGCAATAATTACGCGGGGTTCATGATCAGCCTCGGTATCTAGGCCCTCGGTGCGCGCTAATACGTCTTACACGAGCCAGACAAAATATGGCAAGACCCAGACGGAATATGGCGACACAAAATGAACCAATGTAAAAAAACAAATGAATGATCGATGATTTATTTGAATGAAACATTTATGTAAGCCCATAAACCCTTATCCTCTGTTTGTTTTTAAGGAAATAGCTGAAAATAAGGGAAAATATTGCATATTATACACAAATATAACGATGCTATGCCACAATCCCCTTACTACTTACTGTAACGGACTAACCGGAGGGCCCAAAACCGAATCGCAAATGCGCACCAGATATCCGGATACATGAGTCGACTGATCCGTTTCCACGGTCGGTACGGAGAAAGTGCACACTGGGACTGGCCATGTATCCAGGGTAAATGAAACTGACAATGACGATATCAAAAGTGCGGTTTTTCACTGCCGAAACCCGGGATCGAACCGGGGACCTTTAGATCTTCAGTCTAACGCTCTCCCAACTGAGCTATTTCGGCTGATAATGGTTCCGGAGTTTTGAGACAGAGCTGCAATTTGCAGGCAGTATTGCAGGATCTACACCGGTTTGGAGGGGGTGTCCTTGGTGCAAAGTGTCACTTACCTCGCCTTTTTCCTGTGGGTCATACCAGTGCTATGGTATTGGTATGATGTATTCTGGCATTAAAGGCGCTTTTCTGACTTTTTAGGGAGGAGCGAGCACTCCTAAAAGTACCTTTTTAATTTTACACGCATGGTAAAAAAACTACCGCATCGATTTCGTTGAAAGCAGCACTGCTTAAAATATCAAATTTATATCCAAAACTTGTCTTAGCTTTTCCTCAACAGAAAACCGAACACTCCAGCAATCAAAACAGCCTGGCATTAACGCTTTGGCGGTATTTTCATCAATGATGTGTTCATGTGAGTTCCATTGCCTTGCACCTATGGACATACCAACACATACGCGGATCCAGGGGTGGCAAGGGGAGCCAGGGGCCCCCATTGACCCTCGGCGCCTCCTGCAAGATCGATGGCGCTCCCCTGAAATGTCGCTTCCCACCCCCGCCCCCTGGGTGCGAAAATCGACGCCCACCGATTCGATTTGGCGCCAACCTAATAGTTTTTCCGGACAAAAGTGGCACTCCCCTGGTCCGGATGGCGCCCCCCTCCGATGGACAATCCTGGATCCGCCTATGAACCAGCATGACGCAATATCGTCATTGGCTGTGTGTTTTTCCGCCCGCGCTAATCACACCATCACGTCTCTTTGTTTTCCTAGCCTACAGTAGGCGTCGGCGGCGTGACATATTACGTGTGTCCGACCTAATTGGCCGTGCCGGTTCTAACCAGGTGATGCCGCATTGTGCCCGCCAGGTGTGATGAATGGACTCTGTTTATCACAATCACCCCGGAAGTCGGTCTCCCTCTGTTTCACCACCATGTCGACCAGCGGCGGAACTAGAACTGAACTAAAAGCGACCAGAGCCGGAACTAGAACTGAACTAAGGGCGACCAGAGCCGGAACTAGAACTGAACTAGCGACCAGCGGCGGAACTAGAACTGAACTAAAGGCGACCAGCGGCGGAACTAGAACTGAACTAAAGGCGACCAGAGCCGGAACTAGAACTGAACTAAAGGCGGCCAGAGCCGGAACTAGAACTGAACTAAAGGCGACCAGCGGCGGAACTAGAACTGAACTAAGGGCGACCAGAGCCGGAACTAGAACTGAACTAGCGACCAGCGGCGGAACTAGAACTGAACTAAAGGCGACCAGCGGCGGAACTAGAACTGAACTAAAGGCGGCCAGAGCCGGAACTAGAACTGAACTAAAGGCGACCAGAGCCGGAACTAGAACTGAACTAAAGGCGGCCAGAGCCGGAACTAGAACTGAACTAAAGGCGACCAGCGGCGGAACTAGAACTGAACTAAAGGCGGCCAGAGCCAGAACTAGAACTGAACTAAAGGCGGCCAGAGCCGGAACTAGAACTGAACTAAAGGCGACCAGAGCCGGAACTAGAACTGAACTAAAGGCGACCAGCGGCGGAACTAGAACTGAACTAAAGGCGGCCAGAGCCGGAACTAGAACTGAACTAAAGGCGACCAGAGCCGGAACTAGAACTGAACTAAAGGCGACCAGCGGCGGAACTAGAACTGAACTAAAGGCGACCAGAGCCGGAACTAGAACTGAACTAAAGGCGGCCAGAGCCGGAACTGGAACTGAACTAAAGGCGGCCAGAGCCGGAACTAGAATTAAACTAAAGGCGGCCAGAGCCGGAACTAGAACTGAACTAAAGGCGGCCAGAGCCGGAACTAGAACTGAACTAAAGGCGACCAGCGGCGGAACTAGAACTGAACTAAAGGCGACCAGAGCCGGAACTAGAACTGAACTAAAGGCGGCCAGAGCCGGAACTGGAACTGAACTAAAGGCGGCCAGAGCCGGAACTAGAATTAAACTAAAGGCGGCCAGAGCCGGAACTAGAACTGAACTAAAGGCGACCAGAGCCGGAACTAGAACTGAACTAAAGGCGACCAGCGGCGGAACTAGAACTGAACTAAAGGCGACCAGCGGCGGAACTAGAACTGAACTAAAGGCGACCAGAGCCGGAACTAGAACTGAACTAAAGGCGACCAGCGGCGGAACTAGAACTGAACTAAAGGCGGCCAGAGCCGGAACTAGAACTGAACTAAAGGCGACCAGAGCCGGAACTAGAACTGAACTAAAGGCGGCCAGAGCCGGAACTAGAACTGAACTAAAGGCGACCAGCGGCGGAACTAGAACTGAACTAAGGGCGACCAGAACCGGAACTAGAACTGAACTAGCGACCAGAGCCGGAACTAGAACTGAACTAAAGGCGGCCAGAGCCGGAACTAGAACTGAACTAAAGGCGACCAGCGGCGGAACTAGAACTGAACTAAAGGCGGCCAGAGCCGGAACTAGAACTGAACTAAAGGCGACCAGAGCCGGAACTAGAACTGAACTAAAGGCGACCAGCGGCGGAACTAGAACTGAACTAAAGGCGGCCAGAGCCGGAACTAGAACTGAACTAAAGGCGACCAGAGCCGGAACTAGAACTGAACTAAAGGCGGCCAGAGCCGGAACTAGAACTGAACTAAAGGCGACCAGCGGCGGAACTAGAACTGAACTAGGGGCGACCAGAGCCGGAACTAGAACTGAACTAGCGACCAGAGCCGGAACTAGAACTGAACTAAAGGCGACCAGCGGCGGAACTAGAACTGAACTAAAGGCGGCCAGAGCCGGAACTAGAACTGAACTAAAGGCGACCAGAGCCGGAACTAGAACTGAACTAAAGGCGGCCAGAGCCGGAACTAGAACTGAACTAAAGGCGACCAGCGGCGGAACTAGAACTGAACTAAAGGCGGCCAGAGCCAGAACTAGAACTGAACTAAAGGCGGCCAGAGCCGGAACTAGAACTGAACTAAAGGCGACCAGAGCCGGAACTAGAACTGAACTAAAGGCGACCAGCGGCGGAACTAGAACTGAACTAAAGGCGGCCAGAGCCGGAACTAGAACTGAACTAAAGGCGACCAGAGCCGGAACTAGAACTGAACTAAAGGCGACCAGAGCCGGAACTAGAACTGAACTAAAGGCGACCAGCGGCGGAACTAGAACTGAACTAAAGGCGGCCAGAGCCGGAACTAGAACTGAACTAAAGGCGACCAGAGCCGGAACTAGAACTGAACTAAAGGCGACCAGAGCCGGAACTAGAACTGAACTAAAGGCGACCAGCGGCGGAACTAGAACTGAACTAAAGGCGACCAGAGCCGGAACTAGAACTGAACTAAAGGCGGCCAGAGCCGGAACTAGAACTGAACTAAAGGCGACCAGCGGCGGAACTAGAACTGAACTAAAGGCGACCAGCGGCGGAACTAGAACTGAACTAAAGGCGGCCAGAGCCGGAACTAGAACTGAACTAAAGGCGACCAGAGCCGGAACTAGAACTGAACTAAAGGCGGCCAGAGCCGGAACTAGAACTGAACTAAAGGCGACCAGCGGCGGAACTAGAACTGAACTAAAGGCGGCCAGAGCCAGAACTAGAACTGAACTAAAGGCGGCCAGAGCCGGAACTAGAACTGAACTAAAGGCGACCAGCGGCGGAACTAGAACTGAACTAAAGGCGACCAGAGCCGGAACTAGAACTGAACTAAAGGCGGCCAGAGCCGGAACTAGAACTGAACTAAAGGCGACCAGCGGCGGAACTAGAACTGAACTAAAGGCGGCCAGAGCCAGAACTAGAACTGAACTAAAGGCGGCCAGAGCCGGAACTAGAACTGAACTAAAGGCGACCAGCGGCGGAACTAGAACTGAACTAAAGGCGGCCAGAGCCGGAACTAGAACTGAACTAAAGGCGACCAGAGCCGGAACTAGAACTGAACTAAAGGCGGCCAGAGCCGGAACTAGAACTGAACTAAAGGCGACCAGCGGCGGAACTAGAACTGAACTAAAGGCGGCCAGAGCCAGAACTAGAACTGAACTAAAGGCGGCCAGAGCCGGAACTAGAACTGAACTAAAGGCGACCAGCGGCGGAACTAGAACTGAACTAAAGGCGGCCAGAGCCGGAACTAGAACTGAACTAAAGGCGACCAGCGGCGGAACTAGAACTGAACTAAAGGCGACCAGAGCCGGAACTAGAACTGAACTAAAGTCGGCCAGAGCCGGAACTAGAACTGAACTAAAGGCGACCAGCGGCGGAACTAGAACTGAACTAAAGGCGACCAGAGCCGGAACTAGAACTGAACTAAAGGCGACCAGAGCCGGAACTAGAACTGAACTAAAGGCGGCCAGAGCCGGAACTAGAACTGAACTAAAGGCGGCCAGAGCGGGAACTAGAACTGAACTAAAGGCGGCCAGAGCCGGAACTAGAACTGAACTAAAGGCGGCCAGAGCGGGAACTAGAACTGAACTAAAGGCGACCAGCGGCGGAACTAGAACTGAACTAAAGGCGACCAGAGCCGGAACTAGAACTGAACTAAAGGCGACCAGCGGCGGAACTAGAACTGAACTAAAGGCGGCCAGAGCCGGAACTAGAACTGAACTAAAGGCGACCAGAGCCGGAACTAGAACTGAACTAAAGGCGACCAGAGCCGGAACTAGAACTGAACTAAAGGCGACCAGCGGCGGAACTAGAACTGAACTAAAGGCGACCAGCGGCGGAACTAGAACTGAACTAAAGGCGACCAGAGCCGGAACTAGAACTGAACTAAAGGCGACCAGCGGCGGAACTAGAACTGAACTAAAGGCGGCCAGAGCCGGAACTAGAACTGAACTAAAGGCGACCAGAGCCGGAACTAGAACTGAACTAAAGGCGGCCAGAGCCGGAACTAGAACTGAACTAAAGGCGACCAGCGGCGGAACTAGAACTGAACTAAGGGCGACCAGAACCGGAACTAGAACTGAACTAGCGACCAGAGCCGGAACTAGAACTGAACTAAAGGCGGCCAGAGCCGGAACTAGAACTGAACTAAAGGCGACCAGCGGCGGAACTAGAACTGAACTAAAGGCGGCCAGAGCCGGAACTAGAACTGAACTAAAGGCGACCAGAGCCGGAACTAGAACTGAACTAAAGGCGACCAGCGGCGGAACTAGAACTGAACTAAAGGCGGCCAGAGCCGGAACTAGAACTGAACTAAAGGCGACCAGAGCCGGAACTAGAACTGAACTAAAGGCGGCCAGAGCCGGAACTAGAACTGAACTAAAGGCGACCAGCGGCGGAACTAGAACTGAACTAGGGGCGACCAGAGCCGGAACTAGAACTGAACTAGCGACCAGAGCCGGAACTAGAACTGAACTAAAGGCGACCAGCGGCGGAACTAGAACTGAACTAAAGGCGGCCAGAGCCGGAACTAGAACTGAACTAAAGGCGACCAGAGCCGGAACTAGAACTGAACTAAAGGCGGCCAGAGCCGGAACTAGAACTGAACTAAAGGCGACCAGCGGCGGAACTAGAACTGAACTAAAGGCGGCCAGAGCCAGAACTAGAACTGAACTAAAGGCGGCCAGAGCCGGAACTAGAACTGAACTAAAGGCGACCAGAGCCGGAACTAGAACTGAACTAAAGGCGACCAGCGGCGGAACTAGAACTGAACTAAAGGCGGCCAGAGCCGGAACTAGAACTGAACTAAAGGCGACCAGAGCCGGAACTAGAACTGAACTAAAGGCGACCAGAGCCGGAACTAGAACTGAACTAAAGGCGACCAGCGGCGGAACTAGAACTGAACTAAAGGCGGCCAGAGCCGGAACTAGAACTGAACTAAAGGCGACCAGAGCCGGAACTAGAACTGAACTAAAGGCGACCAGAGCCGGAACTAGAACTGAACTAAAGGCGACCAGCGGCGGAACTAGAACTGAACTAAAGGCGACCAGAGCCGAACTAGAACTGAACTAAAGGCGGCCAGAGCCGGAACTAGAACTGAACCAAAGGCGACCAGCGCGGAACTAGAACTGAACTAAAGGCGACCAGCGGCGAACTAGAACAACTAAAGGCGGCCGACCGGAACTAGAACTGAACTAAAGGCGACCAGAGCCGGAACTAGAATGAACTAAAGGCGACCAGAGCCGGAACAGAACTGAACTAAAGGCGACCAGCGGCGGAACTAGAACTGAACTAAAGGCGGCCAGAGCCGGAACTAGAACTGAACTAAAGGCGACCAGAGCCGGAACTAGAACTGAACTAAAGGCGACCAGAGCCGGAACTAGAACTGAACTAAAGGCGACCAGCGGCGGAACTAGAACTGAACTAAAGGCGACCAGAGCCGGAACTAGAACTGAACTAAAGGCGGCCAGAGCCGGAACTAGAACTGAACTAAAGGCGACCAGCGGCGGAACTAGAACTGAACTAAAGGCGACCAGCGGCGGAACTAGAACTGAACTAAAGGCGGCCAGAGCCGGAACTAGAACTGAACTAAAGGCGACCAGAGCCGGAACTAGAACTGAACTAAAGGCGGCCAGAGCCGGAACTAGAACTGAACTAAAGGCGACCAGCGGCGGAACTAGAACTGAACTAAAGGCGGCCAGAGCCAGAACTAGAACTGAACTAAAGGCGGCCAGAGCCGGAACTAGAACTGAACTAAAGGCGACCAGCGGCGGAACTAGAACTGAACTAAAGGCGACCAGAGCCGGAACTAGAACTGAACTAAAGGCGGCCAGAGCCGGAACTAGAACTGAACTAAAGGCGACCAGCGGCGGAACTAGAACTGAACTAAAGGCGACCAGCGGCGGAACTAGAACTGAACTAAAGGCGGCCAGAGCCGGAACTAGAACTGAACTAAAGGCGACCAGAGCCGGAACTAGAACTGAACTAAAGGCGGCCAGAGCCGGAACTAGAACTGAACTAAAGGCGACCAGCGGCGGAACTAGAACTGAACTAAAGGGGCCAGAGCCGAACTAGAACTAACAAGGCCAGGCCGGAACAAAAACAAACCCAGAGCCGGAACTAGAACTGAACTAAACGACCAGAGCCGGAACCAGAACTGAACTAAAGGCGGCCAGAGCCGGAACTAGAACTGAACTAAAGGCGGCCAGAGCCGGAACTAGAACTGAACTAAAGGCGACCAGAGCCGGAACTAGAACTGAACTAAAGGCGGCCAGAGCCGGAACTAGAACTGAACTAAAGGCGACCAGAGCCGGAACTAGAACTGAACTAAAGGCGACCAGAGCCGGAACTAGAACTGAACTAAAGGCGGCCAGAGCCGGAACTAGAACTGAACTAAAGGCGACCAGGGCGGAACTAGAACTGAACTAAAGGCGACCAGAGCCGGAACTAGAACTGAACTAAAGGCGACCAGAGCCGGAACTAGAACTGAACTAAAGGCGGCCAGAGCCGGAACTAGAACTGAACTAAAGGCGGCCAGAGCGGGAACTAGAACTGAACTAAAGGCGGCCAGAGCCGGAACTAGAACTGAACTAAAGGCGGCCAGAGCGGGAACTAGAACTGAACTAAAGGCGGCCAGAGCCGGAACTAGAACTGAACTAAAGGCGGCCAGAGCCGGAACTAGAACTGAACTAAAGGCGGCCAGAGCCGGAACTAGAACTGAACTAAAGGCGGCCAGAGCCGGAACTAGAACTGAACTAAAGGCGGCCAGAGCCAGAACTAGAACTGAACTAAAGGCGGCCAGAGCCGGAACTAGAACTGAACTAAAGGCGACCAGAGCCGGGACTAGAACTGAACTAAAGGCGACCAGAGCCGGAACTAGAACTGAACTAAAGGCGGCCAGAGCCGGAACTAGAACTGAACTGGCGACCAGCGGCGGAACTAGAACTGAACTGGCGACCAGCGGTGATTATGTACGTGTTGTGTTATGCCCTTGCACGTTGAGCGACGTAAGGACACGAGATAAGCTATAATTAGGCGTCCCAGAACCTGTAACTCATCAGTGATCGATAAATAAATACTTAAACAAATATATTTAGTCTGTTTGTTTCAGCCAGTTTCCTGCAGCTATGTTTTCCCAAAAACGCTTGATTGTAGACCAAACTATCAATTGAAGGGCCTATTCTTGTCAGCTGGACTTGTCTTGTCTTGTCAGCTGGACTTATTCTTGTCAGCTTGTAAACAGATTCGAATAATCCTGGTGAGCCTTTGCATCCAGCATGGTTCTCTGCAACTAGTTACAGAGGGCCCGCAGATACCAGCAGAACGCTTTATGACCATAAGGCTCTTTAGAGCCAGCAGGATCGTCTCTGACCAGTTAGTCCCATAATGATCAGCCAAGCTCTCTTCTTCCGCCAGTAAATACCATTTTAAGTGTTTTTCGTTCGGCAGGAACCCCTTTGAAGGTGAAAGAATCTCGTAAAAAAGTTGTCGATTGATCTGTCTCGTCGAATGCATACAGTGATTATGAATAAAAATTCAGACACAGTCCTTCCACAGAATCTTCATGAAAGGAATTGATTGGAGTAGTCTGCCTCCTATGATACTGTTTAGCGCAATCGCACCGGCCGGCCTTACCGGATTTTAGGGCGCACACCCATTGTCATGAGCCCTGCTCCAGCTGTCAGCACAGTTTTGTCAGCACCAATCAGCGGGCCGCGTTGCGCCTACGTCACAGGATTGTAGCCTCTCCCCGGGAACTAGTTCTAGAGGTTTTACGGGCTGATGGCCTGCTGTTTGCGCTGATGAAAAATAGTAAGTGCACGAAGCGGTAGCCTAATATTTTTTAATGGAATAAAGAATTAAGTTCCCTTTCCTTAGCACAAACAAGAGGCGATTATGGCGCTGATGTTACTTTTCTGGAGGAGAGGTTGGAGGTGCTGCTGACAAAACTGTGCTGACAGGTGGAACAGGGCTATGTTTGTTTTACCGTTGTAGCGTTTTTGATCCGTTTGTGCTGACGGGGAACACATGTATGTAAAGAAGTTCTTACTCATGGCGTGAGCCGAGACCACGAATTTCAGAACAATGGCTATATTTTTGGTATACTTATCCTGCATCCAGGATTCGAGAAGATAGGCCAAGGGGCAACTTTTCTACGCAGAATCATGCCCCTTGGTGCAGCACTTCAACATCTATCTCCCTTTGAATGAAGTTTCTCCCGAAGAGGAAGAAATACTTGAGGCATTTTTTCGCTTTTCGAGAGCAATTTAAGCAATCTGGTAGGTAGATACACAAAAGGATTGTTATTCCACGAGTGCTCTGGCTTAAGGTGGCTGTTTCTATAATGGCCGGGGTGGCCTAGTGGCTTCGTTGCCAGTTTTCGGATCGGATAGCATGGATTAACGTGGGTTCAATCCCCACGGCGGGAAACCGCCTTCCGTGTCCGATCTGACCCGGTGGAGAAGATTCTTAAACACCCACGCCAATACTCCCTGTAATTGGGCAAGTGTGCCTGTTGGGAGTGGCCCTAATAGAATAAAATAAAATGATATTTGACGTGAAACATTGATTTTCTGAACTAGCTTCATCTTGACAGCCGCCGTCTCCACGCTCAACGTTTTTCTTCACCGAATTTTTTGGGCCCTTTTGGTGCTATCGCAGAGCCCTTTTGCAACCCCCTCCCCCTGAGCGAAAGCGTCATATGGCCTTAGCAGTTGGTGCGTTGTACAACCAGTCTCTCCTCCCCCCTCTCTCTCTCTCTCATAGCTGCAGCTCCTCCCTCTAACGAGTGTTTTCCAGGCCGCAATAGCTCAGTTGGGAGAGCGTTAGACTGAAGATCTAAAGGTCACCGGTTTGATCCCGGGTTTCATCAGAGGTCAAGCCGCCTCGCATGCGGTTTTCACGTTCACTGGAATCCCTTTACAATGCTCCGGCCTCAGTGCGACACCCCAGTACACACCTCAGTTCCGTCCATAAATTAACACATGCCCAAAATATGATTTGTCGAATTAGACAATACAGGCTCGTGGTGGACAGGAGAGAGCAGAAACTCTCAAGAGACTCACTCACCATAGGTGAAGAAAGTATGACAAATGTCACAAACTTTAATGTGGCGTATGCCTGCTCTGTCACACAACATTTTTGGAATCCCACTTTCAATCAGAAACATCCGCAAAAGGGTTAAAAATGTGAAAACTTTACTGGGTCATAGACGTATTATTATGCCCATTGGCAAATTCAGGGTAAAAAGGGCCCGCTAAATTGAGGATAGTGAAAGTGTAAATGCGATTTTCTTCGTGAAATGATGACTGATTAGACAGAAAAGCACTTCATCAATTATTTTTACCACAGGTAATAATGTACACTTAGAATGGTGTTCTTTTAACACACCTGTCACATTTCGAGTTTCTAGCTCGCTACCCAGCACCAGCCGCCGTCATTGGGTAGTACGTTAAAAGCTAGCAGTTGTATCAGCCAAATCTAGGTGTCCTGCATAGGGCAGGGGACGGACTATCTTTTTAGTAGGAATTTTTACATAGCAGATATTTTGAACCACTAGTGACACGCCATGCAGCTCAAGAAAATGCCTACTAAATTGAAATCCTAGGTGTGAGCTCCATGCTATGTTTCGAAAGCATGTATTTTGAACTCAGGGCCTGCAACCAAAGTCTCTATTTTGTCACAGTCACACACCTTGCAATAATGCAGATGTCTCACTTAGCTCAGTAACCACGCTGGTCAGTTTTTGCACCTCTCTCTCACCGTCATCAGAGGAAAACGGCGCACCAATCAGAGCTTACTATTCAGCTCTGCGGCTGCCACCTGGTTATGGTGCCGGAAAACAGTAATTCTTAAGGAAAATGGAAATGTGTTAACTTATAAGCCAGTGGCGAGTGCAAGGGGTGGGGCTAGGGGGTTCAAGTCCACTCCTTCCCCCGAGTGACAGAGGGCCTCAAGTTAATGCATACCCAGAGGCTGTTCCGAGGCGATGACAGGGGTCAGGACCCACCCCCTATCAACCCCCCTAATGCAATCCTGGGTCCACCACTGGTATAAACATATGGATACTAGGTAAGTGGCAAAAATGCACAGCGTTGAATTATAACCCTTTTTGGAAGCCCAGTTTAAACGGGTATTAAAGGTCCTTAACATGAATCACACAATTTCTACCAGTAAACGGGTAAATTCGCCAATATCAATGGCGAAATATGTTTACAAGATTTAGTTAGTTTTATCATTATCATCATCATATTCAACATCATGATTGCTACACGGTGAACGCCGTAGTGGGTGCGATCGTACCCTGCCACTGCCTAAGACTGTGTTCCAGGGCATTTTGCTAAAAGTGGTGGGCATTTTGCCCACAGTCCCCCATGCTATGTCCACCAGTGAACGGCCCGACGGCCCAGTGCCCACCACTCACCAGTCACCTGATGCCTAGTGTGCCCTTTAGTGGAATTTGTGCCCTTTTCAGCCGAATGCCCACCAGTCCCAATTCCTAAAATATACCCTGCGTGTTCTGCGGAACAGGGGTGTGGTGAAAATGGTTTTAGAGAGTACTAGATGTTGCAACGACAGACAATTCTGCAGTGTTGTATTTAGATCTCAATTCAAACGTTGGAAAAAGTTTTTAAAGAAGGTATGAGTTAAGCAAATATATCAGGGGTGTCGCCACTGAATTTCAGCCATCGATCTTTCAGGGGGCGCTGAGGGTCGATGGGGGCACATCCCTCCCTTGCCCCCCTGGATCCGCGTATTTAATGGTCTGTCCATAGGTGTGGCAGTGTAACTCTGTCAAGGCCCTGATGTCAGGCTGTTTCAGTTTCCGGAGTGTTGTTCGGTTTTCTGATAAGGACAGGCTAACACAAGTTTGGGATATTTCAATAGTTTTAGCAAAGCTGTTTTCAACGAAATCAATAAGGTAGATCTTCCACCAGGTGTGTTAAGTTGTGTACTTTTAGGGGTGCTCGCTCACCCTTAAAAGTCAGGTAAGTACCCCTGGTGTCAGAAAGCACTATGCCAATACCATTGCTCTGGTATAACCAACCAGGGGCAGACGCAGACCCGAGTTTTGGGGGGCCAAACCCATGTCTGCAAGATTTTTTTGTTCTGCAGACTTAGTGTAAACACCTTTTTTCAAAAATTTCTCCAGCGTTTGGGAGGGGGAAAAATAGTTTGGCCCCCCTCCAGCGCTTTGGGGGCCATGGCCGGAATCCCCCCCGCCCTGCGTCCACCAATGTAACCCACAGCAACAAAGGCGAAGCTAGTGCACCTTACAGCAAGGACAGCGCCCCCCCCCCCAAAACCGGTGTAGATTCGCTCCTGCACTGCAACTCTCTCACCAAACTCCGGAACTGCTTGCAGCCGAAATAGCTCAGTTGGGAGAGCGTTAGACTGAAGATCTAAAGGTCCCCGGTTCGATCCCGGGTTTCGGCAGTGGAAAACCAAGGTTTTGTAATCGTCATTGCTAGTCTCACTTACCCCGGGTACATGGACACCTTCAGTGTACACTATCTTCGTACCAACTGTGAAAACGAACCAATCGACTCATGTCTCCGGGTATCTGGCGCCCTTTTGTCAGTCGGTTTCTGACCCTCCGGTTAGCGAGAACTAGTAGTAAGCAGGGACGGCGGATTCCAGGGTGCAAGTGGTGCAGTTGCACCACTCGATTTTTTTCAAGTGGTGCAAAAGTACCTTTTTGCACCCCTTGTTTTGCCTTTGTCCAGGGAGGCGCCCTCCCCCCGGCCTCAGCCGGCGCCCCCGGCTGGTCAGAGAAAATCAAGCCTAATCACCGCCTACCTGAAGAGGTAGGATCCTCTATGAGAAAAACATTTTCATATATGAATTGCGCACCTTGACATCAAAGCTGCGCCCTGGAAAGCAGAAGGCGCCCCCCCTTGAGTAAAGGCGCCCCTCTGGATAGCATAGGCGCCCTTGGAAAGCAAAGGCGCCCCCTAGACAGCAAGAAGCGCCCCTGGATAGAAAAAGGCGCCCCCAGTAGAGGATTAACGACGCCCCTGGATAGCATAGGCGCCCTCTGATTAGCACAGGCACTCCTGTACACCAAAATGCGCCCCCCCCCATAGAGCAAAGAAACCCCTGGATAGCATAAGCTGCCTTGAATAGCAAAGGCGCTCCCTGGAGAGCAGGGGCGGAAGGGACGGCGGATTCCGCGGGACAGGGTCTGCAGTTGCACACCACAAAAAATGAGGGTGTGCAAAAGTATATTTTTGCACACCTGGTTTTGACCATGTCCGGAGAGGCGCCTCCCCCCATACGGATTTTGGCGGCACCCCCGGATTTGGCCGGCGCCCCAGGCCGGTCAGAGAAAATCAAGCCTGATCACCGCCTACCTGAAGAGGTAGGATCCTCTATGAGAAAGACATTTTCAGATATGAATGGCACCCCTTGACATCAAAGCTGCGCCCTGGAAAGCAAAGGCGCCCCTCTGGATAGCATAAGCGCCCTTGGATAGCGTAGGCGCCTCCTGGATAGCCGAGGCACCTCCGAAGAAGAGAAACGGCGCCTCTGGATATCACATGCGACCCGTGGTTAGCACAGGCACCCCTGGGCAGCAAAAGGCGCCCACCGCAGAGAAAAAGACGCCCTCCTGGATAGTAGGGTGCATCAAAATATTTGTTTTCTAAATATTGTGCTGTTTGGGCGACAAAAATGTTCCTTTACACTAGTCTAAGCCACCTTTAAAATATGAAGTCCGTAAATTATTGTTTAGAGGTGCAACCTTGCAGCTAAAGATTTGTGGTAAAAAACTGCCCTTACCTGGATTCGAACCCACGCTAAAAATGGTGCGAATTCTTTGTCGCAGCCTTTCCGTTTTGTGCATCGAAGAATGCTTCGGGTGCTGGTTTTAGCTCATGAAATTCCAAGAAAAATGTTTAATCTATGGTTTAAGATGGATTTATTGTTTTTAAATTAGCAAGAAACCCATTTTTATCAGCCCAGGATTGCAAACTTTTGACAACTCAACCTATGACAGAGCCAGTAACAGGCCGCATGGCAGGAAAAAACTTACAAGTTCCTGCATGTGTTACCCTGTTAACAAAGTTCCCTGGTCAGAGTGACACATGATGCTATGAAGCAAACAGTCCCCAATGGTGTCTACTGGAGGCTGTGACTAGAGAAGCAGGGAACGCGGGCAACTCCAGCAGGTCGCCGGAGTACCTATGCCGGGTGAGATTTTCACAGTTAAGTTGTCTCAGACGCTGATTTGGTAATTGAATAATGATAGTCCGGTAGCCTTTTGGGGGTTGACATAAAAATCATACAGCATGTCTGTGCTCAGCTAGGGGAATGGGTGGCTTAGTGGATAGCAACACAAAGTCTCCTAAGCCTCCGGTGCTGGGTTCAAGTTCCGGCGGAGCCTCTGAATAAGTCGATCTGATACCCCAAACTCTTCCCAACAGGGTGAGAGTTGGCGACGCCGAAAACCTTAGCGTCGTTGGTCGTCGTTAAACCCCAAAAAATCATTATTCTGTGCCCAGTTAGTCCAACGATGTATCATGCACAATCGACTAGAATTGTATCGGCCTTCACGCTTCTCCTCTTGATGCTTTAATTGTTAGTCATCTAAGTTTTCAGTAGAAAAAGTAATATTTGAATACCAAGATGATACCTATGCTCCACAATAAGACCCAGTTGTAGGAGCGTCTGCCTGTAGCCGATGGAGATTCTGAGCGATTAAAACAGCTTGGCTCCCCAGCCTACACGAAAGCCACTGATGAGGCATGGGGAACAACCATCATCCAGCTGACATGCAAGCTGCTCCCGTTCTGGGTCTGCACCGACCAGATTATTAACATGACATTTGACACAACGGCATCCAACACTGGCCACCCCACCGCAGCATGCATTGTCATCCAACTCTTCTTAGGGCGACCTCTGCTCTGGTTGGGGTGCCGCCGTTACATCGGTGAAGTGCTCATTGGGTACGTGTTCTCAGATCTCAAAGTAGAGACGTTCCGTTCACCAGGCGTTACCTTGTTTGCACGTCTGCGGGACAACTGAAGTATACTGTTTCTCGAGTGTGGCAGCAGTGACTCTCTCTCCCTCCCGCATGGTGGCTGACCTGCGACATAGCCGTACATGCCGCATAGAATGACCTCAAACTATACCACCAGCTAACCACATTGGCTGTCGATGAGAGCATCGCAACATCAGCAATGAAGGCACTGGAGAGGCACCTCTGGTACCTCACGGATGAGATGGTACCAATAGTTTCGTTTAGCATTAAGGTACCAGTTGTTGAGCAGAGGGCTCTGGCTGGTGCCATCTTGAAGTAGAAGCCCGGTGTTCTTCGCATGCGAGACCCGCAGCTGCGCTACAGCACTTGCTACGGAAAAACTAATTTTCCAGTCCTCTCATCCAGCACCAGCTTAGCCGAGCTCGCAAACCCAGGCTGCTGGTTTGGCATCCATCAACTGTGCATCAGTCCAGTATTTCTCTCGCTTAATGTACAAGATTGGGCCAGCAGTGAAGCATACAGGGCAAATGCAAAGAATGCATTCGCTGTGAATGTCGTCAATAACTACGCTGGACACGGCGTCAGAACAGATTTTCTGATATCATTGAGAATTAAGCCCATCTTCAGAACGTATTACAAACAGTGGAGCACCACCGTTCTTAACAACCGAAAATTTGGTGCTACAAGTGCAAGCTGGAAGTAAGAGAAAGGCTGAAGAATATCTAATAATGTTTGGGGCTACTGCACCAAGCCTGGCATCAAACTCGTGTCGGATATTGGAGCAGACGCAGCAAGTGGGTGGCACCTATAGGAAAAGCTCCAGTTAGTTTGGTATGCTAGCATGATCGGTAGCAAATTTCCGGATCACTATCTGATACGTCATACTCATTTCATCTATTTTGAATTTAATGTATCGTGTTCTTTAATAGTTAAATCCCGCTGTTTCCAAACACCCCAATATGCACAGAAGCCATCAGAACAGGTTCTTTTTTAAATTTTAAACGCTTCGTTGCACCTCTAAATATTCATGAATCCAAACAAAACTTCACGAAAATAATAAGTAAGTGCAGTCAAACAAAACGCGGACCCAGACAGTTCGATGCATTTATTTTGAATTTTTGCATTGAATTTTGATGCACCCTACTGGATAGTATAGGCGCCCTTGGATAGGAAAGGCACCCCCTGGAGCGCAGAGGTGCCTCCTAGAGAGAAAAAGACGCCCCCTGGAGAGCAACGGCGACAGGGACGGCGGATTCCGCGGGACAGGGTGTGCAGTTGCACACCTTAAAAAAAATGATGGTGTACAAAAGTATATTTTTGCACACCTGGTTTTGACCTCGTCCGGGGAGGCCCCCATGGATTTGAGTGGCACCCCCGGATTTGGCCGGCACCCCAGCCGGTCAAGAGAAAATCAGACACATTGCCTATCTGAAGAGGTAGTACCCTCTGTGTAAAATAAAATACACTTTCAAATATGAATGACGCCCCTGACATCAAAGCTGCGCCCTGGACAGCAAAAGGCGCCCACACCCTTTAGTAAAGGCTCCCCTCTGTATAGCAAAGGCGACCCCTAGACAGCAGAGGCACCCCTGGACAGAAAAAGACACCCCCAATTGAGCAGTAACGACACCCCTGGATAGCATAGGCGCCCTCTGGCTAGCATAGGCACTCCTGTACACCAAGAGGCGCCCCCCTCCTCCATAGAGCAAAGGCACCCCTCTGGATATCATAAGCTCCCTTGAATAGCAATCGCGCTCCCTGGACAGCAGGGGCGCCCTCTGATAGCATAGGCGCCCCCAAAACAGCAAATACGCCCCAGATAGCGGAAGCGCCCCATGGACAGAAGACACCCTCTGGATAGCACAGGCACCCCTGGACGGCAGAGGTGCCCCTAAAGAAGAGCACAGGCACCCCTGGATAGCAAAAGGCGCCCCCGCCCCCTGAGTAAAGGATCCGGGCCTCTGGAGAGCATAGGCGCCCCTGGATAGCGCAGGCGCCTCCTGGACAGCAGAGGCGCCTCCGAAGAAGATCAACGGCGCCCCTGGATATCATATGCGCCCCCTGGTTAGCACAGGCGCCCCCCCCCGAGAGAAAAGGCGCCCCCTCTGGAAAGAATAAGCACCCATGGATAGGAAAGGCGCCCCCTGGAGAGCAAAGCAGAACATTTTTTAAGGAAAACTGAGTGGGCAGGGGGAGATTTTCTTGTGCGGGCCATTATAGTGTCTTCGGGGGATCAAACCCCCATTTTGAGGGGGCGTTAATAAAATTTACGTGCTAGTGTTAACAAATGTCTCCCAATTTTTGTTATTCCATATTGTAAAGATTAGAGATGCTGCCCAGGACTGCGAGTTTTTTTCGACGGAAAAAGGCCAAACCGGGTCTGAAAAAAGGCCAAAAGGGTCAAATTTTATTTGCACTAAAAATATTTTTTAAAATGAATTTCGTCCAAGTTCTTTCCAGTGCGGCTGTTGGAGTCTGAGTCTCACTAAAGTCCTCAAGGGACTTGTCACGGAGACCCCGACCCCACCACCCGAACGAGCAGCACCCACAATGAAGGGTTGATTTAGAAGCCAAAGTTTAATCTCCCACAAAGCATAGGGACAGCCACCCCGCTCAGGTCACCCTCTCATCAGTTAGTTGCCAGCCGACCTACGTCGGCCAAAGGATTGAGCGCCGGAGCGTCTCAGGGGGAAGCGATCCCAAGCCTGGACATGCACTGCCACTGCATGCTTCTCAGCAGCGGGCCGGAGCCCGACGCTCTACCAACTGAGCTACCGGGGCAGCCAAATGGCCAAATAATAAATACCACAAAAACCATATTTGAGGCTAAAACAATCCCTACCGGTTGTCATAAACCCACAGAAAAAGGACAGAGCACTCTTGTATCACTGCAGTGAACAGGGCACTGTATAAAACTAAATGTTGATAATTTGATATTGACTTGAGATATTTTTAGCACACTGCCCATTTCATAAGAAGCCAGGAGTGCCCTTCCAATCCCATGTGGCCACCCACTGATTTTATCCACATAACTAAACAATTTGTTGCATCATCAATTATCATGGCCGCACCACTCCCCGCTAACATTTGATATTTTCCTGCTTTTCCTGTGAATTGTTTGCTCTTGAACAGTGACGGATCCATAGGCGGATCCAGGATTGCCAATCGGAGGGGGGGGCACCTTCCCGGGGGTGCCATCCGGAGTAGGGGGGCGCCACTTTTGACCGGAAAAACCTATCAGGTGGGGGTAAAATCCTATCGATGAGCACCGATTTTCGCATCATAGGGGGAGGGTGGGAAGCACCTATGGTGTTCGGTTTTCGGTTGCCGTCATTTTTATGGATCGTATTTTTAACAACGTTCTGTTCCTCCCTCCCCCAGCCATAACAGTTTGTACCAGCCAAGCAAGATGCCTGTTTGGCGTGATATTTGAAACGATGAATTGCTAAATAGTTCAGTCCACACTTTTTCCGGCACCTCTTGAAAAACTGTAACTGCCACTAGGTGATGGAGAAATGCAACACACTGGGGAAGATGCAACAGCTGAACATAAAGGTACATATCTGAGGATTTTTCTATTTGTGAAGAGGGGTTAAGGTCAGGGGTGTAATTTTCCCAAAATCTTTGGGGGTGCTCAGCCGGTGGGGGGCGGCACTCCATAGGGGCGGCGGCGTTGGGGGGGGGGGCGGCACCCCTTCATTGCACCAAATCTGTTATTCATCGTTGTTTTGCACCTTTTAAAGCACAGTGAACATTCAATTTTAATGTTGGGCAGGTATTCTACAGCTTTTTGCAAACGTGTTTGCTTTTTAGGTGACATCCCAAACCTGCATGCACATCTTAAAATAATCCAATCTGAGCTTTAAATCTTTCCACGATCAGGGGCGCAGCCAGAGCTTTGGTATGGGGGGTGGGATTGGGCACACCACCTTTGAGGGCACCCCGGGAGAGAAAGGGCACTTTTAACGTAACCTAAAAAACCTGCTATATCTTAGTTAATATCAACTTTTGGGTACCTTTGGTCCAAGAAAAATGCAAATCGAGCATTGCCGGAGAGGGAAAACTGAACTAAAACCAGAAAAAAAGAAATGTCACCGAAATTTCATGAAAATAGCCAGAATACGACTTTTGGGATAGATTTAAGGACAAATCAGCCAACTCATGCAAGTCTGTGATATCTGTCACTATGTGCGAGATAAGACATATTGGAGTCGAAAATTCATTTGTTATGCCCACTGGTTTTGTCGTGACGAGTGAGCCCTGGTTGAACGCGGATTATCCCTTGCCCAGGTACGAGCCACCTTCGCCCTGGTGGGGGGCTAAAGAAGACCCCCACGATCTCAAAAACTAAGAGAGCTAGAAAAAGCGCAAAACAGCAATCGAAGGCTCTTCAAAAATTATATCAAAAATACTTAGTCATTTTTCTCGTCAGGTCAATATCAAGGTCACCAGAGGTGAAACTAGGTCAAAATCGCTAATATGAGGTGTACTAAGAAAAACTCATATATCTCAGAAACTATGATAGCCAGAAAAATTTTCTAACACTGTTCGAAAGCTCTTGGAGTCGCTCTTTCATTAAAATGCCAATGATTTTCGGGTCAGGTCAAAGCCTAGGGAGCTGCAGGTCACTGAACATTGGGAATATTCTCGGGAATGTCCATAGCCACCCATGCATAAGGGCGTTTCCTTCCTTGTTTTGTTGAGTTGGTGGTTGTAGATAAAGTCCTAATAAGTCACAACTAATACCAAGTCAGACATATGCTCAGGTGGAGCAAAGCAAGGTGGCGGGGATGAGGTGCCTTAGTGTACAGCACCCTTGTCTTCTAAGGCACTGATCCCGGGTTCAAGTCCTGGCGGAGCCTCTAAATAAGTTGATCTGATCCCCAAAATCCCTTCCAACAGGGTGAGAGTGGGCGACGCCCTAGGACCCTGACATTTGGTGTGTCGTTAATCCCCAAAAATTATTAAAGCAAGGTGGCGATGAAAAGGCTTTACATACAAAAACACATGATTTGAATATAGAGATAAACTCAATTGATTCATATTTATTAAGTACACCCATTTGGAAGTTATAAAATATGTCAACACTGCAAGCATGTCATAATAGTCAATGTGTCAAATTTCGCAATTAGAAATTCACATACTGTTGTCTTCAATCATTTGTGAATATGCGTGGATTATAGGATGAAGAATAAATAAATAATGAATCACATTATAGAAAAAAGAGAGTTCATAGTGTATTAGGGACGCTGGGTGAGAAGTTCATATGAGGGCTTGTGGTTCGTGAGTCAATCTCACTTCTTCACTTTGTTGAGAGATTTATGAGGCGTGTGCATACTGGGGGAGGAGATTTGTGGCCTTCATCTGACCTGGAAGGCTCATTGTATGTCTATGTGTATATGAGGAAGGGGACGGGAGGGGGAGGGAGGTAAACAATGGATTGGGGATGCCGAGCGATGCATTTGAGGGAAGGGTTGTGACTAGTGATCCCATCCATCTTCTTATAGTAGGATCTAGGGTTTCCAATTGGGGTGATGGGGGCATCCGGATCAGCGGGCGCCAATTTTGGTCAGCAAAACCTATCAAGTTGGTGCCAAATCCTACCGCAGGGCGCTGATACTCGCATCCCGGGAACGACCTTTTAGGGAGAGATCCGAAATTTCAAAGGGGCGTCGAAGATCAATTGGATGGGGGCATGTGCTCTTCCCCTGGATTCGCCTATTCCTTGCGAGATTGGCATTCTCTATTTTCTCCCGCTCCCAATTTAGGCAAAGGGTATGACCCCTGCTCTGTCAGACTTCTGGAAGTCCGTTTTCCTGTCACGGGGAGGGGCGGAAATTTCGCCCCTTCCTGGGATATATGGTACAATGCAAAAAGTCATCAGAGATGAAAGAAAGAAAGGGAAATAGTGGGGTAAGATTCATTTTGCAAATGTCTGGGAACCATGTACCAGTATATGTGTTTCTCAACTTTTGATACTTTGCATCTTGCCTGACCTGTTTCTGCCAACGCCAAACCCGGGTGAACGTAAGTCTTGTCTCTCTGATCCGTCTTTAGGTGAATTTTTGTCTATTCGGTCTTGAAACCGAATGTATACCGAAGATGGGCTGCGAAAAAACTGCACCTGCGTGAAACCCCTTAATTACAGTGCCGAAGCACGCTTATGACATCACCCGGTTATAAAATAAAGGATTGAAAGCAGCGGCGGATCCAGGACTTCATTTCGGAGGGGACTAGGGCCTTTGCCTCAGATCAGCCTCCGCTTATGTATTAACTATAGGCACTCGTAAACTTTGGGGGAGGGGGCTTGAGCCATCGTAGCTCCCTTATATCTGCCACTGGCTGAGAACATGCTCCTGTCTCGAAGGGCACTCACACTGACAAGGTCTCGTCGAAAGTGCCATACTTTGCACACTAGGCATGTTGTCTGCAAAATCTATTGGATATGCCAAAAGCTGAGCCAAAAAAATGAGAAATTCAGTCTCCCAGTTCTTTTTCACTTTTTGCCAATGAAAACCAGTTGGTGGCAGACACTCCTTTTTCGAGCAAATATTCCAACCCTGGGGTTAGTTCCAGCGCCTCTTTACAAAAAAGATGAGAGTAGCTTAGAGTAAGTCGGAGCAGGCGCAAAAACCGGTGTCCGCTGAAACGATTTGGGATGAGATATCAGCTGATTACGCCTGATCAGCGCCAATATGGCGGGCGTGGCAGAGCAAAGAAACTAATCAAATTTGATTAAGGCCTCTGATGCTCATCTAATGTAGTTCAGTCAAAGTGGTATGCAGAAAAACAACGGAATCAAAACCTTTAGCTGCCCACAAACGTTGTTTCTCTCTGTAAAACAACTTATTTTAGTTTCTCAATTGAAATTCATGCGCCACAATTGAGCCTCCTCTAATCTGCTCTGAAAAATCACCTTTCGTTTGAGAGGAGGTTGGATTAGATTTGAGATGAGTTTAGACGAGCTTTGAGGAAGTTTAAGGAGGCGCTGTACCGGGCGAGAGGAAGTTGGAGAAGCTTTGATGTTAGATCAGGTTTAAGGAGGCGCTGGAACAGGCCCCTGGTAAAACTACTTTCCACCAGTAGCAGACATCAACATAGGCAGGTGGGATAAGCATAGCAGTCTCTGGCCACAGCCTGTGGTGGCAGTGTTCAGAATCTGTAGTAAGCAGCCACATCAATGACTATACCTACTGTGCAGGGTTGGCAAAATACCGGTAAAAACTAGGTTTATGCCAATCAGTGGCATAAACTGGTAAATACCGGTATTTAGCAGGAAAAGTGGCAAAAACTGGCAAAAACCTTTAAACTGACAATGACAGACCAGAAAGACATTTAAAGGGAATGTGGCACCTTCACAACGTGATTTTAACTGAGATAGCCAAGTTGTAAAGCAAGTCGGATCACCCGGTACTCCATATTTCATTTGTCTTGGGACTCGATATTTCTGTAGAAAAAAGCTAAAACATACCTGACACCAGCCCCCCAACAGCCCGTCGCCCGGGCGGCCATTGTTGTGAGCTGTTGGTGTGACGACCTATGCTGACGTCACGATGAGCATCAGCCAATCGAAGCCCTTGAAGCGTTTCAAGCATGGTAGTGGCTGCCAGATTGTGACATCATCCACAGGCTGATATTTATTTATTTTTCTAGAGGAGTATTTTTAAAAACAAAATATTGAGCTTATTGTACATTTTTTACAGAAATCATGAGTGGTTTCATTATTTTTGGCTTAAAGTACGCCTAATTTCACTAAATTCCAGGATTCGACCAAGGTGCCACATTCCCTTTAAAGGTCAAAGAACAGTTGTAAATGTGAAGCAAATGATGGCATTGGCATGGTCTCTGGTCAAGACTGGTGTGTAAGCAGGTATTTCATTCTAGGCATCTACTCAGGCAGGTACTCGATTCTAGGCATCATCTTCTAGGCATCTTATTATAGGCAAGTACTCAGGTTGTAGGCATCATGGTTCAGAATGCTATGAATAACCAGCTTACGCCCAAAACTCTGGAAAATGTCAAAAGTGATAAATCATAATCCGTAGGTACCAGACGAAGTCACTGAAAACGTGGAAAGGTGAGATTAGAAAATCAGCCTGGTTTCAAACATTGCCAAATCCTACCTTTCTTCTTCTGTACTGACGGGCACTCAGGTTCCAATGTCTGAATATGCGTCTGCTTTGAGCCTTTGATATATTTTTGTCCAGTATCATGAATGGAAGCTGATTATTCCTCTAATTTCTAAGTAAGCAGTTCGTCGATTTTGCTGACTGAGCAAACAGAACAGTGGCATTTCTGAATGGTACACTTTGAAACTTCCTCAAGTAGTTGGTGTTCAGAAACCGATAATTTAATGACGTTTGATATTCAAGTAAAGCGTTTGACTTCGTCTGTTGTAAAATTAAATTCTAAAGAAGTCAAGGATCTTTAATTGCTTGCTTAACGCGGCATGCCGATTGCTTTCGAGCTCCTATGCTGCTGATTATGCGAATCTGAGGAGATAATTAGGAATGTTTGCATATCATTGAGAATTCTCTGGTCAGAATTCCTTGCCAACTATACTGGATTGGGAAAAATTGGTTGACCCCCTACCACCAACCAAGTATTTTTATGTGCTTATCATATTTCATATTATGACATGGGGAGTCCAAAATAAAAATACAGACAAGGGCCATGAAATCATTTCCTAATCATTCGCTGGGTTAAGTTACGGGCAATGTGAGTAATTTCACTGTACTTTTCTCGCCCTAGTGGGGAGATGGTATTTGAACACCTCTCGGGTTTTTCCAACGTTGCCGGAAAACAGCGGTGCGAGGCGCCGCCGTACCTGGCATCACTTATCTTTGACCAAATATGCAACTTTCCTGAAAATGATATTTGGGGTCATCTCAGGTCAGGTCACCAGGCCAGGTCGTGACCTCAACTCATAATTTTTTTTTAAAATTGCAAGTCAGGATCTATCGATCTGAAAATTATCACATTATAGATCCACCGGGGGATAGAAAAAATATTCCGGGATTTTGTATACCGCAGATCAAAGGTCAAATACGTGTCATGCATATCCATTGGAAATGCATGTAGAAAACGCAAGTTAGTCGAAAAATGACTCTATTTCTGAAGATACCTACGGCTTAAAAGGACTTCTTTTATTGAAAAAGAAATAATCACTCGGTAAGAAAAAATTGTTAAAATATTAATCACTCGGTTTGCTGTAATAAGAGGAATGAAATGGCGCTCGAATATTGGCTCCAAGTTAACCCAGTCAGGCGCCATATTAAAAAAGTATTCTCAAAACTTTCACTCGCTGGACTTATCATGACCTCAGTATTAACCTGAGCAAAATATGTTACTGACATAGCATCCTCATAACTTTTCGTGGCCTATTCAGCGCTTTTTTCGTTCTTTTTTTGCTTCTTCTTTGAGGAGCCGAGTTGGAGAGGGTATTCAACACGCACAGTGACGGGGGCAGGTTCCCGCCCCCATGGGTTTTCGGAGATATAACAAAAACGGCGGCACGCAGCACTGCCATACTTGGTATACCTTGCGTCTGATCATTTTTACAACTTATTAAAAATTTTAAAGTTAGGTCATCTCAGTTCAAGTCTCCAGTACAGGCCAGGTGACCTCACTTAAAAAAGTTTAGGATAGCATAAGTCAGAACCGAGTACAATGTAGACCTATCTGATTGAAAATCGTATCACATAATTGCCCCACCATATTCTTTAAAAATATTCCGGTATTTTCGATATTGATGACCTAAGGTCAGGTACGAGCCATGACCTCTCCATTGAAAATGCACGGGAAAATGTTTTAAACAGAATAACTTAGTAATAAATGGTGACAGCTTGTTTTATCACGGCGTTAGGTTTGTATCATCCTTTCAGTTCAAATAATATGCATGTAACCTAATTTGACCTTGCCCTGACCTCAGGTCAGGTCAAATTCTAGATTTGCTCTAATCTGACGTAGCAAGGTGATATTACAAATCATTCGATTCGGCTTGCTGCGAGGATTCCAATAGCCTACATTTTTTGCTCTAACTTTACCAGCTCGGATGTAATGACTGAAAACCTTTATTTACTTGTTATCTCTATGGTGGCATGTTTGACCTCTAGTGACCTAGAATATGACCTGAAATAAGGTCGATTTGTTTTGTAGAGACTTGAATGTACTATCCAACGCTGTTTACTTTTTCGCTATCAAGCGTGGTTTTTGAGATCTTAGGAGGGCGGCGGGTACCCCCTGTTAATGAGAAAGTGGCTCAGACCTCCGTCAATGCGCGTATTAAACACCCCCCCCACCAGTGTGCCAGAAACTGGTTTTGCGACATGATGCCTAGTGTAAAATTCATACTGGGAAATATAGCCGCCGAGTGGAATTTTCAAGTAATATTTTGAGAGTCATGCAGAAAACAAAAAAAACCTTTTACATCCCATACCTATTTACAGTATAGGAATGCATTTTCCACGAAAATTGTTCTTAGTTCCATACTTTTGATGAGTTCGTAAAAACCAGGGCTATTGAACTCGGCTGAAAAAGCACCACTTGAAAAATGAGTGGGAAAAAAAGGAAAAATAACACAGAATTAAATGGATCATCCAATTTGTTCAGTTGCGGCTCCCCACCCAGCGCCCTGGGATTTAAAAGTGGGCAAAGGTGGATCTGAGGCACAATGGGGCGGTTGTTAAAAATGATTGTGGGTAATTGAAACACCTAACTGCGAAGGGAACGCTTAGAAATCAAATCACAAGATTCACTGTAAATACGTGCTTTCCATAAGGTCTTCCTACAAATTGTCGTGTTGCAGCTATCATTTTGCTTTCTTCATACGATAGCCAGTTGATCAGGAGTTTCCTTCACGCGAACGGGAGACACCTTATTAAGAGGACACCTTATTAAGTGCTGCTGCTGCTGCTGCTGCCTAACCTAACCTAACCTAACCTAACCTAACCTAACCTAACCTAGCCTAGCCTAGCCTAGCCTAGCCTAGCCTAGCCTAGCCTAGCCTAGCCTAACCTAACCTGCTGCTGCTGCTGCTGCTGCTGCTGCTGCTGCTGGCTGCTGACTGCTGGCTGCTGGCTGCTGGCTGCTGGCTGCTGGCTGCTGGCTGCTGACTGCTGGCTGCTGGCTGCTGGCTGCTGGCTGCTGGCTGCTGGCTGCTGGCTGCTGGCTGCTGGCTGCTGGCTGCTGGCTGCTGACTGCTGGCTGCTGGCTGCTGGCCGCTGGCTGCTGCTGCTGCTGCTGCTGCTGCTGCTGCTGCTGCTGCTGCTGCTGCTGCTGCTGCTGCTGCTGCTGCTGCTGCTGCTGCTGCTGCCACTGCTGCTGCTACGCTACTTTCTTCACATAACTTGATTAATGAAATTAGACGATTTTTCTCGCTAGTGAATACCGGCCTGATCGAGCATGGGCAGCAGTATATCGCCACATGACTCTCTCAGACACAGGCTCACGTTAGCCAGATAAGGGATATTTACATTTCTTGACCCTTTTTAAAGATTCATAAACATCTAGACGGCATAAGGCATGCAAACACTTAGCAGTTTGGTATCTCTTGGAAAAGAGAGAAACTTGCAATAAGTACGCAAGACACTGATATTTTTGTAGCAGTCTAATCAACTACAGAATTTCGTGCTTTCCGTATTTTGTAGTAGTTGAATAGGACAATAAAAATATAACAGTATATGTAAATATAAAGAAATCCGGATATAAAAAGCACTGGCGGTTGTATGTTCAGACACAGGTTCTCGTCAGAATCATGCAGTAATTATAAAAAAATTAGTCATAGTGTAGCCAGACCTCGAATTGAGCTTTACAAAAATGCTTCTTAGAATGTATTGTTTAAAAAGAGGATGTCGTGACAATGATCTTGAAACTTCTAACCTAATAGTAATGCCGACAATACAGCAAAACTAGACCTCACTGGAGTATCTCAATCGGTTATTTGTATATTTTTCTTATTATATATCTTATTATTTTACTTGACTGCAGCTAAAATGCTAGCGGCTAGCGATAATAACTTATTTAGCACTGGTACACGTGTTACTAGATCGGTGTAATGACTCCAAAATGTTCTATTTAACTTAGCCCGATGTTATATTGCTATAAATGCCTCGCTCGAATTATGTATTGGAGATATATGTACAATAATATAATATAATATAATAATAGTATAAACACACACACATACACACACGTATATATACATATAAATACAAATATATATATATATTTTTTTATTTTATATCTTATATATATATATATATCTATATCTATATATAAATATATATATATATATATATATATATATATATATATATATATATATTCTTGATTAAAGATGACAGCGTGTTTGGCATTTGTCAGTTTTCTATTCAGTGTTTCGATTTTCCTTATTAGTTTTCTCTGCTCGTTGGATGGAAACTCAGATAATAGTTTACCAAATGATAAATTTCGCGACGTTTCGTCAATCACATTAACATCTTCGGGCATATCAATTGGTACAAATACATAAATGCATACAAAATACACTCATCTACTTTCGGATCGTCTCGATATAACTAGCTCTTAATTCTTAAACAGCATGGACAAATCTTAGTTTAAAATTTCATGCTGATAGCTCAGGAGGGCACCATCAAGAAAAAGACACGATACTGGTTTTTAAAATTAAACTTACATACATACTCTAACATATTTCTAAACACTTTTATTTAGGGCAATCCTTTGTCACTTATGCTACCTAACTTTACGCACACTTATCTTAACCTAGGCCCCAGGGGGCGCCATCGAATAATGATAATGTGGATATTTGATTCATCTGCCGATTGATGGTCGGGCTGAGATCGCGGATGAATACGGACTCCAGAACCTGCAGCTTCTTTTTGTCTTGGCAGCGAGTGAGGATGTCTGTATTATCGACGAGGATGGTTCTTGTCAGGGTCTTGTCGTGGTCTTGTCTTAGATGTTTCTGTGGAGCGCCTTCTTGCAAGTGCATAGTCATCCTCCTTGAGAAGCTCGTCGTTGTGTAACCAACATAGCTACGCTCTGGACGGTGCGCGCAGTCACCAAATGGGCATTTAAATTGGTAGACTATGTTGATGGCTTTTAATTTCGAGTTCTTCTCGGACAGGTTGTTCTTCATGACTAGACTTGAGATTTTTGGGCTTTTATAAAATATTACCAGGCTGATCTTGTGCTCTGGGTTTTTGGGTTTGCAGTTTTTGATGACGATATCCTGCAGGGTCTTCTCTTCTTTTTTATATTGGGTTGTCATAATGTTTTGGTAGAAAATCCTGATGTCGTTTCCTTTGTTGGTTTCATTATCTGGTTTTTGCTGATGGTACTTGTTAAGTTGTCTGGAAATTATTTCTTCTATGTTGGCTTTCTCATAGTTGTTTGAAGCTAAAACACTTCTGATCCGGTTCAGCTCTTGGTGTATAAGCGCCCATGACGAGCAATGGGTGAGCGCACGATGGACGTACGCTCTTATCACGCTGTCTTTATACCGCTGTGGGCACTCACTTTTACCGTTGAGGCAATGACCCGTATTTGTCTCTTTACGGTACACTTGTGTTGTGTATTCAGCATTGGTGGCATCCACCAGCACATCGAGGAAAGGCATCTTGTGCTCAACACTTGTTTCCGTCGTGAAATGGAGTTCAGAGACCTCCTCTAACTTGTTCTTCAGAGTTTCAAGCTGTTCAGTGTCCTTCACATCTGAGTATATGTCATCAATATAGCGACAGTAAAGATAGGGCTTGGTTTCCATCTTCTCCAGAGCCTTCTCCTCCACGTAGGACATGTAGCTTTGCGCAAATAATACTCCCAGGGGGGAGCCCATCGCAACGCCATTTACTTGATAGAAGAGTTTGCCCTCTGGGCAACGGAAGGGGGCACTTTTTGTGCAAACAGATAGCATCTCTTCCAGTATATGACGTGGTACCCGAGGTGGTGGTAGATCAGGATGATTGAAGGCATTGTCAAGGATGATCTGAATGGTTTTATCAATGGGCACATTCGTAAAAAGGCTTTGGGCATCAAGAGAAGCAATTATGCCTTTTCTTTCTCGGAGCTTGAGTATTTCTAAGAATTCCGTAGATGATTTCAACGAGTATGTTCCTGGTATGAAGGGAGATAGAAGACTATTAAGCTTCTTGGCCAATGTATAAGAAGGTGTAGGAATCTGAGATATTATAGGTCTTATCGGGTTGTCCGTTTTGTGTGTCTTTATATTCCCGTATAAATATCCAGGGTTAAACTCTCCGATGACACGCTGAAACTTAACGTCTCCTTGAACGGCATTAGCCGCGTCTATCAGCTTGTTTAGTGCCTTCTTCTGCTGTTCTATGGGGTTTCTTGTGATCTTCTTGAACTTGGAAGTATCATTAAGAATAGCATTGACTTTTTCCAGATAAGCACTCCGGTCTAGGATCACAAATATGGGGGCCTTATCTGCGCGCCTAATTACGATGTTTGTATTGTTTTTTAGTTCTCCTGCCGCCTCACGTAATCTGGGACTTAATACTGTGCTCCTAGAATTACCCCTATGTTTCGTGCTCTCGGCTTGAAGCTGCTCCTGAATGTCAGGGTTTACTTCAATCTTACCAGCAGTGTGCAGGCTGCAAATCTGTTGGTAAAGTAATTCGATTTCTGCTTTTTTCTGTTTTTGAGAGTATTTTGGATAAAACTGACAGTTTAATCCTAAGTTTAGGAGTTCTTGCTGACTATCTGTCAGTTCGTGTTTGGACAAGTTTACAAATGCATCAGTTCGATTGATAGAATCAGTACGGCCAGCTCTGAGCCTCAAAAGTTTCTTTTCGATGGTGGTCTTCACAGTCTCCTCATATACAACGCTAAGGCAATCTAAATGTTTCTCTGTTCTCTCACGTAGTGAAGTCGTCAAATCTAAGTCACGGAAACGGGTAAACACTGATGAATACTCACGCTCTATTTCATTTACAAGCTTTTTCTTCCTTTTGAGTTCTTCTTCAAGGAGCTTCCTTCTGAAATCGAGAGTTGTCTTCCTGCGCTGTACTGCTCGGTCATATAGCTTAAGATTAGTATAGTATGGGAGCAGGTTTTGGTTCACACATTCTTGATTAAAGATGACAGCGTGTTTGGCATTTGTCAGTTTTCTATTCAGTGTTTCGATTTTCCTTATTAGTTTTCTCTGCTCGTTGGATGGAAACTCAGATAATAGTTTACCAAATGATAAATTTCGCGACGTTTCGTCAATCACATTAACATCTTCGGGCATATCAATTGGTACAAATACATAAATGCATACAAAATACACTCATCTACTTTCGGATCGTCTCGATATAACTAGCTCTTAATTCTTAAACAGCATGGACAAATCTTAGTTTAAAATTTCATGCTGATAGCTCAGGAGGGCACCATCAAGAAAAAGACACGATACTGGTTTTTAAAATTAAACTTACATACATATTCTAACATATTTCTAAACACTTTTATTTAGGGCAACCTTTGTCACTTATGCTACCTAACTTTACGCACACTTATCTTAACCTAGCCAGGGGCCATCGAATAATGATAATGTGGATATTTGATTCATCTGCCGATTGATGGTCGGGCTGAGATCGCGGATGAATACGGACTCCAGAACCTGCAGCTTCTTTTGTCTTGGCAGCGAGTGAGGATGTCTGTATTATCGACGAGGATGGTTCTTGTCAGGGTCTTGTCGTGGTCTTGTCTTAGATGTTTCTGTGGAGCGCCTTCTGCAAGTGCATAGTCATCCTCCTTGAGAAGCTCGTCGTTGTGTAACCAACATAGCTACGCTCTGACGGTGCGCGCAGTCACCAAAGTGTTCTAGCTTCAAACAACTATGAAAAGCCAACATAGAAGAAATAATTAGACAACTTAACAAGTACCATCAGCAAAAACCAGATAATGAAACCAACAAAGGAAACGACATCAGGATTTTCTACCAAAACATTATGACAACCCAATATAAAAAAGAAGAGAAGACCCTGCAGGATATCGTCATCAAAAACTGCAAACCCAAAAACCCAGAGCACAAGATCAGCCAGGTAATATTTTATAAAAGCCCAAAAATCTCAAGTCTAGTCATGAAGAACAACCTGTCCGAGAAGAACTCGAAATTAAAAGCCATCAACATAGTCTACCAATTTAAATGCCCATTTGGTGACTGCGCGCACCGTCCAGAGCGTAGCTATGTTGGTTACACAACGACGAGCTTCTCAAGGAGGATGACTATGCACTTGCAAGAAGGCGCTCCACAGAAACATCTAAGACAAGACCACGACAAGACCCTGACAAGAACCATCCTCGTCGATAATACAGACATCCTCACTCGCTGCCAAGACAAAAAGAAGCTGCAGGTTCTGGAGTCCGTATTCATCCGCGATCTCAGCCCGACCATCAATCGGCAGATGAATCAAATATCCACATTATCATTATTCGATGGCGCCCCCCTGGGGCCTAGGTTAAGATAAGTGTGCGTAAAGTTAGGTAGCATAAGTGACAAAGGATTGCCCTAAATAAAAGTGTTTAGAAATATGTTAGAATATGTATGTAAGTTTAATTTTAAAAACCAGTATCGTGTCTTTTTCTTGATGGTGCCCTCCTGAGCTATCGGCATGTAATTTTAAACTAAGATTTGTCCATGCTGTTTAAGAATTAAGAGCTAGTTATATCGAGACGATCCGAAAGTAGATGAGTGTATTTTGTATGCATTTATGTATTTGTACCAATTGATATGCCCGAAGATGTTAATGTGATTGACGGAACGTCGCGAAATTTATCATTTGGTAAACTATTATCTGAGTTTCCATCCAACGAGCAGAGAAAACTAATAAGGAAAATCGAAACACTGAATAGAAAACTGACAAATGCCAAACACGCTGTCATCTTTAATCAAGAATGTGTGAACCAAAACCTGCTCCCATACTTTACTAATATATAAGTATATATATATATATATATATATATATATATATATATATATATATACATGTAAATATTTATATATATATATATATATATATATATATATATATATAGATATATTTATATTTATATGTATATATACGTGTGTGTATGTGTGTGTGTTTATACTATTATTATATTATATTATATTATTGTACATATATCTCCATTACATAATTCGAGCGAGGCATTTATAGTAAGATAACATCGGGCTGAGTTAAATAGAACATTTTTGAGTCATTACACCGATCTAGTAACACGTGTACCAGTGCTAAATAAGTTATTATCGTTAGCATTTTAGCTGCAGTCAAGCAAAAAACAAAATAAAAACATAAATATACAAATAAGCGATTAAGATACATCAGCAAATTTTCTGCTTTTAACGAGAAGCTAGTGTTTGGCTATAATAGAAAAGTCTGTTACAGAATTACTGGTCTGGTTTTGTTGCACTGTCGGCATTACTCTTAAGTTAGAGGTAGCAGGATCGTTGTCGTTACGACATCCTTCTTTAATAATTCACTTTAAAAGGCGTTTTTGTGAAGCTCAAATCGAGGTCTGGCTACACAATGACAGAATTTTTTTATATTAACTACATGATTCTGATGAAGGGCTGTGCCCGAATATACAATCTTCAGTGCTTTTTACATTTGCTTTCGAGGGGATAGGCCAGTGAACACCTTATCAATTTATCATTATACTCCTCGCCGCAGCACTCCAAAACCTATCACCGTTTGAAAAAAGCTGACTGATTAAAACAAACAACCCACCCCCCCCGATCGACAATCCTGGATCCGCCTATGACCGGCGGTAACGACGAATGGCGCTCCACCGACACTAGCGAGGAGTGGCGCTTGGATGGTCCGAGGCACCGTCGGTAACGAAGAATGGTACTCGGAGGGTCCGAGGCACCGGCAGGGAGAGGTGGACGAATTAAGACCTTACCTCCAATGTCGAGTCTGGTTGACTGGCTCCACGGTTAGTAGAGACACTACTGGCCCTTCGTACCCGGCGCAACCCCGACATCGTAGAGAGAGAAATGTACATACACTGATTTTCGGGAGGAAGGCGCTTCTCCCGAAAATCTTGCACACCGGTCCGAAAATGGAATCTGCTGTCCCTGAGCTGGGAACGGCAGTCGTGAGCCCAGGCGGCACGAATTGGAGCGAAAGTGATAACCCAGGGGGCGGTATTCAATAGCCGAGGCGGTAGCGATGAGTTGGAGGCGTCATGGAACAGGGTGACAGTGATAATTCGAGGATATTACTGGTGGGCCACTGTCAGCAGTGATGAGCCAGGTTATGTTTGAATCAGGACGGCAGTGATAAGTCAGGGCTGGCATGAATTAGGGTGGCAGTGATAGGCAGGAGGCGGCAGTGATTAACCAAGGCGGCATAAATCAGGGTGCTAGTAGTGAACCGGGGGCGGCATGAATCAGGGCAGCAATGCTGGGCCGGGGGGGCGACGCACGAATTAGGGGTAGTTATTATGATTGGGTGTGCTCGCTCACCCCAAAAAGATAGAACATTTTACCCCTGGCTGACACTAAAACAGTAAAAGCACGGAAGCAGCAGTCTACCATTTACTCGGTTTGGAGAATTCCTCCAATAGGCAAACAGACGATTAGACAATATTTGGCTGCTGTTTGCTTTCTGGAATGGTGTTACAGATTCCTGCTGACAAAACTGTGCTGACAGCAGGACTTAAGTTTGGCTGGTTTTGGAGGGCCATGGTCTCCTCGGCAGTGAAAACCAGGGACCGCAGTGATCAGCAGGGAGGGGGGAGAGAGCAGCGAGGATTCGAGGGAGGAAGTGTCTATCCAGAGCCGGCTCATAATATATGGGTTGATAAAAAAACGGGGACTGTATTGATTAGCCAGGGGCGGCATAAATCAGGGCAGTAGTGATTAATCAGGGCGGCAGTGATGAACCAGGGGAGACACTGATCAGCCAGTGGGCAGGAGTGATGAACCAGGGGTGGCAGTGATCAGCCGGGAGAAGGTCCACCATCATATTGGTGTTTTAGGGTGCACCGATATCTAGAGTCCTACGGCGCCCATAGCACTAAATCAAATACGTAAATAGGACATTTCCGCACGAGCTTCCACAAGTCAGGTGGTAAAACAGGTCAGGTTGTGAATATTGTATCAGAAGATTATATAAAAAGAAATTAATTAAATACATAAAATACAATATAAATACTGAAAGAATTACTTCAGCACTTTTACAAGACATACTAAGGTCACCGACTAGGTAAAATGAAAATTGACGTGATGTAAAAACTGAAATAATATTAGAATGAATATATGACATTAAAACTAACGCGCCTCAGATATGACATGATGCTAGTGATATTCACAGAAGCATGCTCCCCCACAACGCTCACAGTCCAGATATCCCCAGGATGCTCACTGCCCCGGGAGACGGCAGTGACGAACCAGGGGTGACAGTGATTAGCCAAGGGCGGCAGCTATCAGTCAGGGGGCGGCAGTCATCCGTCAGGGGGCGGCAGTGATCGGCCAGGGGTAGTTATCAGTCAGGGGGAAGTTATCCGTCACGGGGCGGCAGTGATCAGCCAGGGGGCGGCAATATCAGTTAGGTGGCGGCAGTTATCAGCCAGGTGCGGCAGTGCTTAGGCAAGGGCGGCAGTTATCAGCCAGGGGGTGGTATTTATCAGCCAGTGGGCGGCAGTTATCAGTCAGGGGGCGGCACTGATCAGCCAGGAGCGGCAGTGTTCAGCCAGGGGGTCGCAGTTACCAGTTAGGGAGCGGCAGTATCAGTCAGGGGACGGCAGCGATCAGCCAGGGGGCGGCAGTAATCAACCAGGGGGCGGCAGTTATCAGTCAGGGGGCGGAAACGATCAGCCAGGGGGCGCCCGTGATAAGCTAGGGGCGGCATTTAGCAGTCAGGGGGCGGTACTTATCCGTCAGGGGCGGCAGTGATCAGGCAGGGTCGGCAGTTATCAGCCAGGGGCCGGCAGTTATCAGTCAGGGGGCGGCAGTTATAAGTCAGATGACGGCGGTAATCAGCCAGGGGGCGGAATTTAATGAACCACGTGCGACAGCGATTAGCCAAGGGGCGACTGTGACGAACCATGGGCGGCAGAGATCAGCCGGGGGCGGCAGTGTGACCAGGGGCGGCAGTGACCAGCAATCTGATCAGTGATGAGCCAAAGGCAGCAGTAATCATCCGGGGGGGCGGCAGTGATTAACTGTTGGTGGCAGTGGCGGCACAAATCATGGCAGAAGTGATGAGATAGGGATGGCACTGTTCAGAGCAGCGGTGATAAGCCAGGGGCGGCACATGTATTGGGGGTGCTCAACACATGATTAGGGGTGCTCAAATTAGGATTGGGGGTGCTCAGGCACACCCAAAGAGATAGAAAATTACACCCCTGGTTAAGGTTATTTTAATATCAAATATGATAAGCATCATTTTGCCTTTCCACGTGGCCAAGATTCGTAAGATAATGGTAAAAGGACATTGAAAATAATCGAAGCGAGTGTGGACCTGGCCTGTGCGCTGCCCCAGAAAATTATCTCAGCGGAAAAGCTTTTACATTTTAGGCAATACAAACCGGACTTTAACCCACATTATTAATGCTCCTAAAAAATAATGTTTGAACCCGATGGCAGACTCAAGGAGATATAAGGAAAGTTGAAACGTTAAGATAAACACAGAACGAAGTATGTGGGCATTTTCCATCGACCTTTAGCTATATTCTTCAATTCATCAGCATGGGAGAATTGCTCTTGTGCGTGAAATTTCGAGAGGTGTTAACCCTTGCCCCGGTGGCGGGTACGAGCCACCTTCGCCCTGGTGGGGGGGTTAAAAAGACCCTCACGATCTAAAAAACTAAGAGAGCTAGAAAAAACCGCAAAATGGCAATCGAAAGCTCTTTAAAAATTATATCGAAAATACTTCGGTCATTTTTCTTGTCAGGTCAATATCAAGGTCACTAGAGGTCAAAATAGGTCAAAATCGCTATTATGAGGTGTACTAAAAAAACCTCATATATCTCAGAAACTATGATAGCTAGAAACATTTTTCTAACACCATTCGAAAGCTCTTGAGTTGCTCTTTTATTGCAGTGGCATTCATTCTCGTGTCAGGTCAAAGCCTAGGGAGCTACAGGTCACTGAATATTGGGAATATTCTTGGGAATGTCCATAGCCACCCATGCATAAGGGCGTTTCCTTTTTCGCTAACAACTTCCAAACCAAACAAGATACAGCCATAGTTGATACACCATTGCAATCTTCTCGTCAATACGAATCGAATGATATATAATATTGCTATGCCAGGTCAAATTTAAGGATTTGACCTGACCCAGGTCAACGGTCTGACCCAACTTAACCTGGTATCGTCATGATGTATATCATTTGACTTGCAGTAATTATACAAACACTTTGGTGACAAAATAAAAGCTCTATCTTATTTCATTCAAAATGTATAGAGAAAAACACCAAAAATGCTTATTTGACCTAAGGTGACCTTTTAAATGTCACAAGTCAAAATGTTTGGCATCAACTTCAGAAATTCGCTAAGAGCAAGTCGTAACCGATGTTTGAAGTTGATTCCATCCATGCTTACTGAGAAAAGCTTATTTCGTGATTTTCCCCATATATTTACAATGGGGAGGTCATGCTCTGCACATGACCTTAGGTCACCAATAAAAAAAATCACTGAACAAATGTTCTAGCTCCTGGTGGGCCCAATATGTGGTATGAGTTTCAACTTGATCGATTAACTCTTCTTTTAGTTATGCGGTCCTAAGCATTTTTTAGGTGAGGTCACTTCACCTGGCCTGGTGACCTGGCCTGATATGACCTTGAGCTAAAATTTTTGGGAAAGATGTAAAAATTATGAAGGAACAGCTAGATTAAGTTTGGCAGCTGCGCGCCGCAGTTTTTTTGGTCACTTCGGAAAAACCCGAGGGGGTCTAAAAAGACCCCCCACCCGGGCGAAGGTTAATATAATTTTGGTAGCCATGTGATTGAATGTTGAAATAGATCATGGCAGGAATAGGCATGTGTGATTTGTGACATAAATAGGACCCACTAGAATAAAAAGAAAACAGTTTCAAAGTGTCCAAGCACTCCCTGGCTCCACGCAGCGTGGCTCCACGCCACACCGCCATTTCATGTCGAGCTGCTGGAACGCAAAGGAGAGCGTCGGCGCGTATCATCACAGGATGCACCCGCCCCACCCCCAGCCGAGGTAAGACTCCCCCGTAGCGGCCAGAAGGAGGGTACTCGCGACCCGACTGCTGGTGAAAGTCCATGCGCTGCCGCCTGAAGACCCTCTGTGAAGACGTGCGGAGGCGACAGCGCCCTCTCGACTCTCCTCGGTGACCGGGTGGCGGCAGGTGGGCAGAGAGATGTGGGATCAAGCAGGCTTCTCCCTCCCCATCGAGTCTCTCCTTCCTCGACGTCTTCCGCCGTGGGTATCAGGAGAGTGAGTCACATTTCAACTAGACGTGGGCCCACTGACATCAGAAGCGCCACCTGTCCGGAAGAAGCGAGTAGCTCTCCTCCACCTCGCTTCCCTGACTCAATGTGCCACATGGGTGTGGACCGACGGGTCAGTGCACGGAGGGGTCACGAGCGGGGAGCTGGATCTTCATCGAGTCACCAGACGGAGCCCAGAATAAGCTCAGGCGACCAGCAGGCTCGCTCTGATCGAGTTTTTAGGCTGAGATGGTAGCCCTCCAAACTACCTGTGTCTTCCTACTGAACCAATCAGTGCACACAGAAGATCCAGTCATCTTCAGCATGGCCCGCCAAGGTGATGACGCATTATGGAAATACAATGGCTTCAATGTATGTAGATAATACAGCGAATCGGTAAAAATCGCAAACTTCCTCGCCATCAGCTTAGACACCTGGTCCAAACAGCAAAAAATGGCGTACAGCTCTGAAGTAAATATGGATCCTTCGTAAGGCAAACTAGAAAACTTCTCAACATCGTCACCAACAAATCCCCGCCCTGTGCCATTGTCACTTTCTTTTGCAACCGTCTGTATAGAAACAGACGTGGGTTTCGAACGGCTCCGCACGCAAGTTCATAAACTACTGGCGCGTCGGTTCAGGAGGCAAACTTTTGCTTTGTTGGAGTAGATCTGTGTTCATGTTAACTCTCGAGATGCGCTATGGTTCAATAACAGCTGCTTCATGTGGTTCTACGAGGCTGCTGTCGATACCAGCCTGTGCCAGCCAGGCACAGACTCTCACTCCCGGGTGACGGGTTGCAACGCGCGAGCCACTGTCTATCTGACAGCGGTAGGCGTCGCCAGAAAAATGTTTGGTATGTGTGGCGTGTTGGTGACTGGTTTTAAAGGGAACGTGATACCTTGGTAAAATCCTGGAATTTTGTGTAATTAGGCGCACTTTTAGCCGAAAATAATGAAACCACTCATGATTTCTCTGAGAAATATACAACAAGCTCAATACTTTGATTTTTTAAAATACTCCTCTAGGAAAAGAAATACATATCTGCCTGTGGATGATATCATGATCTGGCAACCACTACCATGCTCGAAAAACTTCAAGGGCTTCGATTGGCTGATGCTCATCGTGATGTCAGCATATGTCGTCACACCAGCAGCTCACAACAATGGCCGCCTGGCGAGAGGTACATGAGAGGTACATTTCGGGTAGGTTTTAGCTTTTTTCTACGGAAATATCAAGTTCCAAGACAAATCATATGTAGAGCACCTGGTTTTCCGACTTGCTTTACAACTTGGCTTTCTCAGTTAAAATCACGTTCTAAAGGTGCCACATTCCCTTTAATGGCTTGATGCAAAGCGAGTGTCTTACTGCGCATTTGTAGCGGTATTTCACTAATTTCCACTAGCATGCTTATTATGGGTGAAGCTTGGAACGCCCCTGTTACTATTCTGATAGCGTGACGATGGACATATCGATAATCTTTTTCGCGGACTAAGGAGCGGCCTCATACACAACACAGCCGAACTCGATCTTCGAACGAATAAGTGATCTATATAACATAAGAAGCTTATAACGTAGCGTATAAGGATGAGCGTATAACGTGCGTATAACGTATATATAGGCGATAAGCGTATAACGTGTATAGCATGAGAAACATTTCTCTATTCGCACCGTATCTCATCCTCGTCAACACTTTCCAGTATTTTCAGCGCATCGAAACTTTTTTGCGAAAATCCTTCAGGTGTGGCACATATGAAAGTTTATCGAGTGTGAGCCCGATAAATCTAGTTTCTGCTACAACGTCGCTCCGATTTCCGCGAATTTACAACATCGGGTATTCAGTCTCAATGTCTATTATAGAAGTGCATGCAGTTTGTCTTTGAACTTGAAAATTTCAGTCCATTGTGTATGATCCATTGCTGCAATGTGTCAAGGCTGAGCTGCAGCCACCTCTGCGCAGCTGCTGTAGTAGACGCTGTCACCCATATTGTGAAGTCTTCAACAAAAAGCACATGACGTATGTTGGCGGGAAGTGTCTGCAATATCATTGATCATAAGAACCGCCCCGGTAGCTCAGTTGGTAGAGCGTTGGGCTCCGGTCCGCTGCTCAGAAGCATGCAGTGGCAGTGCATGTCCAGGCTTGGGATCGGTTCCCCTGAGACGCTCCGGCGCTCAATAGTTTACCCGACGTACAGGTCGGCTGGCAACTGACTGGTGAGAGGTTGACCTGAGCGGGGCGGCCGTCCCTGTGCTTTGTGGGACGTTAAATTTTGGCTTCTAAATCAACCCTTCATCGAAGGAGTTGCTCGTTCGGGTGGTGGGGTCGGGGTCTCCGTGACAAGTCCCTTGAGGACTTTAGTGAGACTCCGACTCCAGCAGTGGAACTGAGAACAACTTGGACAAAATTTATATAAAAAATAATAACTGCAAACAAGGCTATGAAAATCACAGAATCCTGGGCTATGCCACTTTGTTGCTGATACCAATCCGATACGACTTAGTTTACGCGAAATCTAAGATACCTATTTATCTGAATATTAGAAATAAGCCACCCCAAGTGGCCTCGCACGCCGAGTCCAAAGAGTTTCTGCAGAATGCCCTTGGATAGCAAAGGCGCCCCCCAAGGGATGATGGTGCCCCCTCCAGAAAATCTTGCACCACTTCTCCAAAATGGAATCCGCCGTCTCTGGTAGTAAGTGAAGGCATTGTGGCGTAGCATCGTTATGTTCTTGAATAAAATGATTTTTCCCTTATTATCACCTAATTACTTAAAAACCAACAGAGAATAAGGGTTTATAGGCTTATATCAATGTTTCATTTAGATTACATGATCTATCATTCATTGGTTTTTTTACATTGCTTGATTTTTTGTCGCCATGTTCCGCCTAGGTCCGCCTAGGTCATGTTCCGCCTACCGGGCAGCTGGTATGGCTTTCTAAGCCTGACAGATGTTAGACAATGCATTAAGCCATGGGATTCCAAATGCACGATTTGCAATTGCTCCGTACTGTAATAAATGTGAAATTCCCGTTAGGTGTGCGGTAGTAGAAAACTTTCCCCTACAGTTACGAGAATCCGTCAAAAGGTATAGCTTGTGATGATTGCTGACCAAAAGGTATCAAAGACAATAGTTTTATAAGTTTTAATTGTCCGCCGCTGTCTTCAGCAGCTTATTTTAGGGCATAACTATGGCAGTCTTAGGACATACTAAGATACAAATATACCATCAGCTCACAAAAGTAAATCTACTGCAATGCTTCTCATTCGCTAAAACATTCAAAGCTGTTAAAATGACTGAAACAATATCGCTCAAATAAAAGAGTTATGGTAAAAGAACGGAAATATTTACCAAGTTAAAACTGTAGCAACTCGAAGGTGCTCCGTGGTCTTCTAGTAAATACGTCACAATATTTCTCAAATCAACACGTTATTCTTCTCTTCTCTACCACATGGTTAAAGCCTCTTTTTGTCTTTAATCCGCCCTGTGTAGCTCCTTGAAATGGGTCACACATTTTCTACCAGTTAACGAGTAAATTCGCCGATTTCAATGACTAAATGGTTTTCTAAATTTAGCTTATTTCGTTGCAGCATTCACATTTCGAACCTTTTCACTGTTCAGGGCTGACGTTTTCACATTAGTGATTTCTACACGGTGGATGCCGAAGTGGTTGCACTCTTACCATGCAGCTGCCCTGAGACCGTGTTCTGCGGAACAGGGGAGTCGTGAGGATTGTTTTAGAGAAAACTAGACATGACATTGGCGCCAAATATGCAGTGTTGGAGGTAGAAAAGTTTTTGAAAGAAGGTATGAGTTATGCAAATATATCAGGGTGTCGCCACTGAATTTCAGCCATCCATTTTTCAGGGGGCGCCGAGGGTCGATGGGGGCACCTCCCTCCCTTGCCCCCTCCCTGGATCCGCGTATTTAATGGTCTGTCCATAGGTGTGGCAGTGTAACTCTGCCAAGGCCCTGATGTCAGGCTGTTTCGGTTTCCGGAGTGTTGTTCGGTTTTCTGATAAGGACAAGCTAACACAAGTTTGGGATATTTCAATAGTTTTAGCAAAGCTGTTTTCAACGAAATCGATAAGGTAGATCTTCCACCAGGTGTGTAAAGTAGTGTACTTTTAGGGGTGCTCGCTCACCCCTAAAAGTCAGAAAAGCACCGCTAATGTCAGAAAGCACCATGCCAATACCATTGCTCTGGTATAACCCACAGCAAAAAAGGCGAAGCTGGTGCACCTAACGGCAAGGACACCCACCCCCCCACCGGTGTAGATACCGCCTGCAAACTGCAACTCTGTCACCGAACTCCGGAACTGCTTGCAGCCGAAATAGCTCAGTTGGGAGAGCGTTAGACTGAAGATCTAAAGGTCCCCGGTTCGATCCCGGGTTTCGGCAGTGGAAAACCACGGTTTTGTAATCGTCATTGTTAGTCTCACTTACCCCGGGTACATGGACACCTTCAGTGTACACTATCTTCGTACCAACCGTGAAAACGAACCAATCGACTCATGTATCCGGGTATCTGGCGCCCTTTTGTCAGTCGGTTTCTGACCCTCCAGTTAGGGAGAACTAGTAGTAAGTGAAGGAATTGTGGCGTAGCATCGTTATGTTTTTGAATAAAATGATTTTCTCTCATTATTTTACTTAAAAACCAACGGAGAATAAGGGATTATTGGCTTACATAAATGTTTCATTTAGATACATGATTTACCATTCATTGGTTTTTTACATCGGTTGATTTTGTGTCGCCATGCTCCGCCTAGGTCCGGACATAATTTGTATGGCTCGTGTAAGAGGCAGTAGCGCGTGCCTACCGCGGGCCTAGATGTCGAGGCTGCTCACGAATTCCGGGTAATTATTGTTTATCTGTGCGCCTAAAACCTTTAGAGCTCTCTCTCTCTCTCTCTCTCTCTCTCTCTCTCCCCTTCCTAAAGCTCAAGCCGAAATAGCTCAGTTGGGAGAGCGTTAGACTGAAGATCTAAAGGTCCCCGGTTCGATCCCGGGTTTCGGCAGAGGTGTAGCCGCCTCACGAGGGGTTTTCACGTTCACTGGCATCACTTTACACTACTCCAGGCTCACTACGACACCCCAGTACACACCTTAGTCTCCGTTCATAAATCAACACCTGCCCACAATAGGACATGTCGAGTTAGACAATACAGGCTCGTGGTGGACAGGAGACTACAGAGGGAGAACCCCGCTCACCAGAGGTGACGAAAGTTGGCTAAATGTCACAAACTTCACGTGCCATATGCCTGCTCTGTCACAATATTTTTGAAGCCTACCTGCTGTCGCAGAAATCAGTAAAAGGAATAAAATGTGAAAAACCACCTCGGTCGTTGACGTAATATTATATTCATGGGCCAATTCAGAGTACTAGGGACCCCTAAATTGAAGCTACGAAAACTACCAATGTGATTGTCCTAGTGCAATATTGAATGATGAGTTAGAAAAGTATTAAATCGATCTATTTTCTCTATTTTCTCACAGCCATACCCATTGCAATAACGTAAATGTGTCACTCATCTCAGTAACCGAGTTCTGGAAGCATGCCCCAAAGGAAACGGGGAAAAATTTTTGCCAAGCATCCTCTTTCCCGACTTATTTTAGCTTTAACAAAATTTTGGTTAACTCTAACTAAACAGAATTAGAGAGTTCAGTGGAAATATTGCTTGATAGGAAAAATGTATCTGAGCCCATATTTTCACCCCTGACGTTTTTGCTTTCGTCTCAGTTCCCAAAATCCTACGAAAGGCATATTAGCGCAATTTTCCGCGCGACGGTTTTTCTTTCGACTTTGGTTTGCCCCTCAAACCAACCGCTAGATCCGCCACTGACCGAGTTGACCAGTTTATGCATCTCTCTCTCTCTCTCTCTCTCTCTCTCTCTCTCTCTCTCTCTCATCGTCATCAGAGGAAAACAGAGCACCAATCAGAGCTTACTATCTGGCTTTGCGGATGCCACCTGGTTAGGGGGACGGGAAACTCCCATTCTTATCGAAAAATGAGAATGCGTAAACTGATAAATATGAGCCAGATACAAGGGGTGGGGGTGAGGGCTCAAGTCCCCCCTAAATGTCAGCGCCTATGGGTAATACACAGCCGGATACTGTTTCGAGGCAATGACAGGGGAGGCTTGCGCCCCCAGTCTCCTGCCCACTGAACCCTGGGTCTACCACTGGCACCAACGTACAAACGAATGTATACTAAGTGAAGGGAAAATACATCTACAGTGTTTAATTATAAAAATATCCAGAGTTTCCATGTTGGGAGTTCGACTCAGAAGTGGCTCACGACACACTACCCGTTTAGAACCCTTATTAGAATCCCAGTTTGCACGGGGTTTTGAGGTTAAGAGTTTGTCCAAAACAGCTCGCGCAAGGATAATGATACCAGGATTGAGTTCCGGTGGAGCAAAATACAACTAAATCAACTAAATCCTGCGGGACAAGCAACTGTTGTCAGAGGTTGTGCGCGGAATAAAACACCGGTTATTCGTACTGCAGCCCAGGGTTACATTTTACCCCACCGGAACTCGACCCTGGCATCGCCTTCCCCATTCGCCCGCGCCGTGTGGGACAAAGATTCTTCTTAACCAACCTCGATCCTCAAAACACCGTGTGCGCGGGGCTTGTGTGGGGCAGACATTAGACCTGTTCATATTAGACCTTTGTGTTCAAAAGTGTTCAAACTGATACTTTTCCCGTTCTCCAAGGTCTCAATGAACGGAATATAGCCTTTATTTTGATCTTGGACCTTTGCTATGCCTGCCTCAAAAGCCATATAGTTTTTTTGTTGAAGTTTTAAAAAAACACTGCTAAATTCGGGATATTTGGTCATTGTTTGAATTATAGCTTCTTAGAGAATGATGCTATAGCGTGAAAAATGCTGCCAAATGAAAGCTAATGCATCTTTCCCCATTCTACCCAAGTCTTAATTTTTTCTGTCGGGTCATCTCAGGTCATGGAGATATCTAAGGTCACGTGACCCGACCTCAAAACCCGAAATCACGAGTTTGATGCGGTGCCAAGGGATTAAGTGTCAACCGATTAGTTTGAAACTGCTTCAGCAGCACGCAGACATCATGGGCTACACATCTGCACATAATAATTATTATTTTTTACCTAAGATGGGGTCAATTTTGAGGTCACCCCATTATAAGGATATGAATAAAAAGGCAACAGGCCGGTTTTTTAAGCAAATATGGCATGAATAAGTTCTAACTGCTTCTGCCGTATAGTCTTAATACGTTTATTGCTCTCAAGTTGTTCATTTAAGTATTTGACCTTTCAGGGGTCATCTAAGGTCACCTATAAGTTATATATTCAAAGGACAATAAATAATCACCAAATTGAGATAGAGCTCTCATTTTTATTTCACGGTGCTTGTCTTGTCACGGGAATTTGATTAAAATAAAATATGACCATACCGGGTCATGGCGTAAGCTTGACCTAGGTCATTATCCTTGGAACCCTTTTTTATAGGAGTGTATTTTGTGACCGCTCATTTCACACATCGATAGTCGACAGAGGCATGCCTGACTGTGATTTCCAAAACAAAGACTCGGCTACAGCCAAGCTCGTTCCCCGCACCGCGATGATCACATTTCCGATGGCCAGCTCAGGTTCTTGTTGAGCATTTGACTCCTCTCGGCGCCCAGCTAGTGAACATGATGCCGGGCACTGTTCAGTCGCATCAGACACTGTGTGGAGGTCGTTCAGCAAGGATCTACAAGCGTGTGGTAAAAGGTTTGTGTTGTGAATATTGCTTACTTTTGCATTTGCTGTATGTGGATTGTGGGCACCAATATAGATTTCCAGTTTAAAATACTTTGTTTTTATTTCAAAGGTTATTTCGTGTTTTACGTTTCGCTTATGATACATTCGGAACATCATTTAAAAGGTTTTGGTCTTCTTACTCACTCAACAGCTAAAAAAATGTATCGTTTTCGTTAGCGAAATGGGCGTCCTTAGGTACGCAAAGTGATCGAATTATCGTTCTGGAATTTGGGCTGAAGTTAGCGAGTGCCTGCCACTGTGAAAACGTGTGTAAATTGTATTGATCTTAACGCACAAGCATACACACATATTGTGATGCTCAGAATGAATGATGTTATATAACAAATGAATTGATTGCAAAACGTTTCTCTTTATGCAATCGAGCAATAGGTTAAAAAGAGTTATGTTTATTTCTTCATTTCAGGTTGAATGAGAGGTGCTGACATGGAATCTGGAAGAAAACTACGCAGCGGGAAAGTGGTCAGCGATATAAGCAAAGAGCATGAACCAACGCAAAAAGAAGAAAGGTGGCAACGCCCGTCACTAGGTCGTCAAGTGATGTGTTTCTCATTGGGCAAGCCAGCTCCAGTATCAGTGGCTATCAGCTTCCTACTAATCGCCAGGTGTTCCAATATTTCCTGCATTTGAGAAACAAGAATCCCAACAGTGATACAAGGTCTCTGGCCAGTGATACGGTGGATGTCGTGTTGCCATTCTGGAATATGGCAAGGATTAAAACACTGACAGGACCAAATGCAGTCAACCACTTCCTGATCCTTCATGAAAAGTACAGAAAAATAATCAGAAACAAGGGAAGAGACAGCAAACCTGAGGAGGAGAAACGAACTGACTTTCTGAACGAGCTGGAAAAGTTGTTTGACATTGGATCAAAAGATGCTGTGGAGGAGATAAAAACTGACAGGCTGCTTACAAAGGAGACCAAAGAAGAAGACGTCAACTTCTACTTAGACCAACAAACCACTCGACTTGCATATATGTCAGGCCATGACAAAGTTTGAGAAGAAGTCAAGACAGAAAAGCTTCCGGGAAGAAAGAGAAGAGAGAATGCTGTCACCAGTGACTGCTGAAGCAGCAGGAGTTGGGGAAATTTCAACTTGATGAAGACCCAGAAAACAGCCAAGGCACTGGAACTAGTGAGGATTCAGAATTTGCTGAGCCAACACCAGGCTGTTCATCAAAACCCAGTACTTACAAAAACCTTAACCTTACACTTGTCACGGTCAGTTATGACTAGTGAAGAAATTTGCAGCGCTGCAGATCGGTTATCACTCTCTGATAACCAGACTACCGCCATGGTCTCTGCTCTGCTGAAGGCAGGAGGCGCGGATCTTGATGACTTTTTTATATCAACCTCCACTACAAGACGAAACAGGATAAACATTCGCCAAAACTTGAGTCAAAGTTACATGAATGACTTCATGGAAAGTCCGCCAGATTACTGCACACTACACTGGGATGGCAAACTCGTGAGGGATGTTCTTGGTGAAACATACCCAGTTGAAAGTCTTGCGGTGCTCGTCTCTGGCGCTCCACATTATGAAGAAGGGAAGTTGCTTGGTGTGCCCTTCATAGACAGTTCCACAGGGATCCAGCAGTGCAATGCATCATTGGAGCTAATTGAAACATGGGGTCTCGCAGACAAGGTTGTAGGCTTGGTTTTTGATACCACAGCAAGCAACAGTGGCGTCAACAAGGGTGCGGCAAAGTTGATTGAAGAAAAGCTGGACAAAAAGGTATTCTACTTCGCCTGTCGCCATCACATATCTGAGGTAATAGTTGGAGGTGCCTGGGAGGCTGTCTTCAGCAAGGTCAAGAGTCCTGACAACCCAATGTTCAACAATGTGAAAGAGAAGTGGGACATGTTGGATAAGGGATGTCCAAGAGTTCTGGACCCAGTCGAGCAAGACCTAGAACAGAAGAAGGCAACAACAGTTGAAATTGTGAACAGTTTCCTCGAGGAAGCAAGCCCGAGAGCAGATTATAGAGAGGTCGCAGAACTTTGTCTGATCCTCCCCGGTGAGAAACCAGCAGAAGGCATCCACTGGGCCAAGCCAGGTGCCATTCACCAAGCCCGGTGGATGGCCAGGAATATTTACTCCATGAAAATGTTCCTGTTCTCCAAGGAACTGAGGTACAACAATGACACTATCTTCCAGCTGGCGAGGATAAATAGGTTCCTGGCATTGTTCTACACAAGACATTGGGTGACGGCAACATCTGCTGCTGACGCACCGATCCATGACCTCCAGCTGATGCAGGACATGCTGCAATACAAACAGCATGATCATGAACTAGCGACATCTGTTCTGAAGAAATTGACGAACCACCGCTGGTATCTGACCCAGGAGCTGGTAACATTCACCTTATTCAGCTCGAATGACATCATGACCAAGTCTCAAAGGAGGAGCTCGCTGTCAAGCTGTCAGAGACAGAGAAACCTGACAGTTACAGGAGAGGAAAGCCAGTATTTCCTGTCATCAACGAGGCTACACTTCTCACAGACTTGGTAGGCCCAGAGTCTCACTTCATGTTTGACGCTCTTGGGGTGAAGTGTGACTGGCTCACTGCCCCTGCAGACTCCTGGGGAGAAAATGACAGCTACAAGAAGGCACAGCAGTTTGTGAAGTCAGTAAAGTGACGAATGATGTGGCTGAGAGAGGAGTCAAACTCATGAGTGACTTTGCGACTCACATCACCACCAACCGAGAACAGAGAAGCTGTTTGCTTCAAGTCGTAGAGTACCACAGAAAGAAATTTGACAGTTTCCGTAAAGCCACATTGAACAAGTAACAATGCATGGTTGAGTGTCATCCTATGTGACAGTTTCTTACACAATGATGGTGTTAGTAGTGTTATCATACTTCTATGTCATTTTTGTCGTGTCCCATCTAAAGACACACACCTAATCAAGGATCGGGGGGCCCCGATCGACCCGCGCCCGAAAGGTCATGCGCCCCGAAATGTCGCTCCCCCCCCAGGATGCCAAAGTCGGCGCCCACCGATGGATTGGCGCCCACCGATAGCTTTTCGGCAAAGTGGCGCCCCTGGTCCGGATGGCGCCCCCGTCCGGTTGGCCCCCGAAGGTGCCCCCATCGGCAATCCGGATCCGCCTATGCACCTAATAGTAAATATGCAAAGATTCGTGTACAGCTAATGTACACCATTGTCGTGTCAAGTAGAAAGAAATCAAATATATGAATGGCTCATTGTACCATTATCTTTACCTTTAGTAAGTTTAACGTGGATCAGAGACGGGTTCAAGGGGGCGGGGGCACCTCTAAAAAATGAGTTTATACTAGGTCTGCAAGCCAAGAATCTGCATCCCCCTCAACGACACTAAGCGGCCTTGGGTGATAAAGATCGCCTTTTGAGGGGCAAAGTGCGCTCTCTGAGCCTTACCCACTCCTTTCTACAAAATTGTGTGAAAACATTGCATGACTGCGTGGCGTACGAACCGTGTTGACATGGCGGAGAGAAATTTCTGGTTTAGGTCAATATTGAGGTCAACAGAGGTCACAGACCGCCAAAAAGGCTTACAATGGGTATTTTTAGTTTTCCCCCGATACATTCTGACTGAATGAGCTAGAAAATATATTTTGGTATAATTGAATTCCCCTCGTCGTGGCCAATGGAATAATGCATAAAATGACTTTCAAAGGTCAATTAGTAAAAGTGACCTGACCTTGACCTAAGTCAAGCTTACACCGTGACCTGGTATGCTCATATGTTATTTCAATCAAATCCCCGTGACAAGACAAGCGCAGTATGAAATAAAAATGGCCGCTCTATCTCAATTTGGTGATGAGTTATTGTCCTTTGAATATATTACCTCGAGGTGACCTTAGATGACCTCTGAAAGGTCAAACACTTAAAATAACAACTTGAGAGCCATACACGTATCAAGACTATACGGCAGAAGCAGTAAGAACTTGTTCATGCCATATTTGGCTTAAAAACCGGCCTGTTGCATTTTTATTCATATCCTTATAATGGGGTGACCTCAAAATTGACCCCATCTTAGGCAAAAAATGATTATTATTATGTGCAGATGTGTAGCCCATGATGTCTGCGTGCTGCTGAAGCAGTTTCAAACTAATCGGTTGACACTTAATCCCTTGGCACCGCATTAAACTCGTGATTTCGGGTTTTGAGGTCGGGTCACGTGACCTTAAATATCTCTGTGACCTGAGATGACCCGACAGAAAAAATTAAGACTTGGGTAGAATGAGAAAAGATGCATTAGCTTTCATTTGGCAGCATTTTTTACGCTATAGCATCATCCTCTAGGAAGGTATAATTCAAACAATGACTAAATATCCCGAATTTAGCAGTGTTTTTTTAAACTTCAACAAATAAACTATATGGCTTTTGAGGCAGGCATAGCAAAGGTCCAAGAGCAAAATAAAGGCTATATTCCGTTCATTGAGACCTTGAAGAACGGGAAAAGTATCAGTTTGAACACTTTTGAAGACAAAGGTCTAATATGAACAGGTCGAGTGGGGCTGCATGGCTCAGAGGGTAGCGTTCCTGTCTTCTGAGCCATGGGTCCAGGGTAGAGCTGCCAGGTTTGAGGGTGCCAGGTGATTATTAGTTCTAAGTCACAAACGTTCCCCGTCCTTCCTCTTTCGGTTACCTTCGGGCCGGGCCCCGTTCCTCTCCACTCAGTAGAAACCCACTGCGACGCTCCTGACTTCAGCGAACTCGGCTGCCGGCTGGCCTGTGCCGACTCCGCCGCCGTCTTGCCTGTACCGAAAAGCAGCGTTGGATAACAAAGCAAATAATCAAGCCAATAGAGGAAAAGTATTAGTAATGAATGTCTGAAAATGACACTTAACATAGATTTCCTGGTGCATGCTTTAAGACGCTGCCATTTTCATTCATATATGTCCGCTAAATTTCTCGCAGTGCAAGTGAACGCGCCTCCACCAATCAGCGGCCGCTGTCCGCCGGCAACGTATGCCTGCGGGCTACAGAGGTGAGCGGGGTCACGCTGGCGACCGCCGACGCCGAGTTGAAACGCCGGTGGGGAGGGGTCGCGAGACGGATTATAACTCCCATGTGCAGTGGGAGGGATGTTTGCGATAGTCGGCAGGGCAGGGTGACAGAGACATTCTATTTATGTGGGTGGATATATGAGTAAGGTGTCTGCACCGTGTGGAGTTGATATCCCTGGAAACGAGTTTATTAAATAAGCTCGATTTGTGGATATGCTGGGTCAGAAAAGTTGCTGTCGCTGATTTCCAGTCTGCAGAGTTTTTCTACTCCAGGGTAAACACATTTTGGAGAATGTCAAAGCTTTTAATTTTCGGTAAAAAATTGTTTGCAGGCTACAGTGTTTTTTTGTTTTCTATATCATGAGCCAGGGTGACGTGTTCATTGTTAAAGTTATTATTAAAGGTCAATGGTCGTCGATTTAATCTTAGTAGAGAATGATTTCCAATTTACTGGAACTGTGGTAGTTACTGATATCACATGCCGGACCAAGCGGTGCAAAGTGCAACTTTTGAATCCTTACAAAGGAATTGGTTCTTGTTGATGATCTAGGCCAAAATGTATCCCCCGTACTAAGGGTTGCCTCTAGAACGGGAGAGTTTGAGAGAGGACTCTAATGAAATGTGAACTTCGCTGACGATGAGGGCAGCTGTTATGGCTTTCTTAACTTGACAGATGTTAGACCATGCATTAGACCATAAGATTTAGAGGCGGGAAGTTCAAAACGCCTTAAAACCCTAACTAACTAACTAACTAACATGATTTGCAATTGCTCCGTTCTGTAACAAATGTGTTATTCCCTTTAGGTGGGCGCAATGAGAAAACTGTTAGCCGCAGTTACAGGATTCCGTCAAAACGAATTACTTTTGACGACTCCGGACCAAAAGGTGCCAACGACAACAGTTTTACAAGTTTTAATTGTCCGACGCTATCTTGAGCTGCTTATTTTAAGGGCAAAACTGTACGGTGATATTTGGAACCACTTGTACAGTGATGTTGTTTGGCACCACTACCGCTCGCCCGGTCGGTCACTGCCTCAGGCGGTGCGGCCGCCACCGCCGTGTGCCGGGTCAGTCGCCCAATACAGTAGCTCACAGACACTCGCCGGGTTTGGGTCGTCAGCTGAAGCGAGCTCGGAACATGGCGCAGCCTGCAGAATCCTTGTGAAGAGTGATTTTTCTGTCGTAGAAATCTAGAGTTTTAGGGTGCGTTACCCTCGACACATGCACCACACGACATGACCCGTCAGAACTTATACCCTGTTTCCCCAACATCAGATGTCAGGTCATTCGTTCATTCATTTCGATACACAGACCACCCACGTGACGCGTTGGTTGTAAACCGTAGTACGCTTCCGCATTCCACGCTTTACGACCCTTCAGGTCACCAAGAACCGCTGCGGGCAAGGTCAGACTGGTCGCAGTAACAGGTGCTCTTGCAGGGGCGGGCCCAGTAGTTCTCCGAGAGCAGACTGCTATTGGGCAAATGTCTTGATTTCTCTAGATAAGAAAGAGGTTGCAGCTCGCACAACTGTCACCTGGGATGGACCAAAGCTAGCCAAATGACAGTTCAAGCATGGCTGTGGATTGGCTACGCTCTTTGCGTCAGTTAGCAGCTAGTCAGCTGTAGGATCCTCGACCACTTCCCACTTCGTCCACTTTTGTGACCAAACCTTGTGGACCCACTTTCTTCCTCCCAAACTAAGCTAGTCCTTTTCCATCCTGGTAAATATATCAAATATTTCCGTAACATCCTTGTTTACTTTTCCCGTGACAACCTCAGGGAAATGTAACGACTTCTTCCATCCCGAAAAAATATAAAAAACGTCGTCCTACCCCGTCACATTACATCCCCTCTCTATGCGGAGGGTCCTAACTTTGTAAATTTATAGTCTCTTCTTTTGAAGGCTATCGTTTCTTAGCATTATTGCTCAGCCCGCCTTGCACCGGTGGTTTGTCATTTTCCGTGCGCGTGTAAACACACACACGCACATACACATGACACATGAGCCGGGTGCCCGCATTTGTGATCGCCTTGGGGTTTTCTTAGTGATTCCCCGCCCCATGGCGGTCACGGAAAGGGACGTGCGTTCGTACGGGACTCACTGACTTGCTCACCCACCGAACCCTGAGGCGCGCAGCTCCATGTGTTTACCAAGGTATTTATTGTGGAAAATTGTTCTGATGCTCGGAGATGGGGGGGTGGCGTTGTATCCCTCGATCATGTGCGGAGTTTTCCTCACTGTGATCGAGAGGTGTTTCTGATCATAGGATAGCTTGTGTTGTAATCGACAAAACACGTGTACGGTCTCAATCCCAACCAGACCCTTTCTGACCACATCAGTTCGATATAAACCAAAGCCTTTGTAATGTATTGGAAGCAGTTTCTTTAGGTATAGGCCCTGACCTAGGACAGTATCGAAAGATGGTCTCCGAAACATATAAGAGACCGTCCATAAAGTACAGAAGGAAAAACAAGGGGGAGCGGGAAGTCAGCAACCGTTTTGTTAGACGTTACAACAGGGCGTAAGAAAGTATTACCATGAGGGGGGGTTAGAATTATAAGAATACATGTAACGTAATTTATGGATAAGCCCTCAGCTCTGACTAATGGATTAAGACTGATGTGATTCATTGGAGTCCACACACCATTATCATTGGATTTTTGAATTGTTTGTGTGACCTTTTTATGAGGAGAGGAACCGTGAGAGATTCGTGTGAAAACGTGTCCTGACGTCCAAATAACCCTCACATGCCTCCAGTCATGAGGCAATAGTTCCCTGATGTTAGGAGCTAAAGGTATGTTCGTGCAAAACACGCACAATAAATGTTCTATAGTCCGTATAGATTTTCAAGACCTGAACGACGATCCTGAAATATTCGGCAAGCATTAGTGGGTGATGCAACACCACCTCCCCTGAAAAATTTCAGTGGGGCGTCATTAGCCATTTCAAGGAGTATCGTGATCATTTCAGGGAAAGCCGTAGTTCAATTGGGCGAGAAAGTACCCTCTTTCTGGAAATTTACAGGTCCAAAAATGACTTTTATGGAGTCTAAAGGATACAGAAAACACGTTACTTTGTCAGGGGACCAAAATATATGTATACATCACAGCAAAAAGCAGAATAAACTGATATTTTGCTAACAAACTGCAAAGTGGCAACATCAGCAGCAAATAATTGCATCGGGCTTGAGCTTCAAGCCCCGAGGGTGAAGAGGGTTTACCGGTCGAAAATTCGGAACATTGAATAAGATAAAGCTGATGGACTAAGAAACGAGACCCCCAAGTTCTCACATGGCTGCCCCAAAGTGGGAGGATCATACGCAGATCCAGGGGGCAAAGAGGGGCACGTTCCCCCTCTATCAACCCTCGGAGCCCCCTGAAATGGTCATGGCGCCCCCTGAAAGGTTGATGGCGCCCTCTGAAATGTGATGATGATGATGATTGTTCCGGCCGTCGAATAAAGATATCCATCTGGGAGGCGCTTCGTTAAAGTCGCTCCAATCACCGAAGGAAGCTCTGGCGATTCCGGTTTGGATGACAGCCGATTTGTGGCGAGGACCCACGCCGTTGCGCCGTCCCCGCCGTCCAGGTCCCACCTGGCCCCCTCTCGGGACCGGAGGTGGCTGTCTTCGGGACCGTTTTTGTGATGATTTCCCGGGCTTGGATACCCGAATTGCAGCCTCGATCAGCTTGGGTGATCCAAGGCATAGGCGTTGGCCGTCAGCCCAGTCTTTTCGGTAGTCGGTTTGGTCGGCTGAGTGGAGATGTTTCCGTGAGTCTGTTGGTCCTGTTTTTTATACAAGTAGCTAGATCTTGCGGGTACGAATTAGTGGCTATCATTATCTTCTTATGATATTGTAGTGTGACATTTTTTCTAAGTATTGCGCGATGAATAAATTATCTCCACCCGGTATGTACGAGATATGCACAAATACCAAAAATAGCAATATGTTTAGAAACCAGCTTCAGGGAGGTTCCATGACGGGAGTATCATAAAAAATATTTTGCCGATATTTTGCCCATCATAAAAATTCTTGGCAGAGACAAATCTAAAACAGGTGCGACAAACTCGACAATTGAATCAAAACTGACCTCAGTCCTTCCATTTTCATTGCAAGAAAAACGTGACGTCTTTAGTAAGACTCCCGCTGAAATGTCGCTTTCCATCCCCCCAGGATGCAAAAATCGGTGCCAACCGATAGGATTTTGCGCCCAACTGATGGGTTTTGTCGGTCAAAAGTGGCAACCCCTGGTCCAAATGGCGCCCCTCGGGAAACTGCCCCCCCCCCTGATCGGCAATCCTGGATCCACCTACGGGGAGGACACCCTAGTCACCAGCCTCGGTGATAACAGGTGCTGGCAGAATATGATACAGAAATCTGACTCGCACGATTGCTTGCCTTTCCTTATGAGGAGTGTTCTACGGGGACACACTAGTTGAGTTAATTTCTGCCCTGAAGTCGTGGTCGCTAGCACTCTGCTCACAGGACAATCACTGCTTTCTTTTCCCCTGAAAGATCTTGTCACTCCAGCTCGTGGTGGCCAGAAATGGGTCTTACTGATATTGGTAGAGCCTGGCGCTCTGCCGTTTGTATTCCGCTGAACGGAGAGTGTCATCCTTGATAATGGCGATGGAGGCACAATGATCTCAATCCTAGAATGCTTAGTAGAGTGTGACACCCAGGCGCCCTGAATTTCCCCTTCACTTTTTCCCTTCATTTTTTCTAACTCACTTTTCCAAACACTTTTCCTGGGGATTTTTTTAGCATAGTTCAATAATCCTAGTATATATAAAATCATCTAGTGTGGAAGGAAGAACAAATTTGATGAAAAACGCGCCAAATATAAGTAAGGGCTGTAATCGAGTTTCAACTAACTCCCACAATATTATAGCGTTTGGACTTTCTACTCGCCTTCCATATTTTCAAGCGTGAATTTTACACTCAGTATCCCAATGCAAAACCAGTTTTGAGACACTGCGGAGTGGAGTGCTGTGAAATCTGAAAGATTATCCACATACTGAACGCGTCTTTTTTCTGAGTGTCACCTTCCCACTCTGTTCTTTGTCAGCAAAGGTCTTCCCTCCAGCAGCCGTCGCAAGTTCCCCTTGTAGTGTATTCCGCGGACGCCATGGATCAAAATCATTTCACATTTACACTTGCGCTGGTAACAGTGGTATCTCCATAAAAGTGCGGATCTTCCGGCTGCTGGTAAGGTTGTATTTTAGACCTTGCACACAGCTCACGTCGGTAAAAACGCCGTCTTGGGTCAACTAGGCCATTAGACACAAATCAGGTACAAGTAGCTCCGCCTATTCTTCATTTGTACTTTAAATGTGTTAAAAATGGTCTATTCTGTCAATATTATTTCGAAAACACGCCCACGTAGCTTCCGGTACGATTTTGTTGAGCTGCGACTATGAAATTTTTTCAGCTGATTTCTTGACCGCAGACAGTGACCTGATTGCGACGAAATTTTGAACGGATGTCCAAAATAAACTATATCATGGAAAATTTGCGGGGCGCTCATTTTTAAACAAACATGTGAAAAATATGAAGCCACATTGATTAAAAAAACACCAACGCAGCAACATTTCATATGTGAGTAGACTCATGAAGGCTCATATTGTCCAGTTGCAGAACAATGTGCGCCATCCCGCTTCGGCCAGGCAGGTCGCAACAAGCCAGGAAGTGAGGGGGCCATAGACCTTCAGCCTCCAACTCTGGCACTACATTTCCCACTGCAAAACTGAAAGCTAACCAGATTCTGGCCTATTTTTGCTGCGAGTTAATCACACTAGAAAATTTAATGTGCCCACAAATCCATTAAAAACGAAATAGACATTTTTGCTGGAAGTGAAATGTCCTGGTCTCACCTGAGACTCTGTTTGTGATTGCAGCCTGTTAGTAACCCTCACTGGTCCACAAGAGAAGGCAAGACTTGAAAGAAAGGACGTGCTTGAAATGTGGTCATCAGACAGAGTGAGCTTGCGAGCGATAGCAAGGAAGTGAACACAGGAATGCATTTCACAAATGACGACTTTGTGTTGAATCTTCTTCGTATGTCATGAAGAATTATCTTCACTCCGTCGGATCAATGGGACCAATTGGAGCAAGGATCACATCGGCAGATCCATGATTTCCGGTATTGTTGCATAGGCAAAAAACTGCATCCATGACTGTGACAATGTAGGGTCTGCACATAATTGACTGTTTTAGGGTCCAAATCCTGTGGTAGCCATCGGCTTAGTATGATGCTCAGTCCCCCTGATCATGCTATGTATTCTTTATTAGTCAGTCATATAATTGGGATATTACAGCAATCGTAATGTAAAAATATAGGTAGAATTCGCAAAGCCCCATTCATGTTTTAATGAGACCTCTTAGCACGGGCGTAGCCAAGGAGGAGGCGGCAGGGACAGCCGCCCCCTTAGGGCCCAAGGGCCCCCTGAGGGCACGGACCGCGCGAAGCGCGGCTCGCCCCCACTATGCTCTGTGGCCAAATTTGAAATTTCATACCAGACAGGGCCCTCTCAAGCCCTCTTCAGCACTCTATTCTGTAACACGCAGGGCCCTTTTTACCCATCAGGGCCCTTTTGGCGCTGTCGCAGGGGCCCTTTTCGGGGCACCGCCCGCCCCCCCCTCCCGAGCGAAATCCTGGCTACGCCCCTGCCTCTTAGTAAATACAAATGTGTGATAACTGAATAGTGTTGCTCCAATTTCTTCCTCCTGACTTATTTAAAATTGCTTTATTTTATTCATTTTGTGTTTTAGAGCACAAAAATAATACATGGTTGCTTTGATTTAAAACATCAGTCCCACTTAAATATTCGAATTTTGTTAAAGGCTACACTTCGGCTGCTTTCGACGAAAACATCACCCCCTGAGCGATGCTCCCCTGTAGAGATAAACGCTCCCGTCGGAGCTTTTGTCCCCCTCTCTCTCCTCGGTTGGTTAGTCATTCTAAAATTCCCGAGTATTTTTTCTGGGGGGACGTTTGCAAGCCCGAAGTAGCCATTTTCGTCTAATTACCACGATATCATTTAATAAGACAAGTAGCTATTTCTCTCGGTAATGGAATACAGAAGTTACCGAAATATCGTCAATCATGAATGGATAATCGGTCGGGTGAAGTCTGATGCTTTCGTCTCAGTTTGGAAATTGTAAGACATGTTTTTGGTGACATGGTTTTTGAGATCATGGTTTTTGAGATCATGGTTTTGGCTGGTTTTTGAGAGACAACAAATTGTTAGGCTGACTTAAAATGATGAAACATCAGCTGCTAGATTTCACTTCCGGGTACGAGCAGGTGCGGTGCACCATTATAGATTCTTCGAAGTTTTTCAAAGACAGAAGTACAGATTTCATTATAAAACTTGAAAACTGTTTTATAGAACTTGAAAAAAACGTTTTCGCCGAACCTTTTTTAATTTTTGTTTTGTATGGGAATGGTATGGAAGAGATAGCCGCAAAACTTTGTTGTTTCCGTTTCCTCGATTTTTACCCTGGACACATCATTGTAGCTCACCTCTCGCTCGTCTAGACCATCGATCCAATAAGAAAACACCTTGCGGAGATTACTGAATGTTGGGGTGGTAAAAACCGAACCAGTTTTGATGACCGGGATGATGTAATATTAGTTAGGGTGAATCCCATTGTTTTTTTTACAATGCCTTCATATCCCCCATTTCAAATATTTGATTTGACAACACGGTAGTCAAAGTTCATGCATACTCTATGGCTGTGGCGGATCCAGAGGGGAGGGCAAAAATATTTACCCCCCCCAAACGGACAAGTTCGGGGTAGAACTATGTTTTGCCTTCCCCTTCCCCCACAAAGTCATCGACCTCCTTTTTGCCCCGACTCCTCTTGTGTTCATAACCGAGATTTTTGTTCCCTTAGCTCTAAACTTCAAACAGAACCAGTCAACTTCAGTGTAAGCATTGGGCTGTGGATAGCAAAAACAAGCATATTGTGCGCATATTTTTCATCCCGTGATGGTTTTTTGCCTTTCGTCTTGGGCATCCCCAAAAGCTAGGGTCAAATTATATTGCGGCAACATTTTTCACCGTGTGACGTTTTTTTGTTTGTTGCGACTTTGCCTTGCCCCCCTCCCCAACCGACCGGTTAGATCCGGCACTGCTCAATGGAGACGTCTTTATCCACTCAGCAGGGCCTCAGCAGCCGGATCCCGTCCTCAGTCGGCTGTCACGTGACTGGCGCGCGCCCGAGGCGCAGAGGCACCGGTCACGCCGGTAAACAGGTGTCCGTGTGCCAGTGGCGTAGCCAAGGGGAGATCAGGCTATATGCTCTCCTTTTGCTCAATATTTCCTATCCACATTTTTTTATATATTCACTTTTGCTTCTAACTGCAGTTTCTCTGCTATCAACCACCTTTAAGTATTTCTGGTAATACCACTGCTCCTGTCCCATTCACCAAAGCATGAATGAACAGACCTGCCTCGGCGGCGACTCATGCGAATCCGGTACTGCCAGCGCCATCTATTGGGTAAGTTTGATAAAACTTGAAATAACTTTTTCGCCCAGCCTTTTTTGTTATTTTATTTTGTATGGGAATGGTACAGAAGAGATAGCCGCAAAACTTTGTTGTTTCCGTTTTCCCGATTTTTACCCTTAATTTTTGGAAAATGCTTTCAAAATTCAGCTTCCTATATCTTTCTTATCAGACGAAATTTCGAAAAAGTGAAACAACAGAGTTGTGGAGACTGGCTCTAAGAACATACGCCCATCCACACTGTTTCAATGATTATAATATGGAAAAAGTTATTCAAACTTCAAGTTTGAGAAATTTGGAAAAAGAACGTCAAATTGTACAAAAATTAGAAATGCGTCAGGCTTGAAATATCAACTGCCGTAAAGATACACATATTGTCTACTTTTGGTGAAAAAATCAAGACGATGGCCACCTTACTTTACGAGATATTTCACGAAATATGCTCCCATAGGGTTAACATTGATAACGCACCCTTAAGCATGGCATACAAGACGCCGGAAGCTTTTGACTTCGCTTCTCCATCATCGTGGCCAACATGGAGAGACCGGTGGGAACGATTCCGCATCGCAAGTAAGTTATCGAAGGATGCTGGTGAGGTGCAGGTCAGTGCCCTCATTTATTCGATGGGGCCAGAGGCAGAGCATCTGCTGACATCATTCAACTTGGCTGCAGCTGATGCGAAATCATACGATATCGTCATAGCGAAAATGAATGAGTATTTTATGCCAAAGTCGAACGTAATTGCTGAAAGGCAAGTTTTCGAATCAAATAACCAAAAGGAATGCGAAAGCAGTGAGATGTACATCCGAGCTGTTATGGCCTAGGCAGAGAAGTGCGGCTTCGGACAGACCAAGTCCGAACGCATTCGCGATATACTGATTTCCGGCATGTTGGATAAGAAGATGTCGAGAAAGATTCAAATACAAGCGCTTGATCAGGACATTTCCATGGACAAGGTTGTAGCTATGATGCGCAGTTCGGACTTGGTAGATGAGTGTTCCCCGCATACTGTCGACAGAGTGGCTGCTGCCTCCCGCAGCGACAGCCGCTGCCGTTCACCATCAGTTCAGCAGGTGTAGGGTGGGGTGATAATGACGTCAAAATGGCAAAAACCAGACTAGCATTTCTCAAACCTGGGTGCTGATTCTATGGTATATTTGGGAAGGAAAACTCTAATTAACCTAAGCTCTAATATTTATTTAAAACCCTGGCACCTTGGCTGGAAGTTTTTACCTTTTTTGTCCTCCAGACCAGTGCAGTTCAGGACACCATCGGGACAAACTGAGGGATGTAACTTTGGAAATAGCACTGAGGATGCAACTTTTGAGAATGAGCCTTGTTTCGTACGCTTAAGAGCACGGGCGTCGCCACGGATTTTCGAGTGGGGGGAGGGCGAAGCCTAAGTAGGGGGAGGCAGGACCAGTGGTGAAACCCTTGAAAACCCCCTACGTCCGCTTCGGCATTTTCAATGGTATTTTCGGCCAAAAGTGGGGGGCCGGCCTCCACTTTCCAAGAGTGGGGGCCCGACCCCCCAGGCCCCCGGTGGGGACGGACGCCCTGCTTAAGAGCCCCAGATCCCATCCTGGGAGTGTCGCTACTCGCATGCTGGGACACAGGGGGCGGGGCGGGAGAGGAAACACTTTTCAAAGGGCGCCTGGCACGGTTCAGATGCCCTACGAGAGAAAACGTGGGAATGCAAGCACATGGTTGGGGGTGCAAAACTTTGCATTTCCTTAACCTATGTACGGCTGTCGTTGCGTTCTTGCAACAAAAACATGCCTTGGTATACTTGGTGTTCACGGAGCGGGAGTGACTTCCGGATAAACAATCTAGCACGAGCCAACGCACGCCCCATTGTTGCGCACGAGACATGAGACCGATGAGACCAACATATTTCCAGAATCGATCGTCAGTCATTGATGGAAGCTTCAAGAAGGGAGTGGTGATTTCTCTTTTACGGCCAATATCTACGGTAGGTAGTAAATGGGTTACGTGTACAACGTTACGCTCCTGACAAACTCCTCATACCGACAATAATCTTTGAATTCCGACACGTTTTAAACGAATGACACACAATTTTCAAGGTTAAGCAATTATGAGGTCATTTTGAGCATGAACAATTTTCGATAAGTGGACATAACGACTTCAAATAAGCTTGAGTGACGCTGATCTTCAGATGGGGCTTAGGAGTGGGAGGCAGGCTGAGCCGCCACCGCCCAGTAGGGCACCTCCGACTCCGAGTCAGAAGCCTCTTAAGTCCAGCAAGCCCGCTTTAAGAGCGGCTGTCCCCGTGGCTAAGAATGAGTATGACCTGGGTGTCGCCTTCCCGTCTATGCACATGTTCCACCCCGCCAAAAAGCTGCCCACTCTGTCTAGCACGGTTGGGATGCTACGATACTACAGCAGCCAGAGGCAAACCAGGAAAGGAGTCCGGTCAGATCAGGCTTCTAAGGAGGTGGAAAACATTTTAACCGCAAAGTGGTACCATGACACGCTTCCCTGCGTCAGCTTCGAGACCCTGGTTTACTGGCTGGTGAAGCTGTACCAGGAGGTCCTCCTCAGTAGTCGAGACATGAGAAGGACGGACGAAAAAAACGGGCAGAGCGTGGAGCAATACAAGGAGCTTGTTTCGGAGAAGGATAAACTCTACGACATTATCGAGGAGGACGAGACAAAGAGGAAGGAGAAGCAGCAGGAGTGGGGGTGAGCATGGGCAAGATGAAGGAAATCTACTTGGTGGACATGAAGAGTGACAGGAAGATGGAGTGCGGTGGCTCAGTGGATCCAATCTTTCAGGCAACTCTCCCACACGGGGACAAGACGCAGCCAGCGACCTTTTTTGTCGTCGAAACGGCATTTCCTGACAACTTGCTATTGCGAGCAACCAGTTGTGAGCTCGGCCTGATAACTTTTGTCAACAGTGTTTCGCAGGCGCCTCTTCCAGACGTTTTTGGTGACACCGGCCGAATGGACACGGCGCCTGTCAGCATCACACTTGAAGAGGGAGTGACCCCTTTCGCCGTTCACACAGCGAGGAACGTCCGCTGCCACGGATGAAGGACGTGCAGAAGGAGCTGCAGCGGATGGAGGACAGCGGCATCATCGAGAAAGTGACTCAGCCCACAGCCTGGTGCGGGCCCTTGGTTGTTGTACCGAAGACCTCTGGTGTTCGAATCTGTGTCGACTACACTAAGCTGAACAGGTCTGTAAAGCGGGAAATCTTTCCCATACCTACTTTCGATCAGCTGACGTCTCAGCTCAAGGGAGCTACTTACTTCACGAAGTTAGATGCGTCATCTGGTTTCTACCAACTGCCCCTAAGCGACGATTCGAAGATTCTCACCACTTTTCTTAGTCCTTTCGGCAGATGGATGTTTCGACGCCTTCCCATGGGAATCAACCTTGCGCCGGAAGTGTTCCAGAGGAAGATGGAAGAGATGCTGCAGGGACTCGAAGGTACCATCTGTTACATGGATGACACAATCGTGTATGGCGACGAGAAGACACACGACAAACGGCTGGAAGCGGTCCTGAACAGGATAGAAAGGTCCGGCCTGAAGCTCAACAAGAACAAGTGTGAAATCAAACAGAAAAGTGTGAAGTTCCTGGGAAGCATCATCAGTGCTGAAGAAATCGCAGCAGATCCGGAGAAGATTGCCGCAGTACAGCAGCTTCAGCCACCTCAAAACATCAAGGAGCTCAGACAACAGCTAGGATTAATCAACCACATGTGCAAGTTTGTCGCCGGAATCCAGACAGTTCTGAAGCCGCTCACCGACTTGTTGAAAAAAGACACTGTCTGGCAATGGACGTCATCCCAGGAGGCCGCGCTTAAAGGAGCAAAGCGGCTGCTGTTGAATCCTCCAGTCTTGGCCTTCTATGACAGCACAAAGGAGACGGTCGTCGGCGCAGACTCATCAAGCTACGGCATCGGCGGATGCTTGCTCCAACGACACGGTCAGCAGCTCAAGCCGGTGGCCTACTGCAGCCGGACGCTCACTCCTACCGAACAGCGCTACGCAACGATCGAAAAGGAGCTCCTCGGTGTAACCTGGGTATGTGAGAAGTTCCGTGTTTTCCTTAATGGCCTCCCTAATTTCCATGTGCACATCGACCACAAGCCGTTGGTGCCCTTTGTTGAACACCAAATCACTCGCAGATGCTCCTGTCCGTTGTCAACGTACGCTGATGCGCATGATGTCTTTCAACGCCACTGCTGTCTACGTCCCTGGTCATCTGCATTGTGCGCCTGATTGCCTGTCACGTGCTGACGTCATCGCACAACAGATGGAGCGGGACATCCAGGATCACGTGGATGCTGTGATCAGCTACCTGCCCGCATCCGACAGTCGGATAGAGGAGATCCGCATGGCGCAGGAAGCGAACGACGAGATAAGTGCGGCAGCTCACTACACGCTCACTGGGAGGCCTGCCGGAGAAGTCTGTCATCCTTATTATGCGGTAAGGGATCAGCTCAGTGTTGTCAGCGGACTACTGCTGTATGGCAGCCGGCTCATTATTCCACCGGAGCTGAGAGGCATCATTTTGGGTCGCATTCATGGCGATGGGCACATGGGCATTAAAAAGTGTCGTGAGCGCTCTGCAACATTTGTTTGGTGGCCAGGCTTCAATGAGGATCTAAGACTGTTCATCCAGAGGTGCAACTTTTGCCAGATAAATGCACCAGTTCAACATAAAGAACCATTGCAGCCAACACCACTTCCTGAACAACCATGGCTACATGTAGCTGCTGATATTTGTCAGTTAGATTCCAAGACGTATGTACCTCGTCACAGTTGATACATTCAGTCGGTACTTGGAGATTCAACAGCTGACCACTACCACAAGCAGCGCAGTTATAAGTCGATTAAAGGAGTCATTCGCACGTTTTGGAATTCCGAACATTTTGACTACGGACGGAGGAAGCCAGTTCACGTCGTTCCAGTTTCAGGAATTCTCCGCAGTTTATGGATTTGTTCATCGAGTGACAGACCCGCATTTTCCACAGAGCAACGGAGCAGCAGAGCGTGCCGTCAGCCAGGCCAAGTGGTTGCTGAGGCAGCCAGATCCTCAGCTGGCACTGTTGGCCTACAGGTCAACGCCGACTCAGCCAACGGGACTCCTAACTCGCCGGGAGAGCTTCTCATGGGACGTCCTCTGCCTACGAGACTGCCGCCGCCGATGGCGCCACAGCTGACTCGTGGGGCCACAGCAGAGGCGCGTGGGAAGGACATGGTCTCCAAACAGGTAATGAAGAGGAATTTCGATCGACGTTATCGTGCAAAAAGTCTTAAACCATTGAGACCGGGAGACAGAGTCAGAATTCGCACTTCTCTGGAAAATGATTGGACAAAAGAGGGAGTTGTTCAGCGACGGTGTAGGGACCGAAGCTACGTCATAGGGACACAATCGGGTGTGCTGAGACGAAATCGCGTGCATCTGATGTCTGTGCCGCCTGCTGACATGCCCCCAAACCTCGTCGCCAGGGAGGGGTGCACCGGTTGCTGGAGCCGTACTTACCCCAGAGTCACCAGACACCTCAGCGCCCTCAGCCGGGGCCGCCGCACCCGTCGGCGCGCTCTTCACCGACGGCGCACCCGCAGCCGGTGCGGCGCCCACCGTCGGCGCTGTGCTCGCGGCTGGAGTCGCGCCCTCAGTCGCTGGAGGATCCGCCGCCGCCATTATCGCCGTCACCGCCGGCGCCGGCGTCGTACCCCTCAGCCTACACGGAGCTGTCAGTTTCTCCTAAGAAGACCCGCAGTGGGGCCGCTTACGGCACGTGAAATACGTATACTTTGAGTGGAAACATGTTCGACGGGGAAGGTGTACGGTGGTGTCCGATATTTGATACTTGATGTTTGGGGGAGGTGTACGGTGATATTTAGAACCACTTGTACAGTGATGTTGTTTGGCACCACTACCGCCCGCCCGGTCGGTCACTGCCTCAGGCGGTGCGGCCGCCACCGCCGTGTGCCGGGTCAGTCGCCCAATACAGTAGCTCACAGACACTCGCCGGGTTTGGGTCGTCAGCTGAAGCGAGCTCGGAGCAAAAACTACCACAGTCTAAGGACATAATAAGGTGCCAAAATACTATCGGTACTCAAACAATAAATCAAATTCCAAAGCATTAAAAGCTGTGAAACTGACTGAAAAATATCGCTCAAATCTAAGAAGTGCCTCATAGTAAAAGAAGGGAAATATTCACCCAATTAGTAGTTAAAACTCTATAGTAACTCGAAGGTGCTTCGCAGTTCTCTTGTACATAAGCCACACGATTGCCCAAATCGACACGTCATTATTATGCTCTCTACCACGTGGATAAAGCGTCATTTTCGTCCTTAATGCACCCTGTGCAGATCCTTAAAATGGGTCACACACTTTCTACCAGTAAACGAGTATATCTACAGATTTCAATGACCAAATGATTTTTGTAAGGTTAAGTTTCACCAGAGAACTTAAATTTCAAACTTTTTCACTGTTGGGGGCGGACGTTTTCACATTAGTGATTGCTACAGAGTGGATACCGTAGTGGGTGCACACATATCATGCAGCTGCCTAAAACAGTGTTTTGCAGAATAGAGGAGTCGTGAGAATGGTTTTAGGGAAAACTAAATGTCACACTGACAGAAAATCTTGCACTGTTGGATGTAGTGCTCAATCTAAACATTCGGAAAAAAATTGTAAAAGGAAGGTATAAGTTATGCAAATGTATCAGAGGCGTCGCCACTGAATTTCAGCCATCCATCTTTCAGGGGGCGCCGATGGTGCCGATGGGGGGCACTAGCCTCCCCCTTGCCCTCTACCCTGGACCCGCGTATGTGTTGATCGGACCATAGGTGTGGCAGTGGAACTCTGCACACTGTTAATGAAATTAACGCCAAGGCCCTGATACCAGGCTGTTTTGATTTCTGGAATGTTGGTCGGTTTTCTGATTAGGACGTGCTAACACAAGGTTAGGATGTTTTAATAGTTAAGCAAAGCTGTTTTCAACGAAATCGATAAGGTAGTCTTTTCCACTAGGTGTGTAAGGTTGCGTACTTTTAGGAGTGCTTGTACACCCCTAAGTCAGAAAAGCATATTTTATATCAGAAAGCACCATGCCAATACCATAGCACTGGTATGACCCACAGGAAAAAGGCGACGTTAGTGACACCTAGCAGCAAGGACACCCCCCCCCACCGGTGTAGATACCGCCTGCAAACTGCAGCTCTGTCACCGAACTCCGGAACCGTTGTCAGCCGAAATAGCTCAGTTGGGAGAGCGTTAGACTGAAGATCTAAAGGTCCCCGGTTCGATCCCGGGTTTCGGCAGTGGAAAGCCACAATTTTGTAATCGTGATTGTTAGTTTCATTCACCCCGAAGACATGGCCAGTCTCAGTGTGTGCTATCTCCGTACCGACCAGGGAATCGACTCTAATGGACTCATGTATCCGGGTGTCTAGCGCGCCTTTGCCATGCGGTTTCGGACCATCTACTTGATCTGTCCCAGTAGTTAGTAAAGAAATTGTGGCATAACATCGTTATATTTTGTACGAAATGCAATATTTTCCTGATTATCAGCTCTTTACTTAAACAACAAGGAATAAGAGTTTATGGGCTTGCATAAATGTTTCATTCAAATTAAATCATTGGTCATTCATTTGCTTTTACAACATTGACAAAAATGAACCATTTGGTTTATTTTGTGTCACCATATTCCGTCCGGGTCTTGCCATGTTTTGGTTGGCTCATGTAAGACGTCAAGAAGCCAAGTCTACCCAGGGTTTTGAAGTTTAGTGTTTGTGCCAAACAGCACGCAGAGACGGGGATAACGACACAAGAATCGGGTTTTGATGGAGAAAAATGGAACTCCGATCCCCAGAACGAATAGCTGTTGTCAGAGGTTGTGTGCGCAATAAAACACCGGTTATTCGTCCTGCGGCTCAGGGGTGCATTGTACCCCACCGGAACTTGACCCTGGCATCAACTCCCCCATTGGCCCGCGCCGTGTGACACAAATATCCTCCTTAATCAACCTCGATCCTCAAAACACTGTGCACGCATGGCTTGTGAGGGGGTGCATGGTACAGTGGATAGCATTTCTCCTGAGCCACGGGTTCAGGGCAGAGCTGCCAGGTTTGAGGGTGCCAGGCGGTTATTAGTTCTATATCACAAACGCCCCCCCGTCCTTCCTCTTTCGGTTACCTTCGGGCCGGGCCCAGTTCCTCTCCACTCAGCAGAATCCCATTTCGACGCTCCTGACTTCAGCGAACTCGGCCGCCGGCTGGCCTGTGACGACTCCGCCGCCGTCTCGCCTGTGCCGAACGGCAGCCTTGGATACTATAGCAGATAATAAAACCGACAGATAAAAACGTATCGCTATGAATGTCTGAAAATGACTCTTAACATATATTTTCTGGTGCATGCTTTAAGACAGTATCATTTTCATTAAGAAATGTCCGATGAATTTCTCACAGTGCAAGTGAACGCGCCTCCACCAATCAGCGGCCGCTGTTCGCCGGCACCGTATGCCTGCGGGCTACAGAGGTGAGCGGGGTCACGCTGGCGACCGCCGACGCCGAGTTGAAACGCCGGTGGGGAGGGGTCGTGAGGCGAATTGTAAAACTTACGAGTGTGGTGCTGAATGTGGTGGTGGTTTATAAGTGCCTGTTAACAGACGGGAACAGGAGTACCAAAATTCTATGGATGTGGGCAGATATGCTTTTTTCGAAGGCTTGAGACTGACTGACCGTGAAATTATCCCTCAAATCTAAAAAAATGAATTGTGGTAGGAGAACGCAAATATTCATTCAATAAGAGCTTAACACGCGCCCCACTGGGGGGCGGAATTGGCACCCCCCTCCTGGTTTTCCCCAGATAGCTCAAAAACGAGGAGAGGCAGGACAATGAAACTTACAGTACCTTATCCCTGATCAATTTTACAGTTTTGAACAAAATTTTTAGTTGAGGTCATCTCAGGGCAGGGAACATCAGCCAACCGATCAGTTTGAAACTTCCACAATACGATAAGGTCATTGGGGTCTACAAATCTGCTATCTCGGAAGTATGATACTGTTGACCTAAGGTGAGGTCAATTTTTTGGTCAACCCATTATAAGTATATGGTGAAAAATATAATGGGCTCGTTTCAGTAAATACTGAATAGATAAAGCTGTGTCAATGCTTTGTAGGGGTAAGACGTATTTTTTCAGGCTCCTGAAAAGATATTAATTTTCCGCTTATAACGGAGTTTCACTGGTCAAAAGTGGGCACTGCAGTGAGGGAATTTAATTCTCTTTCTAACAATCCTAATTTATGCTGATTTAATCAGAATATCGTAAAGAATAAGATGAAAGAAGTTTGAAGATTTGGAAACAAGTTTGAGAATCCAGACATTTTATCAACGTGTAATTTTTTATAAGTTTTGAAGTATAATAAACATAGTATATATAATAAATATAATAAAAATAGTAAATATAATATAGTACAATAAATAATAACCTGCGATTATTGATAATACTTTTCTGCAGCTAGAGGTATACTCATTCGACACTTAACGTTGGGCTAGAGTTACAGGCCGAGGAAAAGTATTTGCCAATGATTGATCACATTAACTAGCTATAAAAGATGTATTTTTTTAAGAGGTGCATACTATGGGCAAGGGTTGTTGAATTGATAATGTTTTTTTGCAGCCAGGCGTATACTCTTTCGACGCTTAACGTTGGGCCAGAGGTGCAGGCTGTGAAAAAAGGTTTATCAATTACAAACCATATATTATGCAATGGATTGAGTTTAGGGATAAGTTGACCCTGACCACTAGGTACAATCTTAACTAAGTAATTCGAGGGAGGCTTTTATTGTAAAAATATAGCATCATGTTAAAGGGGAAAGCTTGCAGTCTTTGCACCGATCTAGTATCACGTCTACTAGTGCTAAATAGGTAGTTTTTGTTAGCATTTAACCTGCGATCAACGGAAAAAGTAAATAATAAGTACAGAAATATTCAGATAACCTATTAAGATACTTCAGCGAGTTTTTCATTGTTAATCAAAAGCTAACAATAGAAAAGTATGTCACACAAATACTGGTCTAGGTTTGTTGTATTGTCGGCATTGCTTTTAGGTTAGAGGTACCAATATCGTTGTTGTCACGACATCCGATCTTATTTTTAACCATTCATTCTAAAAGACATTTGTGTGAAGCTCAATTCGAGGTCTGGCTATACTAGGATTGAGAATTATTGATATTTACTCCATGATTCTGATGAAGGGCTGTGCCCGAATATATAATCTTCAGTGTTTTTTTACATTTCCGGATTCGAGGGGAGAGGCAAGGGAACATCTTAGCAACTCAACGTGTAATTTTTTTATGATATTGTTTGATTTCCTGTCCTACCGCGCGAGGCATTATTATAAGGGTGACCTCCTGGAGAACGCTTCTGTGAAAAAGTGAAAAACTCAATGAAATAATATCAGTTAAGAAAGGAAGAAAATCACAAATGTATCCCAAATGTATCCTGAAAAACCCTCTAATCAACCGGCCTAATAAGTGAGTGAGGAGGACTGAAGAGAAAAGAAATTACGAATACACTTTTAACACGCGCATTGACGGGGTCTGAGCCACCTTCGCATTGACGGGGGCGGGTACCCGCCCCCTAAGATCTCGAGAACCACGGTAGGTAGCGAAAAAAACGGTAAAAGGCGTTGGGTTGCTCATCCACTTCTCCATCGAAAACATTTCAACCATTTTTTTGTCAGGTCACATTTAAGGTCACGAGAGGTCAAAACATGCCGTCATAGGGATAACATGTAAATTCAGTTTTTCGGCCATTACATCTGAACAAGTACAGATAAAGCAAAAAGACTTAAAGCATATGAATCCTCTCAGCAAGCCGAATCCAATGATATATAATTTGACCTAGCTAGGTCAAATCAAGGATTTGACCTGACCTGAGGTCAGGTCAGGGTCAAATTATATAAAATGCATATCATTAGAACTGCAAAGCCCAGACGAGTCTAACGCAGCCAAAATAAATGCTCTATCACCATCCGTTACTGAGTTATTCCGTAAAAACCATTTTCCCATGTATTTCCAATGGAGAGGTCATGCCTCGTACCTGACCTTAGGTCATCGATATCAAAAATACCAGAACATATTTTAGAGAACTTGGTGGGGCCATTATGTGATATGAGTTTCAATCGGATAAGTTCACCCTGCTCCGACTTATGCTATCTTAAACTTTTTTTGAGGTCGGGTCACTTGACCTGTACTGGTGACCTGACCTTGGATGACCTAACCTTAAGATTTTCACAGAGGTTGTAAAAATGATGAGGGAAAAGGTATACCAAGTACGGTGGCGCTACGCGCCGCCGTTTTTCTGCTATCTCCGAAAAACCCGAGGGGGCGGGTACCCGCCCCCCGTCAATGCGCGTGTTAAGATATAAGACCTGAAAAACGAAAACGAAGAATCACGACGACAAAAGCGAAGAACGAAAAGAGAGACCAGCCGAAAGAGAACGAGAATGATTCATCATTACCGTCATCGTCACGCCTTGTTTGTTTGTCGTTTTCCATGTTTTTTTCACCGGATCCCTTCATCAAGTCCCACTACCTCACTCCATGGGTTGAGCGCGGCGCGGTGCCTGTGGCGACCCTCTCCGTGGGTAATCCTTGTCCTTCCCCATCAACCATCCTATCCTTATCCTTATCATACAGTGTGTTTTTGCTTAAGTTGTCATTTATGTCCCCCATCTTCATTACGACCGGCGTCAGAATAGCCACATGAATAGTGGAGATGCTGTGTATGTCAAACAAATAAATAAATAAATGAAGCTGAAAATCCTCAAAACCTCTATTCTTACCACGGTCTTGACCATCAAGTTGAGTTTTTGAGCACCTGACCTCTCAAAGGTCATGTCAGGTCACGGAAGCTTAGAGTGATTGTTTTGCCAATATCTTCTCACTGAATTGAGATAAAGCTCCCATTTTACTTGAATTGTACTTATATTGTCACAGGGAGTCGATTGATATGCAATATGAACATACCAGGTCACTCTGTGACCCTGACCTAGCTCGAGGTCGGGTCATTTTCACTATTTAACCTAGCAAGGTCATATTATACATCATTTGATTCGCTGCAATGAGAGGAATCCAATGATGCATAAAGATTTGCTCTAGTTCCCCTGAGGGCAGATCTAGAGAGAGAAACGTACACTGCTCTGTTGTAAGCCAATGGAACCTTCTGTGACCTATGCTGACCTCAATATCGACCTGACATAAAAATTATCCGTATAAAATCTCTTCGTCTTGTCAAGAGCTTTCGACCACCGTCCGTAATTTTCCTTTAGCTTTCGTGGGGAATGAGATACGGAGGGGGGCGAAAAACACCTCCCCCAGCGGGGCGGGTCATGCCAGGGACCCCAGCGGGACGCTTGTTAAGTAACTCAAAGGCAGGGGCGTAGCCAAGGGGGGCGACAGGGACAGCCGCCCCTCCCTGAGGGCCCGAAGGGCCCCCTGAGACACGAGCCGCGCGAAGCGCGGCTCGTCCAATCTATGCTCTGTGGTCAAATTTGGCATTTTATACCAGACAGGCCCTTTTAAGCCCTCTTCAGCACTCTATTCTGTAACAAGCAGGGCCCTTTTTACCCATCAGGGCCCTTTTTGCGCTGTCTCAGGGGCCCTTTTTGGGGCGCCGCCCCCTCCCTGAGCGAAATCCTGGCTACGCCCCTGCTCAAAGGTGCCCCGCAGGTCTCTTGTAAACAGGTCACACGATTGCTCAAATTAACACGTTATCCTTCTCTTCTCTTCCACGTGGTTACAGCGTCTTTTTGTTTTTAATCCATCGTGTGCAGCTCCTTAAAATGGGTCACACACCTTCTACCAGTAAACGAGTAAATTTTCGGATTTCAATGGCGAACTATTTTTTTAATGCTTAGGTTTTACCGTAGAATTTAGATTTCGAACTTTCTCATTTTTTGGGGCCCACATCAGTGTTGGTGATGTCACGGTGGATGCCAAAGTGGGTACACTGCCACCGTGGAACTGCCTAAGACTGTGTTCTGCGGAACAGGGGAGTGGTGAGAATGGTTTATAGAGAACTAGATAATACAGCGACAAACAAAATCTGCAGTGTTAGACGTAGAGATCAATTAAGACGTTCAAAAAAGTGCTGCAGCCTAAAGCCTGCAGCAGCCTAAAGCCGTGTTCTCGGACAGGAAGCCGTGAGAATGGTTTTAAGGAAAACTAGATATTGCAGCGACAACAAATATGCAGTGTTGGATGTAGAGCTCAATTTAAAGGTTAGGAAAAACATTTCAAATAAAGTATGAGTTATAGGAATATATCAGAGGTGTCGCCTCGGAATTTCAGTCATCGATCTCTCAGGGGGCGCAGAGGCTCGATGAGGGGCACCTCCCTCCCTTGCGCCCCTGGATCTGCGTATGTGTTGGTCTGTCAATAGGCTTGACAGTGGAACTCTGCACATAGTTGATGAAACTAATGCCAAGGCCCTGATGCCGGGCTGTTTCGGTTTCTGAAGTGTTGTTTGGTTTTCTGATAAGGACAAGCTAACACAGGTTTTGGATGTAATTGTGGTTATATTTCAAGCAATGCCGCTTTCACGGAAACCGATCCGGTACTTTTTTATTGGGCGTGTACCTACAGTTAAATATGCACTTTTAAGAGTGTTCGCTTACCCCTAAAAGTCAGAAAAACGCTTCTAATGTCAGAAAGCACCATGCCAATACCATTGCTCTGGTATAACCCACAGCAACAAAGGCGAAGCTGGTGCACCTGACGGCAAGGACACCCCCCCACCGGTGTAGATACCGCCTGCAAACTGCAACTCTGTCACCGAACTCCGGAACCACTATCAGCCGAAATAGCTCAGTTGGGAGAGCGTTAGACTGAAGATCTAAAGGTCCCCGGTTCGATCCCGGGTTTCGGCAGAGGTCAAGTCGCCTCACATAATATGTTCAAATTTGCTATCATCACCTTTTTACTCTCCCAGCCTGACCCCGAGACCTCAGTTCGTATGTATGCACCTATGTATATATGTATCACACACACACACATATATATATATATATATATATATATATATATATATATATATATATATATATATATATATAGGGTAAGGGCGGGTAAGAGTACGCAGGAGATAAGAGTGCGCAGCAGCTGTTTTGGTTACTTAGTAACCACTGAGATGGTGGATACCCTGGTATAAAAAAGCAAGGTCAGTGCCTAGGCTGCACACCAAAATTCAACGTGCTCCTGTTCTTTCTACGAGAGTACCGAGCAAAATAAGTTTCTGGGCACCGTTGAAGTAATATTTCTTAACTGGGTACACTTGTAGACCATGCTTCTAATATCAAAACAAATTGTATTACGGTCTGTCATCAGTCAGAAAGCTAAGCAAAGAGTGTGCTCCAGGACCGAAGCTCACGCTAAAACGCCTGCCAGCATATTTATGAAGACTTTCTTCCTGTAACAAAAATTAATAATGACACCTGATTATGCTAATTTGCATACCATATTTTACTGTTATAGTTTTAACTTACTACTCTACTTCAATATTCATAGCATGTAGTCATGAATGCATGGTGTGGCGAGCCACCCCTGCTGCCACGGCCCAGAGCTGGCCCGAGACGTCGGCCGCGCCCCGTTTTGATGACTTTGCATCCGGTGTCCAGTGCTCTGGCACAGCGAGCGACGGCCCAGGCAGGTGATGTCATGCGTATGACTTCTGTAACCCGGTGCTTCTACAGTTGCCTGATGAAAACTTTCATCAGTTTCTGACGTTGCTGTGACGTCTATCTTTTTCACAAATCCAGTGATTTCATTGGCGTGTGTGGTGGGCGTCCACTGCCCTGTTGTTTCGGTGAGATGGACATATGTAACTGGCTACCCGCTGTTGTCTCGGGGGAGTGCGCTTAGAACCGTCTTCACCAGCGGACCTCTGCAGTCAGGCGCCGGCAACGGTCGGCATCGCGTCAGACAGCATCAGACCACGCCAGGTCACGCTGGATTAGGCTAGGTCACCGTTAATCACGCTTGTAGAAGATAGTTTGACAGAGAGTGAGTGATCTGTAGCGACGCGTATTCTTATTCGACACCTCTACGTATATTAATTGGCGCTGCCATTCCGAGTGAAGACCGACTGCTTTAATACCTGTTGGACTCATATTCATCGCTGCTATAACCTGCCTTTACACAACGCGAGGCAATACAGAAGAAAGAGGAACCAACATCTTTTCATCATATAATGGCGCGACGAGGTCTTACCACTTCAACTTAATCACAGCCGAGTGAAACATTTTCACGACACTTCCCAGGGGAGCATGTCCGGCAAGAGTACGCAGTAGACCATTGGGCAAGAGTGCGCATGCTTAAGAGATAGGAAAATTTAATTTTCACTCGGACAGAGTCCGTAACTTATATTTGGAAAACCAAACGTTGCAACATAGTTCTGGTATGTTCAGAACGATATAACATCATACAATCGCCTAGTTTGGCGAAAATATACTTCGCGACATGGCCTATGCACCTAAAGCACAGCGGGGCATCAGTGCGTACTCCAGCCTCCTCTCTTGCGTACTCTTGCCGACCCACTCTGGCAAGAGTGCGCACGTGACTTTTTATTTTTGATGGGCTCGTGGCGAGTTCCTTTCTAGAGACATCGAGTTGAAACATGGACCATACATAGACAATTCTTCAGGCTAAATAACCACCTAAAGATTTTAGCTGTTAGACTTATAGGAGAAAAGTGAAAGCCTTTAGAAAGTTAGGTGCGTACTCTTGCACGGACTTCCCCTATATACTTAAATATAATTTCAAGGCATATATAATATCTCATCAGGATAAGAGCAGACATTCTCGGGCGCGAAGCTCTGACAAAGATGAAACAGCTGCGGTCTCCTGGAGCCAGTGTGCTCAGCGGCACAGCATGGCTACAGGATAAGTAGTGCGGCACAGCATTGCTACAGGGTGTGTAGTGCGGCACAGCATAGCTACAGGGATAAGTAGTGCGGCGCAGTTTGCATACAGGAAACGCGTTGCGGTGCAGCATAACTACAGGACAGTGCGTTTCAAAGGAACGGGGCAGTGCCCAGATAAGTCTGTCGCAAAGTTCAGGCCAGGTAACGAGCTGAACCATACCGGTGCGAAACATTTCAACTGAGGGGGAATGGACAGCGATGACCAAACAGAAACGGAGTGCTTCTCAGCTGCCACCAGGGCACGGTCTAAGGGCACCCATGTTGGATCGGAGTTAAGGAGGGGGGGACAATTGACCCTTGTCTTGAAACCCATGCATATTTAAATTCAAAAATTGACAATTGTGCTAAAAATTGAGTGTTTTCCGAGATAATGAGAATAGTTGGTGGCAATGGCGGGTTCAGGACAAAATTTCGGGGGAGGGGGCTCCAGCCTCCCCCGCCATTACCTTGTAACAGCCTCTGGCTATGCATTAACAACAGGCACTGACATCGCGGGGGCGCTGAGCTCCCCACCACTCCCCCTTCTATCCGCCACTGGCTGGTTGCGGTCATGCCTTGACGTGCTCTGTGGCCCCCAAGTCTGTGCCACGTGGAACTAAGGAGGAATGAGAGTTCTGCGTTTTCCAGAAAACTGAATGTCGCAAAGATACAGAGCTCGTGTTGTTAACAGCATACGGGGTCTGAGCCACCTCGCATTACGGGGGGGGGTACCCCCCTAAGATCTGAGAACCACGGTAGGTAGCGAAAACGGTAAACGGCGTTGGGCTGTATCAATTCTCCATCGAAAACATTGAACCATTTTTTGTCAGGTCACATTTAAGGTCACGAGAGGTCAAACATGCCCGTCATAGGATAACATGTAAAATTCAGTTTTCGGGCATTACATCGAACAAGTAAAGATAGACAAAAGACTAACTATAGAATCTTCTTAGCAAGCCGAATCGAATGATATATAATTGACCTTGCTAGGTCAAATCAAAGATTGACCTACCTGAGGTCAGGTCAGGGTCAAATTATATAAAATGCATATCATTAGAACCGCAAAGCCCAGGCGAGTCTAATGCAGCTAAAATAAATGCTGTATCACGATCCGTTACGAGTTATTCCGTAAAACCATTTTTCAATGTATTTCCTATGGAGAGGTCATGCGTCGTACCTGACCTTAGGTCATCGATATCAAAAATACCGGAACATATTTAGAGAACTCGGTGGGGCCATTATGTGATATGAGTTTCAATCGGATAAGTTCACCCTGCTCCGACTTATGCTATCTTAAACTTTTTTGAGGTCGGGTCACTTGACCGTACGGTGACCTGACCGAGATGACCTAACCTAAAATTTTCACAGAAGTTGTAAAAATGATGAGGAAAAGGTATACCAAGTACGGCGGCGCGTAGCCCCGTTTCTTATCTCCAAAAACCCGAGGGGCGGGTCCGCCCCCGTCAATGCGCGTGTAAGCACAGAGCTTACATAAGTATATCTAGATCCGTTCTAGAATAATTTTAACTGACAGGTAACCCATGATAGGGGAAATTAGATGTATAAGTACTTTTGATAGAAAACTTGTATAATGTGCTCTTGTATGTATGTATGCATATATAAGTATGTATAAGAAGCATAATATGTATATATAATAAGCATAATATCAGTATGTATAAGTAGTTTTGATAGGATGGGTTACTCTAAGCTCTCAAGTTTTGATGTGTCAACTTTTATGAACAAAGAGTGCTTTCAAGCGCCGCGCGGTTATGCAGGGAACTCTCTATGGTTTCTTAGATCACGAGAGTTTCTGCTGAAGAGGGTCTCTGCTGAAGATATGAAACATAATGCTCTCAGATTTGCTGAATGATTTTATCGAGGGACCTCTGCACCTGAGGGAGGGAGATGTGTATGCTGAGACTGACTGCAGTGTTTCTAAACTGCGTCATCGTGTATGTTTTATGTAACTGTTTCTTACCGGCAATATACGCGTACGGACGTAACTCCAGGCTACAGGTGGTTTGTGATATTCACGGCAACAGCTTAACATAAACACCTTTTCTTCATAGGGAATGTGGCACCTTGGTGACATTTTAAGCTGTGGTGGTTTTAAGCGTAATCTACGCTGATCTGGCTCCATGGATTTGGCTTTATTTCTGCCGCAAAGTGGCTAATGAGCTTAACCTTCGCCCGGGTGGGGGGTCTTTTTAGACCCCCATCGGGTTTTTCCAAAGTGACCAAAAACGGCGGCGCGCAGCGCCGCCAAACTTAGTCTAGCTGTTCCTTCATCATTTTTACATCTTTCCAAAAAATTTTAACTCAAGGTCATATCAGGTCAGGTCACCAGTCCAGGTGAAGTGACCTCACCTCAAAAATGTTTAGGACCGCATAACTAAAAGAAGGGTTAATCGATGAAGTTGAAACTCATACCACATATTGGGCCCACCAGGAGCTACAACATTTGTTCCGGGATTTTTATATTGGTGACCTAAGGTCATGTGCAGAGCATGACCTCCCCATTGTAAATACATGGGGAAAATCACGAAATGAGCTTTTCTCAGTAAGTATGGATGGAATCAACTTCAAACATCGGTTACGACTTGCTCTTAGCCCATTTCTGAATTTGATGCCAAACATTTTGACTTGTGACCTTTAAAAGGTCACCTTAGGTCAAATAAGCATTTTTTGGTGTTTTACTCTATACATTTTGAATAAGCTAGGATAGAACTTTTATTTTGTCACCAAAGTGTTTGTATAGTCACTGCAAGTCAAATTATATACACCATGGCTATACCAGGCCAAGTTGGGTCAGACTGTTGACCTGGGTCAGGTCAAACTCTTAAATTTGACCTGGCATATCAATATTATATATCATTCGATTCGTGTTGACGAGAGAATTGCAATGGTGCATTAACTATGGCTATATCTTGTTTGATTTGGAAGTTATTAGCCAAAAAAGGAAACGCCCTTATGCATGGGTGGCTATGGACATTCCCAAGAATATGACCAATATTCAGTGACCTGTAGCTCCCTAGGCGTTGACCTGACACGAAAATGAACGCCACTACGATGAAAGAAGAACTCAAGAGCTTTCCATTGGTGTTAAAAAAATGTTTCTAGCTATCATAGTTTCTGAGATATATAAGGTACTCTTAGTACACCTCATATTGGCGATTTTGACCTATTTTGACCTCTGATATTGACCTTGACCACGGTTCCTATAGATACGTTCGACATGACACCAGCTGACGCCGATTTGGCACACATTGAGATATGGCAGTATTTTGAAGGGTTTTGTTCAAGATAACTCTAATTTTGCTAGCAAAAGGTAGAATGCAGTGTTTGAATCAGTAATTGAAACGTTTGAAACAGAATTCTGAAGGAATTAGCATGAAGTTCATCGAGGATTTTCCTCGTTATAAAAGCGCTTAGAGACTAAAAACTGCACCCAGAAGATAGCCTGATCAATTTTACATACCAAAAATAAAAAATACCCTTAACAACACTTAAATTTTCCCACTGGCCCGTGCCCCAAACCCCGCAAACCGTCCCATTGGAATTACATGTTAAATTTTGCTGCCAAAAACTGTTAGAACCAGAAGTGGAACCTTCAAAACCCCCAGAATTCAGAGAAGTATCTCATGTCCGCCCCTGGACCTGACAAGGAAAAATGACCAAACATTTTCGATATCATTTTTGAAGAGCTTTCGATTACCGTTTTGCGCTTTTTCTAGCTCTCTTAGTTTTTGGATCATGGGGGTCTTTTTCAGCCCCCCCCTCCCCACCAGGGCGAAGGTGGCTCGTACCCGCCACCGGGGCAAGGGTTAATATTTCGCTTTATTCAAATTTCCTCTATTTCAAACACAAAAATTGCAAATTAGCGTGAAGTCGAATTAGCACATGGGGTAGCAATGCTTTGTGTCAAGTTGAACCTGTCGGATTTGCGTCAACAGTGAATACAAGTACAAATTACACGTTTTTAGTTAAAAGCGTCAACCATTACGAACCAAAATACAATTTATCGATTTCTGCTATTTTTCTTGGTAAATTAAAAGATATTTTGAATGAATGGTTAAGATCTTGAGCATTGGAGGGGCCTAACCCATCCCGCCCTGTTTCTGCATCTATGACCGAGGGCTAAGGCGGGAATTGGAGTGAAATATGCATGACGGGTACAAGTCCATTTGTATCAGACATATTTCAAGGAATGAAATATTTGAGATCAAATCGTATCGGTCTCCAAAACTGCGGAGGTTCCAGCACAAATTTCCAGCATTCCATGTCCCGACAACACCGATATTCGACACAAATTTCCCACGTTATGCTACCATTTGGACACCAGCCGTTTGGTTTGTTTTGTATTGTTCTAAGCTGTTGATTTCTCCGGTATTGCCTTACGTAACATGTATTTTCATGATTTTTTCCAGATATCAGGATCGCAGTTTGATTGCTTGAAGAAGTACAGAAAAACCTGCCGAAAAGGGTCAGAATGGTGCAACGATGAAATGCATCGTCTGCTTTGGGCACCGATGGGTTGTATGGCAGCAGCACCACTTCCCCGTGGTCCGTTGCTCAGGCACGTTCTGAGTACGACATTCACGGAGAGTACACATTAACGAAGTCTGCTTTGTGATTGGACCACTCATGTATTATAATTAACTTTCGCTGCGTAAAAGAAGACCACGGCACGGCTACTGTCCGGACTCGCAGCACTCTACGGCGGAGTCGCAGTAGTCCGGGATTGAAGACAAGAGTACATTCCTTAGGCTTGTTTTCAATCCCGGAAGCCGCGACCGACGAAGGCGAAACGTGCACCGCAGGTTAGGTGCGCCGCAGGCCTTCTGGTCGCATTGAGATTATGTTATGTAAAGTTCGTTTATGTCATAACAGAAAACCAAAGCGAGCGGAGAAGAGCTGGCCTTAGTCTTTCGGGAACTCATCATCGTTCGGGTTTGGACTTGATGGGCGGGGAGGACTTGATGGGTTTGGAAGGGAGAGATGACAGTTCTGAGCCCTCTCGAGACTCCAGCCTAGCCATCCAGACAACAAAGCGGGTAGCTTGTGAATGTCACGTGCAAGAGAAGCCCTGCTGGGCCGGGCAGGCCGTCTAGATCGTAATATCTCAGAAGGCGGAAACGTGTTGTCTAGTATATTTAACTTAAAATACCCACTTAAAATGTCACTTGTTTTGAGAAATATTGATTTTAATGTTAGGTTACACTTTGAGGTAAATTTTCGTAGTTGAAGCCGAATTATCCCCTCCATTTTGATTTGCTCTATGACTTAGGTATTGATAAATATCAAGCAGAAAACTATTCAAAATAAAAAGCCCTTCAGCGCTTTATCTCACTCACAAATTGGCACTTAATATCATTCTTTATAAGCGGTGAATAAAGTCAAATTAAGTGGGGAAGGCATAGTTGCCAAATGCATTTGTGTGTCTCTTTGATTTCAAAATAAGGAACCTCTACATTTTTGCGCTCTGACCGTTACTGATAAATAGAATGTATGTATGTTTCTTAATTGTGTGTTTTGGTCTTCGCTCATGAGTTTCATAACTTGATCCAATTAAACTCATTTTCCAAAGAGATCAATCAAGATTTTGTTGCTAATTATTTTTACTGAATTTGTATTATAACGCTGCCTCATGTGAAAAGTTTTTATGCGGAAAAAACAATTACAATACCAGTAAAAGAGAGAAAAAAGACCGCGAGAAGGGGCCGGAACGGATTCTTGCCCTGCCGGGACCAGGATGGGACAAGATAATATTCGCTGGGGTCGGGAACGGGACCGAGACAAGCTCTAAAAAGTCCCACCTCTAGTGATCAACTCAGCAGCGAGTCGTAGAGGCCAGGGCTTCTGAGTTTTTCTGACCTCGTGAAAATAATGTTTTCAATTCCACCCCTCCCCCTCTCTCTCTCTTATCGCCGCTCCCCCTCTCTCCTCAATCATTCCCAGGCCGAAATAGCTCAGTTGGGAGAGGTTTAGACTGAAGATCTAAAGGTCCCCGGTTCGATCGCGGGTTTCGGAAGAGGTGTAGCAGCCTCGAATGCTCTTTTCACATTTGCTATCGTCACCTTTTCACTACCCCAGCCTAACCACGAGACCCCAGTACATACCTTCCTAGTTACTACCCGTTTCCCCTATAGACAATCCATGCCCAAAATAGGATAAGTTGAGTTACCACTACATCCTCACGGTGAGCCGGACACAGCAGAGGGAGAGAGAGACTCGTTCGCCGTCAGTTAGAGGAAAGCGGCGCACCAGCAAAACTTACTCCCGGCTCTGCAGCTGCCACTAGGTCAAAGGTGTCAACTCACACATAGTTGTTAATTATTTGGAGATAAAATGGCATGGTCATGGCTATCAAATGACGGGGGAGGGACCCACTCCTCCGGGTTTTTGGAGATATAATAAAAAAGGCGGCGCGTAGTGCCGCCGTACTTGCTATACCTTTTCTCTGATCATTTTTACAGCTTAAGACAACATTGACTCTCTCTCTCTCTCTCTCTCTCTCTCTCTCTCTCTCTCTCTCTCTCTCTCTCTCTCTCTCTCTCTCTCTCTCTCTCTCTCTCTCTCTCTCTCTCTCTCTCTCCCCCCTCTCTCTCTCTCTCTCTCTCTCTCTCTCTCTCTCTCCCCTCTCCTCTCTCTCTCTCCCCCCCCCCCCCTCTCTCTCTCTCTCTCTCTCTCTCCTGCTCGCACCCATAGCCGAAATAGCTCAGTTGGGAGAGCGTTTGACTGAAGATCTAAAGGCCCCCGGTGCGATCCCGGATTTCGGCAGAGGTGTAGCCGCGCTATATAAGCTTTTCGCATTTGCTATCATCACCTTATTACTACTCAATCCTAACCACGAGACCTCACAACATACCTTACCAGCTGTTTCTGTCCATGGATCAACACATGCCCAAAACAGGATATGTCGAGTTAGACACGGCAACCCTAAGGTGGACCGGAGAAAACAGAGGGAGAGAGAGCTTCGCTTGCCGTCACTAGAGGAGAAGACAGCACAGAGCAGAATTTACTGTCTGAACACCTGTTGACAGTAGTGGGATACGCCTATTCGTATCGAGAGATCGGAACGCGTAAACATATATACTAAGTGAGTTGTTAAACAGGCGCAATATCCCCGAGTTTCTGTGCCAGGAGTTTCATGCGTTTAAAAGGGGCCACGATGCACTAGCCGTTAAGGACCACCTTCGATGCTAAAGTTTCCAGGTGTCTGAACAGAGCGTACCCAAACTTTATATAATCCTGAACGGATCCAGGAACAATCTTTGGAGGAGGCCGAGCCAACGTTTTTTTTTTCATGCAATTCTATTGCTAGAAAAAGTCCGCCATCCATTTAAACGGGTAGCCAGGCGTGCCCCTCCGCGATCCCAACGACAACAGTACCCTTACGTTAACACCACCAGAACATAAAATATTACAAGTCGCGGCACGCCCTGCTGGAAAAAGAAAGTAACTTAACCCGCGCCCCACCGGGGGTCCGGCGCCACCTTCGCCCCACCGGGGGCCATCGATGGCCCCCCTCTAACTCCGAAAATATGGGCGTTAGCGCAAATCTGCAAAGTGCAATAGAAAGCTCGCGTGAATTCAGTAAGAAATTACTTCGCATGTTTTAGTGCTCAGGTCAATGGTTTGACCTCCAGAGGTCAAATTAGGTCAAGATCGGCTATTTTCACTCAAATATGCAATGATTAAGCAAACTGGGCATAACTCTTATGTCATTAGAGCTATTGAGGCCTGGTAAAGTACATTTGATAGCAAATTGCCAGTACTTTTCCGCTATGTGGAACGTAAAGACCTCCCGCCAGTGGTTTGACCGCCAGAGGTCACCTCGTGACCTAATATGACCTGAGGTCACGAAAGGTCAAAAAGTGACCTTGCCGTATATCAAATGAAAGCCAGTGACAAGACAAACACGATGGTGTTTGTTTCACCGCTCTAGCTCAATTAGGTCAAAAGTTATTGTCAAAATACTGTTTTTGACCTCTGGTGACCTTGGATGACCTTGGAAAAGTCAAAGGGCAAATATGACCCCTGGGATCCGTGAAAGGGTGTCCAAAAACGTTGTTCTGAGCAGTCTGAGTATTTGCAATCATTTTTGTGGGTTTTATATCATGAAATAGCTTTTCCCCATGCTTTTCCAATGGGAGAGGTCGCCTCGTGACCTGACCTCAGGGCACGAAATCGAAAAATCCCGGATATACACCTTGTAGACCCTGGAGGGGTCATGAAGTGTAGGAAGTTTCAAATCGATCGAGTTTGAAATGTAGCCTTACAGAGCTCTAAAGGTGAAGTGAGGTGACCTTGGTTGACCTCGTCTGGTGACCTGACCTTGGGTGACCCGGGGTAAAAATTTCAGGGATGATGGGAAAATGTTGCAGTGAGAGGTAGAGCCCTCAACCGCGGTGCTGCGCCTCGTCGTTTTTCTGCTATCCCGGAAAAACCTTAGGGGGCCATCGATGGCCCCCCGGTGGGGCGAGGGTTAAAGAAAGCATAATAAATATCATACTATTAGTAAAAACTGCCAGTAGTAGCTCCCTGTAAATATACAGGGAGCAGGAATACAGGTCTATTTAGGTTAAATGCACAATAATTTAGCTCATTACCGGTTAGATTGTTACTCTTTTTCCAAACGGGACTACCCAAAACTGGAGATTCGTGTTAGCCCTCCGAGATTCTGGCGAAAAGATAGAGGCCTAGTAACATTCGCCAGAGAACTCGGAAGACAGAAAGCAAATTAGGCAGACATGCAGGCATAGGCAAGCAAGCAAACAAGCAGGCAAATTAGCAAGCAAGCGCAGCAGGGAGTCAGACACACGCACGCACGCACGCACGCACCACGCACGCACGCACACACACACACACACACACACACACACACACACACACACACACACACACACACACACACACACACACACACACACACACACACACACACACACACACACACACACACACACACACACACACACACACACACACACACACACACACACACACACACACACACACACACACACACACACACACACACACACACACACACACACACACACACATCCGAATCCACGCACGCACGCCTGCCTAAACATCCACACACACGCGCACGTACACACCCACACACACCGAGTACCGCAGTCACCCACCCACGCACGGCAGACATCCACCTTCCCACCCACAAGTACTCGCTCTCGCCCACCTACAAGCACACTATCCCACTCACATACACGCACGCCCACACCCACACACATTGTGCTCCGGTGCATCATCACCACCATCAGCGCCGGTCATCGAGGCTCATTATTAAGAATTCTATAATTGCAAAAGAATACTTCTCGATATATTTTTAAGCACATGTTTGTTTAGAGGAACTTCCGTTATACATTTAAAGGTTGGACATATAGTTTTGTTCCAAATTTCAGGTGCAGAGCATGCCAGAGCAAATTTCCTATAATTTGTTGTAGCCTGAGGTATTTCAAAGTGTCTAATCAATCTCGTATTAGTTGTTCTGTATTTCTGAAAAAGAGACGATATCACATCTGGCATTGTACCATCCAATACTTTCGACAATATAATAACTTTTTGTTCTGAGACTAGTTCAGGGAATTTAAGTATTTTTAATTTTAGAAACAATTCATTTGTGTGGTAATAATAGGGTTTTTTGTCGATGATTCGAATAGCACGTTTCTGTAATTTGATGATCTTATCGAGAGTGGATTCGTAATTACTACCCCAAACCATTGCACAATAATTTAGATGGGGCAATATAAAGGCGTTATACAAATGAGTGAGTTCGTGCGATGATAGGAAATACTTGGCTCTGCTCATGATCCCTAAATTTCTACTTATAATCGAAGACACATGAAGGATGTGCGAATTCCACTTAAGCTTTTCGTCAATATAAACGCCAAGATACTTTACAGTTTCTTCACGTTTAAGCTGCATTCCATTTAGTCTTACATCAAAATTTCTAATGTTAGCGCTAGAATAAAGCTGATAATGAGATTTTGAAGCATTTAGAGACAAACGATTGGACTGAAACCATTTTGACACTTCTGGAAGAACTTTATGGATTTTTGACTGTACACTTCTCACATCATCCCCCGAGATTATAATAGCAGTATCATCTGCAAATAAGTAAAATCTAGTTCCAATGGACACTGATACAGATCATTAATGTATATAATAAATAATAGTGGTCCTAGTATTGATCCCTGTGGTACTCCCGTCCTTAATTGTTTTGCATGAGAGATGACCCCCTTAATTTTAGTCCTCTGAAATCTGTTAGTTAGATATGAAGAAATAATATTATACAATTTACCCTTAATACCAATGTGATTTAATTTTGCAATAGTATGCCTAGACTAACCGTATCGAATGCTTTTTTCAAGTCTAAATAAATTCCACATGATGTGTTACCCTTTTCTAAAGATTTTGTTACGCTCTCGTAAAGATGTACCAGAGGCATGTACGTACTATGCTTTTTCTAAAGCCGAACTGAAATGAATATAAGATGTTATTTTCGATCAAATAATCAGATATATATTGGTATAGTACCCGTTCCAAAATTTTGGAGAAGATGGGTAACAATGAAATGGGTCTATAGTTCGTAAATCTATCTTTTCACCTGATTTAAATATAGGGACCACTATTGCTTCTTTTAACATCTTTGGGAATATACCTTTCTTAAGACATAGGTTGGAAAAATATGTCAAATTACAAAGACAACTTTTATATGTACGATGTAGAATCTTTGTGCTAATTCCATCAATGCCACCACCCACTTGTTTTAGTGATTTGATGATATTTTCTATCTGTTGTTGGTTTGTTGAAAGTTCAGCCGTAAATGGTGGGTGTGAGTAATCTTCGAGATATTCTATAGGATTTATGTTCGAAACAGGAATGTCTTTTTCAAGTGTTGATCCAATTGTAGCAAAAAATCGTTAAATCCATTCGCTATGTCATCATCTTTGTGCTCCCGGAACTATTATCAAAAAACACAGAGGGATATGATGTACTTTTCACAGTGTTTCGATTCATAATTTCATCCAAAAGTTTCCACGTTTTTTTCCATCCCCCTTATGAGCTTCAAACTCAGCCATATAGTATTTCCTCTTACTTTCCTTAATAATTTTAGTCAGGTAGTTTCTATAAAGTTTATATTTATTTTCATGTTGTCTCAGCACAGGATCATTTTCACTATTTGTTTTTTTCCTATTTTTGTGTGAAATATACCTATGATACAGTTTGTTCTTATAATTTATAGACGCTAGTATCCCTGGAGAAATCCACGGTTTAATTGGGGTTTTCCTTCTACATGGTTTAAATGATTTCGAAAATTTATCAATTCCAGTTTTATAAGTATTTATAAGAACTTCACAAGCCTCATCAGGATCATTGATGTTTTGAAAATTGGCTAATTCCGAAACAATATAATCATTGAGTTCTTTTTCTTTGGACCAGTCTAAAGTCTTTATCATAATTGCCGTTTTTGTATTAACTAATCTTTTTTTAAAGTTATATATATAGGTAAATGATCAGATATATCAGTTACAATTATACCTGAATGTGCAACTTGATCTGTATTACTGACAAAAAAGTTATCCAATAAGGTATGAGAATTTGATGCAAACCTAGTTGCCCTTGAGACCAGAGGCAAAAGGTTGTATGATAACATCAGGGTTAGAAACTTATGTGCGTTTTTGTCATCTTTAGTCTTTAATAAATCATAGTTGAAGTCCCCTGCCAATACATAGTCATTTTTACACGGATTTATTGAGTCCAAAACCTTTTCAAAATGTTCCAGAAAGCTATTGCTATCCTGGTTTGGAGGTTTATAAACCTCACCAACCACGAAATGTTTCCCATGTTTATCTCCTGCGTTCTCTACTTCTACAAAAGTGGATTCTATTTGTTCAAACTCTAGATCTGCCCTTCTTCTAGAGGTATATTTTTGTTCACATATATTGCTGTTCCTCCCCCTGATTATTCTCCCGACTCGATGAATATAGGTAATATTCATCTATATCAAAATATTTTTCGATTTCTTTTTCAGCCATGTCTCCGCGATGCAAATAATAGACCAAGTTATGCCAGATTGTGATAGAAAGGTTTTGATTTCATCAAACTTGTTTTTGATTGATCGCGCATTTATATGGATAATTTGAAAACTATTTGATATATTCATTTTAATGGGAGGTACATAGTATTCACATTTATTTGTTATTTCAATAAATTGCTGGTTTAAATCAGAAGTATCTTCAAGTACTATATCTTTAAAAGGATTCACAAACATTTCAGAGAACATCACGACAGATATCTTCTAGGTCTTGGCTTGCACCTGTCAATGTATCGCTGTGTGTATATAGCTTTGTTTGGTGTTCAGTTTTATCAGAATTGAAAATACAGTTATGGCAACCCCGAACGACCAACGCTTGATAAGGCAACGACGTCCTGTCTAAGATTCATACGTACAAACTGAAAAAACTACTAGATATACCTTAAGCTTTTTCTGTCCCACATCTGGGGAATCTAGAACAATACTATAAATACTAATGATACTAGAAAGAATTATTAAATACTAAGATAAAAGGTAAGATTAAACGCGAAGATTCGAGGGGATGAATTGAGTTTTGAGGGGGATAAATTGAGAAAAATCGCGAAAACCTAGTAATTGTAAAGAAAAAACGCCTAAAATTTGGTCCTTTGGGATGAGATCAAATATAATATTTCAGGCTTTGGAGAAGGCCGCGGCCCCTTTGCCCCCCACCCCCACTGGATCCGCCAGTGCCACCTTCTGTACTTGACTTTCCAGGTGTCCTGATTGTGCCCAGACTATATCATCTAACAGTTTATAATGTTGTTTTTCTGAACATTTGCTTTCGCCGGATCTGCCAAATGGTCCAAATTGAAATGAAACCCTACCGTTTCCGGTATTCCCGGACATTCATTGGTCGGTAATAGCTGCCAATGTCAACACTCCCCATCCGTCAATAGAGAAAAAGACAAATGCGAATACAATTGGTGCCCCGGACAGCCGGTATAGAATTAAAACGCCGTTAGCGAGCGCTGGTGCTGTTTTGCCAAATTAGACTGATTGATTCTAATGCTGGTGTTTGTCTCCGCCCGTGATATCTGATTGGGTAATTGATGTGGAAGCAGTGATTTGGTCGGCCAGCGACCAACGGGCTGTCAGTAAGGGTCATTACTCCATCATTACAAAGGAAGCGGCTGCCTTAGGAGCATGCGGTAGCCGGAGCCATGTGGGGTGACTACTTGGCCTGAGATCGCTGTAAAAAAGGACAAAGGATGATGGAAAACAGCAAATTTATCCGACAGAAAAACATGGGCGGAATAGCACGGCTCTTCAGCCTACGGAAGCTAAAAATCATAATGATAAATTTGCCCGCAGCTCGATTGAGGGATGCATCGGACAAAATATCCGCATATTTGAAATCCTACTGGCTGTCAAAAAATGTTGGTCGGTCACCCCAGCAGTGGCAGGGGTGACCGACCCGTGAGCCGAGTGACCAAAGTCGGAAAACGATATTGAATAGACTCGCTGTACAGTTACTGAGGCGCCCTGTGCATGGCTTCTGAGGCATGTGACTTGCATGGCTTCTGTATCCGCCTGGCTGATTGAAAGGTTAGAACGATAGAGGGGCGTGACCCCATTTTAGGTCACAGAGCCATTCTGCGGTGCTAAAAATGTTCCAAAGAACGCTTAACACGTGGAATCAAGAAATTGGTAAACAGCTAACACGATTGCCGTGGCGGATACAAGAGAGTTAGGGGGCTCAAGCCCTCCCCCCACCCCAAAATGCTGAGTGTTTATAGTTAATACATAGGCGGAGGCTGTTCCGAGACTATGGCAGGGGAGGGTCAAGCCATCTAACCCCCCCTCGAAATGAAATCCTCAATCCACCATATTACGTACACACATGTGTTTAATTGCCAGTTTTATCACGTTTGCAGATAAGCAGAGATGTGAAATGTCACAAGAAAAGTCCACAATCACCTGCTTTTACCACAGATATTATACAAATTACGAGAAACGCAGATGATATGGATAACTTTTTTACGTCGCCATGTCTTATTTTAGCCTACTAATCTCCGTCTCTTTCTTTCTCACATTTCCCCTTCAGGATAATACTTATGCCGACGCTTTGACTTTGCAATTCCACTTTTTTCCAGCTACAAACCTGAGCCTTGCTGAGGTTTTTGGCAAGACTGCTGATAACGGGATCACCTATCATTAGCAGATGATATTGTGCAATCGTTGAAGTTCCCTTCAGGACATCTTACCCGCGTAGTGCTCTCTGTACTGATGGCAGTGCTTGTTGCGAGCCTCGTTCGTCTCTTCGCTTTAGGTGCCAGTCGGCAGTTCTAAGCTGGCGATCACATCGGCTCCGAACAGTGGGCCAGTGATCTCCGTGAAGAAGGAGCAGTGTATCTTTAAACTTTCGCCGACAGGATTTAGGAAATAATAACCGGATTTAGGCCTCTTCACTATCCTTGGTTTATACCATCGATACAACTGAAACGTTCCTCTTCCAGAGTTAATTTTGGTTACTTAAATCAGTGTAATTTCGGTCCCTGGCCCCCCATTCTTGTAATTACGTTCCTGTTTATTCTATATCATACCTGCATTGTCGAATTTCTGCTTCATGCTATGTCGGTGCCGCCGGCGGCCGGGGCATAGCCTCAACGGCCAACAATCGGCAGGACACACAATCACTAAAACGGTCATAACTTGTTTCGGTCATCTGGTGCCGACTAATGATTTCACCCAAGTAAAGAGGACACTTACCCAATAATTCCGTCTAATTTTCCTCATTGTGCCTTTGTTGCCGGCTTAGGGATGTGACTTCCTTGGGAATTCATTTTCCATACATATCGTTGTCAAAACGATCCCACTATGTTGATGGGACCAGATAAAGGGAATTTTTGTGATTACAAAGTCACAGAAACCTGAACATTCACAGGGATTTAGTTTTGCTATGAATGTCTAAGGTGTTCGTATCTGTGATCCCTGTTTAAAACAGTGTCATTACTTTTAGAAAGATTCAGGTATGTAGCAGCATGAAACAAGTTGCATATTTCAGCACGTGTGAAATCGACGTGGCATGCTAAAAGAGGGAAATAATAAGGGTTTCCCGTGTAAGGAAAGTACGAAAGCACAATACTGGTACCCGTTATTTCACCCTATTCTGTATGCCTCAGACCAGTGGCCGACACAAGGGAGGCTTAACCCCCCCCTTCCCGGAAAGTCAAAATGTCTACAGTAAGTGCATAGCCGGAGTCTGTTTCGAGGCAAGGGCGGTGGAGACTGAGTCCCCTCTCCCCAATGAAGTCCTGGATCCACCACTGCCTCAGACACAGGGATGATTAAACACGATGTATTGTTAAGTCTCAACATGTTACAAATATATATTGAATAGGAAACAACAATCAACGAAGCATGCAACACTTGCAGCACTTTTGTCAGATACATTACTTGCGGTTACATTTTTCCTGGGCGTAACGATGCATATACAATATAACACAAATCCTCGAACAAACATCCAACACAAACATCGCAAATTCAATAAGACACAAACAGGTTTGCTGTTTCCTATATCTTGAATAGGAAACAACAATCAACGAAACATGCAACACTTGCAGCACATTTTTCAGATGCATTACTTGCGGTCAAATTTTTCCTGGGCGTAACGATTCATATACAATATAACACAAATCCTCGAACAAACATCCAACACAAACATCGCAAATTCAATAAAACACAAACAAGTTTGCCGTATTCCCTTGTCAGACTAATGAAAAGCTCTGGGATATTCTCTTGTTGCATCGATGATAAGCTCTGCAACATCCTCTTGTCATATCAGTGACATTTCACGTATCGTAGTGCAGGTCGTATGTCTATAAACTGTAAGGAGTAAAACATCTCTTCACCGCCAAGAATTCACATCGTGCACCAGAATTGCCAACAGAGGCAGTGCCGAGCGCACCAGCACTGCCAGCAGAGGCAGTGTCGAGTGCACCAGCACTGCCAACAGAGGCAGTGCCGAGCGCACCAGCACTGCCAGCAGAGGCAGTGTCGAGTGCACCAGCACTGCCAACAGAGGCAGTGCCGAGCGCACCAGCACTGCCAGCAGAGGCAGTGTCGAGTGCACCAGCACTGCCAGCAGAGGCAGTGTCGAGTGCACCAGCACTGCCAACAGAGGCAGGGCCGAGTGCATCAGCACTGCCAACAGAGGCAGTGTCGAGTACACCAGCACTGCCAACAGAGACAGTGCCAAATGTGCGGCATCCAGTGCCGGACGTGAACTGGCACTGGTGACGCTGCTGTTGCCGTTACTGGCGGTGGAATGTTCAATAAAGGTGATCCTGCCGTCGATCTGGGGGTACACCGGCGACGTCTTCATCAAGTACTTCATCATGATGTCGAGGTCCAGCTCCTGCAGTTCCGTGTGGAGGATACGCTCACTGACAAAGGAGTCGTAGTAGCCGTCACCTCCCTTGCTCAAGTACGTCGGTATGGCCACCACGTAGCTGGAGTTCTCTTCAACCTGTTGGTACTCGGCGATAGCACATGCGGAACAGACGGCAAGAGCGTCGACCACACGATGTCCGACGGGTCTGGCTATATCATAGATTACGCGTATGCCAGACAGGTGTAAATAGCGTCCTCTCTGCTGATCGATCGAGCTGACACTATTCTCCAACGCCATCAGCAGCCTTCGGCCTGTGATCGTAACCAAGTCGATGATGTTCTGGTAGGGAAAAGCGGAGATCAGGTGTCCCAGCGTGATGTTGCCGGCGGGAAGATCACGCCTGAGTGCCCCGCTGTTCACGACGGCTATTGTACACCGCTGCTGAAACGTCTGCAGCCAATGTACCACGGCGTCCACGAACAAGTTGCCAAGTGTACACTCACCGCGGTGGCACCCCGACTCTTTTGTGGCTTTGAGGGGAACCAGAGAGCTTCCAATGACATTGTCACCCAGGGCTTGTAGCTTTCGGTTGTAGATGTTAAGCGTGGTTCTTGTTGCGGCGTCCTCTGGTATGGACATACGTAAGAGCCGTGGACTGCTCCACTGTTGAGTTACCTCACCATCCTCGTTGAACGTCACGTTCAGCACTCCTAGGTATTTGCCATGCTTGTACATTTGTACTACAAGAACTTTTCTCCCATTTTTCTGGATGACAGTTGTGGGGTAAACACCATGTGCGATCGACTTGTCCTGTTGATCTGCAGGTGTTCCGGCTAGTTTTGGATCTACGCCATGTGGCCAATTCAGCGTATGCGAATGACCACCTACCACAATATCTAAATGTGGAACTTTTTCAGCAATCTCTAAGTCACGATCATAACCAGAATGTCCCAAGGCAATGATGATCTTAATTCCTTTCGCAACCAAAGCTTGCGCCGCCGCTGTTAATGCGTTGATTTCGTCTAAAATCTGCACATCTCTCAAACTTTTCCGTTGCGGGAAATCCCGAGTTGTGTAGCCAATTATTCCGACCCTCCTATGGGTAGATGTGCTGTTTTTTGGAAAATTTACAATCCGGTAAGTAGGACACAGCGTGCCCTTTTTGTTATTCATTTCTATGAGCTCATTAAGTGATTTTGAATACCTTGAGAAGAAAACGTTACTACATACGAATTTATTTGCAGCCTGAAGGAAGGGCTTAAATCCATCAAAACCCTTCTTGAATTCCGCATTGCCAATTGACAAAGCGTCGTATTCGATATGCTTTGTTACGTTAACAACTACTTCCCATCCAAAAACGGAAAAAAGTGCTGTGCCTTGAAAAAAGTCACCGGCATTCAGAACTAAGCAGTTCATGGTGTTTTGGCAAATGTACCGTGTCATCCATACAGCACGAGGAAATCCACCAAAACAAGATTCCTTCTCTCCGTTTGCAATGGTGTCCAAGGTATCTTTGTTGCAATACGCACCCATACTTGTGACGGGTTCAAAGTTGCCATGTATATCATTTTGATGAACTATGGTGAGAAAAAACGGAGCAGAAAAACAGTAGCCATAAAACAAACCTACAAGACATATGCACCACAACATGACTTAACAAACGAATATTTCCACATTGGTCCTTAGGATGAAGGCTTCTGACTTCTTCCCGATTCTGTATAACACAAAAACTTTTCCAACCCTCCTTTTGGCCGAAAGCTCCACTTCGATAGCATGTGTCTTGTCTTTTGGAGAAAAGATGCACTTAATATGAAAATTATTGTGAAAAAATTGACACCACAGTTTTATTTTTTACTCCTTATAACCATTGTAGCGCGAGCATATGCTTAGCAAAGTGCTGTCGGGAGAAAGTAAACATTTACAGACGAGAAAAACCGTTTCCTTTCCCAGTTTTCAGAAGTTTTTTTAACTAAGATAAAATAACTATAAACTCTATTTTCCGCACAAACATTAATTTGCTTCCTTATTGTATTCAATACTCTACAATTTTCTGTCTACGCCATCTTCTTGGAGTGACGAAGTTATGCCCGAAACCATCAGCTCAAAAAATTGAAAATCATGATGCAGTACATGTTCACCATTACCCGAAGCAACTCTACTTTCACAACATACAAAACTCTATCCAAAGACTACAGAAGTCAGGTTACCCTAACAAATCATTCTAAGATTCAAGGTTTCTCTTGTTACCTGAGTCACGCTCTCTGAATAATACATCCAAACTGTCTCGGTACTAGAGGTGGGAGTTTCAGACAATTTCGCAGGTCCGGACCTGTGCCCGGTCTGATGCTGTTTTCAGGAGACAGTTACAAGCACGGCTTTTAAAAAAATTCTCAGTAAGCCCGGGCAGGCCGGGTACCACAAACTAGATTTGGGATGACAATATAAAGGAAATATGTGTCATGTAAAATGAATGTCTTAAGTCAATTAAGTCTCAGGAACCTTTATCTTTCATCCAATGATCATATTAAAAAGGTAAAAGAAACATTCCGCAGAATCAGCTATCTTCAACAAGTCAACCAACAATCACTCTCAAAAAAAGAAAACGCATAGGTTATGAAATGCAATACTGATTAGATGATTTGCAAACACCGGTTGTTTACAGGGGAGGAAAAAATGTCAAAACTGTCGTCAACTAGAATTCATATGAGCAAAACTGTCGCACCAAGGATAAGTTGCATGCTGGTGCAACACAACATACAAAGCTTGGAAAGTCCGTTGAACATCTGCCTAAAACTCCAGTTAAGCCAAGTTCCTTAGCATGTTATAGTCACTAAGACTGATATTTTGTTGTATTTTTACATATATGGTTCACCGACATTTGGAATATGGTTTAAGCACATTTTTAAGAAGCAACATTGCAAATTTCAAACAAATATTTCAAGGAAAATTTTACCACTGGTTTTATTACTAAGTAAAGCTTCTCAAAATTTTACAGAGAACAGCTAAACCAGATCAGACAGAGGCAGCCCATTTTATTTCCTGATGGCCTGTTGAGTTTCTTTTTTTCAAAGGGAAGATCACACCTTGGAATAATTCAAAATTGCAGTGTTTCTAGGGACAATCCATGGTGGAAATAATGAATTTAGCCCATTTCTGAAGAAAAAAATGATGACTAATATTTCAATAAAAATAATTGATAGGATTCAATTATGCATCAACTGCCAGTATCATATGGCGTTGCTAGGACTAATATTTTTATATTTTGTTTCAGTTAATTTTCCTCTGTTCGTAATGAAAAGTATCCAAATTATTGTGATATAAAATTGGCCCATGAGCTGGCAATGCTATTTACCTATTTGATTTGAGCCAATAATGAATATGAATGCAAACAAATGTTTTTAAGCTAAAAGAGGTTACCATTAGAAGCCAAAGCAACATATAATTTCTTCTCTTTTTCTTGAAATATTGAAACATATTTTGATCTTAAACACAGTCAATAAGCAGGTTACACAGTCAATAATCAAGTTATACATACCCACGTACAATCAACAGTACGTTTAGTGTATGGGTTTTAAGATGACAAAAAAATGTTCCCTCAGCATGTGCAGCAGTGTTGAACATAACATAACTTGCCTAACATTGTGTCATAAAGTGTAAACATAACCAGGGAGGACAGGGTTGATAGATGTAGATTTCTTCATTTTTTCTGCAAACAGTAAAACCAAAGGCATAGCCAGGATTTTGCTCAGGGGGTGCCCCAAAAGGGCCCTGATGGGTAAAGTGCCCTGCTTGTTTCAGAATTGTATCCTCAGGGGGGGGGGGGCTGTCCCTGCCACCCCCCCTTGGCTAGGCCCTGAGTAAAACCTTGAACAAATGAAATGGTGATCAAGTGGTTTCTTGGCTTGTCACATCACATGGCTTTCTCAGTTCAGATCATATTAAGAAGGTGCCATGTTCCCTTTAAACTGGTCTTGAGAGTTCCCACATTTGAAAACTAACATGGGTCACATAGCCCATTATTGGATAAAGTGGTTATTGGGAATGCTTGTCACAATTTCCTGCACGGCAACTCTCCAAGACCAGGAGTGTCAAATGCTGCGCAAACAGGGTGCTTAGGGGAAGCCAAGCCCATCCACATGAGAATAGGTCAGGTATACTTGAGTATACTTTGTGTAGAAAGTACTGACTGATGGAGTCAATGGACAGAATTTATCTGGTGCAGCCAATAAATTTTGCACTATCAATTAGATACCTTGCAAATGGACAAAAACAATCAACATAGTTTTATTGATGAACAGTTCCCCAATTGATCAATTATGAAACACTAGTTGGCTAGGGAACAGGCCAGAAGAGCATTTGGACCCTTTTATTTCTTTGTGGGTCATGGCCGAATCGGCATGGCAGGTTCTGTACAGCATCGCAGGTTTTGACAAAAGCTCATTGGGTCAGCCTTGGGGAAGATCAACCAGTTTAGGGCAGCTTTTACCCTTTTATGGGGCAGTTAAGGAAACTTTGAACTGCTCTCGCATCCATTTACCTAGATTCCTTCCATTAGCAGTGTGCGGTCGCAGATTGCTGCTGTACGAAAGCAGTAGGAAGATACCTACATGTAGGAATCCAAACATGCCGCATTCCATTTTGAGCACTTTTAGCAAGTTCTGTCCAACACTGGGACCCAAAGCGGTACTTTCCAGTCTTCTGTTATGAGCATCATTACGCTAAAATAATTTTCACAGGCCGACCTACTCGATGAATCAAGTTATAGGCATTTACAAATAATATACAAACTGCATAAGGCAAGGGCGGAAGTTTGGCGATGTTTGAGGCTTTCTTGCGAAGAAAATACGAGAGCTTTTGCCGCCAGACATTTTTTCAGGAAATACTAGTTTAGTTAAGCACTCTTTATAATGCCTTCTGTGCAAAGCACCTTTGCCCGCCTCTAAAGTCAGGAAATACTAACTGGCCAAGGCCTTTAAATGTAACTGGCTAACTGGCCTTGAAAAATACGCACGATAAATGACGTAAAAATGTATAGAATGCACTATTATTGCCTTATTCTTGTTTATGACAATTATGACTCGCGTGTTTCAATCCCTTCCGTCATTTGACTTGGGAAATTTTTGTTATAAAGCACCTGGCATCAAAGGCTCTCGGGTTGTCGCAAGACGAACATTCTCTCTCTAGGGCCCAAGGCCTTTGGGAATATCCCAATGCTTTCGACAGCGAACAATGACCTTGGATGTTCAGATTTGCCGTCGGGGCTGGCCGGCCCTATATATCCGGCAAGTCTGGCTGTCGCCGATTCTCACTGTCGCATCCACACTGTCTAGGGTCATTGAACTCCGCAGCGCTGCCGTAGAAAAACAGAAAAGGAACGTGACTACTAATTAGACAATCGTGGTTCACTTATTTTATTCGCCAAAAAGTCTCCATCGAATAGTCTATCGTGATATAGGCGGATCCAGGATTTCCGATCGCGTGGAAAAGGAGGCGTATAAGCTGGGGCGCCATCGGGGCAATGAGGATACCTTTTTGTACGGAAAGAAACCTATTGTGGGGGCGCGATACCTGCATACTGAAGGGGTGGGAGTGGGAGGAGCATTCTAGATGGCGCCACCGATATTTCAGGGGGCCGTGACCATTTCAGGTGGAGGCGATGGTTTATGGGAGTGTGTAGAGGGGAGGGGGGTGTCGAGTGCCCCCTTGCCTCCTGGATCTGTCTGTGTATCGAGAGTTTTAGCAGCGTGAAGACCGGCTCCCTGGGAGCTTTTTTGTTTTCTCGGCGGCTACTGGAGTTCCAATTTGGTAGACGTTATCTGTCGCACTAAATATTTTTCACTAGCCAAGTTCTGTCGCTAGCCCTGGTTGGCGAGTTGGCGGGTTTTTCCACCCCTGGTTGTTTACTATGAGTGCTGACTGCTGGTTTCAACAATGACAATCATCGCATTACAAACAAAACTCTGGGCAAATAAATGCAACTTATCATGCACATGCCAGCCAATATTAATTTTGTACAATTCAGCCCACTAAATCAGTCATTCTCCCCACCATTGCAGTTTCAAGAATAATGATGTGCTGGCAGATGCTCGACAGGCAGGTTGCAATGCTTTTGGTAAATAGAGGAAAGAGCCGTTACAAATTTGCAAGGTAAAAGTTGCCTCAGCATAGCTTCAATGGCGCCGACAGATCAGAAAATTAACCAGAAATCCTGCACATGAACCTTCGATGTTCACGTTTTGTTGATATACTTCAAGCAGTTTCGGCACCAACTGGATACATGATCAAAAGAATATTCAGCTTGTGTCAATGTCTTTGAATGCCGCAGTGACGTCCGGGAAATGACATATGATATTCAGAAAAAGAGCAACAAAAATGGAACCCCCATTTTCAGCAACAATGTCAGCACTGTCTCTCAATTAGAAGGCAAATCAGTTTCAATCTCAGGAGAAAAAGGCAATCCAAGTAGCAAACCTCATCTCTCCACGCATAAAGCACCATTCATAATCGTCTTTAGGATGACGCAATTGGCCTAAAAATTCATAAAGGCTATTGCAATCAGCTGTAGGCATCATTGACGCCACGGGGCACCCAACCAAAAAGGGCGTAGCCAAACCAAAGCAAGAAACGGAATCAGGAATACAACATTTAGTCCAGGTCAATGGTTAACCCCAGAGGTCAAATTAGGTCAAGATCGGCATTTTCACCAAATATGCAATGATTAAGCAAACGGCAAACCTAGTCATAGAGCTATAGGCCGAAAGTAAATTAACAAAGCCAGTACTTCCCAAACGAAAACCCCCGCCAGTGGTTTGACCGCCAGAGTCACCCAACCAATAACCCAGGCACGAAAGGTCAAAAGTGACCGCCGTATATCAAATGAAACCAGTACAAACAAACACGATGGTGTTTATTTCACCGCTCTAGCTCAATAGGCAAAAGTTATCGTCAAAATACTGTTTTACCTCGGTGACCATGACCTTGAAAAGTCAAAGGCAAATATGACCCCTGGGACGAAAGGTGTCCAAAAACGTTGTTCGACATCAGTATGCAATCATTTTGTGGCTTTATATCAGAAAAGCTTTCCCCATCTTTCCAATGGGGAGCGCCGACCACCCAGGCACAAATAAAAACCGGAAACACCTAGACCCGGAGGGTCAGTGAAGTTCAAATCGATCGACTTAAATGTCCTACAGAGCTCTAAAGGAGGGGACCTGTACCTCGTCGGGCCCGACCTACCCTAAAAATTTCGGATGATGGAAAATATGCGGAGAGGTGAGCCCCAACCGCGGTCGCGCCTCGTCGTTTTCTGCTATCCCGGAAAAACCTAGGGGCCACGATGCCCCCGGTGGGGCGAGGTTAATATCGAATTCATCGGACAGCTGAACGGTTTTACCCAATTCACAAATGGTTTGATTAATAAGTAAAAGTTAACACCTAAACTCATATAAACTATATTTATCAACTCTTACCACATGAACGAATGGGAAAGGAATAATAAAACAATTGCAAAGTACTTCGATGAGCGAGGATACCAGATTCTCTATCTAGACGCCACTGCCACATGTTATGACGCATTATTATTTCGTACAGTTACGTGCAATTTGTGTTAAAGGTATCTTTCGTGCCATAGTCATAGTTCTTGCTGCTTAGGGTGGAGGGGGTGAGGATGGGTAGATTTGTTAAAAATTTTAGACACAACGGTGAATATTAATAACATTATTCCAAGTCATTTGCATTAACCGATACGAGACCATACGGTACGGGAGGTAGTGTGTCATGATTTGAAAAAGCTTTGCATTTCTTAAGTTTATGGCAGCTAAGCTGGACTGCCCTCTTGTAGTGAAGTTAAACACAAACAGTTGATGGCGTTTGTTGTGTGCCAATTTAGCTGTCTGAAAACCATCCCAAAGCGAGGGGAAAATCTTCACAGGTAAATGGCAAGAAATACTGTCCAGTTATATTGATTTTCTTCAATTTTAAGACTTTTAACGCTGCCAATTATTCACAATCTCACCATACAATTTGCTTGTACCATACACACATTTCAGCTAAGTTTCAAGTACCTGATCCTTTAATATTTTGTTGTTCTATTGTAAGCAGTTTTTCTGACTTACAGCAAACGGCTGGTAAAACACATGTATAATAAATTTTTGTTTTCTCAAATTTAGAAGAAATGAGGGAAAACAAATGCCAAGATTGTCATAGTTAATATCTAACCTAATTCTATTATAATCACAGGATTATCACCCACCCTGGTGGGCATCTGATTGACCTTCTCCCTGGAGGGGGGTTTCAAACAGCCCCTCGAACTCGGCTCCCATGCAGGATAGCAAAAAAAAACTCAAAAGCTGGTGGATAGCCTATAAAAATTCATGAAGCTACATCAGGCACTTTTTGGCTCAGGTCAATATTGAAGTCATGACAGGTCAAAGACGATGGTATGTTAGAGAAGAGTTTCTGGCCTCTAGCGTCTGACAGAGTTGAATTGATTCATTTTTAGGCACTATTAGCTTCCTCTAGTTACAGTTAATCGAATGGTGTATAATATGACTATACGAGGTGAAAATATAAAAAGTACTTGACCTAAGGTCAGGTCAAGGTCAACATCTAACTTAGCATTGTGAAGATGCATATCGATAGATTGAAAATAACAATGTAAACGTAATGGCATCAATATAAGAGCTTTATCATTATTTCCAAAAAGTTATTGACCAAGTGTGGAAAAACCTGCTGAAGTAGCCTAAGATGACCTCTCAGAGGTCACAGGTCCAAACTTGCAACATGAAGCTATAAAGGGGCTTACGATACATACCATGATTTGGAGAATATGAATACATTCTCAGCTGTATCTACACAAATACAGCCCAATTCCGGTTTTCCTAATGCATTTCCAATGGAGAGGTCATGATCTTTATCTGACTCTAGGTTCTCGATACCGAATATACTGGAATATATTTTGTAGCGCGCTCGGAGGACCCATCAGGTGGTGAACACCCAAGTTTCAGTTAAGTTCACCCTGTTTATACCTAAGCCACCTTTAAAATTTTGGAGGTGAGGTCACTTGACCTGCACTGGTGACCTGCACTGATGACCTGACCTGAAATGACCCAATCTTGAGATTTTGGAAAAAGTTGCAGAATTAATCAAGGAAAAGGTGTGCTACGCACAACGGTGATTCGCGCCGCCGTTATTTCGTGCCGCCGGAAAAACCCGAGGGGTTGTTCAAACACCCCCACCGGGGCGAGGGTTATAAACATGACAGAACAGTGTGGATGTGGGGATTTCTGTGTGCATGATACAATTTTGATACAAGTTTTAGTAATTTCCTTAATCAAGACTGGAATCGTTAACACACTCAAATCCAGAACGTGTTTTTGAGTGTCTGTTGCCTGTCTTAAAGGGAATGTGGCACCATTATAACGTGATTTTAACTGAGATAGCCAAGTTGTAAAGCAAGTCAGAAAACCCGGTACTCTATATATCATTTGTCTTGGAACTCGATATTTCTGTAGAAATATCGTGCCGTCCCGGTAGCTCAGTTGGTAGAGCGTTGGGCTCCGGCCCGCTGCTCAGAAGCATGCAGTGGCAGTGCGTGTTCAGGCTTGGGATTGGTTCCCCTGAGACGCTCCGGCGCTCAAAAGTTTACCCGACGTAGGTCGGCTGGCAACTGACCGATGAGAGGGTGACCTGAACGGGGCGGCCGTCCCTGTGCTTTGTAGGACGTTAAACTTTGGCTTCTAAATCAATCCTTCATTGTGGGAATTGCTCGTTCGGGTAGTGGGGTCGGGGTCTCCGTGACAAGTCCCTTGATGACTTTAGTGAGATTCCGACTCCAGCAGCTGTACTAGGAACAACTTGAACAAAATAAAAAAAACTAAAACCTACCCCAAATGTACCTCTCATGTACCTCTCGCCAGGTGGCCATTGTTGTGAGCTGCTGGTGTGACAACATATGCTGACGTCACGATGAGCATCAGCCAATCGAAGCCGTTGAAGCGTTTCGAGTATGGTAGTGGTTGCCAGATCATGACATCATCCACAGGCAGATATTTATTTCTTTTCCTAGAGGAGCATTTTAAAAATAAAAATATTGAGCTTATTGTGCACTTTTCAGAGAAATCAAGAGTGGTTTCATTATTTTCGGCTAAAAGTACGCCTAATTACACTAAATTCGAGGATTCAGCCGAGGTGCCACATTCCCTTTAATGCCCATGTCTGTAAATTAATCCAATATTCATTCTCTGCAAAACATGTACGGAAAATATGGAATAATACTCATTTATCAGTGCGCAAAAATTATTTCGATTGAACTAAGAATTATATGGATTCTACAGGAAATTGATTTTTGGGTCTTGGCACTTATGAAGCCCGGAGTACACCTTGATGAAGCTCGAAATCAGCCCGACATGGGCTCATACCTGTTCTTCAGGCCCGGTCAAAGCCCGCGCACCTGGGCCAGGATTTTGCCCCGGGCCCTCGGGCCCAGAAAGTCTCACCCCTAGCCAATACTTTAAATGGAAATAGTTAACTCGCGCCCCGCTAGGGTCCCTGGCGTGACGCGCCCCGTTTGGAGGGCGTATTTCACACCTCCGTACCTCATTTCCTGAGAAAGCTAAAGCACAATTATGGACGGTGTTTGAAAACCATTGCTGAAACACAGAGACATTACGCGTGCTATTTTTATGTCAGGTCAATATCCAGGTCACCAGAGGTCAAGGAGGGTTCCATAGTCTTACGAATGGGCACCGCAGGTTTTATGCTATAGATTTTACTGCGTTGCAGTCCTTTCATAGTGGCAGATTGAATGATGCATAATATGACCATGCTAAGTTGAAACGTAAAAATAAGATGACCTCAAGCCAGGTCAGGGTCACATGGCGAGCGGCCACAGCCATGTTGCATATCGATCGAGGCAAGATGAGCACAATGAAACCAACATGGAAGCTCCATATCAATTTAGTGCAAAGTTATTGGCAAAATGATCACTGTATGCTCATGTAATCTCACGTGTCCTTCGAGAGGTCAGATGATCAAAAATCAAATATACGGTCAGCATCGTGGTAGGAATGCAGGGTATGAGGACTTTGAAGTTAATCTGTGCACAATTTACTGAACAAGAGTTCTGTTTACTTTTACCACAGACTTATAACGCTACGACCAAAAATTGACCCTTCCTTTGTTTAACAATATGAAAATTCCGAGATAGCAGAATTATAGGCCCTAATGACCTGATCCATAACCACTTCATGTCTGGACTTCCCACTCAATTCAGCCATTGACCGAAACGCACCAAAAATATGATAACATCTCGAAAGTTTTGTACGCCGTGTAAAAAATGATTTTCCTGGGATATATGTCTTGAATACCATGTTTGAGGATGTCCAACTCCAAGCATCTCCTAGCGTAGGTAAATGCCGAGGGACGCACCGATTTTGGAAACAGGGCTGTCTAATCTCTTTTTGCCAAATCTTCAGTTTCCTTTTCCAACCGAAAAACACACATCAGGATCCGACGGTGGTTACATATTGAGCAAAGGCACCAGAATATGTTTTGCGGTGAAAGTGTCAACCATACTGACTGGAGAACGGATGGAAACTTTGTACCTTGTGTCTAAATGATTGGCTAAATATCAATACATGACTAACGCGATACACGTCATCTACTTTTTGGAGGTCGGGTTGCTTGGCCTCAAATGGCTCATTGACCTGACATGACCTGATCTCAAAAATTGTTCAGATGCGTAAAATTAATCAGGGATATTATTATGTGCGATCTAGGTGCGTTAGAAGGAGCAATCAGAGCAAAATCGTCAACATCATGTTTTTTTAGAAAATCGGTCAAACCGGCTAAAATTGGGTAACTTTGACCGTTTCCGAAAGGTGATGGCCAGATTGACCCCCCCCCTGAATCCGCCCCGGCGCCACAGAAGCCACGATCGGATAGGGTTGGTTTATTTTCGGTCGATAGGAATTGATCCATTTCCCAACACAACATCGATCAGTCATATCATCAATCACGCACAGAGCACATATCGACAGACCACGTCGGTAATGACTGCGCATGCGCGAAATTAATATCGATTTTGGAGGCTTCCGTCAAGTATAATAAAATCCGGCACAGCAAATTATCGAGTAATGGATTGAGCCCTCTATGCGCAAATGACAGGTGTGCGTTTGATTTACTGGCGAAGGGAAAGTGGTAAGTAGAACAAACAGTGATGGGAAATTATGAATGATGGTGTTTTAACCACTGCGTATAGACGAAGAAGCACGGTTTCGTGTTGTTTACGAAACCGTACACTGCACCTATGTAGTTGAGACTTGGCCAGATAACTGACTACTGTTTTTGATAAAATGAATCGCTGGTAATCACGTGTTATAAGACCCCATGTTTGTTTCTCCTGTGTCATTTTTCATTTCAAAAGCCGCCATTTGTAGTATTTTTCAGCACATGACCGAAATCAGAGCTCTCAATTCTTGGCTTCCTGGCATTGGTGTAAGCGGAAAATAATCAGGCAGGGCGTCGAATGGTGACCGAACCAGGGCCGTGAGCAGGGGCGGGTCCAGGGTTGCCGTCCGGGAGGGAGTGACTGATCAGTGGGGCGCAGTTTGGACCAGGGGAGCCCCACTTCTGGATGGTGCACCTCTCTAGGAGGCACCAAATCTTACCGTAGGCGACGATACTCGCATCCTGGGAGAGCCGAAGTGGGAAGGAACGTTTTAGGGGGGCATCGAGGTTTTTCCGGGGCTCAGTCAGGAGGGGGCACACGCATCCTGTTGCCCCGGATCCGCCCTATGATGGTAAGAACTCGATGCCTAACCGCACGACATATGGAGCAAAGGAATGACTGCTGGCGAAATTCCCACGGTCAAGCCACTGCCTGCTAGGTAAAATGTGGTAGCCAGAAGTTCAGCCTATCACAATCACACAAATGGTTGCCGATTCGTGGCGTAAGACTCTGAACGCACATGGCGCTCACTTCCAAATAGCTGTATACTGTTCTGGAAACAACAGCCCAGTCCCCCCCTCCCGCCCTCGACTCCTGGACTCAAAACTGCCCGGGCACAGTCATATCAGAGGATTGCCGTACAATTTACGCGCTAATTGTTATTCACTGTTATGCTGTCTACGGGATGTATCATTCATGAAATTGGTAAAATAATCACAATGAAACATGGATGTCCGAATGACAGCAGAGGAAAATGTCTCGTCTGTGCCTTTTTCTCTCCCATTATAAAAAATGTGCGTTAAATACAGGCTGAGACGAGTCGGTCAACGGGAAGAGAATCGCCAAAAACGAGTTGGGATAAGTTTCGCCAGGATTCAAATGACAAGGAAGGGGCTTTCATGAAGTGCTACAGGATGAAACGGAATAAGACAGGGCAGAATTAGGCGGACATAAAGATATGCATCTACGGATGCTAAAAATTGCCTAGCCTACCAACAATGATTGTATCTACGTTGTGCGATCCTTGTTCTCGTTTGCAAAACATATTTGCCTCACACACAAGTTACCCAGCAATATATAGCATTGATTCTTCTGGCAGTGAGCGACTGTGGGTCCCAGTCACGGCGTTGGTACTGTTGTCCTCTGTATTGCGACCTGTGGTAAACACTGGAATTGGAGCTACTTTGCCCGCAATTAAACACATTGATGCGAACTACAGAGTCGAATGCCGCTGGTATATCAATGATATCGCTGGAGCTGTTGATACTGCATCAAACCGCGTCAGAAGACTGGATTAGGATCACATGTTTATTTGTGATACACCCATTAACAAGGTTCTGATGCATATGTGTGTGATTTTTTAGGTCACGGTGCCTGCGATTTTATGAGGTATTCATGCTAATTCTCCATTCGCGGTACTAACATTGTTCCTGTCTTTCAACAACATGTCCACCAAGGTAAAAACCAATCCTACATCCTCACCCGCACATGTATCGCACGCAAACAGGCACCATTTTTGTCCATTGCCCCTCCTATTAGCTCCTTACTATTCTATTCTTGGCAGCCCGGGCCCAGTGCCCTTTCGGACCAAATTAATTGTAGACCCGTTCTTCGTTGAGCAGAAGCTATTGCCGCCCTTTGGTAATGACGGATATGACCCACTTTACTATAATTATTATAAATGTGCCGAACAGAAGCCAGCAATGACCTAGGAAGAAAAGAAAAAAAACGTCCTTCAGGGCATTAATAATAATTATTGGATAAACTGCAGGTCATATGGCGTCGAACTTCCTGTTGAAGGGTTTCTCGGCAGCTCTTTGTAGGAAGCCGGGCTGACGGTGGCTCGGAGACTAACCCCGCGCCCTTAGGCATTAACATGCAGCCCTTTGAGGCCAATGAAGTGAAGCAGTCCCCAGTCTCTTCCAGCCCCTATAAAACATTGGGGAAAATAAAATGAACTGCAGCCTCAGACCGCATCTGATGAGTCTGGTTGTGGTTAGCTGAGGCCCCAGTTTGTGGAAACAGGGGCCGGCCTTCCACACAGGCCTTCTTGACACATCGACACCCCTTAATTAATTGTTTGGGTTTAACGACGCACCAACCGCCAAAGTTATAGGCGTCGCCTGTTTCGACACCCATAGATTTGGACTAAGGTAAAGTATGGCTTTTCGAGAATTTCCTGAGACCAGGAGTGTCCCCATAGGTGTTTTGCTGGAAGGAGGGGCAGATTGACAAGGCGATAAGCAAGGGGGATCAGGAGGCGAAGTTCGAATTTGATGGCGATCTTGAAGAATGGAAGCTCTTGAAGTTAAGAAGTTCGACGAGCCAAAGTGAGATTAGTTACGTCGATTCACACAGGTAGGTTGAAAAAGCGATCAGAACCCTACACAGGTCGCGTCCAAAATCTTTGGGAGAAGCATTAGTGACAAACACCTCCACACATACGGTGGCTTTTCAAGCACCGTCGTAATGGACGTGAAGTGATGAAGACTATGAAAGGAGACGGTAAGGATTAGGATGGATGAGGGTAGAGGAAGGTGGCATACTACCTTGAGGAAGTTGCCTGGTTTCACGATTTTGGGAATGGTCCTTTCCCCTATCCACCCTCAATTCCCATGCCTGAGACATAGATCTACTCACTAATATTGAGAAAAGTGTGCAGAGACCCAGCGACTGAGCAGAACACTCAACTCTCCGGTTTAAGACCCCCGCAGCAAAAATGGCGATACATGAGCGAAGGGGATACCTTCGGGAAAGGAAGCAAAACTCAACAGCGAGGAAATGCTTGACAGTAACAACATTGTAGGCCAAAAACATATTTTTAAGACAAGGTTATAAGAGTGGCGGATAAAAAAGGCTAGGGGGCTCATTCCCACCACCCTCCAAAATGTCCAAGTGCATGCAGTTGGTGGATAGCCGGAGGCTGTTCCGAGGCAATGGCGGGCAGGCTAGAGCCCCTAGCCCCCCTCCCACGAAATGAAATCCTGAATCCCTTACTGAGTCACAAGAATAGACAAAATCAAATATTGAGGATACCGCAGACGCTTTTCTACCGACACCTGTTTGTGCGTCTCCGGAATACCGCATGTTGACTACAGCGGTACCAACGTCAAAACCCCAAAATTACCTGATTAAAATTTGATAACAGAGTGCGAGCTACAGCAATTACCGTTCATTAGCGCGGCCCCATTAGTCACGGCCGAGTCAGCGGGCCCCGTTGGGAGGCCATACCACGGCCCAATTGTGTGAGAGGTGTCCAGTGCCCGCGCACGATATGACATCGACAGTACGGTGAGGGAGGTCAGGGAATCATGTGCAGGGAAGGATAAGATGGAGGTCCAGCCACTGGCCGATTGAGTGGTAGGTGGCAAAAAGACAGCCCCCACCACTGTTGTATGATTTTCTTTAAAAAAACAATTTTCACTATGTTTCGACCCCTTGCCTCCTCTCCTCGCTTATATACAACATAGGTCACTGGACGCAGCAATCACCCCTCCCCCCAGCTCCCTCACAAACTCCGAAAATACGTTTAGTGGTGCTACTGTCGCGGCGTTACGCAGGCTAGGTACCAGAATAGCAGCTTCCCGAAACGACGTTCAGAGAAACTGCAAGAAGCTTAGCATCTTGGGCTTTTAGGTCCAAAAACCTGACATTAAACTAAACCTTGGAGGCGAAGAAATGAATAAATATTTTGGATATTAAAACTCGAACACCTTCGTCCCATTTCCTCCACTCACCCCGACGGCTATCTTTTAATTTGCATTGTTATTGTTCTCATTAGCGTTTTCCTCAAGTCATGCTACCGACACATGCAAGGACTTTTGGTCACAACGCACACGGAACATTTCTCAACGATTTTCACACGTTCTGTGCCGCAAAACCACCCCATAAAATCTGACCACTTCCCACTAAGTCTTTAAACATCACGTCAGCCGCGTGTATTTCTACACTCAGTAAGTTGAGAGCACGACGGCGACGCCCGCTCTAACCCAGCCAATGTCGGCACTCACCACTGGCCCCGCCAGGCCGAGTCATCAGCATGGAAATTATACCCTGTCAAAGGTAAATGATAGGCTGACTGTGCCCAAGATTGATGACGTCATGCGTGATTTATGGCGCGAACGCCGGCGTTTGGCGCGGTTGGAAAAACAATGGCGTGCGGGCGGCGGGGAGAGAGAGAGAGAGAGAGAGAGAGAGAGAGAGAGAGAGAGAGAGAGAGAGGCCAGTATTGGTTTGGAAGGCAAATGTAAGAAAATTGCTTGCAGGCCTGCATGCAGGAGAGAGCAGAGTGAGGAGGGGGAATAAATGACCGGCAGTAAGAAGTAAATGTTATGTGTCCGTGGTGATAATTGTCTGCTGGATAGGAAACCAGCTTCTCCGGCTTCTTTGGTTAACCCGCAGGTGAACTGCAAACGACAGCAAAACCCGTCCTTAAATGCGAATTCCCACTATCTATTCATGCTTTCGCCCACTCTGGGAGTAATAAGGTATGTAAATACCTACAATGAATATTCCGACCAATAACTGGTGGAGGGTGTTATGCAAAGCACTTGGGTGTCTAACTCCATGAATGTAAGGCCAGGCTTCAGGTATAGGCAGATCCAGGATTTCCGATCGGAGGAGGGGGCGCCCGGTTAGGGATCCTCTCTGGCACCCGTTGGGACCAGAGAGGCGCTGATTTTGGATTGCACCAAATCACATTGTTGGGACCCGATACTTGCATCTTGGGAAGGGGGAGGGTGAAAGGGTTTTTAGGGGGCGTCACGAGCGTTTCATGGGGTGCCGAGGATTGATCCGAGGGGAGGGGGGCACGGGGCGCACGTGACCCCGGGATCCACCTGTGTGAAGCACCCCTTGTATACTCCCTGAGTGTGACGATGGTTCTGAGGTGATTACCTCACTGGATTTGCATGAAGACAGTGGAAGCTTCTGTGAAGGCTTACAAGTCAGCCTCAGGCCCCATCGATCTCGTGTTTTGACACTACTCTGTTGTGTGCTATTGTCCTGTCTTAACTAACCAGAAGCATGTTCCACGGTCCCAATCATTTGAGATTAACATATAACCATTTGGAATTTGGCTAAAAATATCCAGAATACGTGCAGAAAGATTGTGGTTTGTTGTCAAACTGTTTCCATATCGTACATAACTGCGTGATCAAAAATGGTGATGACATTGAAATTGGTCCCCTAAAATAAAAAACTGACGGTACGCTGTGATTTTTTCCAAACATAATCTCATTTTTCCTGAGATTCGCTCGTTGTTCTCAAAGCCGTACTCACCCGTCGCCATTTTCCACCTCAATCTGTGTTCACTGGACACCAGCTAACCCTTCTCCACCAATGATCGCTCTTCTTTTATTTTGAGAGACGTTCTCCACCATGATCGCTCGTCCGTTATTTGGAAAGACGTTTATCTCTTGTCCAGCGACGCCTTTGTACTGAGTGGCTGAGTGCACCTCCCTGCTTTTTTCCAAGTCATTGCAGTTCAGGCTTTTAAGATCGAAGCCTGACTGAAGTCATAAACAGACTTGTCGCGGAAACTCGAACCCCACCACCCGAACGCACAATCCCCGCATCGACTGGTGAATCTAGAGGCTAAAGTTTAACGTCCCACAAAGCACAGGGACGGCCGCCCCGCTCAAGTCACCCTCTCACCAATCAGTTGACAGCCTACCCACGTCGTGTAAATATTGAGCCCCGGAGCATCTCAGGGAGCTGATCCCAAGCTTTCACCGGCGCACCACCACTGCACGGTTTTCCGAGCGGGCCGGAGCCCAACGCTCTGTCATCTGAGCTCCTTACAGGGATAGGCCAGCTCGGGCGTTCACCACCACCAACGTCGCGTTCTCTCTCACTCACTACACCCGTGGGTTGAGGATGGCAGCACTGGGCCCTGCACGGGGTTCGCAGTCAGGTGACGAGATGGGAGGCATCCTCACGTGTCCAACCCTGAATAAGGCAGCGCAACACTCTTTTCGCACAAAGTAAAATCGCAGCTACATGTTACTCCCAAAGAAAACACTTACTTCCTAACGTGAAGCGTGTTCTACCAATTCCGGTGCGTAAAAGTATTCCGGGAAAATTATCCGACAACCACAAAGGAGTGGAGAGGCTGAGCCCCATCAAACTTTTCGAGAGAGGGGGGAGAGAGAGAGAGAGAAGAGAGAGAGAGAGAGAGAGAGAGAAAGAGAAAGAGAAGAGAGAGAGAGAGGGCGGCAGGGGCCCACCAAGGTTGCCAAGCGCTGATACGATGATGCTCACTTAAAGGGAATGTGGCACCTTTATATCGATATTTTACCTGAGATAGTGGCCGGTCACTAACCATAAGTGCTTCCGGCCAGATGATGTCACCCAGTATAACGTATGTTATGCTATGACGTCTTGGTTAGTTACTCAATGTTCAGGTCAAGGTCTCAGGTCAAGACAACTGGCCATGGGTCAAGGCCAATCCTCCTTTCCCCCTCAACTGTTGCTAGTGCTAGTTAAAACGATGCATCATACAGAGCATTAAATAGAACCTTTCCTCCACGAAGACTCTTATTTAAAGATTTCGGTGTATTCGTGACTTCTTCCGCATAATTATGGCATTTCGCAATTGGATCCACCAGGGCCCAGATTTGCATCAATACATACATATATTACCATGTACTCACAGATCCCTGAAGTAAAAACATGCAGCGTATCGATGATGCGATAAAACGTAAACAGATGAACGATGCCGGACAATCAAGCCGGGCCACAGAGCAACACAGAGCGGGTCAACACGCGCCGGCACCTTTTAACGTGATTGGCACCTTTATAACGTGATTTTAAATGAGATAACCAACACTGTAAAAAATTGTACACCGTTGGTGCAAGCACAGACGGCTAGCAAGTGTCAAGAAATCATAGAAGCACCATGTTGTCGGGATGTTCCGGGTCATGTGGTATGCTGGGTGCAATCTCTGCGCTTTAAAAGGCACAGCTACGCCTCATATATCTATCGGGAGTAAGGTCGCACCCTTCGCCCGACCCACATCAACGAAGATTCACCAGAGTGCAGGCGAGATCGTTTAAAAGTGCAACCTAACACGCTCGAGTTGTATTGTGAACTATTTTAATCGATCGCCTAAAAGCGAGGCGTGTAACGTTGCACTTTTTAAGGGTACAACGCGACACGGTTAGGATCACGCGCGCCGTCGGTTTTACTGCACGTGCATCACTTCCGCACGCGTCTCCCCACTTTGGTTCAGGACGCGACACAGAGCGGATGGGCTCTGAGCTATACCTACTACTATTGTTTTTTTCGATCGGAAATTGATTAGAGCTTAACAACACGAGCTCACACCCTGATATAGGGATTTCGTGTGCCGGATCATCGATTTATTTAGTGGAACTGCTTGGACTTAAGCCTTGGCGCCTTACTGAGCAAGAGAGCCCAGCACCACTGAGTAATTTTGCGCCTTTTACCTGCCAAGTGACCACGAGGACATTGGCAGGTATTCTGCCTTACCAAGAGGAGGAAATAAGGTAAGACAGCCTGAACCTACGGTACTTGACCACCAACACCATGGCGTTGCATGAAAATAATTGACTCTGAATTACCTACCTTCCCCAATTGTTTAGATCGTCTTACCAGGACGGTCTTCACCAGTAGCGGATCTAGATTGGTTATTTGAGGGTTGGAAATGGTCCCAAACCACGATAAACTTTTTTGAAGAAATTCGGGCAAATAGTGTGGTTTGCAGGGAGATTGCTGTTTTGCCTCCTCCCCCCCCTGGATCGGCCAGAGGTCATTACGGGTTTGAGTGTACGGGGGAGGGTGGGGCTCATGCACGTTTTGAAAAATAGCTTATAGAAAACTATGCTCTCCTCAGCAAACAAAAAAGTATTTTCGGGTGGGATATTAATTTTTTCTGCTTCTTTTCTACAAAGAGCGATCAAACATCTGGTGCACATGCTGCTTTGTGGCATTCCCGAAAAGCCTCAGCGCATACGCAGATCCAGGGGGGCATAGGGAGCACGTGAGAACTTCAAAAAATATGTACAACAAACTACAATATATTGGGAAGACCGGGTCTGGTTGCATCACGGATTGAATGCTGCTATGCAGTGCATTTTTCTCAAATTTTAACTGGGGACCGCAGAAGGAAAGGGGCAATATCAGGACTCAAAGGGGTATGTTTCATTAGTAGAAAGGGGACTTTTGGTTGCTCCTGTGCACAATAACTATCATGTTCGTTAAATATTTTTAGCGGAAAAGTAAAATACCCAATATTTAACTTTGCCACCACCTGGCCTTTCATGCACCTCTAGTGTATATAAGTAGCCTGCCCCAAGAGATCATTCTGCCTGCCCCGCAGCCAGGGCAGTTTGCAGCAGCTGCATGTGTATTTTCTTAAGATCACCATTGTCGTATACATCACGGCTAATGAAGGTCACTTTTATCCCCCAGCTGCCCTTACACTTCTTGGCATATCATACTTTGCCCAAAGTGTACGCGTTTCTCCCAATCTCCCCCCTCTACCTGAAATTCTGAACAAGCTGCCTGAAGCCAGCAAATTTACCAAAGGGTTGCCCTCACCAGATCTCGTCAAAACCTGTAATAGTTTGCAATCTATAATTTAAGCTGCCCCAACCACCTGATCAAGTCTCCTGACATATGCTGCAGATTGATTAAACGAACCAAAAATAGGGCACAGACACACACACACATTGATGGCATGCTGAGATGTTATGTTCAAACATAATGCTATTAGCTCTTTGCCCTCCCCCCAAGTTTAGATACTTAGCCCCTATCCTCATGACATTGTATGGGGATAAATGCTTTAGAAAAACCCTTTGCACCTTCCAGTGCTGGGTACGCAATCCAAAAATAAGTGGTTTGCTATCGCTATTCCACGATAGAAAAATGACGTTCCGCGATCGTGGAATATTTGTTATAAGTTTTAATCAAATTTCTGCAAATTTTTATTCCGCGATCTGTATTATGTTTGTGGTTGGAGTCCCTCAATATTCTGCATATCTATTTTACCTCACTTGTTCATTTATCTAAAAAAGGTCTTAATATAATAATTGGAATAGTACTGATTGCTAATTTTAGTCCTTCCTTGTTTCAGGTGGCAGCGCAAAGGCAAGAGGAGAGCCGAATTCCTCGGTACTTCATCAGAATTTTCCGCCCCGAAACCGCTTTGGGGCGGGAAAAGTGGCGCTATTCCTGTACCAGCACGTCTTTTGCCGGAAGGTTATCCAAGGTTTAGCGGTGGCTATTCAGGTCCATGTGGTGAAGCTGATGGAGATGATGAGGCCCAGTGATGATGATGATGATAATGATGAGGCCCAGAAGATGATGAGGCCCAGTGGAGGACATGCCACGAGGCCTGCGGTGCGGTGCAGAGGCCGAATAGCAGGACAGAAACGGGCCGGATACGTGTTTGGGTTATGTGATCGGTGTGGTTGGAGTATTTGCTTCGAGTTTGGTCGTAATATCGCTAATACAAGACTGCCGTTATTTGCAGCGTTACCTCCGAGTCGTTCCATGCAAGACAGTTTCAGAAAGGTCATGTAAAGGCCTGAAACAAAGCATACGGTTTTGGAAGTGCGCGTGATTGTACAACTCTTGCTTTCTACCAGGGAATGATATTTCATCTCCGAATTCAGAGGTTCGTTACATGTAACGAATTTTAGTTCTGCAGAACAAAAATTATGGTCGTTGCTGGAAACAGTACAGGTCAGCACTGGGAGTGTTACGTCATACTCTTGAGCGAGCACAAACGCACGAAAGGTATGATGATACACTTATAAGAAGCGCAGGGCAGTACTGGAGCAGTGCAACGGTACACTTCATAGGTTACCAGTAAAGTACGAAAGGTTTTACGATACATTGATAAGCAGAGCAAGCTAGCACTAGAGAAGTGCTACGCTACACTCTTTTCACCAACAGTAACGCACCAAAGGTGTTACAAGGCACGGTTAAGGGACGTCGTTACACTGGATACCAGTGCATGTTACACCTTTTAGGCGAACGTAAGCCCGTTTAAAACGTCCGTTCTCCCTCCACGCTTTAAAGGTGCGTTGTTGCACCAACGGTGTACAAATTTTTTACAGTGAAGTGGTAAAGCATGCAGGAAAACGCGGTACTCAATATATCATTTGTCTTGAAACTAAAAATGTCCGTGGAGAAAAGCTAAAAACCTACCTCAAATGTACCCAAAAAGTACCCGAGCCAGGCGGCCACAGTTGTCAGCTGTTGGTGTGATGACAGCGCTAACGCCACGGTGAGTAATCAGCCAATTGAAGCCCTTGAAGCCTATTGAATAAGGCAGTTGTTGCCAGATCATGACGTCATCCACAGGCAGATCTTTATTTTTCAGCCTAGAGTATTAAAAAAATATTGACCTCATTTTACATTTTTCTGGGAAATCATGGATGTTTTCATGATTTTCGGCTAAAAACACCTCTAATTACACTTAATCCCTGGATTCGAACAAGGTGCCACATTCCCTTTAAAGGGTATATAACACTAGAACGTCCCTTAGAAAATAAGAATTCGAATTTTGAAATGCGCACAGTAGTTCTCTGGTTATTAATCGCATGTTGATGTCTGGTGCAAAAAATCACCCAGATCTGACAACTTTTCACGCTGGCTTTTTGCCCCTACTTTTTCCATGCATACACCCTATGGCGTCTTGCGAGCGGGCACGGCAGACGGCCATTAACCACTTCTGCCAACTATGAAATGATGAGGCTGGAAGCACTACGCTAGAATCACAATGTTTGCAACATAAGAAAATTCCTATTGCTACTTTTTATAACTTCCCTGGCCTTTAAGCTCACTTAAATTTCGTATCAAGTCTACAAGATTAGTTAAACCTAACTACGGTGTGGCTCGGGCGTCATAGTTGTGATAAAGGTGGGAGCTTGATTTTCACTGAGCTTGTTGACAGAAAACAAGTAAAAAAAAACTGAAAAACGCCTTTAGCAACGGTTAGTTTCGTTTTACATTGTGAAAAGTTGACCTTAATCGAATTCTTTATGTGCAATCTTGGCCATTTTTTACTTCATTTTCATGGAAGAAGCTGGTTGGTGAAGACAATGAAGCTATTTGATCGTAACATTAAATCGCTCCCTCACAAAATTATCGTCGCAAGTTCTGCCAGCACTGTAGGATGTTGTTGAAGCTATGGGCGCATCTTCGGTTCACTCTTGCTAAATTTCCCGTCCCTCTTAGTCCTGACTTACTTCCGATAGTCAGCCACGACGGCCAATGTGTTCGGGAGACCAGATTCCGTCCTGGCGCTTTCTATGAAATCCTTGCTGAGTTTCATCGTTCTCTCAGATGCATCATCCACACAGGAGAGGCTCATTAAAAACTGTATTGAACTCAACATGCCTTGATGCTGGTTCCAAGTGTGAATATGCTCATACAGCTATACCAGCTGATGAAACTGCTGCCTCTGAAATAAGAGCCAGCTCTCTGGTCTTATGAAGCTTGCCGAGCTCGATCTGCTGCCATCATCAGGCCCGAGAGTGGCGTCATTAACAAATCCTGGGCCAGGGAAGGTGGGTTTACGTTCATGACAAAACGCGATGGGCCTTTCAGTTTTCATGAGCGCTTGGGCTACTTCCTCCTCCTCCTCTGAAACGTCATCGTCTGCAAGAGAGAAAACAGCAAGTGGTGGGGATAGGTAGTCAAGATACGTGTTCAAACCCTTGAGATAGTTGATTGCCGGTGCCGGTCCCATTTTTCTGTATTGACGCATTTCTTTAATGGTTTGGAGGTCATTTAAATAGTGTGGCGGCAGGTAGCGATGTCCTCATGAATTGCTATGCTTGATAGATCCCACAGAGTTCTGTCATTGTTTAAATTTCTTCTTTGGGCTTTGTATTGAACAGGCTGATTTGGCGCGATAGAATGTGCATGGCAAGGATGTATATGACCTTTTGCACCTGAAGTTATTAACAAATTGTTCATGGTTCGTTTTCGGAGCCAACAATGTTCAGCAATGCCAGATTCATGGAAAGGGCCGCATACGACCTAGCTCATTTGTCATTTGTCAAAACCAAGTCATGGACGAATTGTTCATGGTTCGCTTTCGAATCCAAAAAAGGGTCAGCAACGCCAGATCCATGCAAAGGGTCATATACTACCTGGCCATGCACCTTCGAAATATCAGTAAATACAGGATATTTCGCCGCGACCGCCCAAGCACCATGAACTTACCGAAAGGCCGAGGAGGTGTTGCAATTTTAGTGCGTGATGACTTGAACTGTGATCACCTGACAACGCCCACAACTGCCATCGCCGGCTCTAATGTTTAGAGAGTATTTGGACACTGGTAAGAGTCAACAATCAGACGTACCTTGTTGCATCTGTTTATCGAGTGCCAAGAAATAGTGTGAATCAACTGAATGCGGACATAGATGATCTGGAAAGTCAAATTCAGCACATGATCGCTAGATATCCCAGTGCGACTTTGCTCATCGCTAGTGATTTAAATTACTGTCTGCTCAAGACACAAGCTACCGAACATAAGCTTTGCCAAATGTTCAATGTTTACGGATTGCGTGTGACCAACAGTGTTAGCCCAACTTACCGTCCAGCAAGCAGTCTGTTAGACGTTGTGGCTACTAACCGCCCGGACTTGGTTCGCCGCTGCGGGGTTACCCGCTGTCATTACGGCACCCCACACGATTTTACTAGGGTGGTGATGGACTGCAGGAGGCAAACCCGCTCTGCTTCCACAGTGCGTGTTCAGCGGCGCTGTTTGGGTAGGGTAGATGCTGATGCTTTTAGCATGCACCTACAAATGACCGACTGGACACCGATGTTCGAGTGCCACGAGATTGACACTAAGTGGGAGATGTTTCGTTTAATATTTTTGCAGCAACTTGACCTAGTCGCGCCAGTTCGTAGTGTCAAAAGTAGAGTCCGCACATGTATGACAGCACCACTAAGTGCTCAAACACATCAGCTGATACAGCGCCGTGGCATCGCATTAGTCTGTAACGACAGGGATATATACAAGCAGATAAATAGAGAGTGCAGAGCAGCGATCCGTGCCGACACATACGCTTACTACCAACGTGAAATCAACGCAGGCGGCAAGCACCGACTTTGGCACATATTGAAACCTGTAATCGGACGTAAGAGGGCACAAGGGGGGACATTGAACGTTACACCCGATGTGTTGAACGACTATTATGTATCGATAGGCCCCATCACAGCGGCGAGTGTGCCAGCTCCCACTGCCGCTGTTCCGGTACGCTTACCGAGAGTATCCACCAGCTCATTCAAAGTGCGTCCCATTGAATTTCAGACTTTGCAAGCGACTGTGCAGACGATGAAAGCTTCCACATCCATAGGAAATGACGGGCTGAGCATTGCAATGTTCCAAAAATTATTTCCGGGTCTCGGCTATTCACTACTCGATTTAGTTAACACCAGTCTCACCACCGGCCAAATTCCTTCAGCATGGAAACATGCTTTGGTCACACCAATTCCCAAAGGCAAAGTTTCAGATGATCCGGCCCAAACCCGACCTATTTCCATTCTTCCGGCAATTATGAAATTAGTAGAACGTATTGTTCAGGTACAAACAATAGAATATCTGGAAACAAGTCATCCTTTTGGCGAATTCTCAGCACGGTTATCGAAAACTACATTCAGCAGAGACGGCACTACATGTAGTGACCGACCAGGTTCTCAGGGGAATGGATAGGGGTGAAATTTCTATTTTGGTCTTGTTGGATCTATCAAAATGCTTTGACGTTGTGCCCCATGACAAACTGCTAGAAAAGCTCACCCTTTACGGAATCGAAAATTAATGGTTCAAAAACTATCTCTCTGGTCACACTCAACAAGTTCATATTCGCACCGAAAACGGAAACGGAACAGTTCTCAAGTCGAAATCCAAAAACAATCGGCTCGGAATTTTCCAGGGGGAAGTTTGTCCTGCATTCTATACATGCTCTTTGCCAACGACCTCGGCCTTTATGTGCAGGACAACGTAACCGTAGTGCAGTTTGCCGACGATACCCAGGTACTCGTCACAGGACACAAAAATTACATCCAGGGACTTATTGAGCGGATGGAGTGCGCGCTCTCATCAATTTTCCAGTGGTTTTGCCACAATGGCATGAAGGTAAATGCCAATAAGACACAGATGGTTATCCTCGGAACTCCAGCAATGCTCAGAACGCTACCAATAATCTGCATTCAGTTTTGCGGAAAAACAATAAACGATTCCAAAGCCGTCAAAAATTTGGGCGTAATGATCGACAGACATCTTAGCTTTGAGGCACATATCAATTCGGTTTACAGTATATGCACGGGCATATTAATTGCTTTGAGCCACGCACAACATGTAATACCGAGACGTGCTATGTCAAGCATTGTACAGGCTTTAGTGCTATCCATAGTACGATACTGTCTGTCCGTGTATGGTGCGTGTGGTGCTACCCAGACCCGCCGCATACAGAAGGTTATCAACTTCTGCGCGCGTGTGACTAGCGGCCGTAGACGCAGTGATCACGTGGCGGATGTTATTCGTGAGTTGCGCTGGATGCGAGCTGATCAGCTAATCGAGTACCACACAGTCTGTGCGCTACACTCGGCTGTAACCACCGGCACGCCGGCGTACATGGCAGAAACCATCGGAGCAGCTGCCAATGTCGTTCACGAGCACGACACGCGCCGGTCGCAAAATCTCACCCTGCCACGAATTAGAACTGAAGCAGGCCGGAGAAGACTCAACTACCGAGGAGTTCAGATGCATAACGAGCTGAAAATCAAGGGGACTCTGCCATTTCGTGCCACAGTGAGAGCTATTTTATTGTCACGGTGATAAATTTTCTAACAAGTCATTCCATGGTTAGGTTTTTAACACGCGCATGACGGGCGGTACCCCCCCCTCGGTTTTCGAATAAAAAAAGGCCCCACGTCGTATACCTTTCATATTTTCAACTTTAAAATTTAAATAGTCATCTAGGTATACCAACAGGTCAATACACTCAAAAAATTTAAATATATAATACATAACTTATCTAATTAAACTATAACATAATTACCAGTTCTCAAAATATTTCTTATTTAATCATACCAAGCAGAAACATACCTTCTTTAATAAAAATATGGTTTTACTAATAACTATAACAATTATAAAGTTTATTTACTTCATTAATTTCTATTTAATATATATTTAATAATAACTATATAAATTATTATAAATAAAATATATAATTTCATTAAAGTTCAAGTTTTTCTCTATCTTTACTTTAATTAATAAAATTATTTAATTTATAACCATTTGATTTTTTCTCTTACCTAAAATACAAAAATGTTAAATATTTATAAAATCTAAACTTTCCGTTCAATTAGATCTTAGGGGCGGGTACCCGCCCTCGTCAATCCAAGGTGGCTCAGACCCCGTCAATCCTTTAAGTGTCTCCTACATTAGGGCTTTTATTTTTTTTCCAGGTATTTGTTTTAAAAAATTTATTTTTTTATGTCTCTAGCTTGTTATAGATTTCTTACAAATGCTAATACGGTTATTAGTCTTGTACCCACTTTTAGATTTCTTTAAACAACTTGACGTGTCGAGTGAAAAACCATGTTGAATGGATCTCAGACAAAATAAACTACTACTACTACTATCGAGCCAAATTAGCCTGTTTAATGCAGAACAAAAGGAAGAAATTGAGAAAATGGCAGGACTATGTGGGATATATCACGCACAGTTCTTCATGAGAACGTCGCTTCCTGCTGCCTCACCTTAAAATGACCTCCAAGCCATTCAAGAAATGCGTCAATACAGAAAAATGAGACCGGCACCGGCAAACAACTATCTCCAGAGTCTAAACAGGCATCTTGACTACCTGTCTCCACCACTTGCTGTTTTCTCTCTTGCAGACGATGACGTTTCAGAGAAGGAGAAGGAGGAAGTAGCCCAAGCGCTCATGAAAACCGAAAGACCTATCAAATTTTGTCCTGACGGGAAGCCCACCTTCCCTGGCCCAGGATTTGTTAATGACACCACTCTCTGGCCTGATGATGGCAGCAGATCGAGCTCGATGATGATTGGAGTTTTAGGGCACTGCAGCTGCAGAGGCTATACGTGCCCGATCGAGCTCGGCAAGCTTCATAAGACCAGAGAGCTGGCTCTTATTTCAGAGTTCGCAGGTTTATCAGCTGGGATAGCTATATGAGCATATCCACACTTGGAACCAGCATCAAGGCATGTTGAGTTCAAACAGTTTTTAATGAGCCTCTCCTGTGTGGATGATGCATCCGAGAGAACGATGAAACTCAGCAAGGATTTCATAGAAAGCGCCAGGACGGAATCTGGTCTCCAGAACACATTGGCCGTCGTGGCTGATTATCGGAAGTAATTCAGGACTAAGAGGGACGGGAAATTTAGCAAGAGTGAACCGAAGAAGATGCACCCATAGCTTCAACAACATCCTACAGTGCTGGCAGAACTTGCGACGATAATTTTGTGAGGGAGCGATTTAACGTTACGATCAAATAGCTTCATTGTCTTCACCAACCAGCTTCTTCCACAAAAATGAAGTAAAAAATGGCCAAGATTGCACATAAATAATTCGATTAAGGTCAACTTTTCACAATGTAAAACGAAACTAACCGTTGCTAAAGGTCTTTTTCAGCTGTTTTGTTTGCCTTGTTTTCTGTCAACAAGCACAGTGAAAATCAAGCTCCCACCTTTATCATAACTATGACGCCCGAGCCACACCGTAGTTAGGTTTAAATAATCTTGAAGACTTGATACGAAATTTAAGTGAGCCAAAAGGCCAGGGAGTTATAAAAAGTAGCAATAGGAATTTTCTTACGTTGCAAACATTGTGATTCTAGCGTAGTGCTTCCAGCCTCATCATCTCGCAGTTGGCAGAAGTGGTTAATGGCCGCCTGCCGTGCCCGCACGCAAGACGCCATAGGGTGTATGCATGGAAAAAGTAGGGGCAAAAAGCCGGCGTGAAAAGTTGTCGGATCTGGGTGATTTTTTTGGCACCAGACATCAATATACGATGAATAACCAGGAACTACCATGTGCATTTCAAAATTCGAGTTTTTTAAGGGACGACCTAATATAACAACTTTATAAAAGGATATGAAGTGATATCTTAATGACAGAGCGTACTGCAACAGGGGCAATTTCAGCCACTTGGTTAGGGTTTAGTTTGGGTTTGGCAAACCCAGATCAGTCTGGGGCTCTAAAAAAGGTTGAACTTCGATGCGACGGCTGGCGGGATTTTACTGGTTATTCTTTATTCAAGTCAGTTGCACCTAGGAAACCTCTTTGCAAGAACGCACCTGTGATGTCCCGAGCGCGCCAGAAAACAAACATGTACCTATGATGAATTTAAACCAATCGCGCTCGAAAGTGGAAGAGGCCCTCATAGGAAATTTATTTTGCCTTCAAAAACGTACCCGCCAGATAAAAGCGATTAAGAATATTTATTTTAGCCGTCGATCCGTTCTCCGCCCGATTACATATTATGAACCATTAGTTTATTTTGAAGAGATAAAAAAACGTTTGGTCACTTCACTTCGGGGGGGGTGAGATCATGACCAGATTGCCCCCTAAGCCGCCCCTGTACTGGGAACACCCAGATTTTCAAACCTCAAATACCTAAGAAAGCCGAAAATAATACAAGGCTTCTTCATCTGTCTCAGTTTGCGAAGAAACATGTATTGGGAGAGGTAATCCACCCCGTCGATTCCAAACTCAATTACCGCCCCCCCCTTACCCTGCCGTCTCAAAGCTGTCCTCAGTTTTAACGCCCATGGGGGGGGCGGGGCTTAGAAGTATATCATTGCATTTGAAATAAAGAAGCGCTGTTTTCCGTAAAAGGTAAATTTTGAGTGAAACGAACCTGAAGCCAGAGTTTTCGGTCAGCTGTACACGACTGATAGCTCAGTGCAAATAAAATGAAGGTGTTTTAGTGTGATATCTTTACAGCACCTTCAGTAAGGTGCAGATATCACTCCTCCCTCCAGTGGCGGATTTAGCCGCTCGGTTGGGGGAGGGAGCAAGCCAAAGTCGAAAAGCGAAAAAACAAAATTAAAAAATAAAATAAGAAATAAAGCATCACGGGTGAGAGATATGGACCGAGATGCTTGCTTTTACTATCCAAAACCAAATGTTAACACTGAAATTAACTGGTTCCGTTTGAAGTTGAGAAATGAAGTACCAATCGCTTATAAACCAAAAAGGAATTGGGGCAAATAGGACGTCAGAACACCACGGAACAGTGGCGGGTACAGGGGAGAGGGGGTAGGGTACTCAAGCCCCCAAATGTCAGAGTGCCTATAGTTAACGCATAGCCAAAGGCTGTTCCGAGGCAATGGTGGGGAGAGGTTCAGGCCCCCTACCTAGCCCCCCTTCTAACAAAATCCTGGATCCGCCACTGCGGCTGGACTCGGGACCCACAGTGTCAGGCTATCGCACTTCATCCGTGGCATGCCAAGCCTGCAATGTCCTTTAATGGGCGGACTAATGGACCATTATTCCCGACAATGGAGCGTCATGGTGCAGCAGGCGGCCACTCTGACGTCATCGCGAACTATCCGACGTCATTGTTAGCCTGAGATTGGTAGTGTCAAACTTAGTTAAGCGTGGTGCTGTCCAGTTCCACGGATTTAGGCTGCTCAGAATTGGCCCTGACACCAATGGCATTGAATGCCGAGCCGGTCGTTCCGCTACTGCGTCCGCGTCTCCGCTTCTCCGCTACTTCCAGACTCTCAAAATAATAGTCATATGCAGATCCACAATTTCCAATCGGGGGGGGCACTTTCCCGGGGGGAGCGCCATCCGGACCAGGGGGTGCCACTTTTGACCGGCAAAGGCTATCAGGAGGGTGCAAAATCCCATCGGTGGGCGTTGATTTTTGCATCCTGGGGAGAGGTGGGGTGGAAAGCGACATTTCAGGGAGCATCATCAACCTTTTAGGGGGCACGATGACCATTTCAGGGGCACCCAGGGTCAATGGGGGGCACGTGCCCCCTTCCCAGATCCGCGTATGATAATAGCGGAGTAACGGAAACGGATTCGATGACCAAAATGAGGCCGAGTGACGGGAAGTGGACTCAAAATAATGCAAAGTCGCTACCACAACAAATAGCCCGTTAAGGAGATCACAATCCAAAGTAATATTATATGCAAATTGAGAGAAATGTTTTTCTCTAGTACAGAAACACATGGATGTTCAAACAAATTTGTATCCTGTGGGTCTTTGTTTGGGCATCTTGGAAAGTTTTGCAAGCAACATACACACAAAAACTGACTTTCCATCAGTGTTTTTGAAAAGAAGGAAAATTACTTGGGGCAGTTCTTTAGTAGCCGCATTATAAAATTGCCTATGTTTACAGCCTACTTATTATGTTTGCGCTTATGTGGGCGCCTAGTTTGACTCTCTTCACAGGAAGATGTACTCTTGAAATTTTCGTCAGCGTCCGCCAGTGTGCCTATATCCACAAAGTTTTCAAATCAGCAGCACACTGAAGACTGGTGCAGCTGTGAAGGCACTGCACCATAGGAGAATCCACGGGCTCCACTGGAAGGAGGCACTTTGGCCAGGGGCGCCTTGAGTACGAACGGGGCGCCTATTTTGGTCTGGCGGAGGAGCCGTTTTTTAAAGGGAATGTGGCACCTTGGTCGAATCCCGGAATTTGTTGCAATTGGGCGTATTTTTAGCCGAAAATCATGAAAATGTATATTACTTTTTTCTGAAAAATGTATCATAAGCTCAATATTTTGATATGTCAAATGCTCCTCTCGGGTAAGAAATAAACCCACGCCTTTGGATGACGTCGTGATCTGGCAACTACTATCATATTCAGCAGGCTTCAATAGGCTGACTACTCAACGTGACGTCAGCATAACTTCACGTCAATAGCTGACAACTGTGGCCGGTTCCTTGGATACATTTTGGGTATATTTAAGGTTGGTTTTTAGTTTTTCTCTACGGAAATTTGAGTTTCAAGATAAATAATATCTTGAGCACCGGGTTTTCCGGCATGCTTTACAACTTGGCCCTCTCAGTTAAAATCACGTTATGAAGGTGCCACATTGCCTTTGATGTGACTGATCCGAGAGGCATGACATCGGACCATGGCGGCGCTCCCGACGCCATCTCCTGGGGGAAACAACGTTTCAGGGGAAGCCAGCGCGGTTCCAGTGGGCGCCGATGGGATCAATGCATAGACTGATCCAGGGGGAAAGGGGTCACCTTCACCCCCTGATGGACTCTGGGGCTCGCCTGAAATAGTTACGGTGATGACACCAGGATGCAGGTATCGGGGCCCCACGACAATAGGATTAGCGCCCTTCTGATAAGCTTTGCCGTCCAAAAAAGTGGCGCCCCTGCCCCGGGTGGCGCCCCCCCGATGAACAGTCCTGGATCCGTCTACGGGTCGATGAGGGCAAGTGTACCCCCATTGCTCCCTGAATCCACCTATGCACTGCACTGCACGTGACCCCTTCACTGGTGCAATGCCACCCCGTAGCCGGCATTGCATGTTGCAGTGACGTTCGATTCGAGTCAGCTGATAAGTCAGTGGCAGAGGGCTGAGCTCCGGCTCGGCCCACCCAGAGACTCGGGCGTTATTTCGGCGGTTCATGGGTGGTCTGTTGGAAACGGGGCACTGGATGACGATGGATGGGACCGTACATCACCAGCAGGGCCCAGATGGCTGCAGCGGCCGGCTCAAATTTGAGAGGGCGCTCTTTGTCACTGACTCTAAGTCATCGTTCTGTGACTCTAAGCCATCGTTCTGACGCATCGTGCCGAAATAGCTCAGTTGGGAGAGCGTTAGACTGAAGATCTAAAGGTCCCCGGTTCGATCCCGGGTTTCGGCAGGGAGGTGCACCCACCCATTTGTTTCCTCTTCTTTCTCACACTGTCGGCATCCCACTTGCTCCTTCCCATACTCTTTCCTCTCCACCATGTGCCGAAAAACCTCAGATGGGAGAGCGTTAAGAACATCTAATGATCTAGAAGATAGATCTGAAGATCTAAAGGTCGTCGGTTCGATCCCGGGTTGCGGCAGGGGGCTACGTTAACACAATTGTTTTCTCAGCTTTCTCCAACTAGTAGCATGTCACTTGTTCCTGCCCATGTTTTTTTAATCTCCATCACGTGCCGTAAAAACTCAGTTGGGAGAGCGTTAGACAGTGGACCAGGGCCCGTTTTGACCCTGATTTTCAGGATGGGAAGGTGTTTGTGGTCACAGCGCCCTCCAGAAAGGTCGATGGCGCCCCCAAAAATGTCACTCACCCCAGGATGCGAGCATCGGCGCCCCTACGAATCATGATTGGACTCTGCGCCCGCCTGATTTTCCGTCCAAAAGTGGCCCCCCCCCTGGTGAAGATTGCACCCCCGACCATGTACCCCCTTTCCCCCATCGGCGATCCTGGATCCACAAATGAAGGAGTACAAGACACTACAGATGGGATGGTACAGTAACTGAAACTTTTTCATTAACAATACAAGGTTAGATGCAGATTAACAATGCAAGGTTACGTGCACCTGATGCAGAGGCAATGATGTTTTCTATACACGTGTTGCACTCAGATGAATTTTGAGATTAGTTTTTTTCTTGGTATATTATTTTTCATGCTTCCAGTTCCTTTCTCATCACGTTCCACATTTATGAGAAGATCCAATACCTTTGCACTCGCACCACTGGCGGAAATCTGGAGGCGGGGGGGCACCGGGGCACGGTGACCCCCGCCTTAAATAAAAAAATTTGTACACCTACCATATGGCCCTAACTGTAAAGGAATGAGTTGAAAAGCCCCAGCTGCCCCCTTCAATTCGGACGTTCCGCCGTCACTGCTTAGTACTAGCGCTCGGCAGAAATAGAGGGCAATATCCGGATCATCAAACAAAAGTCGACTTTACCAGACAGATGCCTGTGAACACTGAGAGGAAATCGAGTGACGGACCTGGGATTACGTGAGCCCCTCCCCGGTCGGCAATCCTGGATCCGCCTATGGCTGAACCACACAGTCTTAACTTAACTCACAGTCTTATCTTAACGGGGTTTAAATCGCCTTTGGCGCCTGACATGAGTGCCAGTATCCAAAGAGGATAACCATACAAGGGTGTGGATTTACATATATGTTGTTTTTAGCTGCCCGGGCAACCCCCCCTAAGACGTTGATGTCATATTAAAATATTCCATCAATTTTTGCGTGCCTAATTTCAAAGATTGTGAATAGGTTTTGTGCTACTCAACAGATATGTGAAAAAGCTGATTTATGCTCTTTATTGACACTGTTTGAAACTTGGGCACCCGCAATCATTTTCAAAAAGATTCGCCCCTGCCACACGGAACTAAGGAGGTCGACCACACCCTCCTCCCTCCCTCCCCTTGGATCCATATCTGCGCTTAACTGAGAAAACAGGCAATGCCTGTCACACTCAGCTGCCGCGTATGACAAACAAGACGGCATGGACTGTACGGTTCAATCAGCTGTGACACTTCTAACTGCGTGCCGTGTGACCTCCCTCCGACAGTGTGACCTCCCTCCGACAGAATGACCTCCCTCCGACAGTGTGCACCGGCCATGTGACTCCCTCCGACAGTGTACTACCCGTGTGACCTCCCTCCGACAGTGTGGACCGGCCATGTGACCTCCCTCCGACAGTGTGTGCCGGCCATGTGACCTCCCTCCGACAGTGTACTGGCCGTGTGACTCCCTCCTCCGACAGTGTACTGCCCGTGTGACCTCCCTCCGACAGTGTACTAGCCGTGTGACCTCCACTCCGACAGTGTGACCTGCCTCCGACAGTGTGTGCCGGCCGTGTGACCTCCCTCCGACAGTGTGTGCCGGCCGTGTGACCTCCCTCCGACAGTGTGTGCCGGCCGTGTGACCTCCCTCCGACAGTGTGCCGGCCGTGTGACCTCCCTCCGACAGTGTGTGCCGGCCGTGTGACCTCCCTCCGACAGTGTGACCTCCCTCCGACAGTGTGTGCCGGCCGTGTGACCTCCCTCCGACAGTGTGTGCCGGCCGTGTTATCTCCCTCCGACAGTGTGACCTCCCTCCGACAGTGTGTGCCGGCCGTGTGACCTCCCTCCGACAGTGTGTGCCGGCCGTGTGACCTCCCTCCGACAGTGTGTGCCGGCCGTGTGACGTCCCTCCGACAGTGTGTGCCGGCCGTGTGACCTCCCTCCGACAGTGTGACCTCCCTCCGACAGTGTGTGCCGACCGTGTGACCTCCCTCCGACAGTGTGTACTGCCCGTGTGACCTCCCTCCGACAGTGTGTACTGCCCATGTGACCTCCCTCCGACAGTGTGTGCCGGCCGTGTGACGTCCCTCCGACAGTGTGTGCCGGCCGTGTGACCTCCCTCCGACAGTGTGACCTCCCTCCGACAGTGTGTGCCGACCGTGTGACCTCCCTCCGACAGTGTGTACTGCCCATGTGACCTCCCTCCGACAGTGTGTACTGCCCGTGTGACCTCCCCTCCGACAGTGTGTACTGCCCGTGTGACCTCCCTCCGACAGTGTGTGCCGGCCGTGTGACCTCCCTCCGACAGTGTGTACTGCCCATGTGACCTCCCTCCGACAGTGTACTGCCCGTGTGACCTCCCTCCGACAGTGTGTGCCGGCCGTGTGACCTCCCTCCGACAGTGTGTGCTGGCCGTGTGACCTCCCTCCGACAGTGTGACCTCCCTCCGACAGTGTGTACTGCCCATGTGACCTCCCTCCGACAGTGTGCCCCGGCCGTGTGACCTCCCTCCGACAGTGTGTGCCGCCCGTGTGACCTCCCTCCGACAGTGTGTACTGCCCGTGTTACCTCCCTCCGACAGTGTGTGCTGGCCATGTGACCTCCCTCCGACAGTGTACTGCCCGTGTGACCTCCCTCCGACAGTGTGTGCCGGCCATGTGACCTCCCTCCGACAGTGTGTACTGGCCGTGTGACCTCCCTCCGACAGTGTACTGGCTGTGTGACCTCCCTCCGACAGTGTGAGCCGGCCGTGTTAACCTCCCTCCGACAGTGTGTGCCGGCTGTGTGACCTTCCTCCGACAGTGTGTGCCAGCCGTGTGACGTCCCTCCGACAGTGTGTGCCGGCCGTGTGACCTCCCTCCGACAGTGTGTGCCGGCCGTGTTATCTCCGTCCGACAGTGTGTGCCGGCCGTGTGACGTCCCTCCGACAGTGTGTGCCGGCCGTGTGACCTCCCTCCGAGTGTGTGCTGGCCGTGTGACGTCCCTCCGACAGTGTGTGCCGGCCGTGTGACCTCCCTCCGACAGTGTGTACTGCCCTGTGACCTCCCTCCGACAGTGTGTGCCGGCCGTGTGACGTCCCTCCGACAGTGTGTGCCGGCCGTGTGACCTCCCTCCGACAGTGTGAGGACCTCCCTCCGACAGTGTGAGCCGGCCGTGTGACCTCCCTCCGACAGTGTGTGCCGGCCGTGTTATCTCCCTCCGACAGTGTGGCCCCATGTGACCTCCCTCCGACAGTGTGTACTGCCCGTGTGACCTCCCTCCGACAGTGTGTACTGCCCATGTGACCTCCCTCCGACAGTGTGTACTGCCCGTGTTATCTCCCTCCGACAGTGTGTGCCGGCCGTGTGACCTCCCTCCGACAGTGTGTGCCGGCCGTGTGACCTCCCTCCGACAGTGTGTACTGCCCATGTGACCTCCCTCCGACAGTGTACTGCCCGTGTGACCTCCCCTCCGACAGTGTGTGCCGGCCGTGTGACGTCCCTCCGACAGTGTGTGCCGGCCGTGTGACCTCCCTCCGACAGTGGGTGCTGGCCGTGTGACCTCCCTCCGACAGTGTGACCTCCCTCCGACAGTGTGTACTGCCCATGTGACCTCCCTCCGACAGTGTGTACTGCCCGTGTTATCTCCCTCCGACAGTGTGTGCCGGCCGTGTGACCTCCTTCCGACAGTGTGTGCCGGCCGTGTGACGTCCCTCCGACAGTGTGTGCCGGCCGTGTGACAGTCGGAAAGTTGGAGGAAGTTTTCAGCCGGCGGGACGGGGGACCGCCGGGGCCTGTCGCTCGCGTGACGTTTGTGTGGCCAAGTTGTCAGCGTCGGCACTTTGAAGTGGGCGGGCCTGGCGTCTGCGGGCGCGTGTGAAGTCGAACAATATTTGAGCAAGAGCTTCGCGCTGTGAAGTTGGACAGTTAGAAGCAAATATCGAACTTTCTTCCGTTATGAATTCAAATGTTATTTGCCTGGTGCAAACGGCCTGACTGAGGAGTGTGTCACGACCAAGAACATTCAAATTAAAGGGAATATGGCACCTGGTGCAATTGCAGACTACAGTGGTGTAGGAGGCAACGCTTATTAAAAACAGTGTATATGGCCTTATTTTTGCTGAAAAGACCAAACCGCCTAGTAGTTAGTTTTATTTAATTGTTTAATAGATGGAAAAAAATTACAGCGCGTGACGTGAAATGACAAACGATTTGGTAAAGGTTAGTGCTAGATTAAACCTCTTTGATTTGCACCAGAACTGAAAAGGAATAAAAATAAGGCGTGGCAAGAAAAGGAACGAATTCACACTGGTCGATTTCCAATTTTTATATATTTGAACATATCTCAGGCTGCAAACTAGTCATTAAATAACGTTATGCGAACTTAAGTCGCCAGTATAGATGGCACGTTTAGCACGTAGGTTCTACAGGGGTCAAATCGATAAATATTTGTCGGTGTCACGAGCCTGAGCGTTACGTCACGTTTCCAGGTGTAATTAATTCCCCATGACCACGGGGGAGGAGGGGTCGGTTGGCGGTGAATTTTTACCTTATTTCCTGGCAAACGGCAAATTCAGGGGCATATGAAATTTCGATCAAACGATTTCTCAGCATGCTCTATCACATGGCTATCTCAGTTCAAATTCCATGATGAAGGCGAAACATTCCTTTATATTTGGTAAAAATCAAAAGTTCTCCCGGCAAATCCAGGTCAATCTGTTGTCACATCATCAATGGCGCATCAAGACAACATTGGGGGAGGGCTAGAGGCTGGAGCCTCCCCGCCATTGCCTCGGATAGCCTCCGGCTATGTATTGGCTGCAGGTACTCTGACATTGGGGGGGTGAGCCCCTAGCACCCCTTGCATCGGCCACAGCACATCGGGATTATCAACGCAAATTCAGAATATACCAACTCAGTCGAAAAAAACAACTGAGCCGCAATCCATACCCCGGTAGAAATCAGCCGAGTTCTCTGGCCAGTCCAATCAAACCCGCCCATGGATCGGAGTCATTGTCCAATATACGTGCAAGAGAACTTAACTTCCTACAGACATTCTCTTCTCTGGCACGTGTCGTCAACCTAAATCTCTAACTGTTTTTTTTAGCTTGGACAATTGTCCATTTATGGCCATTGTTTCGGCTTGCAGTCTCAACAATTAACTCGTCACGAGCCCAAAATAAATAAAAGCTCAAGCGCACACTCTTGGTGAAGTTGGTGGGTAAGAGCACGCAGAAGGGCCGGCGGGGACTTCAATGGTGTTCTAATGTGCATTCTTATAGGCTGTGTCACAAAAAAGGTCTCTCGCCAGGTTGTATGATTTTATATCGCCCTTCCGTACAGCACTCATGCTGCAAAGTTTTTCAAATATTGTCTCTGCATTCTATCCCGAGAGAAAGAAACCCCCCATACGTTAAGCATGCGTACTCGTGCATGACGGTCCTCAGTGCACTATTAATGGTCATGTTCAACTCGGAAGTCTTGATAAAAATGTTGACAGATATTTGATGTGGGTCCCAATCTTGAGGCACAAACTCTAGCTCAGATGTATTTCTGATGGAAAACGGTCAACGATGATTAAACGATGATTATTCCTAACTGGAGCAATATCTTAAAGTTTTCCTGGTAAAGAAATGCAGCACTAAGGGCACCAAAAAAGCTTGTTTTTCTCTCTTTCCCCGCAGAAAGAGCAGAAGCACACTAAGAATGTTTGAGCCACCAAGCCCTTGGCATAGCTTGTCTATATAGACAAGCTATATGGACAAGCCTTGGTATATACCAAGGCTCTTAACATATCAGTGGCTGCTAAGCATCCAAAACAGCTGCTGCGTGGGTGCTCTTACCTTATCCGAATTTCCCCCACTTACCCCAGATTTTCAGGTTTCGTGACACGTGACATCGTGAAAAGCCCCATGAGTGTGAATCACAGAGGAATGCATCTCAACAGAACCTGAATCGAGGCCTATCCCATTATCATAGTTACCTTTCTCGAAATGACATAGCAAGGTCGTAAATAGTTCGTTCGAATAGTTACCCTTCATACATCTGCTCCATTACCTTTATGCTTACCCCTTTATTTTTACAACGCAGTTTTATACCGGCAAAGCTTTGGCCAAAGAACATTCCAATACCCATGCAAGGAACATTTAACAATTACACATCATGAAATCCTGACGCTTAAGAAAAACATACTTACGTACCCGAAAGGCATGTTAGCATGTCATTGCACTGGCGTACTGGCCTAGCGATCGATACATATGTTACAGTTATTGCGCAAAATACGTTATTTTGAAAACTAACTAGTTCCGTCGCTACTTCCCTGAGCAGTCAGTGAGAAGAATGAGCTTGCAAACACCGCGATTAGTCTGTAAAATAACGAGATAATGTTCTGATTCCCTGACAAGACGAGGGAGTTCACAGCTATAAAATTTGAGGAATCACTGCTGAAGTTGCAAACTAATTCGGTAATTTGCAAATTAGCCAGCTAAGCTACAATATACCTGACTTTTTACTCATGCTGCATCTGACAACGAACATCTGGAAGTTCTTACTGCTGTCTGCTCGGCAGAACGTGACCTACATGCTCTGCTCTGGGCGTATCGGGTAAACAGTAACATTATCAGGTTAGGAATTGTTCAGTTAAACTTGTCAAGGAGGGCATTCAATCAGACTTGGCCCCTACGGATTTGTGGGTGTGTGAAGGCTATATACAGGAAATTTCTAACAAAGCAAGTACCACTCTAATCTCTGAAAAAGTGAGCGTCAGGGTCCTCTTCTCCCAAAACTACCCCCGGAGAGCGCCTACGCCGCGGGATATAATTTTAGGCAATTCTGTCTCCACACTGTGTAACGACGACCCATACAAAGAACTGCCACTTCCAGTCCCGTCTGATTATGTAAGCGATCTGTATCTGGTAGCCATTTGAAAATCACCGTGGCAAAGTTAACAAGCAAAAATCGTCAGGATCGGGCTGCCAGCAGTGTAATTAGTTATCCAGCAGGTGAGAGAGGTCCGCCGCACTGCACGGAACAGCGTCCGCCGTCAGCTGCAGCTGCTGATGCCCGCCACCAGAGGCGCCACTGGCGGGTGTAGGGCTGGGAGACGTTTGTCAGGGCAGGACTTGAGCCAAGCATGGCGACAAATTAAATAAAGCCACATATAAAAAATTGTTGTTTTCCTGAACAAAATCTTCCAGAATTGGTTAAAGTGGGTACAACTTGGCCATGGCCAGACTGGTCAACTTTGAGGGCCATGGCCAGATTTGTCTCTTGATCTGCCCCTGCCATTTTCCGATATATTTTATTTTTCTTTCTTTGCAGTTTATTTATGTGCTCAACTCGAAGTGCCTGCGGTAAATGGGTGTGGAAGGCTGCTCAGGGAGGAAAAGCAGCCGCATGTTTGCATTAATATTATGTTTGGTTCGTTTTGCTAACTATCTACCGACAACTGAGTCTTCTCAGAAGCATATTTACAAGCCTCCCTTGGCAAATGAGACAAGAGTGGCGACTTAAAGCTAGCTGAGCGCCTCGTGATGTAGGAATGGGGGGCGCCGAGTGATTTTAAGTCTGAGACAGCGTCTCCCACCACCAAGTTGGAAACTCGCGGTGTCACGACAAGCGTGAGTAAACGACCACCTGAATACGCCACTGTGCCGAATACGAACCAGAGCCACAGCCTAACCCTAAAGCATCGCCCATGCCGCTTATTAATGCCATTTGCCTGTCTGCCACAAAGCAATTATGCGGCTTTACAAAGTACCGACTGCTCAGGTCATATGGCGCCGCCAACTCTCACCATGTTGAAGAGGTATTGGTAGGCAGTGACGGCGAAACGTCCAAATTTAAGGGGAGGACACCATGGGCTTTTCAACCCATTTCTTTCCAGCCAACGCCTTCAGGTTAGTATAAAAATTTACGATTTAAGGGGGCACCGCGCCCCGGTGCCCCCCAGCTCCACCACCAGTGTTAGTAGGATCGGAAAGACATTCAGAAAGCCCTCCCAGGATGTGAACCCGAGTCAGAAGCGTGGAAGCCTGACGCCTTCTGCATCCCCGGCAGCCGCTCTACATACATCCAGCATTACTCTCCTGGACAGAGTCTGATCGGCACCGACAAGTCCAAACAGGTCAAAAGGTGCATTGGAACCCCTCCTTAAGCGCGCAGTAACAAACACATCATCCCATATTTTGTTTCCAGCCGCGGCGCCCGTGATCAAAGACCGAGGGACCGAGCGTGCCACCCTGCGGCACCCCAGCGCGACACTGATCCATCACGCTATCAAAGGCCTTTGGAGAGTCGAGCCGACCCGCGGCGCGCCGCCATGTTTATGTGAGACACATGCGGCGCGGACGGTCGTAACACGGCGTGGGGTTGACGTGGCGCGCCGTGACGATTTATGGCGCACCCTGTGCCGCCACAGACGCGGCGCCGCGGCAGTGGTGGCGCCGCCACGGTATGTGCACTTTTACTGGGGCTCCACTATCGTCGACCAGAGAGGGAGAGCCTCAGGAGAACCGATGATAATATCGACTAGTGCTCTCGGTTTCCTTCGGATGTGTCAAGAGAAAAGGTGTTCCGCTCGATACGCTTCAAACTCACCTCCAGCCCCTCTCTCCTACTCCTACTCCTACTCCTACTCTCTCTCTCTCTCTCTCTCTCTCTCTCTCTCTCTCTCTCTCTCTCTCTCTCTCTCTCTCTCTCTCTCTCTCTCTCTCTCTCTCTCTCTCTCTCTCTCTCTCTCTCTATCTGGCATATGCCCTCCATCCCTCAGGTTGTCGCTGATAAAACAAAATAAAACACCATGTCATGATTTTCGGGCCTTTCACCTCAAACCAGCGGCCTAAATCCGACTCTGCTCTATTCCCCTTCCTGCCCAACCCCTCTCTCTCTCTCTCCAATCTTTTAACACTTTACATCGCTGATAAATCCGGAACCTCGATAATTACCTCATCTTCACCATAGGGTCATCCATCAATCCAGCTGTCAATTAATCTGTCAGCTGGCTTGTCAGAGCGTCAGTCAGCTGTTTACCGCCGCGTCGTCTGTTTGTCAATCGCAGGCGGTGCGTCGCCGACGTCGCTGATGCGCCGATAACGTCGAAAGTGACGCACGTCCCCCGCAGGCACTGACGACCGCCGATGGGCGCCGTGTTGAGATGCCGTGGGCGGCAGACGAGATATGGGAAGTATGGACCAGGTAGAAAGGGGGATAGTTGCAAGGGCGTTGTCACAGCTCTTCTACTAGTGGGGGAGGGGAGAAGAATCCACTCTGCAACGACCAGAGGTGGGGAGAGGGCGAGTAGGGTGTTATCGATTCAGTCCACCTACATCCAACTAACTACCATTCTTTACTCGCGAGAGAAAATATTGGGATTACCGACCGGGAGAGGAGATTTTGGGGAAACGTCCCCTAGCTCACCGACTGTGGGACGCAGGGGCGTAGCCCAGGGGGGCAGGGACAGCCGCCCTCCCCTGAGGAGCCCCCTGAGACACGATTCTGTAACAAGCAGGGCTCTTTTTACCCATCAGGGCCCTTTTGGCGCTGTCGCAGGAGCCCTTTTCGGGGCGTCGCCCCCGCCCCCCTGAGCGAAATCCTGGCTAAGCCCCTGATTTCAGATAGGTTTTTAGCTTTTCTCCACGGAAATTTTTAGTTTCATGACAAATGATGTATTGATTACCGGTCATTCCGGCATGCCTTACAACTTGACTATCCAGTTAAATCCCTATAAAGGTGCCACATTCCCTTTAAAAACGGGAACAGCTTTACGCAGCCCCCTATGACTAACCCCTCAAGAAGTATGTGTACCCAAACTTCGACCATTCCATCATTCGGTCTGCCCCTGTCCCACCACAGAATTCGTAGCGACGTCATTGCCTAAACAAAATTAGAGCAACAACCCATTTATCTTCCCTTCTAACTGGGTTGCCGCGGGACCGCGGTAACCTTTTAACGCTCTCCAATAAAGTCCAGGGGACAGCACAAACAGGCGATAAGCCAGTCCTCGTAGCTGAAACAACTATAGCACATGCTCCTCCCCCACCCCACGCTGCCACATCGTGTGAAAAATATACCCATCATCAACATTCCAGCCCCGCCGCGCCGCCGCTGACGACGCGGCGTTCGAGGCGCGGCCCTGGCGCGCGCGGGGCGCCCCGACGGCAGGGGGCGGAGGGAGGGGAGTAAACCGATCACTTTTTTGTTGGGGTCTGGATACCTGCCCCCGCAAGTTTCATAGAAGGGCAGACAACGCTGCGACGTTTTTGGTGGTGGTAAAATAAATAAATTCCGGGAAATGCTCGTTCTGAACTGAAGTGATTATGAATGAGTTTGGCAAGCACGGTTCCAGGGAATCCCTTGACCAAGTATGACTTGTCTTCGAATGTTTTCTAACATTGTTTTGTATAACAGCCACTGTCTGATAAGACGGCTGTTCTGGTTAGTTCTGGTCACCACACTTTCTGCCATGCCTGATCCCACCACAGCCTTCCGACCATCCCTACACTGTGTAGATGGGAGACCCGTACACCGCCCGACAATATCCTTAATCATGTTTCCTGAGGGGAGCATTGTTTGGGGTGTCGCTCGTTTTTCCCGCCTGTCCAGCGTCTGTCCAGGGGGTGGTGCCCCGTATGAAACCCCTAGCAAAGGCGATGCTAGACATTCGCTAGTTTGGGAAACACACAGCAATCAAAACTGAATACTAACTTTGTTCTCAACATCTCAGTTGTCATGGTAGCCAACGCCAGATTCTGAGAACTCCTATCATGACCACAATTGCTGCGACAGAGAGAAGACCAAGCCCCGTTCCCTTACTCCGCCTCTGCCCACGGCGACCCCTGCCGGTCCCACTTATCGCATTGTCACCGACCGGCCGGTAAATAAACCTCCGGCCGGGCCCTCTCATCTGTCTGGGGTGTGTGCCGACGGCCGGGCGGCTCGCTTTGGCCCTGTCACCCCCGTCGAGCCCGGGACAGCCCGTTTACGCCCAGCCAACACGAGACGAGCGCCCCCGCGGAGAACCCAACGTCACGGCGGCCCCTCTCTGGTTGAGCACCCCTGCTGCGATGCCGGGCAGGCGGGTCGAGCACCCCTGCAGTGTCAGTGACGGAGCGCCGCGCGGCGCCGGCGGGGGCGGGGGAGGGGTAACAGGGTGAAGGGGGAGGGGTAATGGAAGGCACCTGTCGAGCGGGAGGATGAATGGTCGCAAACTAGAGGAAAAACAGAGTCATTTGTCGGCATGTCGGGAGCGCTCGTCACGGGCGTCTGTGGTGAACAAGTGAGGCGGTAACGCTGCCCCTGGGGAGAGGTGGAACTAGCAAATGGATGGGATGAAAGAGTGGCGTAATTAATTCCTCTTGTTTCAATTTACCTTGCCGAACTAGTAAAAGTCATAATTTTTATCAGTTCTAGACAAGGAAAGTCACATTTTAGTTTATCTCGAATCCAAAGTAAATGATAAGCAGGCAGTAGGTATATGTTTTGGAAACTGTATTAATAAAAAACGTTATTTGGTGGCATAGATGAATGAGCCTTTTGTGGGTGATTAGGTACAGCTTGTAGAGATCACCGAAAAGTATATATTCTCTTTAAAGTAGTGAATGATGAAAAATAGTGACAAAGGTAAACCCAAGAGCCCAGAGCAAGATACAAACGACTTTCAAACCCAAAATAAAGCAGAATACGAGGGATGACACTGTATTTTGGGCTCTACGGTTTCACAGTTATTAGTTTACCAAGACCGCATTCGTGACAGTCAGTGGTGGATCTAGCCGGTCGGTTTGGGAGGGGCAAACCAAAGTCGAAAAAACGTCACGCAGAGCAAAACAGCGCTACAATATGACTTCCCAGTATAATTTTGGGTATGTGAGGCGAAAAGCAAAAAAAGAAAAAAGAGCTCACCGGGTGTGAAAAATATGGGCTCAAGATACTTTTTTCCCTCTCCAAGGTCCAAAATTTCCCTGAACTTAACTGGTACTGTTTGAAGTTGAGAGTTGAAGCACCAAAATCTTGCTTTCAAACGAAAAAGGAGTCGGGGAAAAAATAGGTTGATCGCTTTGGGGGGGCAAAAACATAGTTTTGCCCCGAACATTTCCATTTGGGGGCAATTGCCTTTTTTGACCCCCCTGGATCCGCCATTGGTGACAGTTCCAGGGGCCAAAAGTGTTCAGATTGTCACCATTAAAAATGCCAAACCATAAATGTGTCACCAGCCCAGGCTGCAAAATGTGGCACGTTTTGAGTTATTGGGATACCAAGGGATACTCCTGGACCATCTTAGTTGTTGAAAAACATTGCGAGTTTAAATTGCATGTCAAATTTTGGCTATTTGTTCCGTTATTCGTCTGGAGCAAACATATCAGGTAATTTTTGTCACCTTGTGTACCTTGGGCTGTCACCATTTAGAATGCCAAAATGGTCAGTTTTTCGACCTCTGGACAGTTCCCTCAAATGTTAACAAAAAAAGCACAGCTCATCCACTGGTGAAAATGATATTTATCGGGAAAAATCGATAGATATATTATAATTCATTTATGTAGGGCTGGAGATCTCCTCTCGATCTAGGGTGGTCCTGGGTGGGTCAACGCTGGCACGGCAATACAAGCCCTAAAAAGTCTATGGGAAACCCAAAAATTCAAGTTGTCCTGACCCTCCAACCCCTCCCCCCCACCCCCAGGATCTTCAACCATGCATCTATGTATGCTACGTTGGAAGTACTTACAATGGTGACACAATTGAACCTACCAGCTTTGAATGACATGGTTATCTCGGCCTTAAAGGGAATGTGGCACCCTCATAACGTGATTTTAGCTGAGATAGCCAAGGTGTAAAGCAAGTCGGAAAACCCGGTACTCCATATATCATTTGTTTTGGAACTCGGTATTTCCGTAGAAAAAAGTTAAAACCTACCTGACACCAACCCCTCATCAACCCCTCGCCGGGTGGCCATTGTTGTGAGCTGCTGGTGTGACGACATATGCTGACGTCACGATGAGCATCAGCCAATCGCAGCCCTTGAAGCGTTTCAAGTACGGTAGTGGTTGCCTGATCATGACATCATCCACAGGATGATATTTATTTATTTTCCTAGAGGAGTATTTCTAAAAGCAAAATATTGAGCTTATTGAACATTTTTTCAGAGAAATCATGAGTGGTTTCATTATTTTCGGCTAAAAGTACGCCTAATTTCACTAAATTCCAGGACTCGACCAAGGTGCCACATTTCCTTTAACGTAACAGACCATTCAATGTGAAGGTGAAAATACCCAGCCAGTAGACCAGAAAAGCCTTCTGTCAGCGTCACATCTTCACCACCGCTTAGCCGTGGAACCGTAAAAAAACTTAACAGTAACGAACCGTAACCACCGGCGCATCCTAGGGGGAGTAGTAAAGGGGCCGTAACTCCATCCACAGCTTAAAATAACATTTTTGGCGCCCCAAAAGACCAAATCTTTGTCGTTTATCTTACAAATATCATGTTTTCACGATTTTTCCCAATTTAGCCCGCCCCAAAACGTTGGTTTGGCCCCTCCAAAAGCTGCTTCTGGCTCCGCCAATGACAATAACCATGACGAAACTTAGTGGTAACGAGCCGTGACCGTAACGAAAGATGACTTAACCATCAATGTGCTAGGTAGTATCAGGCCTCTGCTCTGGGAAATTGGGGCGGTGTAGGGGGCAACTTTTTTCTGGGAATATAATTCCAAAAAGGATTTTCTGCGCTAACATCGGTGAATTGCCATTTTCATGAACCATGTGTTGTTAAATGCGGCAACAGCGTTGCACCCTGCCTGATCAGCGAAACATTGGTAAGCTTGAGAGAGAGAGAGAGAGAGAGAGAGAGAGAGAGAGAGAGAGAGAGAGAGAGAGAGAGAGAGAGCGAGAGCGAGAGCGAGAGCGAGAGCGAGAGCGAGAGCGAGAGCGAGAGCGAGAGCGAGAGAGAGAGAGAGAGAGAGAGAGAGAGATAAAACTTATAGTTTTCATTCCTAAGTCTTCTTTGGCAGCAGCAGGAAACTGCTAGCAAGTGAGTCCGCCGTTGGCACTAAGGACACTAAAGTCTTGACATTTCCCATTCAATTACCCACAGGACTCCGATTTTATCTGACTTTGATGTCTGATAATACTGCTCGGTCGGATCATCTATACATTAAAAAATAACGTTTTTATGGAATTATGAGTAATCTATACGGTACCATTCGCGAAAAATAAATACACAGTCCAATACTTTAAAAGAAACCATGTGTGAGAATAGTTCACCCCGAGGTAAGCAGACTGCTATCTTCCCATGACAGTTGAAGAAAGTCTCAGACAGTCAGAAATGGAGAATGTGATAAGCGTGAGGTGAGATACTAGAAAACCGATAATTTTCTAGCCTCTTGTTTTCAGGTTATACTTAAGATCCGATCAACATCACGCGCTGAATCAGAAGTTAGATCGTAGAGCTACAGGGCTATCCAGAATTCATCATTTCTGTTTCAGTTTCATCTCCGCGGAGCATTTGATTATCTTTTTTCTCAGCCATCCTGAATGACTCAACCAATATCAAAGGAATCAATCAAGAATCCTACCAAGTGGTGGCTGGTCTGGGCTCTGTTTCTCAACAGTATCACCACTTTCTTGGTTTCCTCCCCCTCCTCCAGGGTTCTGGAGTTCAACAGACCCTCCGGCTACTCCACCACCCCTCTACTCTGTGTCCAACTCCTCCACTGCTGTCGGCGGGTTCTCGAGTTCAACAGCCCGCCGGCTACCCACCACCCCTCTACTGTGTCCAACTCCTCCACTGCTGTCGGCGGGTTCTCGAGTTCAACAGCCCTGCCGGCTACTCCACCACCCCCTCTCCTGTGTCCAACTCCTCCACTGCTGTCGGCGGGTTCTCGAGTTCAACAGACCCTCCGGCTAATCCACCACCCCTCTAACTACTGTGTTCAACTCCTCCACTGCTGTCGGCGGGTTCTCGAGTTCAACAGCCCTGCCGGCTACTCCACCACCCATCTAACTACTGCGTCCAACTCCTCCACTGCTGTCGGCGGGTTCTCGAGTTCAACAGTCCGGCCGGCTAATCCACCACCCCCTCTCCTGTGTCCAACTCCTCCACTGCTGTCGGCGGGTTCTCGAGTTCAACAGCCCGGCCGGCTACTCCACCAACCCCTCTACTGTGTCCAACTTCTCCACTGCTGTCGGCGGGTTCTCTTTGAACAGAGGCAAAGCCTGGGGTCTTGTCACGCCAATCTTCTCCTTAAAGCGTGCATGGTGCTGCATTTTAACCAATTTTGATCAATTATAAAATTATGTTTTTACAGTTTTGCCGTAGTGGGCCCAAAAAGACATCTAGATACACCTCTACTTCTCCGGTCCACCCTTCGCTCCAAGGCCAGAAGAGATCAGAAGAAGGTGGTTTTGCACTTGAGAGAGAGAGAGAGAAGAGAGAGAGAGAGACCGCGTTTGCCAGCGCCTGAAACGAGCAGCCTTCGGTTGTCGTTTCAGTCAGGTGCTGGATGTCAGTCATCAGTCAAGTGCTGGATGTCAGTCATCAGTCAGGTGCTGGATGTCAGTCATCAGTCAAGTGCTGGATGTCAGTCATCAGTCAGGTGCTGGATGTCAGTCATCAGTCAGGTGCTGGATGTCAGTCATCAGTCAGGTGCTGGATGTCAGTCATCAGTCAGGTGCTGGATGTCAGTCATCAGTCAGGTGCTGGATGTCAGTCATCAGTCAGGTGCTGGATGTCAGTCATCAGTCAGGTGCTGGATGTCAGTCATCAGTCAGGTGCTGGACGTCAGTCATCAGTCAGGTGCTGGATGTCAGTCATCAGTCAGGTGCTGGATGTCAGTCATCAGTCAGGTGCTGGATGTCAGTCATCAGTCAGTGCTGGATGTCAGTCATCAGTCAGGTGCTGGATGTCAGTCATCAGTCAGGTGCTGGATGTCAGTCATCAGTCAGGTGCTGGACGTCAGTCATCAGTCAGGTGCTGGATGTCAGTCATCAGTCAGGTGCTGGATGTCAGTCATCAGTCAGGTGCTGGATGTCAGTCATCAGTCAGGTGCTGGATGTCAGTCATCAGTCAGGTGCTGGATGTCAGTCATCAGTCAGGTGCTGGATGTCAGTCATCAGTCAGGTGCTGGACGTCAGTCATCAGTCAGGTGCTGGATGTCAGTCATCAGTCAGGTGCTGGATGTCAGTCATCAGTCAGGTGCTGGATGTCAGTCATCAGTCAGGTGCTGGATGTCAGTCATCAGTCAAGTGCTGGACGTCAGTCATCAGTCAGGTGCTGGACGTCAGTCATCAGTCAGGTGCTGGATGTCAGTCATCAGTCAGGTGCTGGATGTCAGTCATCAATCAGGTGCTGGACGTCAGTCATCAGTCAGGTGCTGGATGTCAGTCATCAGTCAGGTGCTGGATGTCAGTCATCAGTCAGGTGCTGGATGTCAGTCATCAGTCAGGTGCTGGATGTCAGTCATCAGTCAGGTGCTGGATGTCAGTCACCAGTCAGGTGCAGGACGTCAGTCATCAGTCAGGTGCTGGACGTCAGTCATCAGTCAGGTGCTGGATGTCAGTCATCAGTCAGGTGCTGGACGTCAGTCATCAGTCAAGTGCTGGATGTCAGTCATCAGTCAGGTGCTGGATGTCAGTCATCAGTCAGGTGCTGGATGTCAGTCATCAGTCAGACCTGCACCTGTGGATGATCTGCACCAGTCTGGATGAATGAAAAGTAATATTTTCAGTCGTCTAGATCGATATAATGGCGATTCAAGAACCAAAAGATGGATAGCTTTTTTGCGGAGCGAACATTTTCAAAACCACATGCAAAATACCTATGTAGTTTAGTATCTAAAATACGTTAAAAATTCAGAACCTTCATATTTCCAAATTGAATTGAGACATTTCACGGTTTTCCGGTCGAAGTGGTCTCCGATTGACACCTCCAATCAACACCAACTCATTTATTATTGCCGATGATAAGCCTCCCCCGGCTGAGTGGGCACTAGGGCTGATTCGCGTGACGTGTTTCATTATATGGCGGTAGCATTGAGCATCTCATTAATATCCAACAGACTCTACGGACGTCACAATCTTGATATGGCCGCACGGTAATGAATTTGGTAATTGAAAACCAGTCTGGTGATATACGACGGAGCTTTGCACGATGCTGCGACCGGTGAATTCACGCCAAAATGTGGAACATTAACCTCCAATGCCAGTGTTAAATGCCTTAAACGAAACAGAATATGGGGTGGGGCAGTGCAGGAGGGGGAGGGGCACAGTAGTAGCTCGGCAATTCTAGGACAGACCGACCATTCTGTGAAAATGTTTCCCCTTATCTTTGTGATTTCGCTTAAATTTTGCAAATTTTGCAAGCCTTTGACCCCGATATGTTTGGAAGGATGTTTTCAGAGGTCAGTTGAATCACAAGATAAGAATTGCAGAAATATTGAGATCTGATTTTGATTTAAGGCGTATTCCTATTTTTATATTACATGATAAATCAGATAAACGTATTATACGTTATCAAACCTTCTGTTCATACGCCGGTTTAGAAGAAAAAATATAACGGTTGCCTGGAGGTAAAATTTTCAGCTGATGGCCAGAAGGGGCAGACGCAGAACCGAGTTTTTTTGGGGGGCAAACCCATGTCTGCCTCTCCTCCTGGGGGGGAGGTGGGACGTGCAATTTGGGTGCTCGACAGACATAGTATAAGCTAACTCTCCAAGTGCATGATGGCTCTCCTGGGGGAGGGAAGATTTTTTACTCTACAGCGTAGTGTAAACACCTTTTTTCAAAAAATTATCTGGCGTTTGGGGGCCAAAAGATAGTTTGGCCTCCCCTCCAGCACTTTGGGGCGGGGAGGCATGGCCGGAATGCCCCCCCCTGCGTCCGCCAATGATGGCCAGTTGACACTTTCCACATATTGATTTTTTGACAGAACCATTATTTTGAACATTGCAATTTTTACTTTAAAGCCTTATTACGGAATTATTGACTTAGGCTCTTTGGTTGAAATACGATTCGTACCGGACCACCGATCAGGATAGGTCGTGGAGTCGCCCAGTTCAAGTGTAGCAGGGATCGTGCTATAGTGCTGGGAAAATAGCACTGGATGGACTCCATCGGCAGTCCGATCCGGGTCGAATTTTGGCCTGGGAGTCTAGGTCAAGGCATACGATAAATAGCCTGTGCCTATGTGTTTTGGTTATACAATAATTTCATTGGGTTATTGAGGTTATGAGGTCGGTCAGTCGTTGGCATTTTGGTAGCTGGCAGGTGACCACTCCGGTTCACGGGAGGACGTAGACCCGAGTTTTGGGGTGCAAAACCCATGTCTGCCGCTCAAACATTGCAATTTTTACTTTAACACGCGCATTGACGAGGGGGGCGGGTACCCGCCCCCTTGGGTTTTTCGGAGATAGTAGAAAAACGGCGGCGCGTAGCGCCGCCATACTTGGTATACCTTTTCCCTCATCATTTTTACAACTTCTGTGAAAATTTTAAGGTTAGGTCATCTCAGGTCAGGTCACCAGTACAGGTCAAGTGACCCTACCTCAAAAAAAGTTTAAGATAGCATAAGTCAGAGCAGGGTGAACTTATCCAATTGAAACTCATATCACATAATGGCCCTACCGAGTTCTCTAAAATATGTTCCGGTATTTTTGATATCGATGACCTAAGGTCAGGTACGACGCATGACCTCTCCATTGGAAATACATGGGAAAAATGGTTTTTACGGAATAACTCAGTAACGGATGGTGATAGAGCATTTATTGTAGCTGCATTAGACTCGCCTGGCCTTTGCGGTTCTAATGATATGCAATTTATATAATTTGACCCTGACCTGACCTCAGGTCACGTCAAATCCTTGATTTGACCTAGCAAGGTCAAATTATATATCATTCGATTCGGCTTGCTAAGAGGATTCATATAGTTCAAGTCGTTTTGCTCTATCTTTACTTGTTCAGATGTAATGCCCGAAAAACTGAATTTTACATGTTATCCCTATGACGGGCATGTTTTGACCTCTCGTGACCTTAAATGTGACCTGACAAAAAATGGTTCAAATGTTTTCGATGGAAAAGTGGATGGACAGCCCAAAGCCGTTTACCGTTTTTCGCTACCTACCGTGGTTCTCGAGATCTTAGGGGGCGGGTACCCGCCCCCGTCAATGCGAAGGTGGCTCAGACCCCCGTCAATGCGCGTGTTAAAGCCTTATTACGGAATTATTGACTTAGGCTCTTTAGTTGAAGTACGATTCGTATCGGACCACCGATGGGGATCGTACATCGAAAAAATCTAATGGGGAGGGGGGGTGGGACGTGCAATTCGGGTGCTCGACAGACCTAGTATAAGCTACCTCCCTAAGAACATGATCGCTCTCCTGGGGGAGCGAATCTTTAATTGCTAGACAGACCTAGTGTAAATACCTTTTCCAAAAATGTCTCCAGCCTTTGGGAGGAGGGGTAAAAGATAGCTTGGCCTCCCTTCCAGCGCTTGGGGGCATGGCCGGAATGCCCCCCCCCCCCCGCGTCGTCCGCCAATGATCATGGTCGACATCAACTTGACTGCTGAGTCTCAGGTTGCATGTTCATGACCCGTTACAGATGATATCAATTTCAACACACCTGACCATGGAATATGGCCTACCTCGGCCCTGGACTTGTTATTTAAATTGCAACTGCACAACCAGTATGACTTTAATTGAGGAGTGTGTTAAGAGCCTAATTGTGGCGAGCAAAGACTGGGTCCAAGTCAGAAACCATTGAGGGGACAAATCTACCACACACAACTGAGCCCATAGCTAAGCCCAGTGGATAAATTTGAGAAAATTCTAAGGCACGATAGTGAGCATGCCAGTTCGCTCGTCCTGGAATTGCCCAGCTATTGTTACGAGCGATCGCTGACGCCAACGCTCGCGAATCCTCCACAGTTTAGGCTACAGATGTATAATGCACCCATCAAGTGTAATACAAAAATTACAGTTCAGCTTTGAAGCCTGAGTGGCACTGCTGTATGAAATGGAGTCCTGAATTCTGCGAAATGGTTAAGCGAATGTCACTATCACGGCTGCACGCTGTAGGTAAGTCCTGGACATGGGTTCACTGTCCAACACGGTCGGTCTTAATTCTGGCATGTTATTTGCAGGCTCAAAACATAGCCAATAACCATATGCGTTGTAATGATAGGAAGATTTTTTCGATGTAAGATTCCGTAGAAATCCACGGGCTTCAGGAAGCTATATAAACTTTTGGCGTCTTTTGTCGTTCCCTCTTCTCTTGCAAATCAAAACCTACACATTAAAAAACAGTGCTTCAAAAAATCATCCTAACTCCTCTTTCAACCCTCGATTCGAGACAGCACCTTTCTACCAAGTCATTAAACCGCGTGCACGCTAATAAGATAATACCTCTCCAAACAGGAGCTAAGCTCCGTCCCCCACCCGCCCTCTGCGGCCTCCCCGACCCAAACATCCCTTCCTTATTCTGCGCCGCAAACAGCTGATTACGTCGCTCGGCTGCCAGATTTGTGTCTGGACTGCCAGATCTGCTGTCAGTTTTATCTCAGCGGCTGCCAGCCGGCTGTCTGGCAGCATTAGCGGGCTGCCATATTCGACGACAGCTGAGCCTTTGATCCATGATTAGCGAGGTGGCGGCACAGACAGAAGATGTCTCACAGGCGATTACCACAAGGAAGGCTTTTGGGTGCGCTACGGAACGACGCTAAGACGGTGTGTTTATTTGACTATTATTTTGGAAGACTTAAAGCGCTTTCCTGAAGCTTTGTTCGGCAGTTTGTGAAGCCGGATAAGTCTCTCGTCCGCAGAGGCGAGAATCAGATTTCCTCAACAGGGGATGAAATTCCAGCGCGCCCTCGAAGCTGCAGAATGCTCCAAGTTACACCCGGAAACTGTTCATTCCTGTGCTGACATTTTTCTTGAGGGTGAAAAAAATCAAGCAAGTTAAGAACTTTGCGGAGCACGAGGTCGGCCTACGGAAATGGGTATCCACCCTCATATCCATTTTGTGAGACTTGCCCTGAGCCGTCGACGGCATCCTTTATACAAGACCTGCAACAGCTCCGGTTACGAGACTTTTAATACAGTTTGGCATCGGCACTGACCCTGGTACCTGGTACCTATAGTACGACAAGATCAATCCAAAATGAACCGTAATTTAGGCCAACCCGTCGCTCCCACAGCCAGTCAATTCAAAACCAGAGTTCCTGACATAAAACAGTTAAAATTCAAAGCTTGGATCTGAATCGAATTCGAACGAAAGGTTTGACTTAAAAAAACGATTTCCTCTGACTGACAGCGATAATTTGGAGACGGCCTGGGTTGCATCTGCTGGTCGTGCCTTGCTCCGACAGGTACGTATGTACCAGTCGACGGCCGCCGCGCCGGTACCTACCTGTTGGAACCTGACCCCGTTCAAGTTGTTTGGCAGCATTACGTCATCAGGGCTGGAGAGGCACAGCAGTTACTATGCAGGGCATTGGAGAAATTACACTTTTTCGAAGCTCTAAATAACCTTTTTTAGAACTGTATCAATAAAACTTATCAGGCTGAACAGAAAGCTGAAAGATTTTTAATTTGTGAAACCATCAGACGCTTTGCGAAAACCTCAGCCAAGAATATTATTTTTACAAATTTTCTAAAGTGTGGCAAAATAATGCCAGCTTCAGCACTAACAGCTATTTGCAGTAAGACTAATCTCGATTTTGATTGGCTGATGATTACTGACCTTTGATTGGCTGTTGGTGGCACGTGCAGCAGAAGACAATAAACACCGGTGATCTCTTGATCCAAGGTAAACTTATTTGGACTCTCGGCTATTAATAAAGGCGGATGGATTATAATGAGTTTGCAGGTAATATTTTGACATTAATGTTATGGTATTTCTCTTAATCCATGCAGATGGGCATGATTAGAAACTTCAGCGGGTTTTCGTAATATCAAGCTTCAGGTATTCGACTTCAGTCCGGCGGCTCATCCTTCTCGACGCTTCTGCATTTCTTTACTAAACAGTCATATGATCAGCGTGTGGGTGCTGATAATTTGAATTTACGTGATGAAGGGTATCCAAATTAGCGATTGAGAAGCTAGAAATTGCTGATAGGTATTTGCATGTTGATGATTTATCTGTGTCTGTATATTTGTCAAAATCACTGTTCACGGCTGCTTAAATTCAAGTAGGCCTGAGTTGATAAAATAAATGCATGCCCTTTCAACAAATTATTTTAAGTGTTGTGATTTTTTCATTAGATTTACGTAAAATACGCTGCTCGCTGTTGAGATCAAGGTTACTGTCAAATGGGTGAAACAAGTTGATTTCGATTTATACTAGATTGCTGCCAAATACGCCCAAACTTGGTATGTTCCAGCTGATCCTTCCAACAACTTAGTAAAATCTCCTAGAACTTAGTAGGAAAGGGCGGTGACGTCATTAGGGGAGGACTATGTTTAGTAGGAAACTTGGTTGTACCCGTAGTTAAAGTACCCTGGTTGGAACAACATAACCGGGGCTTACGTCACTTCTAGACTGGCACCGCTCAGGGCAACTCAACAGCTGCGGCGACGTGCTTTGCAAAAATAGAGGTTTTGTCATGAAAAATTTTGAAAATTATTCTAGAGTCATAATCAAAGGGAATGAGGCACCTTTATAACGTGATTTTAACTGAGATAGCCAAATTGTGAAAGCATGCCGCAAAACCCCATACTCAATACATAATTTGTTTTGAAACTCAAAATTTCCGTAGGGAAAGCTAAAACCTACCTGAAATGTACCCAAAATGTACCCAAGCATTCCGGAAACAGTTGTCAGCTGTTGGCGTGACGACATGGCTGACGTCACGGTAATAAGTCAGCCAATTGAAGCCCTTGAAGCCTATTGAATATGGTAGCAGTTGCCACATCCTGACGTCATCCACAGGCATAGGTTTATTTCTTACCCAAGAGGAGCATTTGAAAAATAAAAATATTGAGCGTATTATACATTTTTCAGAGTCGTTTCATGGACGTTAATTACACTAAATGACGGGATTCGATTAAGGTGCCACATTCCCTTTAGGACAACCTTACCACTAAAATATTATTCCATCCCCCCCCCGATACAAAACTAAGGTACCCAAGCAGGGAAGTGGCCAGCTACAACAAGACCTAACAGGGGAGAGATTCTTCAACGATACCAAGACTAGGCATATCTGCTGAGCTAAGTGTTCCAGATAACAGCTCCAAAAAACGTCCAGATTATTTCCAAATAATTTCGAATATCTCCGGACAGTCTTTAAATACTATCTGGATTAAAAAAGAAGCTTTCTGAAAGCGAAGCAGTTCACTATCAGCTGGACACATTTTCCAAAAACATGACATCCCAGGGGCGCCCGTTCAGTGTTTAGACGCCAACATATTGATCAAAGTTGGGAATTTATTTATTTTCTAAACATTACTCGTCATCTTACCGTAAATTTTTCGCTGGAAAACTAAGAGCGTCGACAAAGAAGTTGCGTTATTGTGCTGTTGTCCACGTATTATTTGTTCATTCCAGTTAATCGCCAACAGAGATAACAGTCTATTAACAGGCGAAGTCACCCTACTGCAAATATTTACATACATACATAAACACATACACGATATGCAAGTAAAATAAGTAACTAAGTAAGTTCTTCCCAGTCGATGTTTCCAAAACATGTACATTTTAAAAAGAGCAGACCGTGCTGAATTCGTCGAGATGACAGATAGTTAACACCGAAATGTAGCGAGGGGGCGTCATAAGTCAATGAGCTGCACAATCTATTTCTGTGATAATTGCGTCATATGAGAAGCTTATGCTGCACTCGATCAACTCGCACAGTGTGGGATTTGGCCACACCTGCCCAGATCACGCTTCAGTAGTCTAGATGTGATCTAAAGTTAGCATGGTATGCCAAAAGACGGGATTTGCATCAAATCTAGCAGTTCTTGAGGCGCTTTGGAGTGAACGTATCAGGAGATCAAGTACCCTGTAGTTGACTCATAATATTTGAAATATGAGCCGAAAAAGACGGCTTACTATCCAGAATTATGTTCAGGTCACGAATTTTATCCACGGAATTTGGTTAAGTGGTCCCGATACGATATTGTGTCCGTACAAGTGCGCGTCTGAGGGTCACCGTAAACGAGGAACAGTTTGATGAATTTGGGACGTGGCCCCGTCTAACGGACCACGACTGAACGGCTACCAAGACCAGGTTATCATTATTCTACACACGGTCACAGCAAGCAACGGGACCAAACCGAATGTTTGAGTGGGGCATGGCTAATGGCATGAATGGCAATTTTTATGTAGGAAACATTGTCAGAGTTAGCCAAATATAAAAACATCCCTCTGTAGTTTCAAGGCCAGAATGGATTTTTCATACACCCTTTCCTGGCTACACCTTCTCAATAGCGTTTCGGGTCTAGCAACTCATCAACTGCTGAAGTCATATAAAGTCGAGGGGAAGGGGAGTAAGCTAGGCCTAAGCTAAGGCAGTTTGCCCAAACCTGCCGCTAGTTGGTCTCGAACCCGTGACACTGGCCCATACAAGACGCCCCGGACCTAGCCGAGCTCACGCGTCACCTGGATACACACCAACCAATAGGCGGATCAGCGGGGCAAGGGGGTACTTGCCCCCCCCACCGACACTCGGCGCCCCCTGAAATGTTGCTTCCGGCACCGCCCACGACAGGATTTGGCGTCCACCTGATAGGTCTTGTCGTCAAAAACTGCCCCCCCCCAGGTCCGGATGGCGCCCTCCCGACCATGCATCCCCCGACCTGATTGCCAATCCTGGATCCGCCTATGTCTCAACCACAACTCCCTTCATACATGCATGAGAGATCAACTTATTCTCATACACAGCAAGTCTTAGGTAACTTCCTCATCCTACTCAAGGTGGGAAAATGTGCTAGGATACACGTCCACCCAAACACGATCCTGTCAATACTAGGGATTTTTCATTTATGAGTCACTTCACGTAGCCGCCCCGCCCTGCGGTGAACAATGCACCCACCCTTTCCACCTGGCGTGTTGGCGATTATCATCGATGTTATCAAAGTCAAAAACACGGTGGCCCAGTTCAAAGCAACGCCGCCGCCCGTCAGTGGACGATATAACCGATTGTTTGAGGGGGGGCAATGAGGATATAAATTGGGAAAACAGTGTTTGTTTAAGAAAATTTGGGTGTGCAGGTGAAATTTTTCCCCTTCCCTGAACCCCTGCATCCGCCACTGCCATCGAATGGTGTGGTTTGACTGATTTTGTGTCGGCCATAAGCGCCGAACTGTAGTAAGGTTTAGGAGCTATGCAAACGGCAAGCCTGGATCTAGGTATGCCACATCTGTTTTTTTCTGATCCCTAGAGGTTGAATAACGCACCAGCTGCGAAGTTTAATGGCATCGAGGGGATAGTAAGCTAAGCCGGGGCCAGAGCAGGGCGCCTGAACCTGTCTCTGGGCAGGCTCGATCCCACGACTCTTTTTTTACTGCAAAGACAATTTCAAAACTGCAAATACAAAATTGTCACTCGAAGAAAATATTTATAAAGAAACAGAAATACCCAAGGATCACATCCTGAAACGATTCTAATTCGACAGCACCTGCCAGGTGTCCATGTTAAGTGACCTAAAAATGTGTATCGACCAGGGCTGATAATCCCGGGATCGGGATCCCGGGATTGTATTAATCCCGAATCCCGGGATTATATATTCCGAATCCGGGATCCCGATATTTTCCAACACTTCAAATGGCGTGGAAAGCGTCGCTGATAGTATTAAAAATCATTATAGAATCCAGCAGCATGCTACAGCGTTGTTTTATGCTTAATATTTTACCTACCTGAAATGTTCAAACACAAGCAAAAGCCAGGCTCTCCCTTCTGCATGTACGTAGATTATACCTGGCATCGCTTCACAGTTCACGCCGTGTCAGTTTCTCTGTTCGGGCTCGTTTCTCTCTCTCTCCCCCCTCTCTCTCTCTCTCTCTCTCTCTTTCCTCTCTCTCTCCTCTCTCTCTCTCCCTCTCTCTCTCTCTCTCTCTCTCTCTCTCTCTCTCTCTCTCTCTCTCTCTCTCTCTCTCTCTCTCTCTCTCTCTCTCCCCGCGGCGTCGTCCCCTCATCGACCATCGAATAGGAGGGATCGAATTGCTCGTCGTATCTGTGAGGGAGCATGTCCTCTGACTCAGTTACTCTCAGTGCCTGCTGTCAGTGTGACCCAGAAGGCAGTCAGGGCAGGAAGTTACGCATGGTGTGCATTTTTGGAAGTGCAATGACCGATTTTGTGGAACTTAAGGGCAGTGCGGTGTGGGAAAACTTTCCTAGAAGTCAGGATGGGGCACAGCAAAATGTTGCCTTTGTAAAAAGGTATTGAAAATAGCTGGAGGATCAACAAAAGGACTTAACGTCCATCTCAAGAGTAAGCATGGTGGTGAAAGCGTTGCTGGACCATCCCGATCCAGGGAGACCCCGCAGAACTTGTCCGGTGAAAGTAGCTCCAAAACATCGGAACCTGCGACAGGAATGAGGACCCTGGATTCCTAGTACGTCTCTAAAACTGAGGATGACCTGCATTCATTCCATCCTAGCTAGAATGTGCGCTAGAGATGGGCTGCCTTTCAGTTTTTTGCACTTCACCGGACCTGCGCGGACTAATGGCTGCTAAAGGTTACAAAAACCTACCAATCCATCATAACACCATTCGCCGGCGTGTTCTCAAACACTGTGCTCTCCTGAATTGCGAGGTAAAGGCGAAGTTGGCCGATCAAGTGTCATAGGGCAAAAAGTTCTCGCTTACAATCGATGAATATACGTCCTTGAAAAACCGTCGCAACATGAGCGTGACTGTCCACTGCGAAGGCAACATGTGGCGTCTCGGTGTCGCGCGTTGTGACGGCTCAATGCCAGCCGAGAAGTGCCTGGATCTTCTCCAGGACAAGTTGGCAGAATTTGGTCTTGAGCTCAGTAAGCACGTCACCTGTGTCACAACCGACGGAGCTTCCGTGATGGTCAAATTCGGGAAATCACTGCCTTTCGAACACCAACTCTGCCTCGCTCACGGCGTGCACCTGGCCGTCATCGACGCTCTGTACTCGGGTGATGACAGGCAGACCTCTGAACAAGCAGACGACGGCGGTGGTGGTGAAACTTACCAGGTGATATCAATTTTAATGTACCTGAAAGCTTTTATTCTGAGATAGCGCAAAAAATAGCTTATTACGACAATGCCGGCAAATGATATATTTGCAAGTGTTTGAGTTTTGCTGTGCGATCTGATATGAATATTTGTGGTCTTTTGACATTCGGTGTCCTTAAATTCCTTCTCTGATCGATGTCACGCACATCCTTTGTATTTTTTCGCGTATTTTATCATCGCAGGTGAAAATCAGTGAGTCAAATTTGAACTGGTCAATTGACTTGTATTGCCGTTCTAGCTGCATAGCATGCCTATGCAAATTGTTCTGTCGTCGTAGCGATAATGTGAATCTTGCCGCCTTGCAGGTTAACTCGTCAGAGGAATCCGATTGTGATGACGAGGATGACAGCAACAGCACGGACGAAGACACAGATGGTGCTACCTGTCGCCGTGAACTACACAGTTCGATCAATCCAATCGTAAACAAGATTAGAAACATCGTCCGCTGGTTTCGAAAATTCCCCGTACGAAACGAAGTCCTTCAGAAATACGTTGGAAAAGAACGTGGACAAGAACTGATGCTGGTGCTAAACTGTAAAACCCGATGGAATAGCTTGTGTGACATGCTGGATCGGTTTGATACTCTGAAAGCAGCTGTCCATCAGACAATTATTGACATAGGAGACACACGTATTAAAATGATCAATGATTACGAATACGCCACCATACCTAGGCTCATTCGTTGCCTCAGGATCCTGAAACTCGGAGCAGAAGTGCTATGTAGGCGAGAAAGTGGGCTTCTTGAGGCTGGAGCTGCTTTAACATTTATTTTAGATGCGCTTGTTAAGGAGAGTAGTGCGATTGCACGTAAACTGTCAGATGCTTTAAAACAGCGCATTATACAGAGGCAGTCGCATGCGGCAAAAGTTCTGCAAACACTGCATTGCATAACAAAATGTCGGCAGATAGAGATTAGAAAGATATTTTCCCTAGCGCATCTCGTCAGGAAGTACAGAGCTTAGCTGTAAATATAGTGGGAAGAATGGGAGAACAGATGCATGCTACCGAAGTAGATGTAGATACAGAAGTGATGGACGCTGATGATCCTGAACCAGCGCAGTCGCTTCAGTCGATGCTTCAACAAGCTCTAGATAAGATATGAGTTCCAGAGCCAGATCACAGTTCAAGCGCATCCAGGCTAAGTCTCTCCAATCCTTCGCTTATGAACAATGCCATTAGGAAAGAGTTGGAAACCTGCCTGTCTCTGGAAGAACGGGTATGATAGCTCTGTCCTACAGCTGGCTCAAGTACATAGTCCCTACGAGTGTTGAGTTGGAACGAGTGTTTTCAACTGTCGGAAATATCGTCACCAAAGTGCGGTCGAGTCTCGGCGACGAGGCCGTTGATGCCCTTTGCTTCCTGAAGTGCTACTACCGTAGCAAGTGACTTGTGTGACCAGGATATGCTGCTGGCCGGGTTACAATAGGTAAATACCTCTACTGTATCATGACTCGAAACATAACCAAGGAATATATGATCAATGTCATTCATATGCTTTTATTTGTTTGGGGAGCAGAACATTTTATTCTGTTTAGTGTCCATATGAATTTTCATGTGCTTTCTGCATGGTGACAATAGTATGCTATGAGTTATCCTTAACGGGAAATATTTACTATGCTGTTAAGAATACGCCACATACGTTATCTAAAGCAGACACGAATTTTTGACATGTTTATTTAACAAAATTGCCCAATCCCGGGATCCCGGGATATCCCGGGATTGAGGGTCGGTGAATCCCGGGATCCCAGGATTGCAAAAATGTCCCGGGATTATCAGCCCTAGTATCGACCAAGCTTTCAACATCATCTTTTTTCTTTTTTATGTTGTTTTATTGTCACCGGTGCTCCCCTCTCCAAGCATCCTTACCTCACCCGGGGCTGAGAGCATCTGCGCCGGTGTGGCTGCGCTGCCTCGCCCTGGGTGTTCCTTACCCATCCCCATTCTCAACCATCCTTATCCTTCCCCGTCTCCTTCCACAGTATTCTGATGACCATCCTCATAGCGACGGCATTAGAAGAGCTACTGCGATTCAGTGGAAATGCTCGATAAATACAAATACAAACACAAATGACCACGTGATCGAGCCAAACACACGCGCCAGCTGGATGCAGCACCCAGACCCCTCACCAGCTACATATCCTTGAGGTGACCACATGGCTACCTGAAGGTAAATACACTTTTGCGTGAACTGAAGCTTTAAATTACTCCCAGTACCTAAATATGTCTTAGTGAGTAGAAATTTATTCTCAGTATGTAACAGTATAAAAGGAATTTAATTTACAGAAATTTCGAGTTTAGTGCATTACGTATAGTATACTCTCATTGCCAAACGTCGTAAAGGTTAAGTATATTTGCAGTGATTACAAGTTGTGTGCATTGTTATACAATAATATGCCCATTGGCTGCACATATTAATCAGCCAAAAATGTTACCAAATACCTGATACAAAAATACGTGAAAAATATGTGCTGTCAGAGCCTAGTACCCGTACTGTGACTGCTTGTGATGGTTAATCATTGCTGAGATAGTCATTTCTGAGATACTAGACAAATACCACTTAACTGTAGCAGACAACATGCTGAGACCTCAGCTACTTGAAGAAAACATTTAACTTTGTACATGTTTTAAAAGAATACATTTTATTTAAATATATCTCCAAACCTCACAACCATATATATGTTATACATAGGTCCTCAGCCAGAGGAAAGTGCCTCCTGATAACACAAACAACAAAAATCCTAGATATATTGAAGCATATCAATGAGCATTATCACATCCACCTGCTCAATGAAAATATTAGTGGAAGCATCACAAGTTTTTAACACGCGCCCCCCTGGGGGAAAATATTCGCCCTCCTCCTGGTTTCCCCAGGTAACGCAAAAACGAGAAAAGATGCAACAACGAAACTTACAGCACCTTATCCCTGATCAGTTTTACACATCTCACCAAATTTGTTAGGTAAGGCCATGTCAGGTCAAGGAGCTATTCAAGGTCAAGTGACCCGACCTCAAAACCTAAAATCACGAGTTTGAAGCGGCGCCCAGGGAGCATCAGCGCACCGATCAGTTTGAAAATTTCACAATATGATAAGGTTATTAGGGTCTACAAATTTGCTATCTTCGAATTTTGATATTGTTGACCTAAGGTGGGGTTAATTTTTTGGTCACCCCATTATAAGTCTATGGTGAAAAATAGAATAGCTTCGTTTTCAGTAAATACTGGATAAAAAACTGAAAATCCTCAAACAGTCCATTCTTACCACGACCTTGACCATAATATTGAGTTTTTGAGCATCTGACCTCTCAAAGGTCAAGTCAGGTCACAGGAGCATAGAGTGATTGTTTTGCCAATAACTTCTCACTGAATTGAGATAAAGCTACCATTTTGCTTTCATTGTGCTTATATTGTCACGGGGAGTCGATGGATATGCAACATTACCATACCAGGTCACTCTGTGACCTTGGCCTAGCTCAAGGTCAGGTTATTTTCAATATTTGACCTAGGAAGGTTATATTGTACATCATTCGATTTGCCGCGATGAGAGGAATTCAATGATGCATAAAGATTTGCTCTAGCTCCCCTAAAGACAGATCTAGAGAGAGAAACGTACACTGCTCTGTTGTAAGCCTATGGAACCTTCTTTAACTAATGCTGACCTAAATATTGACATGAAAAAAGTACTCCGTACAAAATCTCTTCGTCTTGTCAAGAGCTTTCAAACGCCACCCATAATTTTTATTTAGCTTTCATGGGAAATGAGATACGGAGGGGGCAATAAAACGCCCCCAGCGGGGCGCGTCATACCAGGGACCCCAGCGGGGCGCGCATTCAGCTTGTATTAATAAAATTGGCTTAAGTAGGTACCAAAGAAAGCTACCTGAAATTTACCTGACTTCATGGGCACCAAACAGCATATCTTCTCCTGGGTACAAAGCCAGAACTTGCAACTCTCACCTTCACAGGTCTAAGGTTTTGACATCTCACATGCACTTGAATGAAATGTGTGTTGTAATTGACACCCTCAAAACCAGGCAACTATTCTGGGCTCTTGAGAACTGGCAGACTTCACTTTGCCCCACGTTTCTTTGGCTGTGGCATTATGAATAAGAGTTGGAAGTGGTTTTACCACTGGCAACAAAACCTCACATTCCGATTTAGGTCAAAATTTAAAGCCTCATAAGATACCAATCACCTCGACCTCATCACCGAATTACCAGCCCCATGCCCCCACACAGCAGCTTGAACACGTATTTCTTGACCGTTTTCTTCCCGCCACTCATGCGCCAGGCGCAAGACTTTGTGGTTTTTCAAGTGGTGATCTGGTGGTCCCAAATCGTTATTTCCGTTGCCGGCACGGCTACCGGACCATCTTTAATTCCGTGAAACGAGTCACAAGTACAACTTAAGCAGTGGAGTTACTATCTTATGTGGAATAATTCACCATAAATTCTGATATTAAATTAAAAAATGTCCTCTCTTTGTTCAAAATAAATTGTCAATTTCATACAACAGAATGAATATGACCATTCTCACTCCATCCCAATTTAGAGTGTCTTTTTACAATGGCTTTGCATTGGTCACTTTTGTTGCCGATGTGGTTACCTACCCGTCTCTAACTTAGCTGTGAGTGAGAAGGGATTTATTATTTGTAACCAATTTTTTTCTGTCACTAATAGCTGCAATTTTTTTGTATAAATTTTGTCCAAGTTGTTCCCAGTTCGGCTGTTGGAGTCGGAGTCTCATTAAAGTCATCGATGAACTTGTCACGGAGACCCAGATCCCACCACCCGAATGAGCATTTCCCACAATGAAGGGTTGGTTTAGAAGCCAAAGTGTAACGTCCCACGAAGCACAGGGACAATGCTACCTAAAATCAGTCAAAGTAGCATTGCTATGTTATGGATCGTTCTTTTTACGTGGCGGTAAGATCGTGGAAATGCTTGTGTTGTGCTAGTAAGTGCAAATATTGATCTCTGTTGATCTTCCGTGATTGGCTACCTAAGTTTTGCTCATTAAGCCTCATTTGGCTACCCTCGAGCGTGGGCGAGTTGGCGAGATTCTTGACATCTGTACAACATAACAAATATTGACTTGTAAGCCACTTGTTTTATTTCAGCTATAGGAATGTATTGATTGTTTATTTATGATTGATCATAGATAATAATATCTAATTATCATCTTATCATAGACTAGAAACCGATGACTTCTCGGATAAAATATGATGTACACTGACCAGGTAATTGGGGTTTTGACTGTTTTATATATTGAACAGAACTGGTACATTATCAGATACTACACCATGTCTGAGATTGTTGGGGCCAGGTGGCATAGTGGCTTCATTGCTGGTCTCCAGATCGGGAGAACACCGACCTCCGTGGGTTCAATCCCCACGGCGGGAAACCACCTCCAGTGCCCATTCTGGGGCGGTGGAGAGGTTTCTTAAGCCGCCACCTTAATGCGCCCTGCAATTCGCCAAGTCTGTTGGGAGTGGCCCAGATAAAATAGCTGCAATGTGCAATGACGTCAGTAACGCTGCAGACGGTCCTATTAGCCCAGCTGAGACAAGTTCAGTTTTAGATAGTCATCGAACACACACGGTATTTCCTGCTTGAGCTTTACAATGCATCACTTATGAGGCTATATGGCATAGATGGAGGGAAGGGGAGCTACCTAGGTTTGACCATTGGCGGATCCAGGGGCAACTTTTGGAGGGCCCAAATCAACGTTTCTTGGGGGCTAAATCGAGAAAAATCGCAAAAACAGTACTTTAAAAAAACGGCCAATATTTGGTACTTTTGGGGCACCAAAAGATACTATTTTAGGATTTGGTAGGAGCCACGGCCCCTTTGCCCCCCCTTAGATCCGCCAGTGGGCTCGGGCTGGGACAGGGAGCAGTCCTGGGCAGGACAGCCGGGCAGGGAGCAGTCCTGGGCAGGGAGCCTCTACCTGGGACCGATGTGCACGCACCCGTCTTATATTTTACTTCCTGGAACAGGGTGCATATAGGCCAGGGCCTTTTTAAAAGGAAGATCAGTTGGGAGCGAGGATGAGTATGTCTCGAGCTACGCAGTATGTTATCTCAGGGGGTTAAAACCACCATCTGGGCAAGGGGGATTGAAACAATTAAAACACGAGAAGGCTTTTAATGAAATAGTCCCAAAAATGAGATCACGTTTCACGAGACGGGAACCTATTATGATAAATTTATGCACAGGAATAAAGCTTAAAATTTTGGCTACGCTTTGGTGCAATACACTTTGTGCAAATACCTGCTGACCAAGAGCGCTGGTCACGTGGGAAGGATCACCTTTCCGACAGCCAGCCAAGCTTGTGGGGAAATCCCCTCAAGTTTTCTGAGCTCGACGAATGTTTTTGCATTTACGCATAGCTATGCAGTTTCCCCGATTAAATGGGGATGGGGTGGCTTAGTGGATAGCACCCTCGTCTTCTAAGCCACCGGTCCCGGGTTCAAGTCCCGGCGGAGCCTCTGAATAAGTCGATCTGATCCCCTAAATCCCTTCCAACAGGGTGAGAGTTGGCGACACCGTATGACCCTGGCAGTTGGTGCGTCGTTAAATCCCAACAATTATTATTATTATTCCCCGATTAAACGTGAGACAATGTGTTGTGCAGTTGAATCCGAGGGTAAATTAATCGCCCCCCCCGTCGTCACTAGTCCGTTCCCAGCGAAAAATAGTGGCGACGCTCCTGATGCTGACATTAAATTCCATCTATTATTCCACCCCAAAAATTAACCCAAAATTTATTTCCAAAGTAAACCTTCATTTTAATTATATCAATAAATTAATTAATTAATAAATTAGCTTAAAACCACTTCTTACAATTTTAGATAAGAACAAAGGAATATATATATATATATATATATATGTATATATATATATATATATATATATATATATATATATATATATATATATCCACCTGAAAAGATCGCTTCTTCATCTTTACAGAGGAAAGTTTGGTAATGGAATCTGGCTATATTGCTGACTCTGATTGCTACCAAACTGCGTTTGTTATAAAATCACCGACATTGGATCCACTGCGCGGCAGCGCCTGACTGTTGCATTTCTAGCCTTGACGAGTGACGGCGTGAATTTTTTTATCAGTCGAGTGGTTCGCAATCCCACAGAGTTGATTCCGATGTGATTTGTTTTTCTCGTTTCCGGTCAGATGAAACCAGAGTTTTGATTGGCTCTTGTGTTCAGCGTTTTGATTAACTGATGGCGAGGTTTCGCGGGATGGGGAGGGGGCTTCCCGCGTCTTCATGTTGTTTCTTGTTCGCACTTTGTTGGACTTTGAAGAAGGAAGAGACAATCTTTTGCGGATACATGGGGGTTAAAGGGGCTCAAGACCCCCCCCACCCCTCGAAATGTAAAAGTGCCTAAAGTTTTCTTGTCCTCTGGATGCTCCAGTAATATCTGTACCTGATTCTGTCTTGCGTTTCGCAAATATAAATTCGAAGACCTGTTCGCGATCAATCGACGCTCCACGGATTTAACGTTATCCAGAAATAGGGGTATGCGTGAAACCAGGGTGGAGCTTTCCATGCGGCAGGTACAGCGTACGCCATATCTGTCGCGTGCAATACAAACTCTTTGACAATCATTCCACCACTGCAAGGTGCATCCCATAAGTGGATCCAGGGGGAAGAAGGAGCGGTGTCTTTCACGATCGCCCACCTGGAACCCCCTCCTCCTCATTGCGACCCAACGCCGCCCGGAATCGTTCCAGCTCCTCCTGAAACCTCACTTCCCACCCCTCCCCAAGCATTAGCAATTTAGCGCCCCTGTGATATATCAGTCTTGAGAATTTGTGTCCCTGGCCCCCACAGCGTCCCTTACAGACCCAACTGGCGCCCTCTGGCCAGAATGCCCCTTCCCATTGGGCTCCGGGATCCGTCTCTGTTGGTGGATAGGCATACTGTCGGCAACGTCGGCCCTATGGCTCCCTGCTAAGATGTCAGTCATCTGGTTTGTAAATCAATATTCCCTGTTTAAATTGGGCAGATTTCACGCTCTGACCTAGAAACGCTTGTTTAATCAGGCCTGTATTGAACTCAGCCATGACTCTTTAGGCCCATGCATGAAGGGACGAAATTTCCAAGTCAATGTGGGTACACAAACATCAAGCCCCCAGAAACCGCTGCGCTGGACCTAGCTCCCACCTTTACCTTTTCGTGCAGCATTTCAACCATCCGACTGTCGGCAGATTGAAACTGCCCACATCTGAGAAACCGAAAAACCTCAAATCCTATCAGAAAGATTAATCTCGGTGAAAAGCTTCCGTGACTGCGGCGGAACCGGCGGAAAGGCGGCTCCCTCTGAACTCGGCCACGTGTTTACCCACGTCCGCAACGCTCATGGGCGCATCCAGGACTGAAAATAGGAGGGATATTCTGCAGCGGCTATTCTTTCACTGACGCAATTCTTGTGGTGGTCGAGCTGATAGATAAACGTGTAGCCTGCCAGAAGAACAAACCAAAGAAAATCACCAGACCAAGTTTGACAGTTGTAATCCAGGATGTTTGCAAGTTTCGGCATGGGTCAAACAAGCCGTTCATATTGGCACAGCGGTAGATTTTCTGCATTAGGTTGCTTGCATGCGCTTGCAAACACAGAGGTTATGTGGTCTGTTCCTCGACAAATCGGCTCGTATGCATTGAACTTGCTTGCTGATGAAATAACCTGAACTGAGGAAAAGCAAGCACCGATCCCATATTGAAACTCCAGCTTCCTTGTTGAGAATATCACCTGCATCCGAGCGCCATCAAAGAAGGGGGTCAGGGTTCCAGGCCCCTAGCCCGTCATCTGAAAATAGGCCTATCTCCAGTGGCGCATACAAGGGGAGGCTAGGGGGGGCTCAAGTCTCCCTCGAAATGTTTGAGTGCCAATAGTTAATAGGCAGTAATGGAGTGGTCAGCGTCGTTGCTTCCACGCAGCCGACCCGGGTTCAAAAGGCCCGGCGGCTTCCCTGAACAAGGAGCAAGTTGGCTCGCGGGATATGCTTCCAACAGGGAGAGAGTTGGTGGTGCCATAGGACCCTGGCAGTTGGTGCGTCGATGAGCCCCAAAAATTATTGATAGCGACATTGTCATCCTTGGGTAAAGAAATGACTTCGTCTTTCGGTAGCTTGGTCTGATCTGATACCGATTAGTTGCCAAAAAACATTAAATGGATCACGTAGTATCCGCCTAGGTTGACGCTCATCTGAATTAAATCACCTTGGCGCGTAATCAAGAACATTGAGGTAAGCGAGAGGTTCCACCAGGCCCCGGGAGGTTCAATAAATATTACTCCCTCCTTGGATTGATGAGTGGTGGCGTGAAAGCACCACCACGTCACACCGCACGTCACGGATCAGTACCTGTTTCGTGACATAACAATGGAAACAATTTTCAACCAAGCTGGAACATTATGCAACCAACATCAAATGTAAACCCCATGCCCATTAACACGGCAAAAACAACACACTCCACTCTCAGGCTAAACCCCGACTAATCCCCAATCTTCACGTTATCCTTTTCAGCCTGACCGCCGCGCGGTCCGACCAGCCTCCTCCGGCCCCGCGCCCCATCACCCCCGCTCTCCCGGCCATCTCTCACCAGTGAGGCGGCGTGCACGGTGGCGTGAGTCCTGATCTGACGCGCCGGCAACGCCTCGCTGCGCCGCGTTTGCCGCCTGTCACGCCGCGCGGCAATATCCGACGCGGCGCGCCCTTTTTGTCGACGCGAAACAGCTGTTGCGCGCGGAGAAATGGCGCCAAACGCCACTAAGAATACAGCGGTGTTGTTTATGGCGACGCTGGGGAGTTTTTGATGGGCAGATGCTAAGAGTGAGTGAAGGAGTATTGCGTTTATGAAAGGCTTTGTCGGCTTTCGGATTGAGACAAGGGAAGCTATTTGGAAATGCGAGACATGACAGCGGATTTTTACCACCTCTGCTTCCGCCTTGCCCTCCATTTTACACGCTAAATACCCAGATATCTACAATCTTGTTCTTCTTTTCTTTTTATAAATTTTGTTCAAGTTGTGCCTAGTACGGTTGCTGGAGTCGGAGTCTCACTAAAGTCATCAAGGGACTTGTCACGGAGACCCCGACCCCACCACCCGAACGAGCAACTCCCTCAATCGAGGGTTTATTTAGAAGCCAAAGTTTAACATCCCACAAAGCACAGGGACGGCCGCCCCGCTCAGGTCACCCTCTCACCAGTCAGTTGCCAGCCGACCTACGTCGGACAAACCATTGAGCGCCGGAGCGTCTCAGGGGAACCGATCCCAAGCCTGGACATGCACTGCCACTGCATGCTTCTGAGCAGCGGGCCGGAGCCCAACGCTCTACCAACTGAGCTACCGGGGCGGCAAACGGAAGGTTCTTCTTACGTAAGGTTATTAACGAATTACGAAGATATGACGATTTACGATTTGCACGCCTGCCTTTTGTATTACAAGCACTTCTGGAAACTTGGTGTTCGGTTTATAGCGCGCAGGGTAGGCTGTGAGTAAGTACAGGTGACCTTCCTCATGCTCATACATAAATGATTTACCAAATATACACATATAATGATGATTACCCCTGGGATTTCCAGCCTATATCCAGTTCGTTTCTAGACGGACCTTTTGAAGATATAATTTGTTATTAGGGCTGGAAACCTCTTCTCGATCCAGAGCTTCTGGGTGGGTTCACGCTGGCACGGCAGTACAAGCCCTATTCAAAGTCTGCGGGAGACCCAATATCCAGGGGGTCCTGACCCCCATCCCTCCAGGATATCCCCCATTATTGTTATAGATGAAAGATAAGTAGGTAAGAAAATTCAAAAAGAAGGAAAGGGCATCCCTCACACCCAGCCACAGCTGACAAACTCGACCAGCAACAGTCCACAAATACCAAAACACCAGTCAAGAGAGCTGTCCGTGTCATAACAGCGGCATCTGCCGGTCCGACCCCCTCCGTAGTCGGGGCGGCACCTTTGTCGCGCCGGCGGCACCCTCTGACTGTGGGAGACATCTAGCGGCGGCGGGTGTAACTAGCGTGATGAATGGGAGGCCGCGCGCGGGTGACAGCCTGCTGAGAGGTCTGTGCTGATGGTTGGGCTGCCGCCCCCACAACCCGCTGGTGGTGGAGGGGGCAGGGGTGTTCACAGGACCACTAACTGAGGAGTGGTTGGAAAAATGGACGTCAGAACGGGGGAAAATGGATGGGAATGTTTCTTCGGACGGCAAGGTGGTACCCTGCTGTGTATTTTTAGCATCCATTTCCATAGCTGTGCTCTGAAGCAAACAGACACTGGCTGAGAAAATTGGTTGCCTTTAATTTGCGTGTTTGATATTTTAGAACCGTGCATGGCATTGATTAGAACCATAACTCATGACCAGAAACAGAACCCAGACCTGATTTTAGTTGCGTGGACCAGGGGCACCATCGTTAGAGATCCGGGGGGGTTTCGGGAGTCGGCAGGACCTCCTGAATTTTTAATCTCTTAAAGGGAATGTGGCACCTTCACAACGTGATTTTAACTGAGATAGCCAAGCTGTAAAGCAGGTCGGAAAACCCAGTACTTATATTTCATTTGTCTTGGAACTGAATATTTCCGTAGAAAAAAGCTAAAACCTACCTGACACCAGCCCCCTCAGCCCCGTCGCCGGCGGCCATTGTTGTGAGCTACTGGTGTGAAGACATATGCTGACGTCACGATGAGCATCAGCCAATCGAAGCCCTTGAAGCGTTTCAAGTATGGTAGTGGTTGCCAGATCGTGACATCATCCACAGGCTGATATTTATTTCTTTTTCTAGAGGAGTATTTTTAAAACCAAATATTGAGCTTATTGTACATTTTCAGAGAAATCATCAGTGGTTTCATTATTTTTGACTAAAAGTACGCCTAATTACACTAAATTCCAGGATTCGACCGAGGTGCCACATTCCCTTTAAGGCTTTGTATTGGGCTTATATTGCTGTGCCAGCGTTAACCCATCGAGGACCCTCTGGGTTGAGAGGAGATCTACAGCCTTGACAGCACTCGAGTGAAACATGGTTGGAGCAGGTTTACTCTAGGAACTGACGGGTCCACCAGTAACAGTTGGGTATTCTAGTAACTGACGGGTACTCTAATAACTGACGGGTACTCTAATAACTGACGGGTACTCTAATAACTGGCGGGTACCTAATAACTGACGGGTACCTAATAACTGACGGGTACTCTAATAACTGACGGGTACTCTAATAACTGACGGGTACCTAATAACTGGCGGGTACTCTAATAACGACGGGTACTCTAATAACTGACGGGTACTCTAATAACTGGCGGGTACCTAATAACGACGGGTACTCAATAACGACGGTACCTAAGAACGACGGGTACTCTAATAACTGACGGGTACTCTAATAACTGACGGGTACTCTAATAACTGACGGGTACTCTAATAACTGACGGGTACTCTAATAACTGGCGGGTACCTAATAACTGACGGGTACTCTAATAACTGACGGGTACTCTAATAACTGACGGGTACTCTAATAACTGACGGGTACTCTAATAACTGACCGGTGCTCTAATAACTAACAGGATGATACCTAGAAACTGACGGACACTCTAATTACTGACGGGTACTTAGAAACAGACGGGTTCACCAGTAGGGTAAGGGCGGGTAAGAGTACGCAGGAGATAAGAGTGCGCAGCAGCTGTTTTGGTTACTTAGCAACCACTGAGATGGTGGATACCCTGGTATAAAAAAGCAGGGTCAGTGCCTAGGCGCACACCAAAATTCAACGTGCTCCTGTTCTTTTCGCGGGAGTACAGACAAAATAAATTTTTGGGCACCCTTGAAGTAATATTTCTTGACTGGGTAAACTTGTAGACCATGCTTCTATTATCAAAAGTATTGTATTGCGGTCTGTCATTAGTGAGAAGGCTGAGCTGGGAGTGTGCTCCAGGACCGGAGCTTACGCTAAAATGCCGCCAACATGTTTATGAAGACTTTCATCCCAAGGGAGCATGTCCGGCAAGAGTACGCAGTAGACCATTGGGCAAGAGTGCGCATGCTTAAGAGATAGTAAAATTTAATTTTCACTCGGACCAGAGTTCGTAACTCATATTTTGAAAGCCAAACGTTGCAACATAGTTCTTGTATATTCAGAACGATATAAAATCATGCAATCGCCTAGTTTGGCGACAAAAAACTTTGCACATGGCCTATGCACCTAAAGCACAGCGGGGTATCAATGCGTACTCCAGCTTCCCTTCTTGCGTACTCTTACCGACCCACTCCGGCAAGAGTACGCGCGTGCCATTTTATTTTGGATGAGCTCATTAGCAAGTTCCTTTCAGAGACATCCAGTTGAAACATGGACCATACATAGACAATTCTTCAGGCTAAACAACCACATAAAAATTTTAGCTGTTAGACTTACAGGAAAAAGTGAAAGCCCGTAGAAAGTTAAGTGCGTACTCTGCACGGACTTCCCTAACTGACGGGTATTCTAGTAACCGCCAGGTTGTCTAGGAACGGACGGAGTGTGCTCTCTCCTGGCAATGATCCTTGTGGTTGCTTTAGTATCCTTCAGTTATATTCCCATGTTATGGGCCACAACAATGGACAGAAGTTTTCGCTCGGGGCATCTCGGCTTTGCCCTTCCCGTGAAAATTATTGAACTAAGAATATGAGGTCAAAAAATATGAATGGGCCTGGCGCGAATGTGTTTTCAGCCTTCCCGACACAATACATGTCCGCGTGACGTCACCGTAAAGAATATATCCCTCCATGTCGGGCAATGGTCCGGAAACGCGCTGTCTCGGTTGTTGTGGGATTTTCCTTCTGATTGCAGCTTTCCCACGGGCCTGGCGGAACGTATTGCTTTGTTGGATATACCACCTTCCGAGTGACAGGCAGTCATTGTAATGGATTTCCGCATTGACGTTTGACACAGATTGCAAGCACACGGGTACACTTAATCCTCAATGCAACGGAGAGAGGTGACGGGGCGTTACGTGAGACCTCACTGCCCCCGGTCCTCAGGCCCCTCAACAGTGCCGACAATTCCTCTGTCAAACGTTCGGTCGAACATAGTTCAGAGGCGGATGCCGACGAAACGCTTTGGGGCGGGGGAGTGGAACCAGGGTAAAATCAAGAAAACTGTTTTTTTAGAAAATCGTCCAAAATCAGCTAGAAATGAATACGTTTTGATCGCTTTGGGGTACATAGCCGGATCACCCCCCTGGATCCGCCCCTGGCACAGATCCCTGTCAGCGAATTGTGATCGCACCAGGCTGCCATGCGAAGGGCGAGATTAAGGTTGCGAGACATTTGTCATCCTCGGGAGGAAATTGTCATCTCTGATGATGATTGGAGTTTTAGGGCACTGCAGCTGCAGAGGCCATATGTGCCCGTCAGTGTTGTATTACATCATTCTGAGATTTTCCTTACAAGCTAAAGTGGCCTATACAGAGGGTGTGATATCTAAGACACTCTGAAGGGGGTATATACTACGTCAAACTGTACTTCTCTCAGGTATAATAAAACTTTCCCGATGTCTATGGATGCGTCATTGCCTAGGATCTGTCCCAGTGGGACCGGTGGAAAGAATCGGCGCTGACATCGTTTCAGCTGGTCGCAGCTGTCAGTAGCACATAAAACATGCTGCACAGTGAGGCGGCTGCGACAATGAGGACACGTGTTGGGGGCAGCGTTGTTCAAATGATGGGCGTGGGTCGCATAACAGTGGCCAATTCGAAGCCTAGTAAGGCTCACCTCCTCCATTCTGCTTTGCCTGCTGCTCGACTCCCAGGGTTTAACCGTTGGCCGCAACCGTTTCAAAAAACAGTCCGGCTCTGCAGTCCACCTTGTCTGCCACTCGTCACCTACTAGCATCTTGAATGATGATTTCAAGTCTGTAGCTGGAATTTTAAAACGGCGCGAAGGGGTTAACTGACACGCATCCTTGGCGAGTGTATCAACTTGTTCGTTCCCTGAGATGCCAACGTGGCTCGGCACCCAAAGGAAACACACATCAGTACCTCGGGAGGCAATCACAGTCAGAAGCTTTCGGATGATGATGATGATGATGATTTTCCGGCACTCGGCAGCTGCCATAGGGAGGCGCCTCGTCAGAGGCGTCCCAGCCGCCGGATGAAGGCCGCCAGCCGAGGCAGATCGCCCAACGCCTCGAATTGTCGGGTCGTCCGGCCAAAGACATTCGACGGAGAAGAGCTCGCGCTGGGCATTCTTAATATGATCTTTATCGGCTGGGATGGCCGCCATCAGGCGGCTCCGGTAGAGGTGGCGGTCGTTTGGAAGCAGGGCCGGATGTAGTCGTCCCCGCCGCCCAGGTACACCGGCCCAACACGAGGGCCGGAGGCGACCGCCGTCAGGACCCCTTCGGGTGTTCTCTCAAAAACCTAAAATTGCACCGAAAGTGATGGTGCCTTGGCCCAAGAGTCACGTTTACAACCAACTTTTGACTGGGAATAAAATCCTATATGTCACTAAAGTGGTGGTGCTGGCTCCAAAGGTCACGTTTTCATCCAACTTTAAAGGCGAATTTCTTGGCAGTTTCTATCTATGCGCCACTTTAGTCACACGCATTTTGTCGATTCTCGTCGGAAATTTTGATGTTCACCCCATTTAAAATCACACCTACCGTAGCATCCGCGTTGCTGATCGTCGTGATATCTTGGCCCGGGACGCAAATATACCTTATCTTCTGATTAACATATTTATAGGGCAAACAAATCTATAAAACAGATTTTGATTAGGTTTAGTACGGAGCACTCATTTCAGCGACCTGGCCAGCTGGCCATCAGCTGGCCAAGTCCGAAGCTTTCGGATCGGCGGTACAACCCAGTTCCGCTGATTGTGGTGAGACAGGAGGGCTGTCAGAGGGCTTGCTGAGCCAGTTATAATAATACATCGTTCCTCAGGCGTGCTCCTGATGTGACGTAAAACCCGCAAAATAGCGTACAGTTCCGTGGTAAAACTGAAACAATTGCTGGCAGGCTAAAACCCCGGCTTTGCCCCTCTTCGACAAAAGCACTACCAGCACTAGTTGCTCCCTTCGAACCGTCCGTGTAGAACCTTTTAAAGCCTGTGTAGGTTCCGATTCTACGCAATGCCAGGATTGTCATCTCTGAGAAATACCCGATCAATCATCCAGGAAAGGCGCTACGAAGTTTCAAATGGCGTCTAAAACAGAACAAAAAGCATTTGCTCGATGAGTCTGTAGAATTCTGCGGCAACAGATGTCCATGTTGTTGTTGTTTTGGGTTTTAGGGCGCTTCGACTGCATAGTCATTTCGCGCCCAAGATGTCCTATGTTCAACACTTAACTTGGAAGCGTCTCTATGGAAAGCCCCAGAGACCCTTGCATGCTTCTGTGGAATGACAACGGACTCCAATGTCAAATGCTAAATCCGCACTATATAACCACAGCGTTGACTATTGCTGCCCAGTGGCGGGTCCAGGGGGAAAGGTTTTTGCCCCACTCCCAACAGAAAGGCTCGGGACAAAACTATGTTTTGCCCCCCCTCCATCCCCTGTTGTCGACCTGCTTGCCCCGACTCCTTTTTAGTTTAGAAGCAGGGTTTTCGTGCTTCATTTCTCAACTTCAAATAAAAGCAGTCAACTTTAGAGTAAACATGGGCCATGGATAGCAACACCAAGCATCTTGGAGCCACATCTTTCACCTTTTTTACTTTTTCCGACTTGGATTTACTCCCAAAACCTTCGTTGAATTGTAGCAAAATCTTTCACCGCGTGACGTTTTTTTCTAATTTTGCTTTTCGACTTTAAGTTGCCCTTCCCCCAAACCTACCAGCTAGATCCGCCACTGCTGCTGCCCACATATTAAAATTCCACCAATGTATGAAACTTAAGATGACCTACTAGAGAATTGAAAATTCAGATATCAAATGACAGGAAAAACAAAAGCTAACATTCAGAAAACTATCCGGTTTGCGCAACTTTGCGCGAGAGATAGCAAAATAGAAGTCAAAAGAAAGAGTGATTGGTGCTCGATTCTGAACGGAGCATGAGCCGCCAGGAGTATCAAGTGTCCGGCCATCCGTCTTCCCACTGAGACTGTAACATCTCTCTGACGAACGCTCTGAGGCTGGCTGTATCCAGCGGCGGGTACAGGGGCTCCGTGACGAACACTGAGGCTGGCTGTATCCAGCGGCGGGTACAGGGGATACAGGGGCTGACGAACACGAGGGGCGTATCCAGCGGGGATACAAGGCCGGAACACTGAGGGGATACAGGGGATACAGGGGCTCCGTGACGAACACTGAGGCTGGCTGTATCCAGCGGCGGGTACAGGGGCTCCGTGACGAACACTGAGGCTGGCTGTATCCAGCGGCGGATACAGGGGATACAGGGGATACAGGGGATACAGGGGATACAGGGGATACAGGGGATACAGGGGATACAGGGGCTCCGTGACGAACACTGAGGCTGGCTGTATCCAGCGGTGGATACAGGGGATACAGGGGATGAACACTGAGGCTGGCTATATCCAGCGGGGATACAGGGGATACAGGGACGAACACTAGGGATCCAGCGGGGATACAGGGGCTCCGTGACGAACACTGAGGCTGGCTGTATCCAGCGGCGGGTACAGGGGCTCCGTGACGAACACTGAGGCTGGCTGTATCCAGCGGCGGATACAGGGGATACAGGGGCTACCGGAGAACACGAGGCTGGCTGTATCCAGCGGTGGATACAGGGGATACTGAGAAACAGGCGGCGTATCCAGCGGCGGGTACAGGGCTCCGTGACGAACACTGAGGCTGGCTGTATCCAGCGGCGGATACAGGGGCTCCGTGACGAACACTGAGGCTGGCTGTATCCAGCGGCGGATACAGGGGATACAGGGGATACAGGGGCTCCGTGACGAACACTGAGGCTGGCTGTATCCAGCGGTGGATACAGGGGATACAGGGGATACAGGGGATACAGGGGATACAGGGGGACGAACACTGAGGCTGGCTGTATCCAGCGGTACAGGGATACAGGGATACAGGGGATACAGGGGATACAGGGGCTCCGTGACGAACACTGAGGCTGGCTGTATCCAGCGGCGGGTACAGGGGCTCCGTGACGAACACTGAGGCTGGCTGTATCCAGCGGCGGATACAGGGGATACAGGGGATACAGGGGATACAGGGGATACAGGGGATACAGGGGCTCCGTGACGAACACTGAGGCTGGCTGTATCCAGCGGCGGATACAGGGGGCTCCGTGACGAACACTGAGGCTGGCTGTATCCAGCGGCGGATACAGGGGCTCCGTGACGAACACTGAGGCTGGCTGTATCCAGCGGCGGATACAGGGGATACAGGGGATACAGGGGATACAGGGGATACAGGGGATACAGGGGATACAGGGGCTACAGGGGGTACAGGGGATACAGGGGCTACAGGGGATACAGGGGATACAGGGGAGATACAGGGGTCGGACGAACACTGAGGCTGGCTGTATCCAGCGGCGGATACAGGGGATACAGGGGATACAGGGGATACAGGGGGACGAACACTAGGCTGGCTGTATCCAGCGGCGGATACAGGGGATACAGGGATACAGGGGATACAGGGGATACAGGGGCTCCGGGACAACACTAGGCTGGCTGTATCCAGCGGCGGATACAGGGGATACAGGGGATACAGGGGATACAGGGGGATACAGGGGATACAGGGGATACAGGGGCTACAGGGGATACAGGGGATACAGGGGCTCGGACAACAGGGATACAGGGGATACAGGGGATACAGGGGCTACAGGGGATACAGGGGATACAGGGGCTACAGGGGATACAGGAAGGCTGCATCCAGCGGGGATACAGGGGATACAGGGGATACAGGGGATACAGGGGATACAGGGGCTACAGGGGATACAGGGGATACAGGGGCTACAGGGGGTACAGGGATACAGGGGCTACAGGGCCCGGGACTAACACGAGGCTGGCTGTATCCAGCGGCGGATACAGGGGCTCCGGGACTGGGGGGCCCAAGTCCCAACCGAGATGTTACTGCCTATGGCTAATGCATGGCCGTAGGCCGATCCGAGGCAACGACTGGAGACTCGGGCCTTCTAGCCCCCCCCACATGAAGGCCGAAGCCCTCCACAGCGCGTGAGCCGTGAAGTGGATCTCACTAAACGCTGAGTGGACCAGCTGAATTCTGCTCAAACAAACAAAAGAAAACAAAACAAAACTAAACAAAGGTAAGGAATTATTGAGAGGCTTCTTTACCACTTTTCACTCCCTGCCTATTTCGCATTTGACCCGGCCTTTGAACATTATATGAAGCTTTAGTACAAAACCAATAACCACGTTTTTATAGTTATTTTTCGACAAATTTAGCAAAAAGGTATCTTCTGCAATCTCCGGCGCTGATATAAGAACATGCCTACTTATTACTGAAAATCTGGCTTAACAACAAACCTGGAAAATTAACACACGCATTGACGGGGGTCTGAGCCACCTTCGCAATGACGGGGGCGGGTACCCGCCCCCTAAGATCTCAAGAACCACGGTAGGTAGCGAAAAAGGGCAAACGGCGTTGGGCTGCCCATCCACTTCTCCATTGAAAACATTTGAAACATTTTTTTCAGGTCACATTTAAGGTCACAAGAGGTCAAAACATGCCCGTCATAGGGATAACATGTAAATTCAGTTTTTCGGCTATTACATCTGAACAGGTAAAGATAGAGCAAAACTATTTAAACTATATGAATCCTCTCAGCCAGCCAAATCGAATGATATATAATTTGACCTTGCTAGGTCAAATCAAGGATTTGACCTGACCTGAGGTCAGGTCAGGGTCAAATCATATAAAATGCATATCATTAGAACCGCAAAGCCCAGGCGAGTCTAATGCAGCTAAAATAAATGCTCTATCACCATCCGTTACTGAGTTATTCCGTAAAAACCATTTTTCCCATGTATTTCCAATGGAGAGGTCATGCCTCGTACCTGACCTTAGGTCATCGATATCAAAAATACCGGAATATATTTTCGAGAAATCGGTGGGGCCATTATGTGATATGAGTTTCAATCGGATAAGTTCACCCTGCTCCGACTTATGCTATCTTAAACTTTTTTTGAGGTCGGGTCACTTGACCTGTACTGGTGACCTGACCTGAGATGACCTAACCTTAAGATTTTCACAGAAGTTGTAAAAATGATGAGAGAAAAGGTATGCCAAGTACGGCGGCGCTACGCGCCGCCGTTTTTCTGCTTTCTCCGAAAAACCCGAGGGGGCGGCGGGTACCCGCCCCCGTCAATGCGCGTGTTATCCTTGTTGCCGTGTCTCCACACTATCAAAACTTGGCATGATGGGTATATTTAATCTCAAGCTGGGTACAGTAGGCCGTCCTATTTCTGGCCGCCTCAGGGCCCCGGACCGTTACAGTGACCAGCACTTTCTTGGGGTAGCCCGACTCGTCGACTATCCACTGGGAGTCACGGTTCCCCCGTCCCTGACCCATTGTGTGCACGTGACAAATCCCTCACCACGCCTCAACAATCAACTACCAACCAATCACATTAATCACCGTTTTGGCGCGTCATCTGACAGCCAATCAACGCGCGGTTCTACCAACAATGGTGCGCCTTTGACGCGCGCCGACACGCCGCAACTCCCGCCAAATTGTTCCCGCCATCCCATGTCCCCGCCAAATTTCGCGGTGTTCAAACCTGCCTGTTCACTCACTAATGACGCCGCTGCGGTTTGCGGCACACTGAGCGGTGACTCTCAAAGAGAGCCGCTGAAGGGCGGCGTCTTCAAAGTGAAAGCACGCCGGATACGCCGTCACGTGACACCAAAAGCACGGCATACATCAGAGTGACAACTGACAAGATGGCAGGCGCGTAGCCACACAATTTTAACTGGGGGGATGAAGGGGGACGAAACCCAGGCTGGTGATGACTGGGTAGAGATATGAGGCAAATTCAGATACTCTTGGCCAGTGGCGTAGCCAAGGGGGGGTCCCTGGAGTCCACGGACCCCCCTTGGGCTGACCTTATGCACTGGAAAACACGAGCATTGGTTTTGGGGGCCCCTGAGCTTGGTGTCAGGGGCCCTCCGAGCTCAATCTCAGGCCCCCCCGAGGATAGTCTCAAGGGACCTCCAAGCCTGGTCTCAGAGGGCCCTCCAAGCTTGGTCTCAGGGCCCCCCGAGCTTGGTATCAGGGGGCCCCAGTGTCTCACGGCTTTCCGAGCTTGGTCTCAGGGGCCCCCGGTCATCGGTATTGAGGGCTTCAGAGTACCGAACATTGATCTCGGGGAGGGGGCCTGATTTCGGTCTCAGGGGGCCCCGAGCTTGGTCTCAAGGGACCTCCGAACTTTATCTCAGGGGCCCCCGAGCTTTGTCTCAGGAGCCCCCCACCCGAGCTTGGTCTCACGGGCCTCCTGAGCTTAGTCTCTGGGGGCCCCTGAGCTCGGTCTCAGGGGGCCCGAGCTTGGTCTCAGGGGCCCCCGAGCTTGGTCTCAAGGGACCTCCGAACTTGGTTTCAGGGGCCCCCAAGCTTGGTCTCAGGGGCCCACGAGCTTGGTCTCAGGGGGCCCCCGAGTTTGGTCTCACGGGCTTTCCGAGCCTGGTCTCAGGAGGCCCCCGATCATCGGTATCGAGGGCACCAGAGAACCGAACATGGGTCTCGGGGGCCCCTGAGCTTGGTCTCAGGGGTCCCGAGCTTAATCTCACGGGCCTTTCGATCTTGGTCTTAGGGGGCCCCAGAACTGGTCTCAGGGATCTCCCGAACATTGGTATCGATGGCTCCGGAGCAGCGAACATTGATCTCGGGAAGTGGGGGGGGGCAATACTGATCTCGGGGTGCCCCCCGACTATCGATATCGAGGGGACTTATGAGCAAGCCACGAGAGTTGGCCCCATGGGACCCAGAGTTTGGTCTCAGGGGCCCTGGCTTGGGCTCAGGGCCCCCGAGCATTGGTATCGAGGGGCTCCAGAGTACTGAGCATTAGTCTCGGGGGAGGCTCCAAATGTTGATCTGGGGGCCCCCGAACATCGGTGTCGAGTTACTCTTGAGAAAAGCGCAAGCATGGGCCTAAGGGTGCCCCCAAACCTGATCTAAGTGGAACCCCGAGCTTGGTCTTAGGAGCCCTGCGCATCAGTATCCAGGGGCTCCGGAGTATTGGTATCGGGTGGGGGGAAGAAATGATTTCAGGGGCCTCCAAATGCTGATCTCGGCGGGCCCCCGAATGTGTGGATGCAGTGGCATAGCCAAGGGGTTCTAGGAGTCCGAGGACCCCCCATTGGGCCAATCTAAACCACTACAAAGCATTCTCTGATCACGGGGCCCCCAGAATCAGTCTCAGAAGCCCCTGAAGATTCGTTCTCAGGGCGTCCCGAGTCGGCCTCAGGGCCCCGCTCTGAGGGTCAGTCTCAAGACCCCCAAAAGTAGATTTCAGGGGGTCCCTGAGAGTTAGTCTCAGGGGATCCCGAAAGTCGGTCTCAGGAGCCCCGAGGGTCGGTCTCAGAGGGGCCGGGCTCGTCCCAGGGTCCCCCAGAGAGTGGTTCTCAGGGCCCCGTGACAGTCTATTTCAGGTGGCTCCATGAGTCAGTCTCAGTGAACCCCAAGAGTCGGTCAAGGGGACCCCGAGAGTCAGTCTTGAGGACCCTCGATATTCGGTCCCATAGTCTTACGGGCGTCTCTCTCAGGAGTCAATATTTACTTTCAGGTGGCCTCGAGAGTTAATCTGGGGGTTCGAGAGTTCGAGTCTCATTTGATCCGCAGAGTGCTGGTCTCAGGAGGCCCCCGGAGGGGTAATCTTGGGAACCCTTGAGATTCAGCCTGAGACTGTGCCCCCCTAATTGTTGTATAAGGGGTCCCGAGATGCAATCTCAGGGAGCACCTTAAAGTTAGTCTCAGTGCTCCTATGCAGGAACTAGTCTCCGGGTCGTCCAAGAGCTAATTTTGGAGCTTTGAGAGTAATTCCCAGAGGTGCTCCCGAATTTGGGTCTCACGGGCCCCGAGTTAGCCTTAGGCCTCTGAGGGCTAATCTAGGCTTCCGAGAGGCAGTTTCAGGAGTGCCGTGCCAAATACGCAGTCTCAGGGGTGCTTCCACGCCCCCCTCCTCGAGTGTTAGTCTCAGGGGGCGCCCCAGGGTTAGTCTCAGAGGGCTGTCGGAAGTCATTCTCAGCCCCCCACCCCACCCCAGAGACAGCCTCAGGGGACCCCAAAGAGCTAATCTGGATGGCCCCGAGAGTCCGTCTCACCCCCCTCCCCAAAGCAAATCTGGGGGGCCCGATAAATAGGCCCAGAGGTGCTGCCGATAACTAATCTAAGGAGCCCCGAGAGATTCTCAGGAGTCCCCAATTTTGGTCAAGAGGCGCCGTGAATCAGTATCAGAGACTCCCTGAGATCTAATCGGGAGAGGGGCCGGAAATTAACCTTGTGAGTAGCGCCAAGTGTTGGTCTTAGACGGCCCCAGAGCTAGTCTCAAGTCCCCCAAGAGCTGATCTCGGAAGCCCGAGTTATTTTCAGAGGAGCTTTCAGTTCTAGTGTAAGGAGGGCGCCGAAGAGCTAATCTCAGAGATCCGACAATTAGTCTCACGAGGTCTCCAGGAGTTAGTCTCAGGGGTCCCCTGAAGCTGCCCTCAGGTGTCCCCAAAAGCTAGTATCAGCGAGCATTCCTCTCCTTCCTCCCCCTCCCCTCAAAGTTATCCTCAGGGCCCCACGAGAGTAAGTTCCAGGGGGTCCCAGTAGGTAGTCTCATGGTACCCCCAGATGCTGGTTTTGGAGGACGTAAGTGCTGATTTGCGGGAAAAGTGTTGTTTTCAGGGGTCCCAGATACTGGTTTCGGTGCCGTGTCAAGTGCTAGGCCCCTGGAGATCTCTGCTCGACCCAGGGGTCAGTGGGGGGGGGCGGGGGCGGTGGGTGATGGTCCTGGATGGCTTAACACTGGCATAGCAATAAAAGCTCTGTACAAAGCCTATCAGAGACCCAAAGTCCAAGGAAGTATTCACCTCCCCAAGCCCCCGGGATCTTCAACCAATGGCAAGGGAAGTGTAAGTGAGCGGTTTCATCAGTAGGACCGTCCATGGAGTAGGTTTTATAAAGCATCTGGGGCACACTCATATATCCTTTTTATTGAGCGTCCTTTTTCCTGTCCATTTCTTTTAGATTTTAGAATACAATCCAGAGATACCGCTTGATGTCCTAGGCTCAAAGAAGATTTTCGAAAATCATATTTCTCGGAAAAAATGTATCTATTCCCATTGCGTACCAAAAGACAAATTCAAACATGTCGATCAGGCATCATTACTGAAGGAAAGGCAAAAATTAATCTAATTTGAGCATCCATAATAGCAAATCGGACAGGGAATTTGGAACTTCAGCTGATTTTCAATCTATTAGCTTAGTCCCAATAACTACCGTCCTAAATATTCTGAAATAAACAACTTTCAAATATTTTCATTCGTAGGAAACCAGACAAACAAGGGCAATGACACACATTGATAAACATAACCCCAAAAAGAAAAATAGGTATGAAGGGTTTAAAATAACAATTACAGAGTAATCCAAGGCGATAGTTATCTCAGGCGCCTATTGTTTTGGTAATGTGCTCATTTGCAACCTAGCAAGGGTAAGAAAGTAACTGCGGTGAAGTCATCAGGATCTTTCCGCGGAATAGACGTTATATGACGTCCGGAACACACCACCATCCACCATATCCCTTGTATTTTTATTCATTTTTCCATTTCTTTGGAAGTTTTCTGATTAAAGAGTTCATGAATTCGACACCCGGAAAAAATTGTTAATCATTTTCCGTAGAAGACCATTTCTTCGTACTCAAAACGACTGACCTTCAATAACTTCATGCCTGATTACCAGAGTGAATTGAGGTAAAGTCAGGTTTAGCAATATGCACGCAGCAACATTTGATTTCCCGAAATGTGCCACAAAACTGTTATTATAGCCACGCTGTCATATAGGTATGGGCCAGCCTTAATATTTGGTGGCCTAAGTTTACCAACACTTGGTCGGATCCATAAAAATCAAACTATAAACAAAATATTAAACAAACACTTAAAAAGGGATAGAAAAATTTCCGTCGTATAAATGTTATAATACCAAAAAATTATACGACATATATAGGAGATAGGCCCCGACTACTAAGGGGGCCCCCGGCATGGGTGCCCCCGACGGTAGTCGGACCCTCCCCCCTTGGCCGAATCCTGGCTACGCCACTGCTCTTGGCAGCACTACTTTTGAAAAACTTCTGTCCAAGCTGTTCCCAGCTCGGTTTTTGGAGTCGGAGCCTCACTGCAGTTATCAAGGTACCTGCCACCACATGGCGATCCTAAAGGAGGCGCAAAGGGCCGTGCCCCAAACTATCAAGTATCTTTACCCCAAAAGAACCAAGTTTATCTTTTTTTCTTGAAAAACAAGCTGTCGGGATTTTTCCTCAATTTAGCCCACCCCAAAACGTTGGTTTGGCCGCCTTCAAAAGCCGTTCCTGGATCGCCAATGGTCACGGAACCACGACCCCACCACACGAACGACAACTACAGCAATGAAGGGTTCATTTAGAAACCAAATTCAACGTCCCACACCACTGCCACTGCATGTTAGAGCAGCGAGCCGGAGCCAAATTCCACCAACTGAACTACGGCGGCCAAATGAAACACTAGCGACAATGCACTTCACCCATTTGAGTACTCACACATGTGACAGGACGAAGGTACAAAACAATTGGGCAGAGTTAAGAAATGGGGGCGTTCCCCTTGATTCGCGAGTAGGGTGGGATGCGTCTCCCCGCTTTCGACGCCCACGCATGGTGATGGGGCAGAAGCTGCCGGAGCGCTGGTAGCAGTGGCGGCGTTCTGAACATCATGGCAGCCTGGGCACGATTGCCTTAGAGGTCAGGACGTTGCCCATGCTTTTTACCTGATATATCAGGTCCCCTATTGGGTACGATACGGGAGGTCGGCTGGAGACGGGGGCAACCTCAAGTCCATGAGCAAAAAACACATTTGCCGGTGGGTTGTGGAAACGGTTATGCAAACGGTATGAGACTGTACGCAGGTACAAAGCAAGATTCAATAAGGATAGTGAGGTAGGTAGGTAAGTAAACCAGGAAGGACAAGTAACGACCATAGGCGGATCCAGGATTGCAAATCGGGGGGGGGCACCTTCCCGGGGGGGCACCACTTTTGACCGGCAAAAGCTATCAGATGGGCGCAAAATCCTATCGGTGGGCGCCGATTTTCGCATCCTGGGGGGGTGGGAAGCGACATTTCAGGGGGGCGCCAATGACCTTTCAGTGAGACGCCGTGACCATTTCAGCATTTCAGGGGGCGCCGAAGGTCGATCGGAGGGGACACGTGCCGGATTTAATTACCCCAGATTTGTTTTAACCCAGCCTGTGAGAAGCTGATGTAATGCCAAAATCCCCAATTCATTATCATCAGACGTCCTCCTTGCATTCCTCAGTCAGGGGGGACAAAATACATTCCAGGGGGCGCCGGGGCTCGGTGTGGAGGCGGTGGGTGAGATGATCGGGTGGACGGCCACATGCCCCCTTCCTGGATACGCCTACGATTGTGTTCATATACAATCTAAAAATGACATACTAAACGGTGGAACGGTGGAACATACTAAAAGGATGGGACATACTAAAAGGTGAAACACGATAAAAGCGAACAGTGAAAGAGTACGTCCATACCTGGACCAATGTTAGGGGCCTAGGGCTAGCTTACCAAGGCTCGGTGTCTCTGCTCCAACCAAGGAGGGGGAGGGGGTCAGGAAGGGAATTTTGAGTTTCAAGACAAATGATATATAGAGTACTGGGTTTTCCAGCATGCTTTACAACTTGGCTATCTCAGATAAAATCACAGTATTAAAGGTGCCACTTTTCCTTTAATGCTGCTCGGCAATACAAACCCTATAAAAGCCCTGTGGTAGGTTCAATATCATGACCCAAAACGGCCCCGGATCAGAGGTGCAGAAACTTGCCAACTCGGCTATCGGAGTTTGTGACACATTTACGAAAATTGAGGTGCATAATTGTGACAAAATAGCGATCCTGACTGTATGGCTCAAAATCAAACCACATATTTTCGAAATAGAGAATAAGGCGTGTAGGGAATATTTTAACTTAGCAGCTCTGTTCTTCAATTGCACAGCGTACCATAAGTGATACAATATTGGTACTGTGTTCAGTTTCTACTAAAACGAGAGGACCCCCGCTGCAGAAAACCCGCAAACCGCTGTCACAGTTGCCAGATTTTAACATGCAGCCCAATGGTGCCGATTGTTAGTAGTTTGCAGAAAGTTGTTGCCTAGATACCGGAAATGTGACAGTCAATTTTTTCGAGAAATACACGGTTGTGGGCATATTTAAGGCATTAACGGTAACGCAGATACTTTATCAAGTACTTCTCTGTCCATTTTTTCAGGTTAAATCAGATTTAAAGTTTGAGTCTCTTCGATTTAGCGGCCCCTATTTCTTCGAATTTAGTATTAAGTACGCCTAAAAGCTACTAATAAAAGTACTAAGTGAGTGAAAAAATAAACATAGCTGGGCAGCAATTTTACTTAAACTGCGCAACAGCGACAAGACAAGTTAGAAATGTTTATGTGATGTAGAGCCTGCCAAAAATTTAAACAGGCGGGAAGCCACTTATTTTGAGGGCATGATCATTAGGTATATTTGAGATAAGTGCAGGCTAAAACTAGCTAGAATAAACATTGCTGCCCATGGCTAATCTATGATGAATGTAGGCTATTGTGAGGACTGATGCACTTTCCCATATCAAGCTTGGTTTTTCATTCCTTAGCCTGCTTGTGCCTTAGCTTATTTGTGCCCTAGATTGGTTAGATAGATTTGGAGCTGGAGGAAGATGGGAGAGTTGGCGCCAGCAACAGGCTGGCAACAACAGTGATTCAGGTGAGTTTTCATGATCAAATTATCATATCAATATTGGACAGATAGCAAATGTGTGCTAATGCAGTCCTCCACAAAGTGTTAACACCCACACTGGAGAGGGGCCTGGCAGCTAACGTGCACTGGAAGGGGCCGAGTAGACCCCCTTCTTATCTCAGAAAATCACAGCAAATGTCAGAAAGAAATAGACTTCGAAAAACGCTGGTTGGGGGTGTGTTGCTTACTACCAGTGGTGGTAAGCAACGCACAGGACCTGAACTGCATGGAGTTAAAGCAGGATTTTGACTACACTGGATCTTTCTTTGGTATGTGAATTCCATTACCTCTGTACCTATTAGGCCAATAGACATAGCGTCCAGGGAGACGTTGGGCCCGGCCCCCCAGCCAGGGCAGGCATGTCCAGGCTGGGACGGTCCCCGAGACGCTCCGGCGCCAAAGTACCCGACGACAGGTCGGCGGCAACACGAGAGAGGGACCTAGCGGGCCGGCCGTCCCGTGCTTTGGGACGTAAACTTGGCTTCTAAATGACCCACCATTGAGGGAGTTGCTCGTTCGGGGTGGGGTCGGGGTCTCCGTGACAGTCCCTGATACTTTAGTGAGACCCGACTCCAGCAGCCACTAGGAACAACTGAACAAAATTTATAAAAAATTTACATCTATGCAGGCTAGTTGCCTCAGAGTTTTTACTGAAAGAAGGAATGACCAGGCAGGTGATGATCGTGAGTGTGATGCAAATTCTAAGCATTTGATGTGTTTATAAAAATGCTACCTAAGGTCCACTTTACCAACACATTTTAGGTAGATCCAAATACTATGTTGACATTGACATTTTTTCCCTTTTGTTGATATGTGAGATAGAAGTTTAGTGGGGGGGAAGCTGTGGTTAGGGTTCCCAATTGTGTGTGCATGTACGCTCCCATTAATAGATAGGTATGTTCCCAACAATGACTATTTTCATGATAATTGCTACATTTAATCATGTGGCAAAGTACCATAATTGGAAACACTCCTTCCCAAAATGGAAACTTCTTCAAAAAGGGATATGCATGTCATTGGGGGAAACCGCGGTCAGAGTTGCCAATAATAGTTATGACACCAATACTGGAAAAAATGACCTATGATTGGAAATTTTCCTTCCAAAAACAAAAACATGATCTATAAATGAAAACTCAGTTTACTACTTTCATGCTGTAATGGTTTGGTGCTAGAACCTTGTCTGCTGCAAAAAGTAAGGGACAGGTAGGTGACATTCAGCATATTGGAAATAGTATTCAAGTATACAATTATAATTTCCAGCTCTGTGTGACAGAGGAGGCATACGTCGCATTGAGTTTGTGACAGCCAGCATACTTTCTGCACCTCTGCCCAGGATATCGGCCCATTAATGTGTAGTGTAAACTCCCCATTGGTGACCCTCCAGAAGAAGAGAGTAGCGAGTCAGTCTTCACCTCTCTGCTGACCAGAAGCTGTCCCTTCTGGAACAGAACACTACACGTATTTGGACTCATGCTGCGTTCCGCACTGGATACATGTTTTAAGACCACCTCCCAATAGGGCCGAGATACGGGCATTTTTACATGAGAAGTGCGGGGGTCAGGCCCCTTGATCTCTCTCCTCTATTGGGATGCGTTTGGCACATCATACGTGTGCACGTGACAGGTATTGAAAACTTCCCCTTAGAATGAAGATTCACTGAGATTCCATCCCACGTTCACTTGATAGAATCTCAGTGAGCAAAAATAAGGTTCTGAATCTAGTAGGTATGTTATCCGATCGTGATTTACTTCTATTTGGAGTAGATCACAGCACGAGAGCGGTTCATCTGAGTTCAGAGCCATGGCGTCTTCCCCTCACTAATCCTTGTCCCACCCCTGGGTGCAGATATAGCCATGCTATAACTGCCGGCTTCCCTGACTCTAATGCATGCGACGTTCTAATGTCGAGCTCTGCGGTCTGCACAGATGCCTTAGAGAGTGGGAACGGCTGTAAAAGGAGCCGAGAGATAAGAAGCCATCCACAGCCCCAGAGTAGTTGAAAGGCGCTGAACTTGTTCAATCAGCCGAAATGGTCATTGAGAAGAGGCTGAATTAATCCGCCTCATTGTTGCGTTGATAACAGCAGAATAGTTCCATTGCTAAAGCACAATATGAATGCTAATTTGTCCAGATAGGTGTATCCATTTTTCCAATGAACTGATTAAGGGGGAAATAGGGGACACCCCCCTACCCGATCGACACACCAGGGGCCCTCTTGAACAGCCTAAACAAATCCCAACGTGGTCCCCGAATGAAAGCATTGCCAGCCCTCCCACCAGAAATACTGAACCTGCTTGCTGCCCCTCCCCTCCTCTCTCGCTCTCGCTCTCGCTCTCTCTCTCGCTCTCGCTCTCGCTCTCTCTCTCGCTCTCGCTCTCGCTCTCTCTCTCTCTCTCTCTCTCTCTCTCTCTCTCTCTCTCTCTCTCTCTCTCTCTCTCTCTCTCTCTCTCTCTCTCTCTCTCTCTCTCTCTCTCTCTCTCTCTCTCTCTCTCTCTCTCTCTCTCTCTCTCTCTCTCTCTCTCTCTCTCTCTCTCTCTCTCTCTCTCTCTCTCTCTCTCTCTCTCTCTCTCTCTCTCCTCTCTCTCTCTCTCTCTCTCTCTCTCTCTCTCTCTCTCTCTCTCTCTCTCTCTCTCTCTCTCTCTCTCTCTCTCTCTCTCTCTCTCTCTCTGCCCCACATACCAGCCCACAGTCTCTAGCTCCCTATTCCTGCCAGACTGACATACATCACCGCTGAGCTTAAGTGGGTTCTAACATGGGTGCAGTACATCACCCGCAGGAACTAGGCCGTAGATTACCTCCAGTATCCCAGTACCTCTAAATCAGTGATGCTAATTAGCGTTCATCTGTGGTGAGAGAATACAAATCACTCAGCAAGCAGCCGTGTTGCCAGATCCGCTGCCGGCGGCGTGTGCACGATCAGAGGCGGATGCAGGACTCAGGTTTGGGAGGGGCCAGTTAGACCGAGATTCTGATGATGCAGGGGAGAGGATGGGGCGCAAAATGATGCTTTCCTAAATGAGAACAACTAGCTTTTTCAGGGGGACGGAAGGGAGGGGTTGCGAATTGCTAACTGAAGCGTTTGGTAATAGAAAAGATGTTTCTCGGCCAATGCTGCATAATTTCGGCCGTACCACACTTTTTTAAGAATATTTCGTCTAGTCCATTACATATGTTCGCAGTTTGAAGCTCATTTTCGATTTATGGATGGGTCATTGTGAAGGGGGAGGGTCTAAATGACCCATTCTAGGGGGCAGCATGGCCACCTCGATCTGCTAACGTGCAAGACCGGGAGTTGGATCCGACATGTTTGCCCGCGTTCACGGCAAACGTTGTTTGAGGCTTCTCACGATATGAAAACACGTAGGTAAGATATGGCAACATCACAGATAGATTTATCATTCAAAGCTGTTGAAAGGAAAATAAGCTTGATACCAGCTTTAAAATAGGGTAGTTTCCTTTGTGCAGGGGGGTATCTTGACAAAAGTATTCGGGGAAGAGGACAACCGGATGAATAGTGAAAAACACAGTTGTTTAATCAGCACAAATCAGATTAAAGAGATAAATTTGGCCAATTTGTAGCGAAGGGTATATCCGAACTGGCCCCCTTCCCTGGATCCGCCGCTGCTTTCGAATATTTGGAAGTTAAAACCGAATAATTTTAGCTTTTCCCTTGCTATAGGGACAAGCGTATGCAATCACACATGTGTTCTGTAGTCAACTCAAGATTTGTACTTGTCGCAACCAAGCCTAAATACCTTAGTATGCTATAAAAACCCGCAAGACCTCATATGGCTAGAAAAACAACAGCAGTGAAGACCAAAACGCAGGGTGTGGATTTGTTAAAAAATAGGTGAAGATGCCGAAATTTTAAAAGGTATCAATAATCACAACACAAAACGGCACAACATAATAAAGTATGTCGAACATTTTCACGAACCAGTTGAACGGCACAAAACCAGGTCAATGTTCTTAAAATGAAGAACACAAAAATTTAAAGGATATTCTAACGCTGCTCCGACGTTTAATTTCGGGGGTGCCCGGACAGTCCGAGAGATATATAAATCCGCACCCCTGTAAGGCCTCAGCCAGTAGCTGTAACGCACTCATGCCTATAAAATACACCTCTATCCGGGACATTCTCTCCACATGTTGGTCTTCGTGGCGGCAAGCCCATCAAGTACCCGCCCCACAGGCCAGCAGGAGTTACAACGCCTAATAAACAGTTACAACACCGTAATAAACAGTTACAGTCCACCGGGCAAACAAGTAAATTCATCAGCCTGAGCAATTACCATACGTTCTCGAAGTGGCGTCGCCAGGGTTGCCGGGCACCGTACCCTCCATCGTAGAGAATTCCTAGTCACAGATTCCCGGTCACAGACGAGGGCGACTACTTGCATGAACTGGTGAATTACAATTTAGCTCTCGTGCGTATATGCCCCACTTGAAGAGTTCCGGGCTACGCCACTGCTCCCAGAGCTGTTTCCCGGCGTGTTGTGGGGCTCCTTTATCAGGTGGGTGTCAGAGGCGGCGGCGAAGACGATGTTGAACCCAGGCGAGGCTGTCAGGAGTGGTGGAAGAAGAGGTTGGACGTTTCAGAGGGAGAGTGTTGCGTGGGGGAGATATTGGATGGACGAGAGAGAGAGAGAGAGGGAGGGAGGGAGAGAGAGAGAGGAGGGAGTGAGAGAGGAGAGAGAGAAAAAGAAAGAAAGAGAGAAAGAAATAGAAAGAGAGAGAGAGAGAGAGAGAGAGAGAGGAGCAGGCGCGCAGGCAGAGGCAAGTCTTCTGATTTTTTTAATGGTGAAAGTGGATAAGAACGAGACGTGGATTCCATTGGCAGTATAGGAAGCATTCAGAACAAATAGAATCTAAAGGTAGAATTCATATATATCACCTTCCATTTTAATCCATCGAATAGAAAATAAAGAGTGTACTTCTCTCTCAAGTCCAGTTTTCTACAAATGCAGATTTACCTATATACAAAATGTTACACTCGGGTCCTGTGATAAACATAAAACTTGTCTCATCCCTATTTCAGAAGAGCAGTACGCTATTCACAGCACCAGACTGGACCCAGGTTTAAACTCATCACCGTCATAACCCCTCATTGCCATGCCATCCCCGCACCATCAACTCTCTTGCCGCCCGCCGTTAATGCCAAATGGCCGTGATGCCGCACGATAAATTCCGCCTTATTGCCAGCCCAAGGATGAATGAGGATATGTTGCTGACGGGCGCGTCTACTGGCGGTGTGAAGAGTCGCGGGGCACCAGTCAGGATATAGGGTATCAGGTCCCCTCTAGAATATTCAGAGTGTCTCCAACCGCATAGCTATGGACTACTCGAGGTAACGGCGGGAGAGGAATGGGCTCCAGCACCCTCCCCCTCCCCCAGAAGTGGAGTTCTGGATCCGCTTCTGTATGCAGCCCGTTGCTCTGATGCAGGAAATTAGAATAATTTTGGCAGCATTACGGCGGCGTTTATGAAGTGGCCTTTACGGTCAGAAGAATAACTGTGTTTTCAAAAGCAGTGTTGCCTGCGTTAGAAACATGGATGGGGTCGACCGTGGACACTTTAAACAAGGATTGGGCAACAGCCATTGAATAATTTCATGCGTAACAGCACTAAGTTATATGTCTCACAATCGGTGACACTGGTCTTCCATCACCAAGCTATCGTTGTTCGTTTCGGAATTCATTCAAAAATGCATTCTGAGATTTCGGATGCATTTGCCATCCTTCGGAAATATGTCAGTAGTTACCTACCATCCATTTTATTGCTACCTTTTAGAGATGTTTATGTGTGTGCTTTTGTCTCGAACTTCTTATCTCATACTGGTCAATACAATTATTTTATGCGGCACATGTATTTATGATTTTTATGATATGCATTCTATGAAATCGTCGTCTTAGGCAGACATGGCTGGTATTGGACTTGAATACAATGTTATTCTAACACGTGAGTGGCATGTAATTTTGGACATCTGTTGCCAGAGGTGCAGAAAGTATGCCGGCTGTCACAAACGCAATGCGACGTATGCCTCCTCTGTCACACAGAGCTGGAAATCATAATTGTATACTTGAATGCTATTTCCAATTTGCTGAATGTCCTCTACCTGTCTCTTACTTTTTGCGGCAGACAAGGTTCAAGCACCAAACCATTACAGCATGAAAGTAGTAAAATATGTTTCCATTTTTAGATCATGTTTTTGTTTTTGGAAGGAAAATTTCCAATTATGGGTCATTGTATCTAGTATTTGGATCATAACTATTATTGACAACTCTGACCACAGTTTCGCCCCCCCTCCCTAATGACATCAATTTCCCTTTTTGAAGAAGTTTCCATTTTTGGAAGGAGTGTTTCCAATTGTGGTACATTTCCACATTATTAAATGTAGAAATTATCATGAAAATAATTATTATTGCGAACATATCTATTAATGCGAGCGCACGCACAATTGGGAACCCTGATCACAGCTTCCCCCCCCACTAAACTTCTATCTCACATATCAACAAAAGGGACAAAAATGTCAATGTCAACATAGGATTTAGACCTACATAAAATGTGTTGGTAAAGTGGACCTTAGGTAGCATTTTTATAGACAAATCATATGCTTAAAATTTGCCTCCTACCCCCGATTATCACCTGCCTGGTCGTTCCTCCTAGCAGTAAAAACCCTGAGGCATCTACCCTGCATAGATGTAAAATTATGTATATTGGCCTAATAGGTACAGAGGTATTGAACTTCTCACGCCAAAGAAAGATCCAGTGTAGTCAAAATCCTGCTTTGACTCCATGCAGTTCAGGTCCTGTGTGTTGCTTACTACCACAGGTAGTAAGCAACACACCCTCAATCAGCGTTTTTCTAAGTCTATTTCTTCCTGAGATTTTCTGTGATTTTCTGAGATGAGAAGGGGGCCTACTAAGCCCCCCTTCAGTGCACGTTAGTGCCAGACCCCTCTCCAGTGTGGGTGTTAACATTTTGTGGAGGACTGCATTGGCACATATTTGCTATATGTACAATATTGACATGATAATTTGATCATGAAATCTTACCTGAATCACTGTTGTTGCCAGTCTGTTGCTGGCGCCAACTCTCCCAACTTCCTCCAGCTCCCAATCTATCTAACCAATCTAGGGCACAAATAAGCTAAGGCACAAGCAAGCTAAGGAATGAAAAACCAAGTTTGATACGTGAAAGTGCATCAGTCTTACAGTAGCCTGCATTCATCTTAGATTAGCCGTGGGCAGCAATATTTATTCTAGCTAGTTTTAGCCTACGCTTATCTCAGATATACCGGATATACCCCAATAAATATGCCCTCAAAAGAAGTGGCTTCCCACCTGTGTTAATTTTTTTGGCAGGCTGTACATCAAATAAACATTATGAACTTGTCTTGTCGCTGTTGCGTAGTTTAAGTAGAATTGCAGCCCCGCTATGTTTATTTTCTTAATCATTTAGTACTTTCCTTAGTAGCTTTTAGGCGTACTTAATACTAAATTCAAAGAAATAGGGGCCGCTAAATCGAAGAGACTCAAACTGTAAATATGATTTAACCTGAAAAAATGGACAAAGAAGTACTTGATGAAGCATCTGCGTTATCGTTAATGTCTTAACCCGCGCCCCACCGGGGGTCCGGCGCCACCTTCGCCCCACCGAAGGGGCCATCGATGGCCCCCCTCTAACTCCGAAAATATGGGCGTTAGCGCAAATCTGCAAAGTGCAATAGAAAGCTCGCGTGAATTCAGTAAGAAATTACTTCGCATATTTTAGTGCTCAGGTCAATAGTTTGACCTCCAGAGGTCAAATTAGGTCACGATCGGCTATTTTCACTCAAATATGCAATGATTAAGCCAACTGGGCATAACTCTTATGTCATTAGAGCTATTGAGGCCTGGTAAAGTACATTTGATAGAAAATTGCCAGTACTTTTTCCGCTATGTGGAACGTAAAGACCTCCCGCCAGTGGTTTGACCGCCAGAGGTCACCTCGTGACCTAATATGACCTGAGGTCACGAAAGGTCAAAAAGTGACCTTGCCGTATATCAAATGAAAGCCAGTGACAAGACAAACACGATGGTGTTTGTTTCACCGCTCTAGCTCAATTAGGTCAAAAGTTATTGTCAAAATACTGTTTTTGACATCTGGTGACCTTGCATGACCTTGGAAAAGTCAAAGGGCAAATATGACCCCTGGGATCCGTGAAAGGCTGTCCAAAAACGTTGTTCTGAGCAGTCTGAGTATTTGCAATCATTTTTGTGGCTTTTATATCATGAAATAGCTTTTCCCCATGCTTTTCCAATGGGAGAGGGTCGCCTCGTGACCTGACCTCAGGGCACGAAATCGAAAAATCCCGGGTATACACCTTGTAGACCCTGGAGGGGTTATGAAGTGTAGGAAGTTTCAAATCGATCGACTTTGAAATGTAGCTCTTACAGAGCTCTAAAGGTGAAGTGAGGTGACCTTGGTTGACCTCGTCTGGTGACCTGACCTTGTGTGACCCGGGGTAAAAAATTTCAGGGATGATGGGAAAATGATGCAGTGAGAGGTAGAGCCCTCAACCGCGGTGCTGCGCCTCGTCGTTTTTCTGCTATCCCGGAAAAACCTTAGGGGGGCCATCGATGGCCCCCCGGTGGGGCGAGGGTTAAATAGGCCCACAATCGTGTATTTCTCGAAACATTGACTGTCACATTTCGGGTATCTAGGCGGAAACTTTTTGGCAACTACTAACAATCGGCACCATTGGGCCGCATGTTAACCCGCGCCCCACCGGGGGTCCGGCGCCGCCTTCGCCCCACCGGGGGCCATCGATGGCCCCCTCTAACTCCGAAAATATGGGCGTTAGCGCAAATCTGCAAAGTGCAATAGAAAGCTTGCGTGAATTCAGTAAGAAATTACTTCGCATGTTTTAGTGCTCAGGTCAATGGTTTGACCTCCAGAGGTCAAATTAGGTCAAGATCGGCTATTTTCACTCAAATATGCAATGATTGAGCAAACTGGGCATAACTCTTATGTCATTAGAGCTATTGAGGCCTGGTAAAGTACATTTGATAGCAAATTGCCAGTACTTTTTTCCGCTATGTGGAACGTAAAGACCTCCCGCCAGTGGTTTGACCTCCAGAGGTCACCTCGTGACCTAATATGACCTGAGGTCACGAAAGGTCAGAAAGTGACCTTGCCGTATATCAAATGAAAGCCAGTGACAAGACAAACACGATGGTGTTTGTTTCACCGCTCTAGCTTAATTAGGTCAAAAGTTATTGCCAAAATACTGTTTTTGACCTCTGGTGACCTTGGATGACCTTGGAAAAGTCAAAGGGCAAATATGACCCCTGGGATCCGTGAAAGGGTGTCCAAAAACGTTGTTCTGAGCAGTCTGAGTATTTGCAATCATTTTTGTGGCTTTTATATCATGAAAAAACTTTTCCCTATGCTTTTCCAATGGGAGAGGTCGCCTCGTGACTTGACCTCAGGGCACGAAATCGAAAAATTCCGGATATACACCTTGTAGACCCTGGAGGGGTTATGAAGTGTAGGAAGTTTCAAATCGATCGACTTTGAAATGTAGCTCTTACAGAGCTCTAAAGTGAAGTGAGGTGACCTTGGTTGACCTCGTCTGGTGACCTGACCTTAGGTGACCCGGGGTAAAAATTTCAGGGATGATGGGAAAATGATGCAGTGAGAGGTAGAGCCCTCAACTGCGGTGCTGTGCCTCGTCGTTTTTCTGCTATCCCGGAAAAACCTTAGGGGGCCATCGATGCCCCCCCGTGGGGCGAGGGTTAAAATCTGGCAACTGTGCCAGCGGTTTCCGGTTTTTTGCAGCGTGGGTCCCTCGTTTTAGTAGAAACTGAACACAGCACCAATATTGTATCACTTATGGTGCGCTGTGCAATTGAAGATCAAAGCTGCTAAATTAAAATATATGCTGCACGCTTCTTTCTGTATTTCGAAAATATGTGGTTTGGGTTTGAACCATACAGCCAGGGTCGCTTTTTTGTCACAATTAGGCACCGTGATTTTTGTAAATGTGTCACAAACTCCAGTAGCCGAGTTGGCAAGTTTCTGCACCTCTGTCTGTTGTTATCCCTGGCTTGAGCTTTCACTGGGGGCAAGCCCCCTGTCGCTCATATGAGATGAATACATAAATTTAAAAATCCATTGTCAGCGTTGGATTATTTAGATCAATCAATGCACAAGACTCTACTTTAATTAAACATAACTTTTTAATCGTTTTAACTAGTTTGACTATTTTCTATCTCGGCCAACGCTAGTGAAGGATGGAAAGGACATCTGAATGTTCCGAATACCATGCATCTGCAGACGATATCCGAAAGAACACCTGGTTACAAGTCCCACAACCGGTTCCGCTGACGAAATACTTCACTTTCTTTCATCCGAACAAACGCATGGCCCAGGCCCTGCGGTCAAACCCCGTAACCTTGCTGAGGAGCAATGCTTCCCTAGACCAAGAGAAAGTATTTTGTATGTTTTCGAGCCTCTAATGACCTCATTTTTAAACGGCATTGCGACATGTTTTCATAGCTAAGGTCCATAGATATATAATGGCGATTTCCCACCTACCCCAGCTTCCAGTTAGGAATTTTAAGAGGATATGTTGGAGGTCTAAATCCCATATACCAACAGTAGCAGTTTGCACGGCAGCTGCTTGCAAGGGAACGCAACGGAAATTGAGATAGTTCGTGGGGATTCTGCATATGGTCAGAATATAATATTCACTCTTTGGCCTTGACATGTAATCGAAATTCGGCTAAGGCTTCTTTTAAATGGAAAATTACTGTATAGAACGATATAACTACAGAAATGAGAAATTAATCTATTTATATTGGTATAATATTATAAAAACATAACAAAAAGATTATATCGCATTTCTATAACTATCTATATGATATCAACACAAGCCGGGATATTTCTCATTTATAGATCTGTAGTTCACTCGCAGAGCCAGGAGTAGCTATAGGAGGGGTCCAAGCCAAGTTGGGGGGAGGGCTTATACGAGAAAAATCGCAAAAACATAGCATTTTCAAAAAAAGGCCAAACTTTTCTCCTTTTGGGGCCCAAAACATACTATTTTAGACTTTGATGGGGGCCACGACCCCTTTGCCCCCTGCCTTTGGATCTGCCAGTGTTGTAGTTGATTAGACATTCCAATCAAGGTTTAGGGGCTATACGACCACGCAGGTTGGTGCGGCCATAAACCTAATAATCAATCAATCAATGTCGGTTTGATTTGTTTTTGAATGAAATCTGATGATCTTGTGTGCAGGGGCCTGATGCAGTAAAAAGGTTGATTATTTTTCCCTTTGTTGACTGAACACCTAAAATTCCACAGTTAACATGGAGTCCAAGACGAGGTCTCAAGAGATCGTCCACAAACAGTTCACTTTTGAATAGATTCCACCTGTTTAATCAGTTTCCTTTAATGTGTGATACAAGGATAAACACTTCAATGTGTGGTGCAGTGATAAACACTTCAATGTGTGGTGCAGTGATAAACACTTCAATGTGTGGTGCAGTGATAAACACTTCAATGTGTGGTGCAGTGATAAACACTTCAATGTGTGGTGCAGTGATAAACACTTCAATGTGTGGTGCAGTGATAAACACTTCAATGTGTGGTGCAGTGATAAACACTTCAATGTGTGGTGCAGTGATAAACACTTCAATGTGTGGTGCAGTGATAAACACTTCAATGTGTGGTGCGGTGATAAACACTTCAATGTGTGGTGCAGTGATAAACACTTCAATGTGTGGTGCAGTGATAAACACTTCAATGTGTGGTGCAGTGATAAACACTTCAATGTGTGGTGCAGTGATAAACACTTCAATGTGTGGTGCAGTGATAAACACTTCAATGTGTGGTGCAGTGATAAACACTTCAATGTGTGGTGCAGTGATAAACACTTCAATGTGTGGTGCGGTGATAAACACTTCAATGTGTGGTGCAGTGATAAACACTTCAATGTGTGGTGCAGTGATAAACACTTCAATGTGTGGTGCAGTGATAAACACTTCAATGTGTGGTGCAGTGATAAACACTTCAATGTGTGGTGCGGTGATAAACACTTCAATGTGTGGTGCAGTGATAAACACTTCAATGTGTGGTGCAGTGATAAACACTTCAATGTGTGGTGCAGTGATAAACACTTCAATGTGTGGTGCAGTGATAAACACTTCAATGTGTGGTGCAGTGATAAACACTTCAATGTGTGGTGCAGTGATAAACACTTCAATGTGTGGTGCAGTGATAAACACTTCAATGTGTGGTGCAGTGATAAACACTTCAATGTGTGGTGCAGTGATAAACACTTCAATGTGTGGTGCAGTGATAAACACTTCAATGTGTGGTGCAGTGATAAACACTTCAATGTGTGGTGCAGTGATAAACACTTCAATGTGTGGTGCGGTGATAAACACTTCAATGTGTGGTGCAGTGATAAACACTTCAATGTGTGGTGCAGTGATAAACACTTCAATGTGTGGTGCAGTGATAAACACTTCAATGTGTGGTGCAGTGATAAACACTTCAATGTGTGGTGCGGTGATAAACACTTCAATGTGTGGTGCGGTGATAAACACTTCAATGTGTGGTGCAGTGATAAACACTTCAATGTGTGGTGCAGTGATAAACACTTCAATGTGTGGTGCGGTGATAAACACTTCAATGTGTGAACAGAACACGGCACGGAAGAACGGACCAGAGACTTCAGAACGGCGCCATTCTGACGCGGAGGTTCAGACGAGCGGCCAGCAGCTGCCAGACGTCAACGAGGTAGCCGCTGTAGCAGAACCAGCCGTGCTCCTGCCTGTGGATGTTGACGATGGGAGGGTATCGCACGTGACCGGCCGCAGCTCTTCGTTGTTGAAAGGCGGCTGCTCTAGCGGCAGCATACTTCCACGACTTCAGCGAAGCTAATCAGTCCAGCGTCTACTTGGTACTAGCGCGACCAGTCGTGTAAGGACACAACATACAGCTAAATAAATAGCAATGGTATTTTCTAACTTCCCAGTCGTGTGATGCTGCGATAAGGAGCACATCGCAACTGAGCCATGATCCTCTCACTTTCCAGGCTGCTGACCTCTGCACTACTTAGCGAGCACTACTTAGCGAACTGCCAGCTGTCTTTCTTTACATCATCAATGCAACCGACGGGCCACCGAAACGCTTGCTGCTATGGTAAATGTAGACCATTAGCTGCTCGTTTATTCCCAGTACAAACGAGCACTAGTTATTCATTTGTTCCGTTCTGCTGTTGACCTTTCCAGCGGAAACCAGCCGCTCCATACGTGAAGTGGTGCAGACAGCTGCTATCAGCCTTTTAGCGCGGACTGGCAATGAATTGAGTCGGGGAAATGAATTTAGTAGGTGTATGGTATGGTATTAATTTATGGTAACGTCAGGGGGCCGTTCATACGTTACATAATTTATCTAAATGTTTGTCCCTCACCTCCCCCGCGTAACGATGTTTGAGGCCTATGTTTCACGTTTGGTGGCGCTGTGGCTTACTGTCCCACCACACACTTTGAGTTGTGTAATTTATGGCATAGGCGGATCCAGGGGGAGGGGGCAAAAGAAAGCACGTTCCCCACCCCCAATTGACCCCCGGCGCCCCCTGAAATGGTCACGGCGCCCCTTAAAGGTCGATGGCGCCCCCTGAAATGTCGCCGCTTCCCATCCCTCCCCCCGGGTTTCGAATACCTGATAGGTTTTGCCAGTCAAAAGTGGCGCCCCCTGGTCCGGATGGCGCCCCCCGGAAGGTGCCCCCGATCGGCAATTCTGGATCTGCCTATGATGTATGGATGGTCTCTTACATAGCATTCGCAAAATGCAAATAAAATTGAATCGTTCTAAATGTCCCCACAATTTATAGTTCAAAATAAATAACGCTAAGGCCCTATTTCAAATTATGAAGGCAGTGGCGAATCCAGGACAATATTTCAGGGGTCCTAGGGGGCTCGAGCCTCCTCCGCCATTGCCTCGAAACAGTCTTCGGCTATGCCTTAACTTTAGCCACTCCGACATTTCGGGGGGCTTGCCCACCGTAACTCTCCCTTGTATCAGCCTAGTGGCGGCGCTTAAACATTATAACAGCCTAGGCACGATTGGTTTAGAGGTGGGGACGTCGCCCAGGGTTTTTACCTGATAGTTGACAGGGGCGGATGCAGCAGGTCGCCTGGAGAGGGGGGCAAGCTCAAGTCGATGAGCAAAAATAATATTTATGTTTAAATGTTGAATATCATATATATATATATATATATATATATATATATATATATATATATATATATATATATATATATGTATGTATGTATATCAAAAAACATATGCCGGGGATTGTGGAAACGGTTATGCAGCAGTATATGAAGGTGCAAGACAATATTCAAGAAGGATAGGTAGTGAGCCGGGAAAGATAAGGTACTCAAGAGAGCTTCCCATTTTAAGGACGGCTTCGGCACTTCATTTTTTATGACATCCAATTTCTCGCTGTACGATCGAACGGATTTTTTTAAATTTCATCCACCAGATTTTGTGCCATGACTGACCATGAAAAGACTATAAAAAGACTGGAAGAAAAGTTTAACCTAAACCTAAACCTAACCTAACCTAACCTAACCTAATCTAATCTAATCTAACCTAACCTAACCTAACCTAACCTAACCTAACCTAACCTAACTTAACCTAGCCTATCCTATCCTAACCTAACCTAACCTAACCTAACCTAACCTATCCTATCCTAACCTAACCTAACCTAACCTAACCTAACCTAACCTAACCTAACCTAACCTAACCTAACCTAACCTAACCTAATCTAATCTAATCTAATCTAATCTAATCTAATCTAATCCTAATCTAACCTAACCTAACCTAACCTAACCTAACCTAACCTAACCTAACCTAACCTAACCTAACCTAACCTAACCTAACCTAACCTAACCTAACCTAACCTAACCTAACCTAACCTAACCTAACCTAACCTCGATTTAGCGAGCCGGCCTCCGGCGGCCCAACCTGCGGTGCTAACTATCGCCTGCGTCGGCAGCGGCATCGCCGGCTCCGCCGGCGAATGCCGCGGCCTCCCCAGGAACTCACCTGATGCTCGCTTCGCTCGCCGCCTGTCCAGATTCTATAGCCTTCCCCTCTTTTCTCCCCCATTGGATTTTCACCGGCTTTTAATATTGCATCTCTAGTTGGTGTTCATCCGCCAGCTTCCGCCCGCTTCGCCCGCTTCTGCTTGTTAGTGCCCGGCCGGCAGCCGTGCGCCCGTCCGATATGCGTTATTTATTGGAAAACAAGATAAGTTTTTGGATTTCACATTGGAGTCGCCGATATGTTACAGAGTGAGTCCTGCTGATTACAGTGGTACCACATTTTCATTGGAAATATTTATATTAACGTGCCGCTATAAGCAAAGTTCTCCCTGACGATCTTCATAAGGGTTTCCCGAATTAAATATCTTGCTAATAGTTTCTAAAAAAAACTGTAACGCACTATAGAAGGCTAGAAATCCGCGAATACAAGTCAATAAATGAGTACGCTGTAATCAAGGTCCTAAGACGCGGCATCGCACGTGCCAGCACTTCAGGCAAGCCTAGGTTGCTGATTTTACGAGCCAGTACTCGCGTCCGAATGAATGAGGTATTAGAGATGTCAATCAAAAAACACACGTTAGGTTTGCCACGGTCTTAGGCAGGCTCAGCGGATTCGCGAAGTGCCTGATATCACATTTGTTGACGGTAAAAGCTGCGAGCCAGGATAGTCAGAGATGCAAATTATTGGCTCTTTGACCCAGTGATGCGAAAAAGGAATATTCTCTGCCACTTAACCGTTTAACAGCCAATGTTCCAAAATTGGAACACAACTATGTGGGCCCATAATTATTATATGGAATATCTTATTAACAATTTCTTGTGCTCACGAGCAAGACAATGAATGGAACCTATTTTTCATATCAAAGACTTTCCAAAATATGATCTTAAAGTTGAGAAAATGATTTTTGAAAATTACAATTTTTCACTTTGTGACATTCGACAGGTGAAACGTTAGCCCAATCCGTAATATAATAAAAATCATTAAATTTTGGTTTGAACACGACAATACATAAACCGAATAAACATGATCATATGATCATGATCGTGATCATGAACATGATCGTAATATAATAAAAATCATTAAATTTTGGTTTGAACACGACAATACATAAACCGAATAAACATGTTCTTTAACCGCGAATTCCATTGTTTCTTACAAAGCTTTTGAAACTGAGTTTCAATTTCATGTTCCAAAAATGTACCTTTGGCGCCCTTCACTGAGCTGAATTCACTCTTACCAGCGACGTGTTGCGCGCGGAATTCGGTGGTTGTTGGTTGCTGCCACGGCAGCCGCGAGTCTTTGGCATAGCAAAGTTTCGCCGCAGGCCCATAGCCAGGCGGGTGCGCTGGGTGTGTGGGCATTACCCGTGAGCTCAGAGCACCCTATGGTGCTTCTATTTCCCCATCTCAGCGGGTACCATCAGGTACCAAAAGAGGAGCGGTGCTGCAGCATAGCTTCAGACATGGCTGTGCCGGTCGACCCGACCATCATTTCTCGCCAGATGTTCAGAGACCTGAAGAGCTGCTTCCACCTGGTCAATAACCAGGAGCTGCCAGCCGGCGACAAGATGGCGAAGGTGCGACGCCTCTTCGACGCACTTGTGCTGCAGCTGCAGCAGTTCCGTGTTTTTAGTCAGGAATTGAACATCGATGAAGCCATGGTACCCTATTATGGGCACCATTCGGCCAAAATGTACATCAAAGGAAGCCGATCAAACAAGCCGATTAGGTTCGGCTTCAAGATCTGAATGTTCTGTTCTGCCGGTAGCTAACCTTTCAACATGCAGCTGTATGCAGGGAAGGAAGGGGGCAACCAGTGCAGTCACTAGGAAGTCGAGTGGTAAAAGGCCTGCTGTCTGTGGTCAAGGGGCCGGGCAGACACTCAGACTTTTTCGATAACTTTTTCACTTCCGTGCCTCTGCTGGAAGGGCTTGCTGATTAGGGGTTCAAGGCAACTAGAATGGTCAGAGAAGGAAGAACGTCAAAGTGACCTATAAAAGACCAGAAGGAAATAAAAAAACAAGAGCGAGGCAGCTATGACTACCGCTGCAACGGTCGCGTCGTCGTCTGTCGCTGGAACGACAGTAGGGTAGTCACATGCACTTCCAACAACTTCGGTGTGTCACCAGAGGCACCGGGGAAGAGGTACTCGAGGATGGCGAGGACAAACGTACCCGTTCAACAACCGCTCCTTCTCTGCCCGTACAACGACGGAATGGGAGGAGTGGACAATCTGGACAAGTATCTCTCCTCATACCGGCCTAGGCTGCGCTGTAAGAAATGATGGTGGAGTCTCTTCACCAACGCGCTGAATATCGCTGTCGCCGCAGGGTACCTGCTGCACAATTGTAACTTTGTTAGCTCGAACTAGCTGCACAGGGGTTCCGAGCCCGTGGTAGCCCACATTGACTTCCGCCATGATGCCACTCTGACACTGCTCCACAGGGGTACTCTGATGACGTCGCTTAAGGCAGGACCGAAGTCTTACCTGCCAATGTCAGCTCGGAAGGCGAACCACGCACTTTTGTCCATATTACAAGGACGATGTGTCCAGTGTAAGACGAATGTCACTAAGAAGTGTCTGATCTGTGACAAAAGGCTTTATATGGCATGTTTCGCTGCATACCACGGCGTCAAAGCGACTGAGTAGGAGGTAGCATCAAGTGACAGAGGCAAGTGAGGCGATGCATCAGCAATATCCTTGTCAGCTGTTGGCTCGCGTTTCCAACCACAGCACTAGCAGAAGGCAGTGATTGTTCGATGTCAGTTGACAATCACAGTTCCTGTTAAGTGTTCATTGTTCAGTGCTACAAACTATTTGTTTTTTAATATAGTTTCTTGGTCAAACAATTTTATATTCGTGTGAACTGACGCTGACAGAGAGCAGACCGACGGATGAGCAAAAATTTGAAAAGAGCTGAGAACCGGAAACATGGGACGAGAGGACATTTTATGTTATGATTTAAAAACTTGCTACAATTGTTTTTATGATCAAGTTAATGTTAAATGTTTCCTTAAAAACAATAACAACTATAACAAAAGACAAAATATTATGAGCACAAATAGTCCAAAAAGGATCGTTGTGACCTACTATGCTTGGAACCAATCGGACCAGAAGTTGAACAATCTGGTAGCTTTAGGTGGCAATGCTCCATTTTTGGAACACAAGAAAAAACTATCAAAAATATTTTTAGCCGAATTTTGTATACAGAAATATAATCCGGAGCCATTAAACAGCAAATGACCAAATTTTCAGACACATGCCAATGCGGGAAGGTAATTCGGCATCTAAACGGTTAAACATGGAGTCAAGTTAGATTTCTTCCACATAAAATACATACTGACCTTCCTAACCAAAAGACATTTAACCTTCGCCCGGGTGGGGGGTCTTTTTAGACCCCCTCGGGTTTTTCCGAAGTGACCAAAAACGGCGGCGCGCAGCGCCGCCAAACCTGGTCTAGCTGTTCCTTCATCATTTTTACATCTTTCCTGAAAATTTTTACTCAAGGTCATATCAGGTCAGGTCACCAGGCCAGGTGAAGTGACCTCACCTCAAAAAATACTTAGGACCGCATAACTAAAAGAAGGGTTAATCGATCAAGTTGAAACTCATACCACATATTGGGCCCACCAGGAGCTACAACATTTGTTCCGGGATTTTTGATATTGGTGACCTAAGGTCATGTGCTGAGCATGACCTCCCCATTGTCAATACATGGGGAAAATCACGAAATGAGCTTTTCTCAGTAAGTATGGATGGAATCAACTTCAAACATCGGTTGCGACTTGTTCTTGGCCCATTTCTGGAGCTGATGCCAAACATTTTGACTTGTGATCTTTAAAAGGTCACCTTAGGTCAAATAAGCATTTTTGGTGTTTTTCTCTATAAATTTTGAATAAAATAAAATAGAGCTTTTATTCTGTCACCAAAGTTTTTGTATAGTCACTGGAAGTCAAATGATATACATCATGACTATACCAGGTCAAGTTGGGTCAGACCGTTGACCTGGGTCAGGTCAAATGTTTTTACATTTGACCTGGCATAGCAATATTATATATCATTCGATTCGTATTGACAAGAGGATTGCAATGGTGCATAAACTATGGCTGCATCTTGTTTGATTTGGAAGCTATTAGCGAAAAAGTAAACGCCCTTATGCATGGGTGGCTATGGACATTCCCAAGAATATGCCCAATATTTAGTGACCTGTAGCTCCCTAGGCTTTGACCTGACACGAAAATGAATGCCACTGTAATGAAAGCACATCTCAAGAGCTTTCGAATGGTGCTAGAAAAATGTTTCTAGCTATCATAGTTTCTGAGATATATGAGGTTTTCTTAGTACACCTCATATTAGCGATTTTGACCTATTTTGACCTCTGGTGACCTTGATATTGACCTGACAAGAAAAATGACCGAAGTATTTTCGATATCATTTTTGAAGAGCTTTCGATTGCCGTTTTGCGCTTTTTTCTAGCTCTCTTAGTTTTTGAGATCGTGGGGGTTCTTTTTTAGCCCCCCCCACCCGGGCGAAAGTGGCTCGTACCCGCCACCGGGGCAAGGGTTAAAAGTAGCTAGGCAGTGCCTAATGTGCCTATATGGAAGCGCCGCCACTGTATCAGCCACTGCATGAAGGAGTCACTTTCCACCTTATGGCAAAAATTTGATTGGTCTAGATCTTAGGCCCGCCCCTTCCACTTATTGAAGATCTCAAATTATCGAGTGGGCCATCTTTATTATATGACTGTTCTACTTTTTAATTCAACAGCCTTAATTTCAATTTGCTCTGCTTTAATTTTAAATTGTACTTTAATTTAGCTTTACTTTTTAAGCTTTCAATTGTCAGTAAATTCCAAAGACACGATCAGTTTGCTTAAAAATTGAAAATTTCTAGTCCTAACCGAATTTAATGTTAATTTTCCCTTTAGTCTTGGTTTGAGATTACGAAGGAAAATTGGGATATAAATTGGAATATCGGTTGAAGCCACGGTTCTATGTTATGCATGCGATTAAGGTTATTGTTTTTATATTTTAAGTAAAATAGAGAAATTAAAAGATCGAATGGAGGCGCTGTCCACAGTGAAGACGATTTTTGGGCCCTCTAACAAATCGGATAAAAACGGGGCTCAGCCAGAGTGCATTCAGACGAGGTGCAATAAGTAAAAACACAGAGCCAAAGTGTGGATCCCATTTTTATTTCCACCTCTAATAAATGGAACCCGTTTTCGTAACTGGTGAACAGTATTAAACCGACTGATCATCATTTTCATATCTTTGCAACTCGTACCCCTGGCCCCGCATGCAATTTCTGCGCGCCCAGACCACAAATCACACGATAACAAAAATTACCGTACTTCTCACGGCCGCAAATCTACACCAATCAGCGGCGCCGGCAGCCGGCCGGCGCTTATGGGTCATTTTCCGTGACGTTGATTATGGTTTACCGCCCTTGTGGGTTGAGTTATTCCTCCCATTTGGCCACTAACTTAGCGGGATGGTAGTGCTAAAGCCGAGTTACGACCAGCGCGCGGCACCGGCCTCTAGTGTAATTTACGAGACAAAATTACGGCTCCGAGCCGCCGCGGTCGATATACAGCCAGATAGTGCTGGTGAGGTGAATTTAGTAGATTCGTTTTTCAGTGCATAATGAACAAGATGTGTGTATGAGGTAAGCAGAGATTATGTTTGGTGTTAAGATGTAGTTAGTGCTTGAGCGTCCGGGCTTCAGGCTAGAAAGCTTATCGAGGCGTGCGAGAAGAAGGCTTTGAATGTCAAATTATACATCGACAGGTTTCATCAAATACTGAACACCTGCTATAGTTAAAGGGAATGTGGCACCTTGGTCGAATCCTGGAATTTGCATCCGTGAGGGCACACCGCAAGGGGCCGTTTGCTCTCCCACCTTATTCATTTCTTACATCAATGACCTCATCGAGCACCTACCACCTGGCGTCCAGACCTCGCTGTTCGCCGATGATCTGGCAATCTGGGCCACTGACCGGACCGTCGCTGCGGCAGAGCGACGAGTCCAAAGAGCTCTGGATTGCCTTACGGCCTGGGCGGAAGAGTGGAAATTAACCATAAGCCAAGAGAAGACAGTTGGCACCCTCTTCTCGCTCGACCCAGCAGAGGCCAGACGAGAGTGCAACCTGACCCTCGGCGCCGCTCGACTAAGCCACGAAGCGACCCCGACATTCCTTGGGGTCACGTACGACCGGACGCTGACCTTCCGCCACCATATCGAGAACCTGAGGTGCAAAATGAAGAAGAGGAGTGGGGCGCTACGGGCGCTTAGTGGCAAGTCCTGGGGCGCCGCGGCGTCCGACCTCAGGCTGGTGTACCTCACGTTCATCAGATCCTGTGCAGACTACGCGGCCGGTGGCTGGATGCCTGGGGTGGCGAGCTCTAACCTAGAACGCCTCGAGGTCGTACAGCGACAGGCCTGCAGGACGATAACTGGCTGCCTGAGGTCGACGCCGACGGCCGCTCTGGAGCGAGAGGCGGACGTCATGCCTCTCAGCATACGACGAAAGCAGCTCGCGGCCATCGCGGTGCAGCGGCACGTCCGCGACCTTCCGGGCGACCCGCTACAACCGCTCTTGCTTGCGGAAAGACCCAGCCTGAGGCTACAGCAGGACCGCGGATGGGCCGAGACCGGCCTGGCAGTTTCCGCAGAGGCAGGCCTAGCCGCTTTTCCCGCGGAGCCTCTGCAGGTTACACCGCAGGTCGCTCCATGGGAGACTCCATCCCCGAATATCGACATTCGGACGAAACTAGTCGTCCAGACGAAGAAGACGGACCCTCCAGAAGCACGACTCGCGGCGGCGGAAAGGACTCTGGCTGCGCTCCCGCCAGCGGATATCTCAATCTTCACGGATGGATCCGCGACAAGTGGCACTGAGCATGGCGGTGGAGGCGCAGTGGTACTCAGGGAAAACAACTCCGTGAAGCGGATCAGAGTCCCTGCCGGCCGCTACACGTCCAGTTTCCGGGCAGAACTAGCTGCCCTGGATGCGGCTCTGCGCCATCTGTTGACGATCGCAGCCGAGTGTCGACCAAGAGAAGTGCGAGTCTGCACTGATTCGCAGTCCGCCCTAACCCGCCTGGCGGAGGGCCCGCACGCTCAATCCGATGCCTTGGCAGGCTCGGTTTGGCACCAACTCTCGACCCTGGCCAGCATGGGCATCCATCTAACCCTTCAATGGGTCCCGGGCCACGCTGGCCTACCGGGAAACGAGCTCGCCGACGAAGTGGCGCGTGCCGCTGCCACACTGGACCAGGGTTCCACCCAGATTGATTTTAACTCCGCGAACAGCTGCATAAGGCGCCACGCGCACAGCTTGTGGACTGAAAGTGTCAGCACCACCCGATATGCGGAGGAAAACGGCACCAAGAGAGTGGTCCTAGGGGACAAACATGGCCTCTCCCGCCTAGAATCCACCGAAGTGGCCAGGCTGCGGACAGGCCACTCTCTTCTCCTCCGCAGTTACCAGCACCGGGTGGGACTGGCACCAAATGGCACGTGCCCGGAGTGCGGGGAGGACGAGGAAACAATGCAGCACCTTTTAACAGAATGCCCAGCGCGAGCTCTTCTCCGTCGAAATGTCTTTGGCCGGGACGACCCGACAATTCAAGAGGCGCTGGGTGATCCGCCTCGGCTGGCGGCCTTCATCCGGCGGCTGGGACGCCTCTGACGAGGCACCTCCCATATGGCAGCTGCCGAGTGCCGGAAACATCATCATCATCATCATCATCATCATCATCATCAATCCTGGAATTTAGTGTAATTAGCCGCACTTGCAGCCGAAAATAATGAAACCACTCATGATTTCTCTGAAAAATGTACAATAAGCCCAATATTTTTATTTTTAAAATGCTCTTGTAGGAAAAGAAATCAATATCAGCGTGTGGATGACGTCATGATCTGGCAACCACTACCATACTTAAAACGCTTCAAGGGCTTCAATTGGCTGATGCTCATTGTGACGTCAGCATATGTCGTCACACCAACAGCCATGACATCTGTGGCCTGCTGCTAGGGATACAAGAGGGGTACATTGCAGGTAGGTTTTAGTTTTTTCTACGGAAATCTCGAGTTCTAAGACAAATGATATATTGAGTACCGGGTTTTCCGACTTGCTTTACAACTTGGCTATCTCATTTAAAATCATGTTATGAAGGTGCCACCTTCCCTGTAAAGGCACAGCAAGTTAAGATCGTACCACCATGGGCGGATCCAGGGGCGAGGGCAAGTGGGGCACTCCTCCCCAGACGGCCCCTGAAAGATCGATGGCGCCCATTTGAAATGTCGCTTCTCATCCCCCCACCCCAGTATGGGGGAATCGACGCCCTGCGATAGGATTTGGCGGCCATATGATGACAGGGTTTGGCGCCCCTGGTCCAGATGGCACTCTATTCCGACTGCGATCTCCCTGGATCGAAAACCCTGGATCCGCCTATGTGCAGTACGTTGTAATCTTAATGTTGATCTAGTATCTATCCCTACTGTTATCTAGAGTTCATCCCTAACAACGTGTGTTTTAAAAGGCTCTGGCTACCAAGGCGGATCCATGATTGCCGATCGGAGGGGGGCGCCACTTTTGACCGACAAAAGCTATCAGATGGGCACCACATCCTATCGGTGGGCACCGATTTTCGCATCTTGTGGGGAGGGATGGGAAGCGACATTTTAGGGGGCGCCATCGACCTTTCAGGGGGACGCCGTGACCATTTCAGGGGGCGGCGAGGGTCAAAGCGGGGTAGGGGGGCACGTGCCGCCCCCCTTGCCCCCTGGATCCGCCTATGCTGGCTTCCTCCACGAGCAGTTCTCAGTTATCTACCTCATGTGACCCGATACCTATTCCCAGAGCTTATAGAATGGACTTGGCGATGCATCATCTGCCGATGTCCTATAACGTCGCCAGCGCCTATCTCTAGTGATTTCATGGATTCATTTATGCTAATTTACAGGACCTGCTGCGACTTGAACCTAAAACCTAAGCCTCATCACGCAGACAGGCTACCACTGAACCAGGCTTACCCCGATGTGCGGCATATGTATTTGTATTTGTTACGAACACTTCCACACATACAGTGGCTTTTCAAGCGCCGTTGGAATGGACGCATAAGCGTCGCCACTGGCAAAAAAGTGGGGGGGGGGCAGCCAAACTTCAAACTGACGCTGACAAAAACTTCCCACGTTAGGACCAAATACTGTTCGTATTTGGGCTCCTCGTTGCCTTCTGCAGCTACTGGTTATAAGAATGTCCGGTTTTCTCTCATTTTGACTAAGATCAGGAAATTTTTGGCCAAAAATTGGGGGGGGGGCAGGGGCTGCCCCCCGTGACAACGCCCCTGATTGGACGTGAAGTGATGAAGGCTATGAAAGGAGACGGTAAGGATTAGGATGAATGAGGGTAAAGGAAAGTGGGATACTACCTGGAGGGGTCGCTGCTGCCCAAGGCGCATGCGTTCGCTGCCTCCAGGTATTTTAAGGATAACGAGGAGGATAAGGAGAGGATTGTCGCTCCACACAAGCACATACACATGAACTGAAAACGCAAAAATAAACTGAAGAAGATGAAGATGAAATCGGCGGTGTTCGCATCGTATTCGTTTTTATTTCGTAGACATCACTGTCTGTTTCATGTTCAGCATTGTGATTGTTCATTTAAAATCACAAATTACTTAAAATTCGCGGATACACGAGTATAATCGCATATGCTTACATAGCACCACAAACACGTTTCGTTGGTATTACAAGGTATCACCGAGGGGCACTGAGTGATCCAAGAGTGGGGGGAGGGGGCACTCCAAAACACCCGTTTATGTCCTCCACTGTTGAGAGGTCACATTCGGGCGGTAAAATCTCGGGAAAGTTCTGTCTGGACCACTCAGTCACAGAGTCACCTGCTACCCCTAGCCCGGGCTGGGACCGCCTTCAGAGGCCGTGACGGCTGTAGGCTCATGCATAGGCGGATCAAGGATTTCCGATGGGGAGGGGGAGGGTGCCATCCCGACCAGAGGGCACTAGTTTTGGAGGGAAAAAATATATCAGGTGGGCGCCAAATTCTATTGTGGGGGTGCCGTAACTCACATTTGGAGGGGGAGGGAGCGACATTTAAGGGACGTCATCGACCTTTTAGGGGGCGCCGAGAGCAGTTCAGGGGCATTGATGTTCGATGGGGGAAGTGTACCCCTTTTCCTCCCCCTTAATCCGCCTATGGCCTCCATAGCCCCTAGCGTCGCCACAGACGCAAGAAAAATCGCGGTTGATACATCAAAAGACAGCCTTGACACTTTATCACAATATGAAGACAGACCGCGGCAGTTACCAACTGGAACCAAATGTCAGGTCTCCAGTGTGTACAGGTCTCCAGTGTGTACAGGTCTCCAGTGTGTACAGGTCTCCAGTGTGTGCAGGTCTCCAGTGTGTACAGGTCTCCAGTGTGTACAGGTCTCCAGTGTGTACAGGTCTCCAGTGGCGGATCCAGGGGGTGGGGAAATTTCCCCCCAAACGGAAACGCTCGGGGCAAAACTATGTTTCCCCCCTGAAGCAATCAACCTCCATTTTTCCCCCATTCCTTTTTAGTTTATAAGCAAGATTTTGGTGCTTTAACTCTCAACTTCAAACAGAACCAGTTAAGTTCAGTGTAAATATGTGGCCGTGGATAGCAATAAAGTATCTTGAGCCCATATTTTTCACCCCATGACGTTTTTTTGCTTGTTCCTCAAATTGCCAAAAATATGCCGGTAAGTCATATTGTAGCGCCATTTTTCACTGCGTGACGTTTTATTTTTTTACTTTAATTTTCCCCTCCCAAACCGACCGGCTGGATCCACCACTGCAGGTTTCTCCAACAATTTAAGGTTGGTGACTGAAGCAGGCTTTTGACAAGGACAAAAAGTCACCACAATACATGAAAAAAATGAGTATAGGTTGTTTTCTGGCGGACATCACGGTAGGCGATTGCCAATAGAATGGATGCATTGGCAAGATGGAGGGGCAAGTAAAAACTCGATGTGTTTTAGAAAAAAGAACCTAACTGAATCCGTAGGAGGATAAGGTGGCTTATTGGATAGCACCCTTGTCTTCTAAGCCACCGGTCCCGGTTCAACTCCCGGCGGAGCCTCTGAATAAGTCGATCTGATCCCCCAAATCCCTTCCAATAGGGTGAGAGTTGGCGACGCCGTATGTGCCTGGCAGTTGGTGCGTCGTTAAACCCCCAACAATTATTATTATTGTTATAACTGAATCTGTAGATGCGCCGTGTTTTCCTGAATTTCTGTACGACATTACCGCGTGAAAAGAGTGTTTATTTGCGCGCTTTCTCTGGAAAAATAATGTGGTCCTAGCGCTATCGCGGAAGCGTCACCATATCTCTACTTTTTCCTTTAACACATTTCAAGCTTCTTCACTTTGTTTTTCCATCCCAGAGAAACTTGTGATAGTATTCACCGATGGCACATATTTTCTTAGCTTCAATGTCTCCATAGTTGGCATAGTTTTGCACGAAAAGAAGAGCATGATGCCAGCCTCAAGTAAAATAATACTTAGTGCCTGAATCCGCCGTGTTTTTAAATGCACGAATTTCTTGAACATATTGACTTTAATGTTACCGATCCTTTCAATTCTACAGTTTCCATTTGCGTTGCCCCGTACAAGATTTAAATAAAGGGTAAATTAAAGCAAGTATTACTTCCATAAATGGATACTCACCCACACTAAAATGCAATATTTTCTCATAATATTGGCCTCACTAAAGTGGGAGCACTGTGTCATTTTTAAAAACATTTATTTTAAGCCTCTGAAATAAGTTCCCTCGATGGAATACACCACTGCCGACAAGTGCAACGATACCGATAAAATTGTCAGATCAAATGCTCAAAAATCACACACCGCATTCGTATTGTGGAGTGCCTACAACACTGTGGCTGAGAGGGATGGGGAACAGTGGCAGCACGCTGAGTTCGTAGTGTGGAGTGCCTACGACGCTGTGGCTGCGTAGGATTCAGAAAATTGGAAGCTGCATCCGACTGGTTGCGCAGAGCTTATCTGGATGCATGTCCGTACCATAGGCGTATCCAGGTTCTACGATCTGGGGGACACCATCCGGACCAGGGAGCGCCATTTTTGGGCAAAACAACATTTCGTGTGGGCGCCAAATCCTATCTCGGGACGCCGATCCTTGCATCCCGGGGTTGGGGATGGGAAACACCTTTTAAAGGGCTCCACCGACCTTTCAAGGGCCACAGTGACCATTTAAGGAGGTGCGAGGGTCAATAGGGAGGGGGGGCAGGTACCCATTCCAACATTCCAACAGTAGGTGCTGGATGATCAATCACGACTGTTAGCTAGTAGAAAAGTTGGTGATTATTGGTTTGTATCATAGTTGGCGATAGTTGACTTGTGTGATAGTTTGCGATTATTGGCCTGTGCGAAAGTTGACGGTTCTTAGCTTCTGCGATAGCTGGTTTTTTGCGATACTTGGACACTGTTGGCTACTATGATAGTAGGCGATTGTTAGCTTATGCGATAGTTGGAGATTGTTGGCTTGTATGATAGTTAGCAATTGTTAGCTTGTGCGATAGTTGGATGGTGTTGGCTTGTGTGATTGTTGGCTTTGGCTTGCGCGATAGTTGAAGATTGTTGGATTGTGCGATAGTTGGCGATTGTTGGTTTGTGCGTAGTTTTAACTAGTTTGAATCAGCTGTTGCTAATGACATGACCACATTTCACATAAGCAATTCCCCACGCCCCTTTTTTCCCACTGCATCATTTCGAAGATATCACTGCGTACCTAAGACATCATCACCCCAGAGGCGGAGCCAGGGGTAGTTGGTCATACCCTCCAGACACTAAACACACACTTCTAGACGAGCTTGGCCAATTTTCTACAAAAGAAACACTGTTGCTGAGTATTTGTCTCGGATAGTCCCTCCTACCAAACGTTTGGTCTAGAGCTGCCCCTGCATCACCCCCCCCCGAGACATGCCTGACTCCGCCCATGCTGCGCAGAAGACAAACTGCCATCTGCCCAAGCAATTGATGCCTACGACTTACAATAATGGCTCCAGCCCTTTGTCGGCGCCCGGAAACCTTATTGATGGCACAATAAATTACCCGAACCCGACATCGCTAACTACCGGCGCCCAGCCGTAACGGCGGTTCCGACGCCCGTCTGTGTGGAAGAATGACCCTTACGGCCGACGGCCGCTGGGTCCAGTCATCATTTATATGGGCTGTCGTCGCGGCGAAAAACTCTTTCACAGAGGAGATAGCTAAGGATTAACGATGTTCTAGCACGACTGAATGTGCAGATGGTATGGCTGAAGAGGGTGCAGCAGCGTTGGTACAGAGCGAGGACACGGTCCCGCTCAACAAGACATCCGGACTTCATAATGTCTGGTGCGAATACATCAAAGTGGTATAAATATAATGTTTGAGAGGATTTTCATCTGCCGAATGTTTCGTCGTGTTTTCAACGGGAGTCGACCCTTGGTGACAAAATAAAGCATTTATGGACAGTAAACGTTATACATTTTAGTCAGGAGTTAATCCTTCACACAGAATTCTACTGCTGGTTGGTTGGTATGGCCATCAAGAGCAATTTACGGGTCACAGAGGAAAGACAAAAGCATGAGAGGTTTTCATACACTAGCGCTAAGACCGTATTTGGAGCATGTCCAGTAATTCGCTGGCAGAGTTTCAAATTCCCTGAGAAAAGCTCTAGTAAGTCCTCGAACGTCATACAGCTTTTCATGTCGCAAGATAATCCAGGCCAGCTGGGGTCACAGTATGCCTTAAATCCAAGCCGCGTCACGGGGAACGCAGCAAAATGCCTAAAAGCCAGAAAACCTGCGTAAAGTGTTTGCTGGAATGGCATAGCCCTGTGATCTGGTATGGCATAGATCATATGATCAAATGACATAGATCGGTGACCCATTCCTTTTTTCTTCACAAATCCACAACGAATGACCTGTAAGCAGTGGCAGATCTAGCCGTTAGGTTTTGGGAGAAGCCAAAGTCGATAAGCAAAAAAAAACACGTCACGCGGTGAGAGTATCCCACAACTGGACTAGACGGCCGGTTGTGAAGGTAAACCCAAGAGCCCATAAAACAAGCCACCACATCAAACATGTGGCACAAGTTGCTTGTTTTGCAATCCACGACCCACGTTTTACACTGAAGTTAACCGGTTCTGTTTAAAGTTGAGCGTTGAAGCACCAAAACCTTGCCTATGAACTAAAAAGGAGTCGGGGCAAAAAGGGAGGTAACAGCTTTGGAGAAAGGGGGGGCAAAAATAGTTTAGCCTCGATTTTTTGCGTTTAGAGGGGGCAGGCAAATATCTTTCAGCCCCCCCCCATGGTTTCCGCCACTGTCTGTAAGCTCTGCAAAGTGTCCCAAGCTCCCACCGTAGTAGGGTCGCCTACAAAGCCACTGCAGAGGTGGTTGCAGCAGTGGTGACGAGGGTAACACCACTGTGGACATGACTCAACCAGAAAATAACCACCAGGGAGCCTCAGCTGACTCAGAGCGGTCAAAGCCATCAAAGGAAACATGACTACCTAAGTCAGGCAGGCGCGTCTACAACCGCTTCCACTGATGTCCAAGGAGCCATCAAAACTGAGCGGGCAATCACTCGGACGTACCTGAACTCGACATGTCCACTTCGATAATTGTAATACTGCGGAGTTTTTACATGTAAGACATTAATTGCATCATAGTTAGTCCGCCTCGGTCCTGCTCCGGCGGCGTGTCTGGGGGGGACACCAGAGGGGGACAGTGTTCCAAACCCCAGGACTCGGTCCTGCTCCAGCGGCGTGTCTGGGGGGGGCATCAGAGGGGGACAGTGTTCCAAACCCCAAGACCCGGTCCTGCTGCGGCGGCGTGTCTGGGGGAGACACCAGAGGGGGACAGTGTTCCAAACCCCAGGGTGCTGGGCAGAGAGCGACACCCGGGCATGCTGGGTTTTCCACTCACTTCTGTGCTATATTTACTAAGCATTCCCTCCTAAATGACCGCATCAAAAGTATGGTAGTAAAGATATTTTAGTAAACAGATTCTGCTGACATCGGCGCGTATCCTGATTTCTTAATTCTTCCCCTCCTAAACTTTAAATAAGGGGTTCAATTGACTCTACAGTATTTTGCCTTTTGCATTTTCCACTCACCAATAATATATATATATTTATATATATAAATTGTGTTCAACTTGTTCCCAGTACGGCTGGTGGAGTCAGAGTCTAACTAAAGTCTTCAAGGGACTTGTCACGGAGACCCCGACCCCACCACCCGAACGAGCAACTCCCATAATGAAGGGATAATTTAGAAGCCAAAGTTTAACGTCCCACAAAGCACAGGGACGGCCGCCCCGCTCAGGTCACCCTCTCACCAGTCGGTTGCCAGCCGACCTACGTCGGGCAAACTATTGAGCGCCGGAGCGTCTCAGGGGAACCGATCCCAAGCCTGGACATGCACTGCCACTGTATGTTTCTGAGCAGCGGGCCGGAGCCCAACGCTCTACCAACTGAGCTACCGGGCTCATATTTTCCAATACGAGCAGTATACTGTATCGGTAATTCGACATTAAGCGTGTGTTTTCAGCGTGGATAACCCGATAACTTAATTCTTTCAAATTGGAGGCGCGTGTCAGTAAAAGAATGGTAACCAGTCGGGAAATGTTGAGATTCGACATCACCAGGTAATGGAAATGACCTTTTCTCCGCGCCTTAACACCTTGTTTCATTTTACAATCTCCGGCAAAGTGGAAAAGTACCCCCCCCCCCCCCGAACGCCCCGATGTATGAGCAAGTGTCGCTAGCACGTGGTTGAAACATCGGCGATAGCATTACGGAAACGTGAGCCTCCAGCAAAAGCAGGCGTTTCTCGGTTCGCAGGTGCATTTTCCAGATCGTATATCGCATATCACAGTGTATCACGTACATGGTTTCAATAACACGACCACAAAACTTACACTGCAGTCCTCCAGAGCACAGTGCCAGCGTGGAGTCGATATTAAAGTGTAACTCCATACCAAAGTGAGCAGGTGAGAAGACATACCGGCACGGGTCGGGTTCTCCGATGAGACTTTGCCCTTATTTGCCCATAAATAACACACATGCCCGCATACACGAAACACGGACACCGCATCGCCAGCGCAGTTTCGTCAGGGGAAGCTTTCGTGACAGCGTTGCAGTGCCTCAGATCGACCCCGGGAGTTCCAGACTGACGTCATAACTTACACAAAAATGCATCAATCGGGGGTACCAAAAACACGCAGCACACAATCCCGCTAATTTCTCCAGTCTTTAGAATAGAGCTCTGATCTTAAAATGAAATATGACACATTCGCGGGATACAACTGAGCGATCAGTCACGTTATGCATACCGCAAAAAGGCTAGGTTTTTTATCTTCTATTTCTCTTAGAAATAGTCTTTCACGGAGCTACGGCGCTCATCGTAAGTACTATTTGTAACGCTTTGCTCTCACGCCCCCTCCTACGAGCCCTAAAGCAGTCGGCAGCTGTTGAATGGTAATTACAGCCGACCCAGGACCGGTGAGGACAAATTCCGCCTTAAATATGTCGTATTTATCTACAAATGGTGCGTTTTAGCACGAATGCAAGTCTGACACAATGAATTTTACTATATGCCCTCACTCCTGGCTGTAAGTTCAAATCTCATCATAAAGATGTCACGTTTCCTTTCAAAATTCATCGATTAGACATTACCAAGCGGATAAAGGCATTGGAAAGAAAACCTTACGCCAATTAGCAGAGTATTGACGTCACTCGGCAAGCAAGCATATTTGAAAATACCCGAGCATAAGCAGCGCACATAAATCTGCAAACATCACACAACGTTCAGCGACTCATGAATAACACATAATAAGTACATATCCTCATATATCGTTTCCAGGTACAACTGCTTGTCCGTCCTAGCACTAAAACGCAAGTGCCAAGCAATTACAATCTTGGTAACAAGGCAACTTAAAGGGATCAGCATCAGAGTTTACAAGTAATACACAATAGTCAAGAGAGAGAGAGAGAGAGAGAGAGAGAGAGAGAGAGAGAGAGAGAGTAACTTCACGGTGGAGAACGCAAGGGAAGATACCTTCTCAGTGGAGAACGGGAGGAAAGATACCTTCTCAGTGGAGAACAGGAGGAAAGATACCTTCTCAGTGGAGAACGAGAGGGAAGATACCTTCTCAGTGGAGAACGGGAGGAAAGATACCTTTTCAGAAGACTTGGATGAGAGGATTCCTTCTCAGGGGAAAAAACGGGGTAAATATTTCTTCTCAGTGGAGCACGTGAGGGGACGATACTTTCTCAGAGCAGAACGAAAGGGCAGGATACATTCTCAGGGGAGAACGGGAGGCCGTGAATATAAACTGGAGTAAGGGAGAGTAATACGCTGCTGCAAGAGAGCCAGGGTGTGGCACACCCAGTCCAAGTCCTCCGGGCACCGGCGGTTCGCGTAAGGATGGTACCTCCCCGTCGGCAGAGACGACACATGGGGATGCACAAACGGAGACTTGTGGGCGGCCAAGAGCGAGGCCTGGTAAGCCGGATGCATTGCTGCGAAAGCACTCTCACTGGAGCTCAGACTAGTGTGGGTCCGCAAATGCTGCATCAGCTCCTCAGTGCTGGAGAACCTCTTCCCGCAGTAGCGTCCATCCGACATCCAACTGCACACAATGGGCTGTCCAGCGGTAGACCCGGGAGATACCCCGAGCCCCGAGAGACCCGGTGGGTAGAACGGACTTCCCAGCTGTAGGTAGGGCGAGGGCATCGCTCCATTTAAAGCTTGCGACGCTTTGGCGTGATCACATTGAGTGCATCCCGGCGGACAGGGAGCGCCAGCGCCGTGGGAAGCGGAGCTGAAGGCACAGGGACAGTAGGGCAGGCTGCACTTTTCACCCAGGCGCTGATGCTGCTGGTGCTGCAGGCTGAGGTACGAGGCAGCAGAAAGTCCCGCTTGCGAGTGAAGACCTGGCAGGGCAGGCAGAGTTGGCCGAAGAGCCGCCGATACCATGATGTCTGGTGGAAGATACGGAGGAAGCTGCAGAGACATTGGACCTGATTTATACGGGCCCAGACTGTGAAGGTCTTTGGAACCAACTCCTGCCAAGACTTCCGACCCCGGACGAGTTATGGGACTAGTTCCGGAGGCTGCTGAAGAAGGAGATGCCTGGCTTTTTGGCGTTTTCCTAGCATCGGGTGACTTGAGAGGCGATTTCCTTCCTCTCACCACACCCTCCTCACCACCACTCTTATCACCATCACACTTCTCCTTCCGATCCATGTCATAAGGCCTGAACGTGGTCAGAGTTTTCTGGAGAGGAGACGCCGCCTGTGGCGAAGACTTCTTCGGCGTGTCCTCCTTGGTCTTCTTGTCGTTGGAGAGGATCAGCTTGGTAGATGAAGTATCGGCGCCGATCAAAGAGCAGGTTTTCTGCAGCATCGCCAGGGGCGAGGATTTGACGTCCGTCTGGAAAGAAAGAAGTATTACAATTGGCTGTGATCCAAATCATGCGCTATATTGGCAATCAGAAAACGCTGCTAGTTTTAAATAAATATCTGACGGAAGCATTGACCTAAATAATCTAACAGCAGAAACAATGCGTTGGGCGTTGGACGTTCAGCTTCATTTCGAAAAAAAGAAAAACGAGAATGCACTGTTTTATCCCAGAACAATATTTCGGCGGAGTTTTGGAACCATTCATTAGCCGTCTCGGAGTCTTGGAACCATTCGGTGTCTTCGTATGCTTTCAACCAAGTTATATGACCAAGTTAATATTAATTCACTTTGTATGGCTTATCGAAGTCCCAAGTATAACTATTATTTGGCATCATCAGCTCTCCCTGTTGGGAGGATTTCAAAGGAGCCAGCCTGCTCCTTGCTGAGGGAATCCGTCGGGCCTTGAACCCGTGACGGCTGCGCAGAGAACGAGCCCTCGTTTCTTAAGTAACAATCTAAAACCAGCTATGAAAGCAGCTTTTATAACGTTCTACACTTGAATACTTCCAGCCTCGTGTTCAAGTGATAGACTAAACATGACAATAAACGCGTGGGTTCTTCGCTGCATTTCTTGCGCAGCTTTTCGTGACGAACCAATACAAAAGCTCCGATGCCCATCACTGTAGATTGATGCAACGTCGCTGCTTCCATTCTGGATTCCAAGAATATTAGCGATGCCAATAAAGACGGCGGCCGGCCTTGGCCGTAAATCACAACTGTAAGCCATCTCAGAGCGTAACAAACCGTCCCCAGGGCCGTAAAAGTCGATTGCTGCAGTCAGTTTGATCAGCCATATTTGAACGACCCGCGTAGTTTCTGACGAACAAACGCAGCTACCGTACCGCTCACTAAATATTCATCGTGTCCTTGTACCATAACTTGGGCAAGTCCGCCTAACACAGCGTTTAATTCCACATCGGAGTGATGCACACCGTGGCCCCCAAGGAAGATTTTGCGCTGGTTATAAAATGGTAATGCATGTACATTGTAAGCTGAGCAAAGCTTTTGAAGAGCAGCGTGCCTGCATTTCTACGGCGTGAGGTCAACATGGCTGATTTTGTGCAGATCGACAAAGACAAGGTTTTGGAAACTTAAAAAGACCGGCGTTGAAATGGTGGCCACAAGAAGCCATGGGCTACTAATATTTCAGGCTTTAGGTAATAAGCAAAAAACATTGAGCGCCATTAAAACTGGCCAAAGTACTCTCTAAGCCCATCCCTCGTACCCAATAGCGAGTCCGTTCCTTTTCTTCTCTTAATAATTTCTGGAAGACATGTGATATTTCTGGAAGTCAAGGGAAAGCCTAGAAATTGGTTCTATGCCACGATGATACTGTTTTTAGCAATTTTCAAGATTGCTTCGGATAAAGAGTTTTCCGGAGCTATACATAGTGTTTGCTCACACACTGGAGGAAGTGTCGTGGCCAAAAAAGTACGACATTCTATACAAATAGTTTACGACGGAGCCAACCTCTCTCTATGAAAACCAGTATTCCTGCCAACACTCTCCTCGAAACCGTCACATAAATCCTTACAGAAAAATATATACGCCATAAGAAGTACAAACACAACGTTCTAGAGCGTCCTAGGAACCTGCAGTTCATCATCGTCTGCCGCTGATTTAGCCCGAGTCGTTACCAAATGGCAGCTACCTTTGCCAGGGCCTCATCAATCCTCAGAGCATTTGATGCAAGCGAAGTAGCCGCTGGTGCCCCGCCCGCCCTACAGGGGGCGCTTCTGGCGCCCCGTCACACGGGGATCTTGTTGCTTGTCTGTATGAGCTGGATGGATGCTTAAGCTTTATAGAGTGAAGAAATTCTGAATAATTGGATTCACATCAAAATCGACCGCATGGTGTTCTGATATCTCATGGATGGCAAACTGGACAGAAAATGTTGACGTTTACAACAGAAAAAAATAATACGGAATAAATAACCAGTTTATTCCATTAGGGGAACTATTCTATTTGTAACAATTTGGCTGATAGTTGACACAAAAACTCAGGAAATGAGAAATCACGGGACAAAAAGCTTAGCTTGAGTCGTATTTGGACAACCTAGAAGGCGCGAAACCGCAAACACAACCGCAGATGCAAGCTTACATTAAACTCAGACATGTATTAAAAAATATATCTTTCGCCACTAACTCAAGCCATGCCTTAGTCCACTAGAGCCATTTTCACACGCCGCAAAACGCAACCACAAATACCATGTTTCACTGCTGCGATAAGCCACACCTTTGTACCCGCCAACCATCCCCCATAATGCTGCAATGTCGTGTTACTGTCCCCATCAACTGACTGGCGGACATGTTAAGCGGTGTTGTCCTATCCGAGAGGTTTGTACAGAGCAAGGGAATTATCCTTGGGTAAACATCTGCGGGTGACAGTGATTTATGGGTAGCTGCAGAACAAGAACGACCTCCGCAAAAGTAATCGCGAGTCTTGCCTCGACATGCAAAACTGCCACGCTATATAACAGCTAAATCAACATCAGACAAGCTGAATGTGCTTCAACACAAGCTTTCACCTGCCTTACAAATGCGTGGCAGAAATAACAGAGAGATAGTGCGGCACTGATGGATCCGTTGAGGAAGGACTCACAGTTTCAGTTGTCGATCCAAGACCCAACGTTGCTTTTTCTGAAGACTGAACTCTTTCTGCGTTACGCTACACTATTTGCGCTAGCGAAAGGAAACAGGCGCATGACCTTGGGGCGCCATCGGGCTTTTCGGCAGGGTATGTGACAGTAAAATAATATTGAACAAATAGGCTTGATAATAAGAACTAGTGACCTGAAAATGATGCATTTACCAGATAGCGGAGCTTACTGACGACACGAAATTATCCATCCGCATTGTATATCTGTTATAGACTATGAGTGACAAGAAGTGAATTTTCAACCATACTTCAAATTTCGGGGCCCGCAGTTGCATTTACGACAGAAGTAATAACGGCACCACAATCTCTTTAGAATATATCGCACAAAGTTTTGGACCTGCTCCCGTGCCAATCGGCAATTTAGAGGGAATAATGCGAGCAGATACTGGATAAAGATCACGACATGTCCAGAAATTGCAACATTATAACAACCATACTACAGCGTATGGAAAATTCAGCCACTTTCAGAATCCCTAGTTTCCGGGTATAAACGAGTCAAAATATTTATGGTATTCACCAAAGAACATATGGTATTCACCGAAGACACCCTTTTTCCAAAACATATCAAGACGCTCAGCTGAAAAGCAAATGTAAAACAATGTTAGCATTAACCATATATCTAAAATATATCTAATATATATATATATATATATATATATATATATATATATATATATATATATATATATATATAATTAGACATATCCAATATATAATAATCGTACATCAGTACTTCCGGCATAACATTTCACTGGTGCACCGCACTGGAAACTTACCCCAGCATCATCCGGAGAGAAGGGTTCTGGCTGGATGTAGTGGTGGGCTCCGTTCGACAACATTGTGGAACGGAAAGTCTCATCCACAATCACCATCAGTCCAGCTCTATTTACGCGCACAGTGCCGATTCCTCCTTCCGCACTGCCCTTCTTTCGGCACGTATTTGTACGAAATTATCTAAGAGCAGCCACAGCGCGCACACGCCCTTTGACGGTATCTCCGCAACTGGAGGTGCCTCGCCGGCGTTGGCGCGAGCGATGTTTGACGATAGGTGGCAGGGCAGTTTCTGAGCTGTGACGTCACCACAGTGGCCTGATGCAGCGACATGGTAGGTAGTTTGAGGTTTTGATTGTCGACGAGATTGAAAAGCAAAAGCGTGTATTGCCTTATAGCCTAGGGTGAACCGAACTGATCTAAGCACGGTAAATGGATGAAAGGATAAAAATGGATACTTACATACATCCACTACTGCACCTAGGTAAATATAGATATACATACATGATTTCGTAGAAAGACGGCTCATGTAGCAGAATAGGAGTTCGTATGGGAATTAAACACCTCACGTGCAGGGGCGGACGCAGACCCGAGTTTTGGGGGGCCAAACCCATGTCTGCCTCTCCTCCTGGGGGAGAGGGGGGTGGGACGTGCAATTTGGGTGCTCGACAGACCTAGTATAAGCAGACCCCGTTCAAGTTGTTTGGCAGCATTACGTCATCATGGCTGGAGAGGCACAAGAGTTTCTCCAATGCAGGGCATTGGAGAAATTGCACTTTTTGAAGCTCTAAATAACCTATTTTAGAACTGTATCAACAAAACTTATATGGTTGAACAGAAAGCTAAAAGATTTTTATTTGTGAAACCATCAGACGTTTTGCAAAAACTCCAGTGAGGAATATTATTTTTACAAATTTTCCAGAGCGTGTCAAAATAAGGACAGGCTCAGCACTAACAGCTGTTTGCAGTAAGACTAATCTCGATTTTGATTGGCTGTTGATTTCTGACCTTTGATTGGCTGTTGGTGGAACCTGCAGCAGAAGACAATAAACACCGGTGATCTCTTGAGCAAAGGTAAACATATTTCTCTCGGCCATTAAGTAGGCCTGAGTTGATCAAATAAATGCATGCCCTTTCAACAAATTCTTTGAAGTGTTATGATTTTTTCATTAGATTTACGTAAAATACGCTGCTCGCCGTTGAGATCAAGGTTACTGTCAAATGGGTGAAACAAGTTGATTTCGATTTATACTAGATTATTGCCAAATACGCCCAAACTTGGTATGTTCCAGCTGATCCTTCCACAAACATAGTAGAATCTCCTAGAACTTAGTAGGAAAGGGCGGTGACGTCATCATGGGAGGACTATATTTAGTAGGAAACTTGGTTGTACCCGTAGTTAAAGTACCCTGAATATAAGCTACCTCTCCAAGTACATACATGATCGCTCTCCTGGGGGGAAGATGGGAGCGAAATTGTTTTTGCTCTACAGACGTAGTGTAAACACCTTTTTAAAAAACAAATCCGGCGTTTGGAGGGCCAAAAGATAGTTTGGCCCCCTCCAGCGCTTTGGGGGGCATGATCGGAATGCCCCCCTGCGTCCGCCAATGCTCACGTGGTTATATTCCGTTTCAGTGATAGTAACACAGAACATCAGTCAAGGCCTCACTCGCCTGGTGAAGTTGGGTATGTTCCGGCATAAACGGCAGGTCCAGGATTGGAGATGGGGAACACTTTGGCCAGAATGAAGCTATTTCGGCCTGAGCAGACTCCTGCTAAGACTCGTTCTATCAGGTGGGCACAAAATCGCATTGTGGGGGTGACAATACTTGCATCCTGGGAGGAAGAGGAAGTGGGAAGAGATGCCTCAGGTGGGGTGCCGGGAGGGGTTTCGGGGGCGCCTGGGCACAGTGTGAGGTCACCAAGTGATCGATTGGGGGGCAGCAATGCACCCTTTACCCCTGGACTAACCTATGCTCGGTATAAGAAAGGGGACCAACAGGTCTTTCTACGCCAATTTGAGTCGGCATGTGACTGCCTTGACGATGACCTACGTTCCTCACAAATCAACCCCTCCGCAAGAGCCACCGGCCAACGAGTGGGCGTGAAATGGGGTGTTGTGAGTGAAACTGTTGCCATGTTTAGCCTGTCAACACAGTCTAGTCAGCAGGCCCTCTAACCTCTCCTCCAGAAAAGAAACATCAGCGCCATAATCGCCTTTAGTTCGTGCTAAGCAAAGGAAATTTAAGCCTTTATGCCATTAAAAAACAGTAGGCTGCCACTACGTGCACTGGTTGTTTTCCCAACAGCACAACAGCAGGCCGACAGCGCCGTAAAACCTCTAGAACTAATTCCCGGGGAGAGGCTACAGTTCTGTGACGTAAGCGCAACCCGGCCCGCTGATTGGTGCTGACACAACTGTGCTGACAGCTGGAGCAGGTAGACAGAAAACCAGTCCAATTAAAGTCAACAGCTCTTCGGCTTTGCGTATAAGTGCTGATTTGCGTCTAATCCTGTCCCCTACTGAATTGTTTACCCAGTTTGGCTACAATAAGAACATTTTTTATGAACAGTAGCGGGACGTATCCCCCATCTCGCTGCTTTCGACGCCCATGTATCCCGCACCAAACGCACACTCCCTCCCCAGAACTGCCCCCTGCCAAAGGAGTGTTCCACTATTATAATGGGTTTTGAACTGAAATAGCAGTTTTGAAGAGCGTGTCGAAAAACCACTATTAGCATGTTTAATTTCACCAAAAGCCCTCTGTATAAAATTTCCGCAAGCTTTAAAGTTCAAAGTAAATTAGCTTAATACATTATTCCAAACCATGAAAGAATTCCTTTGTATTTGGCAGCGCATGTCACGTGATAAATGTTAACAAATGGCATGACCACGCAACCTGATAAGTCGCAAGCCGCAAGCTGTCGGGTTCATGATTGCACGCGATGCTTGGGTCAACCCACCGTTGTAACACAACAGGCGATATATTTTATTTATTTATTTTATTTATTTTATTAGGGCCACTGCCAACAGGCACACTTGCCCAATTACAGGGAGTATTGGCGTGGGTGTTCAAGGATCCTCTCCACCGGGTCAGATCGGTCACGGAAGGCGGTTTCCCGCCGTGGGTTTGAACCCACGTTAATCCATGTTATCCGATCCGAAGACTGGCAACAAAGCCACTAGGCCACCCCGGCCCCAATTAAATGTTTCTCAATGTTTAAATGTTTCAATTAAATGGATTTGATTTGATCGATTTCAGGTGGAAACAAGATGCGGTTTCCTGATTTTCAGACCCATGGTGTCCATAAATTATTCCTTTGAGAATTCAGTTAACATTGTCTGCTCCTTTTCAACCAGACGACTTGCGAGAGCGCGGGGAAGCTCGTTTCTGCCAGCCCGCCGGACGTCGTAGGAAAGGTTGATAGGGTGATTCCGGGTTTATCGGGTGATTCCGGGTCTATCAGGTGATTCCGGGTTGGTAGGGTGATTCCGGGTCTATCAGGTAATTCCGGGCTTATCGGGTGATTCCGGGTTTCAACCTGCTTACTGCACGAGCTGGAGATGGCGGCGACGCTTTGATCTATAGATGGGAGCCTACCACTCAAATAAATGAAGCGCCTTTCAGAAGCATGAAATGGTTTACTTGTTTTACATATTCTAGTGGCTCGGATACAGATGTTAGCAGCTCTGAGCCGGTATCGTGAGAGAAAGGTTCGCAGCACTGGCAGGCAAGATACATTTACTTAAAGGTACGTTTACGAGAGACTCCTTCACGCTTGAGTGACGTCACACAGGTGTGAAGGAACTCCTTCACCTTTGGGCCGTGTGTCAAACTGCTGCTACTGGCGCTGCTGGCTTACGAATTGATGAGAATGCACGTAAACCAAGTTTATCCCAATTGCAGCAAATAAGCATTTTATCTTCGAGACCGCGCGTCTTTTTGCAAAAAATTGGACGATTAATTATTTAATTGTCCCATGTATCACCCTACGGAGTGTGACGTCACATCCAGTGATCTGTGCTTGCTGTTGAATGGAGGCTGCTGGAGAGGTTCATCCAAGACTGAAACTTTCGGAGTGAACGGCGAGGACATGATAAGTGAGGAAGCAGGGGAGCAGCCGTTCTCCCCCACCCCCGCCCCCCGACTTGAACACCCCACCATTTTTCCCTTGAAGAAATGCCCCTTTTTATTCCCAAATGAGATCGATGACGTAGTAACCTGTTGCGCATATATGTGATGTCTGCGCATTTTTTTTAAAGCCTTCTACGCTAGCTTTCTTCTTTTCGTTCTCTCTCAGAGAAACGTCAGTGAAACATCAGCGTGGGTTGGGGGCAAACCCACTGGTCCCAGCTGTAATCGCATTTTCGCAACACTAGGCTCCAGCGCTAGCGAGTTGAGACTGCAGCGCAGTTTAAGTTATTCGACCCTTCCGCAGCATGTGCTGCCTAAGCGGAGAATCGCGGCACTTATGAACTTCAATCATCTCCCAGGGAACTTTCCATCTTCAAAAACCTCCCTTATTTTACTCCAATATGAACGGACACTATCTGAAGAACAGATGAATAGGAAATACGAAGTGAACTCACGACGGCAGCAGACCTGCCAGTCAGCTGTTACGGCGATGGCCATAGGCGGATCCAAGCCTTCCTATCGCAAGGAAGAGGGCGCCTGTTCGGAAGAATTGAGGGAGATTTGTTTGAGAGGGAGGTGGGGGTGGGCATCTGGTTGAGAGACGGGGGCACTTCTCCAGGAGGCAGGGGGCACTTGTTCGGGAGACTCGGGAAGTAGGGGGCACATGTTCGGGAGGCTAGGCGACGCTATCTAGACAAAAGGGGCGCCATTTACTAGCATTCAACCTATCAGGTATGCGTATAACTGCAGCATACACTCACCGCCACTCTTATCTTGCAGCTGGACAGAGCGGGAAGCGACGTTTTGGAAGTAATGAGGAACTTTCCGAGGATACCAGGGCGAAGAATCATCCATCAGGTGGAGGGAGGGCCAGTACCTGCCCCCTCCTTTGTCCCCTGTATCCGCCTATGCACGTAACAGCCGCATGAACCGTTCTTAGAGATTACGGAGATGAGGCGATGCGCTCAGGCTAAGAGGAAGATGACAGCGGCGACTTCAAAGGAGTTAAGCCGGATTTCCGAGTAGGTTATTAGGACTGCAGGAACGTTCGGCTCACCGTCCGGCGTCAAAACAAGGATTTGCGTCTGGAAAGTCTCATAAGAGAATAAACCTGGATAGGGGATTTGGGCGGGAGATTATCATGGGAACACTAGGGAGAGGCGGCGATGGCGGAAGTCGGCGAGCTGGATCTCTTGTTAGCTGCGCTTTGGGCTGCTTGCTGAGGCTTAGCTCGATTTAGCTCTGATTTAGATGTGATCTAGACTGCACGAGATCTGTTTACCGTGAATAAGCTGTTCTAAAAATATGACTTTTATTGATGGTTTTGTTGGTTGTGTACGATAAAATGTTAACACATTATATTGAAACTGCAGAGACGGTAAGTCGGTATTGCGCCGAGTGCGTTTGCCGTGTACCGTGTACCGTTCACGGTAAATTCTGCCCGCTCCTGGTTTCGAACCAAGGTCATTCACTTTCAGGTCGAGAGTGCGAACACAATCGGCAATTGTTCGTGTGTTTGTTATCACTTACCAGCAAACCACCTGCTGAGATGAAATGGAGTGGCGAACAAGTGATGGATCCAAATCACTGGTTTCGGGCAGGGCTAACAGTGCCCCAAATCACGAGTGCTTATTATAGAAAATCGGTGAAAGCCGGACCACTGTGGGGAGAGGGGGTGCCAATCTTTTTCATTCTGCACCCTGGGCGACCCCGGTGGCTCTCATACTAGTGCTAGCGCTATTATTGCTAGTGCAAGTGCTATTGTTGATATTATTCTACCCTCAAAGTTCTATTATTCTCTCTTCTGGACGATCTCGGTGGCCAAATCGCGCCCCGTTGACACAAAATCCGACGACCAGATCTTTTTCGGGGAGTCCGATTAGATTTGCCATCGGACCGTTTTTCCCATTGAACATTGAACAGGTAACAACAGCCACCACCACCACCCATCTGTCCCGCGCTGGTTTGTTTAACCCTCACCCCACCGGGGGGCATCGATGCCCCTAAGGTTTTTTCCGGGATAGCAGAAAAACGAAGAGGCGCAGCACCGCGGTTGAGGGCTCTACCTCTTACTGCATCATTTTCCCACCATCCCTGAAATTTTTTACTCCTGGTCACCCAAGGTCAGGTCACCAGACGAGGTCAACTAAGGTCACCTCACTTCAACTTTAGAGCTCTGTAAGAGCTACATTTCGAAGTCGATCGATTTGAAACTTCCTACACTTTATGGCTCCTTCAGGGTCTACACGGTCTATATCCGGGATTATTCGATTTCGCGCCCTGAGGTCAGGTCACGAGGTGACCTCTCCTATTGAAAAAGCATGGGGAAAAGCTGTATTATGAGTTAAAATTCACAAAAGCGATTGAAGATGCTCATATTAAAAAAGCGTTCCTGGACACCCTTTCACGGATTCCAGGGGCCTTATGTGCCCTTTGACCTCTCCAAGGTCATCCAAGGTCACCAGGGGTCAACAAACAGTATTTTGACAATAGCTTTTGATCTAATTAAGCTAGAGCGCTGAAACAAACACCATCGTGTTTGTCTTGTCACTGGCTTTCATTTGATATACGACAAGGTCACTTTGTGACTTTTTGTGACCTCAGGTCATTATAGGTCACGAGGTGACCTCTGGAGGTCAAACCACTGGCGGGAGGTCTTTACGTTTCACATAGCGGAAAAAGGACAGACAATTTTCTATCAAATGTACTTTACCAGACCTCAATAGCTCTAATAGCATAAGAGTTATGCCCAGTTTGCTTAAGCATTGCATATTTGAGTGAAAATAGCCGATTTTGACCTAATTTGACCTCTGGAGGTCAAACCATTGACCTGAGCACTAAAACATGTGAAAAAATTTCTTACTGAATTCACGCGAGCTTTCTATTGCACTTTGCAGATTTGCGCTAACGCCCATATTTTCGGAGTTAAAGGGGGTCATCGATGCCCCCCGTGGGGCGAAGGTGGCGCTGGACCCCCGGTGGGGCGCGGGTTAAAGGATTAAAACACCGTATTTCAGGCGGATGAAAAAACCAGCCTGCTAATAGCTGTATTGTCTAATGATGATCCCTGTTAGGGTATCAGTAATGCCAATGCACATCAGCGTCATAACGGGGATGAGGTGGCTTAGTGGATAGCACCCTTGTCTTCTAAGCCACCGGTCCCGGGTTCAAGTCCCGGCGGAGCCTCTGAATAAGTCAATCTGCTCCCCAAAATCCCTTCCAACAGGATGAGAGTTGGCAACGCCGTATGACACTGGCAGTTGGTGCGTCGTTAAACCCCAACAATTATTATTATCATCAGCGTCAGAACAATACCAGCATTGTCAGTGCACAGCAGAGGTGCAAGTGCACATCAACGGTGTCGGTACACATCAGCGTCAGAACAACACCAGCATTATCAGTGCACAGCAGAGGTGCAAGTGCACATCAACAGTGTCGGTACACATCAGCGTCAGAAAAACACCAGCATTGTCAGTGCACAGCAGAGGTGCAAGTGCACATCAACGGTGTCGGTACACATCAGCGTCAGAACAACACCAGCATCGTCAGTGCACAGCAGAGGTGCAAGTGCACATCAACGGTGTCGGTACACATCAGCGTCAGAACAACACCAGCATTATCAGTGCACAGCAGAGGTGCAAGTGCACATCAACAGTGTCGGTACACATCAGCGTCAGAAAAACACCAGCATTGTCAGTGCACAGCAGAGGTGCAAGTGCACATCAACGGTGTCGGTACACATCAGCGTCAGAACATCAGATGTGCCAATGCACATCAGTGTCAGCACATCAGCAGTGTCAGCACATCAGCGTCAGTACACATCAGAATTGTCAGTACACATCAGCGTCTGCACATCAGCATTGTCAGTGCACATGTGCCGACGCAGGGTTCTCCAAGGGACAGCTGTCATCAGAGGTGCGGTTTCCAGGAACGAAGAGAGGCTCCGTTATCTCAACGGACATCTATTTCCCATGGAAACCAACGTTCTTACATTTTTAACTACTATTTATATCCAGCAACGTTCTATTTCGTCGAAGCCCACTGCCCTTAAAGGGAATGTGGTACCTTCATAACGTGATTTTAACTGAGATAGCCAAGTTGTAAAACAAGTCGGAAAACCCGGTACTCTACATATCATTTGTCTTGGAACTCAATATTTCCGTAGAAAAAAAGCTAAAACCTAACTGAAATGTACCCCTCATGTATGTACCCTTAGCGGCAGGCCACAGTTTTCATGGCTGTTGGTGTGACGACATATGCTGACGTCACGGTGAGTATCAGCCAATCGAAGCCCTTGAAGAGTATTGAATATGGAAGTGGTTGCCAGATCGTGACATCATCCACAGGCAGATATTTCCGTCTTTTCCTAGAGGAGCGTTTTCAAATCAAAATATTGAGCTTATTGTACATTTTTCAGAGATAATGGACGATTCCATGATTTTCGGCTAAAAGTACCCCTTATTACACTAAATTTTAGGATTCGACCAAGGCGCCCCATTCGCTTTAAAGTGCATCTGAATTGTTCGATTACTCATTGGGCAATGTTTTCCCGAAAATCATCACCATGGCGTCATCAGTATTTGCGCCACATTAGCACCAGAACAGCCGCGGTGTGTGCCTCCCCCTCAGACCACATAGCCTGACCACGGCTCGCCAACATGTCTGTGCAAGTGTACATAGGCAAGCGGGGGGGCGGCCCGGCGGCATCTTCAGAGCAGAGGTCCGACAGCGGCGCCTTTTACGTCCCACATGCCGGCCGGCTTGACATTGCGTGACACGCTTTGCGATCTTTACGGCCGCTCTGTTTTTGAGACGCGCCAGAGATGCCATTTTTTTCGGGTCGTGTAATCCAGTCTTGCCGGATTTGCCTGGATGGAACCCGACAAGCGTAATAAGTGTGATGTTATGTGCGATGGCGATGCATGGCGGTGAGTTGAATGGAGATGAGAGCCACACGAACTCAGTGGCTGGCACACCCTGAAACGGCAGCGACCATCGAAGGCCCTTGCTCTTGCTCCATTTTCCTTGCTGTTTTTTATCGTTTGACTTATGCTTCATGGGGAAAAAATCGTCAACGCGTCAGGACAAAACATTTTTGGACCATTAGGTGAACAGAGGATATGACTTGATAATTCTGGAGGATTTCTTAATAATGCTCTTCTCTCCAAACACTTAATTGAAACTTTGCTTCACATTTTGGCTGGGGGTGCCCAAATCACCATTGGGGGTGCCTAGCACATCTTTGGGGTGCCAGGGCACCCCTAAATATATCAAAATCAAAATTCCTGGAGAGTGTTTAAAGGGAATGTGGCACCTTGGTCGAATCCTGGAATTTAGTGTAATAAGGGGTACTTTTGGCCGAAAATCATGGAATCGTGCATTATTTCTCTGAAAAATGTACAATAAGCTCGATATTCTAATTTTTAAAATGCACCTCTAGGGAGAAAATAATTCTCTGCCTGTGGATAATGTCATAACATGGTAACCACTACCATATTCAATACGATTCAAAGGCTTCAATTGGCTGATACTCATCGTGACGTCAGCATATGCCGTCACACCAACAGCCATGACAACTGTGGCCTGCTGTTAAGGGTACAAGAGGGGTACATTTCAGGTAGGTTTTAGCATTTTGCTACGGAAATCTCGAGTTCCAAGACAAACGATATATTGAGTACGGGGTTTTCCGGCTTGCTTTACAACTTGACTATCTCAGTTAAATCACGTTATGAAGGTGCCAAATTCCCTTTAACCCGCGCACCGGGGGTCCGCGCCACCTTGCCCACGGGGGCCATCGATGGCCCCCTCTAACTCGAAAATATGGGCGTTAGCGCAAATCTGCAAAGTGCAATAGAAAGCTCGCGTGAATTCAGTAAGAAATTACTCGCATGTTTTAGTGCTCAGGTCAATGGTTTGACCTCAGAGGTCAAATAGGTCAAGATCGGCTATTTTCACTCAAATATGCAATGATTAAGCAAACTGGGCATAACTCTTATGTCATTAGAGCTATTGAGGCCTGGTAAAGTACATTTGATAGCAAATTGCCAGTACTTTTCCGCCATCTGGAACGTAAAGACCTCCCGCCAGTGGTTTGACTGCCAGAGGTCACCTCGTGACCTAATATGACCTGAGGTCACGAAAGGTCAAAAGTGACCTTGCCGTATATCAAATGAACGCCGTGACAAGACAAACACGATGGTGTTTGTTTCACCGCTCTAGCTCAATTAGGTCAAAAGTTATTGTCAAAATACTGTTTTGACCTCTGGTGACTGGATGACCTTGGAAAAGTCAAAGGGCAAATATGACCCCTGGGATCCGTGAAAGGGTGTCCAAAAACGCTGTTCTGAGCAGTCTGAGTATTTGCAATCATTTTTGTGGCTTTTATATCATGAAATAGCTTTTCCCCATGCTTTTCCAATGGGAGAGATCGCCTCGTGACCTGACCTCAGGGCACGAAATCGAAAAATCCCGGATATACACCTTGTAGACCCTGGAGGGGTCATGAAGTGTAGGAAGTTTCAAATCGATCGACTTTGAAATGTAGCTCTTACAGAGCTCTAAAGGTGAAGTGAGGTGACCTTGGTTGACCTCGTCTGGTGACCTGACCTTGGGTGACCCGGGTAAAAACTTCAGGGATGATGGGAAAATGATGCAGTGAGAGGTAGAGCCCTCAACCGCGGTGCTGCGCCTCGTCGTTTTCTGCTATCCCGGAAAAACCTAGGGGGCCATCGATGGCCCCCGGTGGGGCGAGGGTTAAGAGGAGCCGAGCACAAACGAAGTTGGGATGCGACAGGTGAAGGCCCAGAGGGTGCGCTGGAGCATGGAGCACGATGTTAAAACGCCACAGAGTCCTGTTCAGCTTCAACGTCCAACGTGACGTCTTTACTCATACCTGAATGGGAGCCAAAAGTGGTGTTACTCGACGTTATCCAGACTTCGCACACTATTCGGGACTGCCCGATGTCCATCAAGTCGTCACAAAATAAATAGAAATCACCAGAAAATATTTTCCCTTTAAATTTGCAGTTTATTCTATTGCTAGTAAATAGTTATCTATTTAATCCTATCCGGAGGCATTCCGCAGTTAGAGCCTCACGGACAACTGGCGGCAACGCACGGGCAGACAACGCACGGGCAGACAACGCACGGGCAGACAACGCACGGGCAGACAACGCACGGGCAGACTACGCACGGGCAGACTACGCACGGGCAGACAACGCACAGGCAGACAACGCACGGGCAGACTACGCACGGGCAGACTACGCACGGGCAGACTACGCACACGCAGACTACGCATGGGCAGACTACGCACGGGCAGACAACGCACAGGCAGACTACGCACGGGCAGACTACACACAGGCAGACTACGCACAGGCAGACTACGCACGGGCAGACTACGCACGGGCAGACAACGCACGGGCAGACTACGCACGGACAGACAACGCACAGGCAGACTACGCACGGGCAGACAACGCACAGGCAGACTACGCACGGGCAGAATACGCAAAGGCAGACTACGCACGGGCAGACAACGCACAAGCACACTACGCACGGGCAGACAACGCACAGGCAGACTACGCACGGGCAGACAACGCACAGGCAGACTACGCACGGGCATACTACGCACAGGCAGACTACGCACGGGCAGACTACGCACAGGCAGACTACGCACGGGCAGACAACGCACAGGCAGACTACGCACGGGCAGACTACGCACAGGCAGACTACGCACGGGCAGACTACGCACGGGCAGACAACGCACAGACAGACTACGCACAGACAGACTACGCACGGGCAGACTACGCACGGGCAGACAACGTACAGGCAGACTACGCACGGGCAGACTACGCACGGGCAGACAACGCACGGGGGCAGACTACGCACGGGCAGGCAACGCACGGGGGCAGACAACGCACAAGCACACTACGCACAGGCAGACTACGCACGGGCAGAAAACGCACGGGCAGACTACGCAAAGGCAGACTACGCACGGGCAGACAACGCACAAGCACACTACGCACGGGCAGACTACGCACGGGCAGACTACGCACGGGCTCTTCCAGCGCTCCCTACTAACAACGGGGGCAATGGATGTCTCGTGCGGTTTGGTCAAAAGCACTCCAAAATAGCCAGATTTGCCTATGAGTGTCAGCCGAATATTGAATATGAATGGGGTAAGAAAGTGATTTTCGGTCTTTTGGAATACACTACTACTTAAAAAAGGAGGTACTTGGGTTCTTTTGGCCAACAAAATATGGCAGGCTGATCCCAGCCCTTTTCATGGAGGGTTTGTACAGTTTTATAGCTTTTTGGACGTTGTGACTCCGAATTCTAAAACAATCACCCCAATCATGTAATGTTTTCCCGCAGCCTCTTTGGAAAAATAAACCAAACAACGTATTGTTCGCACAGGGAGGGTGCCAACCAGAGTCCTAACCAGCTCACTTTAAGTTTTATGAAATTTTCAAATCATATGAAGGTAAAAAACTAGCTAAGTTCCGTAAAGAATAAAAAACAATTTTGAATGAAGCCACTTTCATGCCAATCGGAGCGGTAATTTGACTACTACCCGGCCTAAACACAGCTTACTGCCCACAAGACTTCAGCCGTAACCGCCTAATCGGTAAAGTCATCATTTCAACACACCAGACAACTTAGCATTGGCTAGTTCCTCTGGCTAGGAAACCTGAAAGGAGGCCTCTGTCACCTTCCGCAGCCCCGGCAAAGCTAAACATGACGAGAATATTCTACACAAAAGCAGTGCTAGCGACCACGGCGTCGTTCCGCCTTCCAGTCGTTCACCATCAACAGCGTTCCACCGCCTTTACAGATCCGTCGCGAAATTGGAGGTAAGGCTTGTAAAATGACTGCTCAGGCTGACAGGCAGTTTCCCTGAAGTCTCCGGATGAATACCGGTTGACATGTGAACAGGCTGCGTTTTACCATTATTTGCACCAAAAAGTCAATACTATACTAATACTTTACTAACACTATAATACCAATACTATACTAATATAATACTAATTCTACTATATCGGCATATATTATATTTTTCAGTTCAGAATTAGTCATGCAAGTCAAATAAGAACTTCATTTCCGGAGACTTGATTTGCCTCCACTGTTATGTCATTCGAAAGATGTTTCCCCGTGTTCTCCATCGTTATCGCGAAAATCCGCCTGAGATTCAGACTCTCCAAGGCCAGCATTAATTAAATGTTGTAGGAGAATATCAGCCATTTCCGGCACACTGGGCCTGAATGCCTGTCCGGGCGATCAAGGATGCCTCATCTTGAAAAGGAGCCAGGAACATCAATGACGATTTGAACTACATGTACGGGGCTGGTGGTATTTCGAATGCTAAGAGGGTGTCATTCCATTTAACTGCCAATTTTGTAAACGGCCGATGAAAGGCTGTAAAACCATACCCAACTTGTCACGGGTACACACAGAAATACTTAGTGGTCCCCTGTTTAGAAAATGAGTTGCGGGTAAACCCTTTTGCTCCTATAACAATGCCAGTTTTTGCAGGCCATGTCAAGCATTGTAGCCCTGCAAAGTAATTGTTGATAGATATTTAGGAACTGCGTCTAAAAAGCATATATTACACATTGGACAATTTCCAAGTGAACAGTGGTTTTCCACTAGCGAAAAAACTAGCCTAGTGTGCATATAATTAGCTTAAGGGAGGTGTACTAAAATCAATGATACAGAGCCTTCTGAAGCTTCTTCCAATCCGACAATTTTATATTAAATAAAAAACAAGTATTTAATCCACGCCGAACACACCAAGCCACCGGCAAACCCGAGTGAACACAAATTCGCTTCCGTCCAGGAATCCTCCGATTTTCATTAATTTACTAAACAAGCACATCATATTTTTCACGATTTTGGGCCTCCTGCCCCCTCTCTGTCATAATTAGCAATCTAACTACGTCATCCAATCAAGTGGCATATATGCATGGCTGGAGATATCTTTTCGATCCGGAGGGGGTCCTGGGTGGGTTAACGCTGGCACGGCAATACAAGCCCTATACAAAGCATATGGGAGACCCCAAATCCAGGGGGGTTCTGATCCCCCACCCCTCCCCAGGGATTTCCACCCATGCATATACGCATAGCTAATGCACGCACAACTCGGCGAGTGAGACATACCGGGTTGTGGTCAGTGATAGCTAACTCACCGCTGCAGCCTGACCGGACGTCAGTGAAGTGATGCCAAATCGCCGCCTGCTCCCATCATTACACCGTCAAACCGTCACTTAAAATCACATTAATATCAGCCGCCGCATATCTCAGGTACATACCGACGCCTAAAGGTGTATTAATTCAACTCCCTTTTACATCAGGGGAGCGGGTAGTTTTTAAAAGTTGGAGTCGTAGGACACTACTGCGATTTATTCTTCATTATATGAAGGCATTTAGCATCAGGCATAAACCAAGTGAATCAAATTAGTTCCCATTCAGCGTGTCTGCTCCATGGCGGTGCCTATAAAACTGACATCACGTGTCATGTCCGCGCGCGGGAAATTGGCACCACTAATGATGTCCCGCCGACAGTCCAGGTGACAGCCGTAATCACGTGGCTGCCGAGGTTTTACGACACATTCCGACAGCTTTGATTGAATACGCTGTGTGGCTGATTGGTGGGATTGGTGTGTGCTGGCCGTAGTCAGTCGGGGGCGAAGGCACATGAGCGACGAGCGTGCTGAAAGTTGGATAAGTACCCCGAAATAAGCAGACGGGGATATTATTTGCGATGGATGGTGGTGTCAGCTGCGGCTTTTCACGTGGCAGCCCGTCGCGTGACTACATGCCTGGGTCAACAGCACGCAGGGGAGTATCCAGGGAGGGGGACAACTGGGCTTTGTTCTCCCGAGACCCTCCGGCTTTCGCCGATTTGGCTTAAAATTACACTATGTGTTTTTACAATTTTGGGCACTATGACTTGTATGATACAACTTGCTGTGTCGCTTACCTAGGATCAAACAGGGCATACAATTCACATGACAGCACAAAGGACGGCAAGAATACCAAATCTGAACATTTGTGATTCCGAGTATCCTATGGCCGTTGAAAAGGGATGCTAACTCTCCCCAGACCCTTGCACTCTTATAACAGGAGTAAAGCCTTCTGACTTCTGGCTTCTGAACTCGTGTAAAGGGGGCAAATACATTAACTCCAACCAGGACCTTACTCTTACTCTCGTAAAGGTAGGAAAGATCCAAGATTTGCTTTGCTTTTGTACCATTTTTACTTCAAACTGAAAATTCCACTTTCAGCTTGGCTATTTTCTCTTCAGATGGCTTAAATCCTATCACAGCACTCTGAATTCCAGTTCCGTTAGTTCACCACAATTCTTTCACTTCAGCTTGGGCCATGTTCAGGAGGTGCCCGCTAACATTAAGTGTCTTTGTCACTTAATGGTGTTGTTAAATACACCAGATATTCCTAATGCTCACCTTCAGCACCGCGCACATTTAAATTAATATATTTTCTTTCATAGATCAGGAGCTCCCCAGAAAGAGGATTACATCAAAAACGTGAGAAGTGAATAATTTCAAAGCAAAGTGAGAAGGACAATTATGAAGCATAAAAACTCGTGTTTACTTTTAACTGAACATACTATATTTGGATTCAAAGAAAGCAATGAACAACGGAAACAAGATAAGATGCTTATAAATAAAGCTTGCAGCAAACTTTTCCCCATATAACTTATCCGCTCTAAAATTTTAGGTTGGGTCTGTGATATGCCATATCACTGGGGTAAGCTGAAGTATCACGCTCTCTAATCGGGCAGAGCTGAAATCATAGCATTCGTGAAACCTGAAACTTAAACATCGTGAAGCTTAAACTTGTTCATGCTCCTGTGGATACCCAGATGCGAAGTAAGGATTATGTTAAAATTTTATTTATATTTCACCATGGGGGTCACCCATAAGTCTTCGCATTTTTTCTGGCCATGGAATAAAGCCTGAATAGCTTCGCCGATTTGGTTAATGTTGACCATGTGACCGAATGTACGATAAGTTCGCAATAAATCGAAACACAACGATCCAAGCAAACACTCCTACAAAAATAATGATGACAGACGGACCCAAGACAGCCATTTTGTCTGTCGCCTCGCCTCATCTCCATCTGCCAGATGAGTACTCTTGTTGATGTCTGCAACCCGGCATGCTCAATGTCAGTCGCATGCCTCGGCTATGACCCGAATCAGTGTTTTCGAAAGGGCGTGACAAATCGTTAATAAATAACGCTGGTGTTTATTTTCTGAGCTCCCGGTTTACACGTGCGATGACTTTATCGGCACCGCCCGCTTTGATCCCCTGGCTGGACGGTTCATAAATAATGCTGCGGCTGCCAGGAATGGCCCTTACGCGGAGCGTGGCTGACAAATTTGTGGTCTGCGCGGCTGAGGTCGGCATGGGACGCTATTTAAGCTTCGTCTTGCAGTCGCAATTAGTTCAAGCATCATTTTGAAGACTACTACTATTAGTTCTAACGATAAACCTTGAATAACACATTCTCTCAGAGTGGCAATGAAAACACGTGCCAGTTTATTCATGCAGGCTAAAAGAAAGCAAATACAACGCAAAGATCTCGACAACCCAGAAGAGGTTCTGCGTGGCAAAAGTGGCGAAGGCCAAGAAACAGGGTTACAAGAAGATTACGTCGGCTAAAAAAACAAAACGTTGGTTAAAAAACGGACCAACTCCTCCAGTACAAGTAATCCAGTAATGGAAAAGACAATTATCCAACAAGAACCATTCAGCATTGCACGAACTCGCTGGAAACCCGTAAAAACAAAACGTTGGTTAAAAAACGGACCAACTCCTCCAGTACACTTTACATGCCATACTGTGGAGTCGATTTTCATAGGATCTCGTTCGGACTTCCTCCACAAGAAAATATTGAGGGTCGGAGCTTTCGTACTGTATTACAGTGCTTCGTCAGCGATGATCATTCGGAATATAAGGGAGATAAAAAGACAACAGAACACACAGTACAAAAGTTAAGCTCAGAAAAACATGCGACATCAATAATCTACACGTGACAGCAATAAACCATTGACTTCCTAGAACGACCTAAGAAATTATCAATACATGAAAAGGTAAAGCTTTAAAAACGCATCTTTAATATGGAAACGCTAGAGTACTAGGTTTAGCAAGAGAGGGAGGGGGTTTTAAGACAGCTACAATAAAACACGCAATACTCGCAATACTCACCTATTATTTATATAAAAGAGGGGGAAGCTATAAAAATGGGGATATACAACAGGAATGGAGAGGAGGCGGGGGGGGGTAAAATGTTACAATACAAACACGCAATATTTATTTCTTTATGGTAAGAAAATTCAAAAGCTATCAAACACCTATTATCGATTTCATATGATGCAAATTTTCGCTTATTTATGATACGAAAAAGTAAACACTATAAAATACATATTATCTAATCAAATTTAAAAGACAGTATTATTCAAACATTTCCAAAATATAAATCAGTAAAGACTACGATACATGATGTAGAAATGCGATGAAAACATTAAAAACATTATGATCGAACATTCACATTACACAAGATCAAGAAGAGCTTCCATCCTAGGAACAGGCCCGACGAATTATACAAAGCCATCTATTGTTTAAGAGAGAGCCTGAGTTCCTATTTACACTGTCATCATTAGGAGAGACGAGCAGTTTGTCGACGTCCACGAGTTTGGATGTAGGCCGATTCCATAAGCAAACGCATCTGGTGGTGGGCTGCGTGGTTCAGTATCTTGACTTCCCAGAAGGCTGGAGTGCACTGCCGGTGCTCACTGAAGGCTGACGCCTTCTGTTTGGAGGGCACTTGTCCTCTCCAGCTGTTACGGTGCTCTTGAATCCGTGACTGTACTTCTCGATCAGTTTCACCGATGTAAATGACGCTCTCCCCTCCTACCTTGCATGAACACTCGATAAGGTATATTACGTTGCTTTTCTGTGATGTGGGCAGCTGGTGCTTAGCCTTGCTGCACACCAAAGATCCTACGGTTCGCAGCGGTTTGGACACCAGTTCTATGCCGATTTTGTTGGCTTCTTTTTTTAGTTGGTAGAAGTCGTGTCCTGCAAACGGCACAGAGAGGCGGGTGGAAGGCTTACTGGTGTCGTCAGGGTTGGGAGGCGCAGGAAGAGCACGAGCCTTGAGTTTGAGATCTTTTCTTGTTTTTTTATCACCGAGTCTATGAATTCCCGGGGGTAGCCATGTTGGCAGAACTTCTTGCTTATAAATTCTAGTTCCTTGTTGCAGTCACTGTTCCTGGAGCAGTATCTTAAGGCTCGAATACAGTCTGATCTGATGGCGGATCTCTGGTATCGCTTTTCCGTGTAAGATTGGAATGCGGGCACTTGGTTTGTGGCACAAGCTTTGCGGTACACTGATGTTACGAATTTCTTGTCCGCTCTCGTTATTAGTATGTCCAAATACGGAATTGTGCGGTTTTCTTCAAATTCTTTAATCACTTTGATACAAGGATCTTTGCTGTTAAATAGTTCCACCCAAGTGTCGACTGAGGCATCATCACCTTCAAGAAGTACCAAATAATCTGCATACCTGCAGAAGCTGTAGACGTGGACACCGCAGGTAGCAGCTAGGGACTGGAGGTTGTTTTCCCATTGGCCCATGAACAAATCGGCTACTACCGGTGAGTAACTTTTCCCATGGCCAGACCGGAAGTCTGACGGAACCAACTCTCTTTATCGCCGTCTTGAACCACAGCATGACAGTTACGGATCGAAAGGTCGAGGAGGTCAGCAACTGCATCAGAATTCAGACAGGTGTTTTCAGAGAGAGCTTCCTTGTGGGCGTGAAGAAGGACACGGATGAGTGATATTGCCTGTTCGATCGGTATTGACGGAAACATAGCTTCGACGTCTAAAGAAACGAGGCGGCATGTGTTGGCGATGTGTTCCTGTTCTCGTAACATTTCCAACACCTCCATTGGTGACTTAAGGGTGCGTTATCAATGTTAACCCTATGAGAGCATATTTTGTGAAATATCTCGTAAAGTAAGGTGGCTATCGTTGTGATTTTTTCAACACAAGTAGATGATAAGTGTATCTTTACAGCAGTCTCTATTTTAAGCCTGACATATTTCTAGTTTATGTACAATTTAACGGTCTTTTTCAAATTTCTCAAACTTAAAGTTTGAATAACTTTTTACATAATGTAATCATTGAAGTAGTGTGGGTGGGCCTATGTACTACGAGTCAGTCTCCAAAACTCTGTTGTTTTACTTTTTTTAATTTTTGTCTCCTAAAAAGATATAAGAAGCTGAAATTTGAAAGCGTTTTCCGAAAATTCAGGGCAAAAATCGGGTAAACGGAAACAACAGAGTTTTGCGGCTATCTCTTCTATACCATACCCATACAAAATCAAAAACAAAAAAGGCTCGGAGAAAAAGTTATTTCAAGTTTTATAAAACTTTCCCAATAGATGGCGCTAGCGGTACCGGATTCGAATGAGTGACCGCTGTGACAGGTCTGTTCATTCATGCTTTGGTGAATGGGACTGGAGCAGTGGCATAGACAGAAGTATGTTTAAGTAGTTAAAAGCAGAGAAACTGCAGTTAGAAGAAAACGTGAATATATTCACGAATTTGGATAGGAAATATTGAACAAAATGAGAGCGTGCAGCCTGGTCATCCCTTGGCTACGCCACTGGCATACGGACACCTGTTTACCGGCGTGACCGGTGCCTCTGCGCCTCGGGCGCGCGCCAGTCACGCGGCAGCCGACTGAGGACAGGATCCAGCTGCTGAGGTCCTGCTGAGTGAACAAGGACGTCTCGACGTCTCCATTGAGCAGTGCCGGATCTAGACAGGTCGGTTGGGGGAGGGCAAACCAAAGTCGCAACATAAAAAACGTCACGCGGTGAAAAATGTTGCTGCAATATAACTTGACGGCAGGTTTTGGAAATACCCAGGGCGAAAAACAAAAACAAAACGTCACGGGGTGAAAGATATGCGCACGAGATGCTTGTTTTGCTATCCATAGCCCAATATTTACACTGAAGTTGACTGGTTCTGTTTGAAATTTATAGATAAATCAGCAAAATCTCGTCTATGAACTCAAGAGGAGCCGGGGCGAAAAATAGGTCGATCGCTTTGGGGGAGGACAAAACATAGTTTTATCCCGAGCTTTTCCGTTTGGGGAGGGGGAGGGGGGCAAATGCCTTATTTTCCCCTCCCTTCTGGATCCTCCACAGTCATAAAGTTTGCATTGACTTTGACTATCGTGTTGTCAAATCAAATATTTGAAATGGGGGGTTGAATATGAAGGCATTGTAACAAAACAAAGGGATTTGCCCTAACTGATATTACATGATCCCGGGCATCAAAACCTTGTCGGTTTTTACCACTCCAACATTCAGTAATTTCAGCAAGGTGTTCTCTAATTGAATCGATGATCTAAACAAGGAAGGGGTGAACTACAATGCTGTGTCAATGAGCTTTTGTCTTTGAAAAAACTGCCAAGAATCTATAAGGGTGCATCGTACCTGCTCCTATCCAGAATTGAAATCTAGGAGCTGATGTTTCATCATTATAAGTCAGCCTAACAATTTGGTGTCCCGCAAAAACCATGAGCAGTGCTCCTACAATCCCAAAACTGAGCTCCAAAACGTCAGACTTCACCCGACCGATTATCCAATTATGATTGATGATGTTTTGCTAACTTCTGCATTCCACTGCCGAGAGAAATAGCGACTTGTCCTATTAAGGAATATTGTGATAATAATACGAAAATGGCTAATTCGGGCTTGCAGATCCTGAAAAAATATGCTAGAATTTTAGAATGACTAACCAACTGACGAGAGAGAGGAGAGAGAGAGAGAGGGGGGACACAAGGCCAAAGGGAGCATGTATCTTTACAGGGGAGCTTTACTCAGGAGGTGATTTTACGTCGAAAGCAGCCGAATTGTGGCCCAAGCCAAAATTCGGATTATTTAATGGGGTTGGTGTTTCAAATCAAAACAATTATGTATAAGTTTCATATAAACGCAGAATGAATAAAATAAATCAATTTTGAACTGGGGCAGGAGGAAGAAATTCGGACAACGCTTTTCAGTTATCACACATTTGCATTAACTAAGAAGTCTCGTTAGAAACATGAATGGAGCAAAAAAGTCTCGTTAAAAACATGAGTGGAGTTTTGGAAATCTTACCTAAATTTTTAAATTGAGGTTGCTGTAATTTCCCAACTATATAATAAAGCATGCATAACATGATCAGAGGGACTGAGCACCATACTCAGCTGATGGCTGCCACATGGTGTTAGGTTTTTGGACCCCAAAACCGTCAATTTTGTGCAGATCCTACACTGTCAGCGTCATGGATGCGGTTTTATGTTCATGAAACAACACCGAAAATCATGGATCTGTCGATGTGACCGTTGTTCCAATTGGTCCCATATATCCAACGGAGTGAAGCTTGTTCTTCATGACATACAAAGAAGATTCAGCACAAAGTCGTAATTTTTCAAACGCATTCCTGCGTTCAATTCATTGCTTTCGGTCGTAAGCGCACTCCTGATGACCACATTTCAAGCACGTCCTTTCTTTCAAATCTCTCTCTCTCTCTCTCTCTCTCTCTCTCTCTCTCTCTCTCTCTCTCTCTCTCTCTCTCTCTCTCTCTCTCTCTCTCTCTCTCTCTCTCTCTCTCTCTCTCTCTCTCTCTCTCTCTCTCTCTCTCTCTCTCTCTCTCTCTCTCTCTCTCTCTCTCTCTCTCTCTCTCTCTCTCTCTCTCTCTCTCTCTCTCTCTCTCTCTCTCTCTCTCTCTCTCTCTCTCTCTCTCTCTCTCTCTCTCTCTCTCTCTCTCTCTCTCTCTCTCTCTCTCTCTCTCTCTCTCTCTCTCTCTCTCTCTCTCTCTCTCTCTCTCTCTCTCTCTCTCTCTCTCTCTCTCTCTCTCTCTCTCTCTCTCTCTCTCTCTCTCTCTCTCTCTCTCTCTCTCTCTCTCTCTCTCTCTCTCTCTCTCTCTCTCTCTCTCTCTCTCTCTCTCTCTCTCTCTCTCTCTCTCTCTCTCTCTCTCTCTCTCTCTCTCTCTCTCTCTCTCTCTCTCTCTCTCTCTCTCTCTCTCTCTCTCTCTCTCTCTCTCTCTCTCTCTCTCTCTCTCTCTCTCTCTCTCTCTCTCTCTCTCTCTCTCTCTCTCTCTCTCTCTCTCTCTCTTGTGGACCACTGAGAGTAACAGACAGGCTGAAATCACAAACAGAGGCTCAGGTCGAGACTAGGCCACTTGTGTAACTTCCAGCAAAAGTATGCATTTTGTTTTTAACGGATTTGGGGGCACAGGGAATGTTTTAGTGTACTTAACTGGTAACAAAAATGGACCAGTATCTGGTTAGCTTTCCGTTTTGCTGTTGAAAATGTGGCGTCAGAGTTGGAAGCTGAATGTGTATTGTCCCTCTTAATTTCTGGCCAGTTGCGACCTGCCTGGCTGAAGCTGGATGGCGCACATTATTCTGCAACCAGACAATATGAGCCTTTATGAGTCTACTAACATATGAAATGCTGCCGAGTTGGTGTTTTGATAGGCAATATGGCTTCGTATTTTGCACACTTTTTTTAATGAGTGTCCCCGCAAATTTTATATTATTTGGCTCATTTTGGACATCCGTTCAAAATTGTGTCGTAATCAGGTTACCGTCTGCGGTCGAAAAATCAGCCTGAAGAAAAATTTGTAATAGTCGCAGATCATCAAAAATCGTACCGGAAAGCTGCGTGGGTGTATTTTCGAAATAATGTTGACATAATCGATCATTCTAAACATATTTAAAGTACAAATGAAGATAGGCTGTGAGTTACATTGCATCTGATATGCGTCAAATAGCCTAGTTGACCCAAAACGGTGTTTTTACCAACGTAAGCTGTGTGCAATGGCAAGGAGAGGCGGATGACAGGGAACGATCTTGAGGGAGGTTTATGCCGAATTAGCCCGCTTGAATCCTATTCGTACTTTTAGGTACACGAATAAGCGATTTTTGGGTACATGTAGAATTTGATTGGCCTATGATCACTAGAAGCAAAAGCCGCCGCAAGAGGTCTGTCTCAACGAGTGAAAGCCCGAAAAATTAGGCCTCGGCGTCAGCTAATATGTATGGAAGCCTTCTTCATTTGCTGCACATCATCCTCCCTCAGCAGAGCAAAACTTCCGAAGGCGCGCGAGGTTCAGGAATACGATCTTACCAACAGCAGGAAATGGAGATACCACTGCTACCAGCACAAGTGTAAATGTGAATACATTTTGAGCCATGATGTTCACGAAATTTACCTAACTACAAAGGGAACTTGCGACGGCTGCTGGATGGGAAAATTTTGCTGACAAGGAACAGAGTGGGAAGGTGACGCTCAGAAAAAATGAAAGACGCGCTCAGTATGCTGGATAATCTTTGGGATGTTGCAGCGCCCCACTCCGCAGTGTCTTAAAACTGGTTTTGCACTGGGGCACTGAGTGTAAAATTCGTGTTGGAAAATATAGTAGGCGAGTGGAAAGTCAAAACGCTATAATATTGTGGGAGCTAGTTGAAACTCGATTACATTACTTACTTAAACTTCGCACATTTTCATCAAAATTACACACTAAATGATTTTGTATACACTAGGATTGTTGAATTATGCAAAAAATCCAGTGAGTAAGAAAAAGTGAAGGGAAATTCAGAGCGCCTGTGTGTCACTCTCTACTAAGCATTCTAGGATTTATATTATTATGCCCCCATCGCTATGGTCAAGGATAACGCTCTCATTTAACCGGAATACAAACGGAAGAGCATAAGGCTCTACCAATATCAGTAAGACCCATTTCTGGCCGCTATGAGCTGGAGTGACAAGAACTTTCGGGGAAAAAGAAAACGAAGAGCAGAGTGCTTGCGACCACGACAGCAGAGCAGAAATCCACTCAACTAGTGTGGCCCCATAGTACACTCCTCGTAAAGAAAGGCACACAATTGTGTGAGTTAGATTTCTGTGTCATATACGCCAGCACCTGTTATCGCCGACGCTGCTGACTAGAGTCACTTTTGAGTAGTCATATGAGGACTCGTGTTTCCCGTTCCTTAGTCCATCAGCTTTATCGCATTCAATGTTCCAAATTTTCGACCGGTAAACTCTCTTCACCCTCGGAGCTTGAAACTCATATCGGAGGCAATTTTTTTTGCTGCTGATGTTGCCACTTTGCTGTTTTTTTAGCAAAATATCCGTGTATTTTGCTTGTGATTTATACACATATTTTATCCTCTGGCATATTACGGTGTTTTCTGTGTCTTTAGACTCCATGAAGTCATCCTTGAAACTGTAAATTTCAGAAAGAAATTTCTCCGCCCAATTGAACTATAGCTATCCCTGAAATGGTCACAACACGCCTTGAAAGGTGCAGGGGGGTGTTGCCAGGGGCACAGCCAGGGGGGCACAGGGGGCACGTGCCCCCCCATCGGTGCCGGGGTGCCCTTTTGATTGTCAGGTGGTGTGCCCTCTTTGGGCCGTGCCGCTCGAAATTTAGTACCCTACGTCGTTGAGCCTAGATGGAACTATACTGCATTTAGTGATTTAAACTATTGTTTGACAATTAAGTGCCTTTTTGGTCAGTTAGGACATTCTGTCGCCTTTCCAAGCACCCGGGAAGAGTATAGGCACGTAATCCGTTTCCAGATAATGCCTCATCGTCCCCAATAATCGTATGAGCAGAGCTAATCTGGTGCCCCTTGAGCTCATCTGGTGCCCCCTGAGCGCTGGTCCTAAACACTGGAGCTGATAATGTGCCCTCTGAGCTGATCTGATGCCCTCGTAGTCAATCTGGTGCCCCCCCCCCCTGAGAAAATAATTGTGCCCTCTGAATCTATATAATGTTCTCTGAGTTAGTCTGATGCCTCCGAGCTTGCCCGGTGCCCTATTAGCTGTTTTATTATCCCTTGAACTGATCCGGGCCCCCTGAACTTATTTAATGCCTCCCGTAGTTTATCTAACTGTCCAGGGCCACAGCTAGGGGACACAGGGGTACGTGCCCCCATCGGTGCCGGGTGCCCTTTTGATTGCCAGGTGGTGTACCCTTTGGGCCGTGCCGCAGGAAATTTAGTGCCCTATGCCGTTGAACCTAGATGGAACTAGGCCGCATTTAGCGATTTCAACTATTGTTTGACAATTAAGTGCCCTTTTGGTCACCTAAAACATTCTGTCGCCTTGCCAAGCACCCGGGAATAGTATAGGCACGTAATCCGGTTCCAGATAATGCCTCATCGTCGCCAATAATCGTACGTGTGGAGCTCATCTGGTGCCCCCTGGAGGTGATCATGTGCCTTCTGAGTTGATCTGATGCCCTTGTAGTCAATCTGGTGCCCCCTCCCTGAATAAATAATTGTGCGTTCTAAAACCTATATAATACTCTCTAAGTTAGTCTGATGCCTCCGAGCTTGCCTGCTGGCCTATTAGCTGTTTTAGTGCCCCTTGAGCTGATCCGGGCCCCCTGAACCTATTTAATGCCTCCCAGAGTTTATCTACTGTCCAGGGGGGCACATCGGTGCCCCATCGGTGCCGGGTGCCCTTTTGATTGCCAGGTGGTGTACCTACCCTCTTTGGGCCGTGCCGCTCGAAATTTAGTGCCCTGCGCCGTTGAACCTAGATGTAACTAGACTGCATTTAGCGATTTAAGCTATTGTTTGACAACTAAGTGCCTTTTTGGTCAGCTAGGGCATTCTGTGGCCTTTCCAAGCACTCGGGAAAAGCATAGGCACGTAATCCGTTTCCAGATAATGCCTCTTCGTCGCCAATAATCGTACGGGCGGAGCTCATCTGGTGCCCCCCTGGAGCTGATCATGTGCCCTCTGAGCTGATCTGGTGCCCTCGTAGTCAATCTGGTGCCCTCCTGAGAAAATAAGTGTGCCATCTGAGCCTATAAAATACTCTCTGAGTTAGTTTGATGCCTCCGAGCTTGCCTGGAGTCCTTTTAGCTGTTTTAGTGCCCCTTGAGCTGATCCGGGCCCCTGAGCTTATTTAATGCCTCCCGGAGTTGATCTACTGTCCAGGGGTGCAGCCAGGAAGGTACAGGGGACACGTGCCCCCATCACTGCCGGGTGCCCTTTTGATTGCCGGGGTGGTGTACCCAATTTTGGCCGTGCCGCTCGAAAGTTAGTGCCCTAGCCGTTGAACCTAGATGTAACTGGACCGCATGTAGCGATTGAAACTATTGTTGGACAACTTAATATCTTTCTCGGTCAGCTAGGTCATTCTATCGCCTTTCCAAGCACCCGGGAAGAGTATGGGCACCTAGTATGTGTCCACCTAATGCCTCATTGTCGCCAATAATCGTACGGGTAAAGCCAATCTGGTGCTCCTTGAGCTCATCTCGTGGCCTCTCAGCTGGTCTTGGCCCCTTGAGCTGATTACTTGCCCTCTAAGCTGACCTGGTGCCCCTGAGTCAATCGAGTGCCCCACTGAGCAAATAATTGTGCCTCCTGAACCTATATAATGCTCTCTGAGTTAGTCTAATGCTTCCGAGCTTGTTCTGTGCCCTAATAGCTGATTTAGTGCCCCTTGAGCTGATTCGGGCCCCCGAACTGATCTGATGCCTCCCCAAGTTGATTCTGTCTCCTAAGTCAATATGGTGCCTTTTCAGCTGATTAGGTGCCCCCTCAAATGATTATTGATATCTCCTTAGATGGTCTGGTCCCCCCCTGAGCTGGTTTGGTGGGCCCTGAGCCCACCTTGTGCCCCCCGAGCTGTTACGTTGCTCCCTGGGCTGATTTAGGCTCCTGACATAGTCTGGGGGCTGGGAGCTGATCTGGACCCCGAGCGGATCGATCTGGTGCCACCTGAGCTGCACTAATGCCCCTTAGTCGATCTCGTGCCTCCTGAGCCCATCTGATGCCCCCCTGAGTAGTCTGGTGCCCTTTAAGCTGATCTGGGCCTCCTTACGTGATTTCATGAGCAGATCTAAAGCCCTGAGCTGAGCTGGGCCCACAGAGGCTGATGAGGGCCCCTGGGATGGTATGGGGCTCCTGAGCTGATTAAGTGCCTACTGACTTGATCTGGTATTCCTGAGCTGGTCGGGGACCTCTGATCTAATTGTTTGTCCCCGGAGCTGATCTGGTGCCTGTTGTGTTGTGTAATGCGCCAGCATTGAAATTCGTGCGCCAGATTTGTAAAAGTTCCAATTAACTGCCGACAGCAGCGTTGCATAAATATATTGTGTGTTATCAGAACCGACAGCGCTGCATTGTTTTGATTCGCCCTTAAATAAACAAAACTTCCGGCTTAAACACGTGTCTCAGACCATGGTGTATACTTCCGAGTAATAACCGGAACGAGTTGCGTGCTACCGATAATTAATGGTAAGCATCATAGATGCAACATATTTTGGCGACCAGTTGTAGCTCTTCCCAGAGAATTGAGCTTGCTTCCGTGCCATTATGGATGTTTTAGGAGGTGCCCCCGCGCCATATTTAGCCGCACCTGGCCCTGCGCCGGTCCCGTGGGCCACGTGGTTGCGTCAGTTCGACGTATATCTGCAAGCCATTGGTGGTGACGTGTTCCCCAACCCAGGCAAGTAGCACTCCTCATGCACTGTCTAGGATGTGAAGGCCAGCGGATAGCTGATACTCTGCCTGTTCTGACCAAGTTGGAAGGCGAGTCAGACCTTGCCCACCTGAAGCGAAAGCTTACTAGCTTTTTCGGGCCCAAGACAAACGTGGTTGGTGAGCGATGCCGTTTCCATAGCCGCCACCAGCAGCCTCAAGAAACAACTGCCCAATGGGTAAGTGTCCTTCGTGGCCTAGCCGCAACCTGCGACTATGGCGACAAGTCGGAAGAATTTATCAGAGACCAGGTGGTTGAGAAGACACGTTCTCCTACCTTGCGCCAACGCCTGCTGATGGAGGATGGGCTGACGCTGGAGAAGACTCTCCGCATTGCAGAAACAGTGGAAACTGCTGCTCGGGAAGCCAGTTTTCTGCAGTCAGCTACCCAAGTGACAGCTAGCCAGCCCGTAGAGGTACACTACGCGTACCAGGGTAAGCCTCGCCCACCCCGCTCCAGAGCCAGAGGTAAGCGCCAGCAAGTTTCGCACCCTGGCTCTAGTCAGTACTCTGGTGGTGGTGCTCCGTCGCAGCCCCATCACCCACCTGTGAAGTGCCAAAGGTGTGGGCTTCACCCACATGCTGTCAATGTGTGCCCTGCAAGAAGTGCCGTGTGCCACCAGTGTGGTCGGCAAGGACACTGGGCATCCATGTGCCACAGCAAGAGGACAGCTGCAGGCATGCATGCTGTGCGGGCACTGGAGATTCTCTCTGTGGGTTCTGCTCAGTTAAGCGCTCCAGTTCAAGTGGCAGGCAAAGACATTGAGATGATGGTCGACACTGGGTCAAGTGTATCGATCCTGCCCAAGAGTGTGTTAACTGGTGTGCCGCTTGTCCAAACCGCAGAGCAACTGTGTTCCTACCAAGGGGGAAGGTACAAGTGTTAGGTGTGGCAGATGTGTTAGTTAGGTACAAGGGGCTAGAGAAGTGTGTTAGTGTGTATGTTGTGCCCCATGGCCGTCCCATCATGGGTTTGGATATGATGCGTTTGTTCGAGGTTAGCGTTGTGAATAACCAAGTGTGTGCTGTCGCTCAGGAACCTCATCCTCCAACCCAACCTGAACCTGCCGAGAAGGTGCAAACCCAGCAAGAAGCTGCTCCTATCCGTGGGTACCAGCATCGCATCAACATCAACCCAAACATCCCTCCTGTCCGCCAACCTCTCCGTCAACTGCCGTGGTTGGTAAGGGATCAGGTGAGAGAGCGTTTGGATAGGATGGAGCAGGCAGGTGTGATCGAGAAGGTTCATGCGTCTGAGTGGGTGTCTCCCTTAGTGGTAACTAAGAAGCGTAATGGAGACATACGTGTATGTGTAGACCTCAGACAAGCGAACAGAGCTGTGATTATAGATGGGTATCCTCTACCCAACATAGAGGACATGCTTCACAGGTTCCGAGGTTCAAGTGTGTTCACAAAGTTTGACCTCCAGGATGCCTACCACCAGGTGGATCTTCATCCAGTCAGCCGCAGCCTAACCTGCTTCTCCACTCCTCAGGGGCTCAGGCGGTTCACTAGGGTTCCGTTCGGTCTGGCCTCTGCAGGTCCGTGTTTCCAGCAGGTCATGGAGTCGATGCTGAAGGGGATCAGCGGCGTATCCATCTACCAAGATGATGTAGTTGTGCATGCATCCACCAGAGAGGAGCATGACCGTCGCGTGAGGCAGGTTGAAGCGGTGTTCCGAGATCGGAACGTGCTGGTAAACCAGGCCAAGTGTGTACGAGGGGTGCCCAGCATCAACTTCCTGTGATACCTGGTATCAGGCAGCGGCATCCGCATAGATCCAGAGCGGATCGCTCCACTGGTGAGTGGGCCTGACCCCTCCACAGCTGCTGAGCTGCAGTCGTTCTTGGGCTCAGTGAGCTATCACTCGCGATTCGTGCCTGGATTCTCAACTCTGGTTGATCCACTGAGATCTCTGCTGAAGGCAGAACCGTTCGTGTGGACCCATGAGAGTTCACAGCTTGTCAAGGAGATCAAGGCTACCATCCAGAGGGCTCCTGCCCTGTGCGCCTTTGATCCGGCACAGCGCACCATCCTCACCTGTGACTCCAGTGACGTTGGGTGTGGTGCTCGCCTCAGTCAGGTAGGACCTGACGGGAGAGAGGAGGTAGTGTCGTACGCCTCTAAGACCTTTTCCTCAGCTGAGAGAGGTTACTCCACTGTAGAGAAGGAGGCACTCTGTTGTGTGTGGGCCGTGGAGAAATGGCGAGTGTACCTATGGGGTCGGAGATTCCTCCTCAGGACTGACCATCAGGCACTCTGTACCATTTATGGACCCAAGGGCTCGAGCCGAGTCGGGCGCCGAGTTGCTCGATGGGAGGCTCGGATGATGGAATTCTGTTTTGATGTAGAGTACATCCCTGGAAAGTGTAACCAAGTGGCTGATGGCCTTTCCAGGCTGCCCCTTCCTCAGGTGGACTGGGAAGACGACGACACGGTCCAGGTGGCGATGTTGTCCAGTACCTCAGCTGTATCCAAAGCTGAGTTCGCAGACGCTTCTGCAGGTGACGCCACGCTGACAGCCGTGTGTCAGCACGTGCAAGGCGGGTGGCCTGGCAGAGCGTGCGATGTGGCCGTGCCTATGAAGGCATTTTTTGCAGTACGCCATGAGCTGTCTGTAGCCGGCCAGCTTATCTTCCGTGGCGAACGGCTCGTGGTGCCAGAGACGCTCCGCAGCCGTGTGATCAGTAACGCGCACGAGTCCCACCAGGGGATAGTGCGAACGAAGCAAAGGCTTCGAGACAGGTTTTGGTGGCCGTCCATGGACGCGGATATAGAGGTCGCCCTGAAGGAGTGCGTGTTGTGCTCCGCACACAGCGCACACGTCCAGGACTGCCGACCGCCACTCCACCCCATTCCACTACCTTCTGGGCCGTGGCGGAAAGTAATGTGCGACATCATAGGGCCGATGAAGGGTCCACAGCATGAGCGCTATGGCATCGTCCTCTGTGACATGTACAGCAGGTGGCCGGAGGTTGCCTTGTGTGGTGAGGTGACTGCAGCCACAGTTATACGGTTCCTCGAATCACTGTTCGGCAGAGAAGGCGTGCCAGAAGTGCTAGTGACCGACAACGGTCCCCAGTTTCGGTCATCAGAGCTGAGCCAGTTTCTCGCGTCAGTCGGCGTAAAGCTTATCCACAGCTCAACTTACAGTCCGACGACCTGTGGCATGGTAGAACGCCTAAACAGGACAGTGAAGGACGCCATTGAGACGGTGCGGATCCTGAAGAAACCTAGAGCTGGGTACCTGCGCGAGTTTTTGAAAAACTACCGCGCTACCCCTCACCCGGCGACAGGTCTGTCCCCGTTCAGGGTCATGAGGGGCCGCGAGATGCGCACAGCCCTCGACGTTTTGGGTCTGCCACAGGACTCGGAGGCAGTACGGGTAAACCCCGAGCGCGTTCAGCGCTACCAGGCTGCCTACAAAGCGCGCTACGACAGGCGCGCTGGCAAAGCGCCTCAGTGGGAGGCCGGCGACACGGTGCGTGTGAGGTGCCGTCGAACTGGAAAGTTCACGGGCTCGCAGGCTGCAAAAGTGGACGCACGCACGGGCCCGCTCAGTTACCGGCTCCAAGACGGCCGACGTGTCCACGCGCGAGATCTCGTGACTGCGCGACCTGGAAACCACGTCGATCCGAGCGCGGAGACCTGGTTTGACGCTAGCTCAGTCCCTGTGCACTCTGCGTCGCCAGCTGAACTAGAGCCTGCAGAGCCAGACAGCCCAGTGACGCCTGAGCCCCAGCTAACACCCTGTCCTACCCTCAGGCCAGATCCGGTGACACCGCCCATCAGGCGTAGCGAGCGAGTCATTAGGGCTCCTTTGAGGTATTCGCCGAGTTAGGCTGACGTGTTACGATGTTCAGCGAGTTGTGTTGTTGGCTGTCCTTTCATGGTTAAGGTCGTAGCCGTAGACCTTTATTTTTGAGGGGGCGCATGTTGTGTTGTGTAATGCGCCAGCATTGAAATTCGTGCGCCAGATTTGTAAAAGTTCCAATTAACTGCCGACAGCAGCGTTGCATAAATATATTGTGTGTTATCAGAACCGACAGCGCTGCATTGTTTTGATTCGCCCTTAAATAAACAAAACTTCCGGCTTAAACACGTGTCTCAGACCATGGTGTATATTTCCGAGTAATAACCGGAACGAGTTGCGTGCTACCGATAATTAATGGTAAGCATCATAGATGCAACAGTGCCCTATGGGCATCTGGTGTGCCCTGAGCAGGTATGGGGCTTTTGAACTGATTGGGCCCCGAGCTTATGAGGGATCCCTGAGCTCATTTAGTGCCCCTCACTTGAACATGCCCCCTGTGCTGATCGATCTGGTGCACCCTGAGCAGATATACTGCCTCCTGAACTTAACTAATGCCCCCTGAGTCGATCTGGTGCCTGCTGAGTCATCAGTGTGTCTCCTGAGCCCATCTTATTCCCTCTGAGCTAGTCTGGTGCCCCATGGCTAATATGGTGCCCTTTAAGCTGACTCGGGCCTCCTGGGTTGATTACGTGATTTCCTGAGCAGCTCCCAGGCCCTGAGCTGAACTGGGCCCACAGGGGCTGGTGAGGGCCCCTGAGATGGTATGGGGCTCATGAGCTGATTAAGTGCCTCCTGACTTGATCTGGTATTCCCGAGCTGATCTGAGCCCCGAGCTGGTCGGGGACCACTGATCTGATTATTTGTCCCTGAGGCTGATCTGGTGCCCTATGGGCCGATCTGGTGTTCCCTGAGCAGCTCTGGGGCTTTTGAACTGCTTGGGCCCCAAGCTGGTGAGGAATTCCTGAGCTGATTTAGTGGCCCTGACTTGATCCTGCCCCTGACCTGACTTGAGGTCCCTGAACTGATCTGGGGCCCCAAGAGCTGATCTGGGGCCCAAGAGCGGGTCTAGGTTCTGAGTGTACCCTGAGCTGGTCTGGGCGCTGAGCTTGTGAGAGCCCCTTAAGTTGGCTTGAGGCCCCCTGAGGTGATCTGGCGCCTTAAACTGTTCTGGGGCTTCTTGAACTGGTTTAAGACCCTATGAGCCTATCTGTGGCCCATTGAGCTAGTCTGATGACTTAATCTCTGGGACCAATGAGCTAGTCTAGTCCCTGGGTGAAGCATGAGCTGCTTTGTGGTCTGATCTACATCAGGGGCCCCTGAGGTGGTCTTGAATAGACAGATAATAATAGCACAAGGCCAACTCCCATCATTTCGGGGCGGGGTCACTGAGCTAGTCTAGTCCCTGGAGGCACAACTGGGGGATGGGGGAAGCTGCTCTGGGGGCCTCTGATCCACATTTTGGGGCCCCAGAGCTGGTCTTGAATAGATGGGGAATAAGAACACAATGGAAACTCCCCTTGTAAAACGGAGCTAACGAGGAATGAGGAATCTCTAAAACGGCTTGTGATACCTAGGCACCCCAGGTTATATAAATTGCTTATTATACTGGTGGATTCTGGGAAGAGATGATAAAAGGCATGTGCCCCTGAGCTCAGAGCACAGTCCCCTAAACCAGGATTTCTACTAATTAATTTAAATGAAGAACTAGCTGTAACAATTTTCAGCCCTGTCACACCATCCCCATCTAAACCACCGGCCTGTTCACCTTTTATTTACTCTTAACTGGGACCGATCCGTGAGAATATGGAACTTAATAAACGAGTTCAAAGGTATCTCCCAAATTTTTCCGGCAGCAAAAATATGTTCTTCCAAAGACACTATGCCACTCCTCGTCCCACGGCGATTGTGGGAGGCAAGGAACTTAATCCGCGTTCAGCCAGGGCTCACTCGTCACGACAAAACGCTGGGCATAACAAAAAAATTTCGACTCCAATATGCCTTAACCTGCACATTGTAACAGATATCACATGCTCCGCTGATGTTAAGTACTTGCATGAGTTGGCTGTTCTTAAATCTATCCCAAAAAAGTAGTGTTTTGGCTACTTGCATGGCACTTTGGCGATATTTTGTTCCTTTTTTCGGTTTTAATCGAGTTTTCCTTCTCCGTCAATGAGTTCTTTGCATTTTTATTGAACCAAAGATGCCCAAAAATGATATAAACAAAGATATAGTAAGTTTTTTTAGGCTACGTTAAAAAGTGCCCTTTTTTCCCCGGGGTGCCCCTCAAAGTTGGTGTGCCCCCCCCATACGAAAGCTCTGGCTGCGCCCCTGGGTGTTGCATCACCTCCTAATGCTTGCCGAATATTTTTGAAACGTCGTTCAGGTCATTATAATATGTACGGACTACAGAATACGTATTGTGCGTGTTTTCCACCAACTTACCTTTTACTCTTAACACCAGGGAACTATGGTCTGATGACTGGAGGCATGTCATGGTAATTTGGACGTCAGGACAAGTTTTCACTCGAATCTCTCACGGTTCCTCTCCTCATAAAAGGAAATACACAAAATTCCAAAATCCCGCCGTAATGATGTGTGTGACTCCATTGAACAATACAAACTACGGTTACAATAGAAACTATCCTAAAATCAGAACCACCTATCGATCACAGTGAGGACAACTCCGCACATGATCGAGGGTTACAACGCCCCCCCCTCTCCAACCACCAGAAAATGTTCCACAATAAATACATGGAGCTGGACGCCTCAGGGTTTGGCGGGTGAGCGAGTCAGTGGGCCCTGCACGAACGCACGCCCGTTTCTGTGACTGCCACGAGGCGGGGGATCCCTAAGATACACCAAGGCGGTCACAAATGAGAGACATGCGGCCCATACGTCATGTGTATGTGCGTGTGTGTGTACGCACAGAAAATGACGAACCACCGACGCAAGGCGAGCCGAGAACATAATGCTAAAAAGCGATAGCGTTCAAAAGTAGACACTGTAAATTTACAAAGTCAGGATACTCCGTATGGAGAGGGAATGTAATGTGACGGGGTAGGACGACGTTTTATAGATTTTCTTTCGGGATGGAAGAAGCTGGTCCCTTTTTCCCCATTTCCCTGAGGTTGTCACGGAAAAAAGTAAACAAGGATGTTATGGAAATATTCATGATATATTTTCCAGGACGGAAAAGGACTAGCCGAGTTTGGGAAGACGAAAGTGGGTCCACAAAGTTTGGTCACAAAAGCTAACGAAGTGGGAAATTTGCGCGTATCCTACAGCTGACTAGCTGCTAACTGACGCAAATAGCGCAGCCAATACACAGCCATGCTTGAACTACCATTTGGCTAGCTTTGGTTCATCCCAGGTGACAGTCGTGCGAGCTGCAACGGCTTTCTCATTTAGAGAAATCAAGACATTTGCCCAATAGCAGTCTACCCTCTGAAAAAATACTGGACCCGCCCCTGCTAGAACACCTGTTACTGCGACCCGTCTGACCTTGCCCGCAGCGGTTCTTGGTCACCTGAAGGGTCGTAATGCGTGGAATGCGCAGCGTACTACGGTTTACAACCAACGTGTCACGTGGGCGATCTGTGTATCAAGATGAATGAACGAATGACCTGACATCTGTTGTTGGGGAAACAGGGTATTAGTTCTGACGGGTCATGCCGTGTGGTGCATGTGTCGAGGGTAACGCACCCTTAATGAAATGAGTGGGTCTCGGGAGGACCTTGAGGCATGATGTCAAGTGTTTTGTCAGCTCTTAATCTGCGCTGCAGTGAGCTTGACAAATAGGACGTAACTTCAGGCTTGAAGTCCAATGAAGTCTTTCTTCCTCTGTTGTTGGTGGGGCGGCATACTTGTTGGTCTTAACTAGTCCGTAAAATGGGCCGCAGCGGCCGTGTGTTGACAAGACATCCGTGTGTTGACAAACAACCTGACAAGACATCCGTCACCAGGGATGCTACCACTGCTTTCTTGAACAAAGCAGAGACCATCCTAACCCGCGCCATCAACAAACCACGCCCAAAACCGCCAATACCCATTGCTCGGACTCAAGCATCACTAGCCAATGATAGCTCTAGAGTTGTTGTACCTGCCGGCAAAGCGAAGGCCCTGGTAGTTATCGACCAACAAGACTACACTGCTGCTCTACTTCGCACACTTCAATCACCAACATATGAAGAAGTTACGTCGGATCCGGCGGAGGTGTTCGCAGCGAAGTTTAACGATATTCTTTTATTTTTTCCCGCCGGCCCAGCCGTCCGTGGAAAGCGCCGGGACCACTGCTTAAGCAGACAAACGAAGAAGGCTACAAACTGTACCACCAACTCTTCAAAACACACGGCCGCTGCGGCACATTTTACGGACCAGTTAAGACCCACAAGTATGCCGCCCCACCAACAACAGAGGAAGAAAGATTTCATTGGACTTCAAGCCTGAAGTTACGTCCTATTTGTCCTGCTCACCGGAGCGCAGATTACGAGCTGACAAAACACTTGACATCATGTCTCAAGGTCCTCCCGAGACCCACTCATTCCATTAAGTCACCAATGGAGGTGTTGGAAATGTTAGGAGAACAGGATCACATCGCCAACACATGCCGCCTCGTTTCTTTACACGTCGAAGCTATGTTTACGTCAATACCGATCGAACAGGCCATACCACTCATCCGTGTCCTTCTTCACGCCCACAAGGAAGCTCTCTCTGAAGTCACCTGTCTGAAGCCTGATGCAGTTGCTGACCTCCTCGACCTTTCAATCCGTAACTGTCATGCTGTGGTTCAAGACGGCGATAAAGAGAGGTGGTTCCGTCAGACTTCCGGTCTGGCCATGGGAAAAAGTTACTCACCGGTAGTAACCGATTTGTTCATGAACCAATGGGAAAACAGCCTCCAGTCCCTAGCTGCTACCTGCGGTGTCCACGTCTACAGCTTCTGCAGGTATGCAGATTATTTGGTACTTCTTGAAGGTGATGATGCCTCAGTCAACACTTGGGTGGAACTATTTAACAGCAAAGATCCTTGTATCAAAGTGATTAAAGAATTTGAAGAAAACCGCACAATTCCGTATTTGGACATACTAATAACGAGAGCGGACAAGAAATTCGTAACATCAGTGTACCGCAAAGCTTGTGTCACAAACCAAGTGCCTGCATTCCAATCTTACACGGAAAAGCGATACCAGAGATCCGCCATCAGATCAGACTGTATTCGAGCCTTAAGATACTGCTCCAGGAACAGTGACTGCAACAAGGAACTAGAATTTATAAGCAAGAAGTTCTGCCAACGTGGCTACCCCCGGGAATTCATAGACTCGGTGATAAAAAAACAAGAAAAGATCTCAAACTCAAGGCTCGTGCTCTTCCTGCGCCTCCCAACCCTGACGACACCAGTAAGCCTTCCACCCGCCTCTCTGTGCCGTTTGCAGGACACGACTTCTACCAACTCAAAAAAGAAGCCAACAAGATCGGCATAGAACTGGTGTCCAAACCGCTGCGAACCGTAGGATCTTTGGTGTGCAGCAAGGCTAAGCACCAGCTGCCCACATCACAGAAAAGCAACGTGATATACCTTATCGAGTGTTCATGCAAGGTAGAAGGTGAGAGCGTCATTTGCATCGGTGAAACTGATCGAGAACTACAGTCACGGATTCAAGAGCACCGTAACAGCTGGAGAGGACAAGTGCCCTCCAAACAGAAGGCGTCAGCCTTCAGTGAGCACCGGCAGTACACTCCAGCCTTCTCGGAAGTCAAGATGCTGAACCACGCAGCCCACCACCAGATGCGTTTGCTTATGGAATCGGCCTACATCCAAACTCGTGGACGTCGACAAACTGCTCGTCTCTCCTAATGATGACAGTGTAAATAGGAACTCAGGCTCTCTCTTAAACAATAGATGGCTTTGTATAATTCGTCGGGCCTGTTCCTAGGATGGAAGCTCTTCTTGATCTTGTGTAATGTGAATGTTCGATCATAATGTTTTTAATGTTTTCATCGCATTTCTACATCATGTATCGTAGTCTTTACTGATTTATATTTTGGAAATGTTTGAATAATACTGTCTTTAAATTTGATTAGATAATATGTATTTTATAGTGTTTACTTTTTCGTATCATAAATAAGCGAAAATTTGCATCATATGAAATCGATAATAGGTGTTTGATAGCTTTTGAATTTTCTTACCATAAAGAAATAAATATTGCGTGTTTGTATTGTAACATTTTACCCCCCCGCCTCCTCTCCATTCCTGTTGTATATCCCCATTTTTATAGCTTCCCCCTCTTTTATATAAATAATAGGTGAGTATTGCGAGTATTGCGTGTTTTATTGTAGCTGTCTTAAAACCCCTCCCTCTCTTGCTAAACCTAGTACTCTAGCGTTTCCATGTTAAAGATGCGTTTTTAAAACTTTACCCTTTCATGTATTGATAATTTCTTAGGTCGTTCTAGGAAGTCAATGGTTTATTGCTGTCACGTGTAGATTATTGATGTCGCATGTTTTTCTGAGCTCAACTTCTGTACTGTGTGTTCTCTTGTGTCTTTTTATCCCCCTTATATTCCAAACGATCATCGCTGACGAAGCACTGTAATACAGTACGAAAGCTCCGAACCCCAATACCTTCTTGTGGAGGAAGTCCGAACGGGATCCTACTCCTCCAGTACAAGTAGTAATTAGAAATAAACAAATTACACCAATTAAAATGAGAAATAAACAAATTACATCTCCAGAAATCAACAGAACCAGAAGAAAAAATACTGGAACTGCAACTCCACCGCTTAACACGTAACCAAATCATTCAGAAAGTCCCTAAAACACGGAAGTTTCCAAATTTCATGGAAGCTTATATTGGCACTTCGTGGAATTGCTTGGCAGAGAACAATCAGCTGACGATTTTCAAAATCGGACAGATTTTCAATAGGCAGCGGCATGACACTCAAATACAAACTTTTAATCTGCCAAATAAATGAACCGAACCGCTGGAAAACGGGCAAGACTTCACAGCAGTATATTTAGACATGTCACGCTACTTAGACATTTCGATGAATCCTAGAAAAATGTAAACAATAATTCGGACTGACAGCACTTTTTGGACAGGCTTTACGAACAAACCTTACTTCACTGTCAGAAGACAGTGTGTTTGCTTTAAAGAAGCAGCCTCATCGACACTTTCTCGAAACGCTGTTTTTTCGCAGGGATCTGTTTTTAGCCCTCTCCTTGCTCTGCCCTGTCTTAACGCTCTTGCAAATTAAACCACGTATGAGATTTTTGTTTGGCTGGCAGCATATTTTTATACGCGGCCCATGCGACTGATGAATTTGAAATTGTTCAAAAGACACTCCAGGCAAGCCTAGCAAAATGCAAAAGTACTGGAAAATGGCTATTACTTTCAAGGTACTAAAGACAGTCCAGCAAAAATTTTCTCTAAAAATAGCTCCTCTATCCCGAAACTCACATTCTCGATTCGAAACTCCTTTCCAACGATTTAAAATTCAAATAACATATCAATGATACAATGAAAAAGTAAAGATAACTTCAAGTCCAGTCTATCCTTTGGACCAGTATCTCTCTAGGCCTGTTTTGAACGAAACATATTGCAGCTATGTCCGACCACATTTCGACTATTCCGACATTATTTACGACGGTCACATCAAAGCCCACGACAAACTCGCACTTGAAAGACTGCAAAACAGGGTCGCCAGTATAGTGACAGGGACTCTACTACGGACACCGGCTGACAAACTGACTATAGAACTTGACTGGGAGTCCCTAGAATGTCGCTGAAGTACCAATAAAATGACGTTTATCCAGAACCTTCTAAATAACCCATCTGTACCACTATCTATCCGCAGTATAATCCCAGTAACAAGGGAAAATCACAAGCTTAGACCCTCAAGATATTATAAACGTTTAACGGTGCCACGCCTTAAAACTCTTTCAAGATATTTTTCTCCCCTCTTCCACTGAGCAGGGGAACCTCTTTCCCGCAAACGTGCACGAAATAACATCGTGTCCCACCCCATGCAGGCTCTAAAGGCCGTCTCAGAAGAGACAGCGCCTGCTCATGTGTTGTGCACTAGGCAATGCCTCTCTGTACAATGTTTTCTTTGCGTGGTCATACAGCCCCTAAGAAGCGGAGTTTGGTTTGTCATATTTTGCCTCCCTTGACGAATTGCTGACCACGTCACTGTCCACAAAGTGACAGGGGCGCGTGACAAGATAAATAACTCCATATATAATCGCTGGGAGTCGTGGCTTCATCAGGTCGGATACTTGATTCATTTTTTAAGCACTGACCATTCTTGATTTATTTTAAGTCATGCAAAACCTGACAAAATATTACATACCGAATCAGTAGCAAGAAACCACACGGGTTTTCGGGGTGTCTTTTGGTCCAACACAGGATCATGTAAACCCTTTTCATTTCTGAGGAGATCCCTATCTTTTTCCAGAAGTCTTCCACCAAACTGCACGAGACAGCTCAGCATAAGATTACAGCACTCGTGCGTTCGGAACTCAGAAGGCCATATGTACAGTCCCCCGCAATTGAAATTGCCATAACTAGGCTCGACCGGTTTAGGGTGGATATCTTGCATCCTATGGTGCCTATAGGTTTACAAACGGATTCATCATGTGTATTTTTTCAAGAGCTTTCCAGTGGTCACCATTATTTCCTAATCTGACATCTGGGTGAGAAAATATTACACAATTACTGATTTTGCTGCATTCTGACGGGGTAGTCTTCGGCTGACTTGCCACCGCCTCTGATAATCCCTGACCCTCTCGCCCATACCTGGACCACGTGATCTCACAGATGAATGGGCGGTTGGCATCGTGCCAGCTCATTCATCCCTCTCACAAATCTTGTCGTGTCTGAGGGGCACTCGTATTGCAATTGCTCCCACTGTGTTGCTGTGTGCTGGACAACTGGCGTCCCTGACCTGGGGCAATGCAGTGGCAGAACCACGAGTTGTTTTTTGAGGGGGGGCAATATCCAATAAGATGGGCACAGATGGGGCAAACCATCGGAATATATTTTGCTGCGGGGAAGCAAACGAATTTTCCCTCCTATATCCGTCCTTGTGCTTGGGTTGCAAAACATGTAAGCTGTCACTGGCTGCCGGGGCTCCCCTCACCTGCATGTTTATTTAGAGAGGATTCTGGTAAAACCGCTGATACAGTGATACAACTTTGTTTGGAGGTTTCATTAAAATCATATTTTCAGATACTCGTCAGAAGAGGGGACAGTTGGAGCCATAGGTGAATCCAAGGGTAAAGGAATGCAGGTCCCCCTCATTGACCCTCGGCGTCCCTAAAATGATCACAGCATTGCTCTAAACGGTCGATGGCGCTTCCTGAAATGTCACTTCCACCCCGTCCCCCAGGATGCGAAAATCGGCACCCCGTCATAGGATTTGGCACCCACCTGAAAGCTTTTACCGGCCAAAAGTGCCACCCAATTGATACGGATGGCGTCCCACCCCCCGGCAAGGTGACCCCCATCCGCGATCCTGGATCCCCTATGGTGGGGGCAGGCCCCCAATTTTCATTAAACATCCCGATTTAAGAAACAATGGGAAAATCGGACATTGTGTGGGCAGTATTTTGCGAAGGTCACAAGAAGCCTGAAGCTGACGAGCTTTTGTTTTTAGAAGGGACATTTTCTTGTCAAGGGTGACGATTCACTGGCTCTATCACTGTTTCCTCGGCGATTATTTATTATGGGACAATTGCTTCCAACTAAATGAGCTTAATTCCGTCCACAGAAAATTTTTTTAATTTCCAGCTTGAGAACCTTTGTAAAGCCTATTTCTCGGGAGCATAAAACTCTGCCTTCGCTTGACTAAAAACAGGCAGCCATCTCCTCTCAACGAACGGCAATCATTGCTTTAACTGGGGAGGATGGAGTTTCCATGAACTGGCCTCTAGACTGACATCACACGGTGCAAGCTTGGCGTATCGTTTGCGATAGTCTCTAATAAAAATTGTTGGGGTTAGACGACGCTGCAGCTCTTAAAGTTATATGGCGTTACCCACTTTCACCCTGTAATTGGTATCCTCTATGTATCTATGTAAGGATCAAGAGGTAGAATCCCATCCTCTTGATCCTCAACTTTCCTCATCCTTACCATCTCCTTCCATAGTTTATAATCACTTCATACTCATTGCGACGACACTTTAAAAGCCACCTCATTTGTGTGGAAGTGTGAGAAATACATGAAATAAGGAGAGATTTGGTGCATCTGATCAGTATACCTATTCACAGAATCTGCCGGGACATGAACCCAAGGAGATGAACCCGGGGGAGTTGAGCCAGGGAATTAGCGCTAGGTTTCTTGCGGCCTTTTGGCAGCACCCTCACTTGTCGGAAGGATATGATCATATTTTTTGCTGAAAATATTAGATAATTTTTAGCAGTATTACAAAGGTATAGAAGCCTATGTAGCAGCTTTAGCGGCGATAGTGATCGTTGTTGTGCGTATCATTAGCGGTAAAATTGGTCAGTGATGGATCTAGGCGGTAGTTTTGATGGGACAAACAAAAATCGAAACGCAAGAAAAAACTTCACGCAGTGAAAGCTTTTGCAACAATCTAACTAGCCGGCAGGTTGGGGAGGCAGGGAGTGGGGAGTAAATATAAGTCGAAAAGCAAAACAAACAGGCGTCACTGGGTGAAATATGTGGCCACAAAATGCTTGCTTTCGATATCCAAGGATCATTCACCCAAATATGATTTTAAATATCAAGAGGCCCAGGCTCCAATATTCTCACTGAAGTTGACTGGTTCTGTTTAAAAATGATTTCTTCAGTTAAAGCACCAACACCTTGCTTATGAACTTAAAAGGAGCCGGGGAAAAGGTCGACAGCTTGGGGAGGGTGATAACATTATGGTTTTGCTCCGAGCTTTTTCGTTCGGGGAGAAAATACGTGTTGTCCCCTCCCCTTGGGTCCTCAATTAGAACTAGGTGCTGTTTGAGGGGTCTCGTTGCCACGTGCGACCACCGAGGGTAAAAGGGCAGTGAATAGTGAATGTTTCTCTGATGAAATCCACCAACTCGAGGGCTACTACTCTTCGAAATTTAGCGTGACATTGGTTCCAGCTATTATTGATGGTAAAATTTTTCGATGTGTCGCTGAAATGAAAATATTTTAGGATAAATATTGTTTACATATTCTGGTTGGGCGAAACCAGAATATTACCCGGGGACCTTGTCACCAAAGCCTACCTTTGGTGGACGCAGGGCGGGGGGGGATTTCCGGCCATGGCCCCCCAAAGCGCTGGAGGGGGCCAAACTATCTTTCCCCCAAACGCCGGAGAAACTTTTGAAAAAAGGTGTTTACACTAGGCCTGTAGAGCAAAAAATCTTCGCTCCTACCCTCCCCCCCGAGAGCGATCATGCACTTGGAGAGGTAGCTTATACTAGGTCTGTCGAGCACTGAAAAAAGGTGTTTACACTAGGTATGTAGAGCAAAAAATCTTCGCTCTCCCCCCCCCAGGAGGACAGGCTCCCCGAGTTTTGGGGTTTGCCCCCAAAACTCGGGTCTGCGTACGCCCCTGAAGCCTACGCTGCTCCCTTGATCTGAGAGGGTATATTACCAACAAGACTAAAATTGGACTGGAAACGAGTGTTAAGCTGGACTGATTCGGGTTTAGCCCGAGAGATTATTATCAGTATATTGTTTTGGAATTTCATTGAGTTTAAATATTTAGCCTCGATAAGTTTTTGAGAACTCCCGCAGCCTACAAACTCTCCCAGCAACATGAGAGTTGGCGACACTATAGCCTCAACATTCGGTGTGTGTAAAACCCCAAAGCTGCTTTGAACCCATTTTCTTCCTTTGTCCCTGAAAAAATGCGAAAGCAGGCAAGACCTGAATGTGTGTATTTCACTCTGGACACATGAGCAACAAGGAAACAGTGGAATAAAATTCCGGCAGAATATCTGCTCCTAATTTCGAAACATTTCAAATAAATATGAGGATTCAGTTCTTGCAAGTCGATAGTTTTAGTCATTTGTAGTGTAGTGGCAGGTTTCAACTCATTACCTCATGCATTTATCTACTATTTTTTTGTGATTGAGACCCCATTAGCCAAACGGCACTTTTTCATGCTCCCTTCTTGTTCTTCATAAGGGGTTTGGCGATCTAGGGTTCATGAATTGTAGCAAAATATGTTAATCATTTTCATTTTAACCATTTTGTGGTCCATAAGTCCTGATTAACATATAATAAAGATATATTTATTTATTTATTTTGCAGCACAATGGTGACAATACTATCAGCATAATTCACAACAGGAACAGACACCCATGAAACAGGCATATATGTTAAACCTGATAAACAATTTGAATTCAAACTTACCCAACAACCTCAGGCCATTCCATTGATAAGCTAAGCGGAAAATATAAAGGAAAACATATGCCCATATACATAATTTTAATCGCCTTGGTGCTCTTCTCGGGCCCCATCCTCATTTTTGGCGAGTTATTCGGAGCCGATTTTAATGAGAGACTAGTCGACTTACACCAATTTATGGTTATCAACCTGACAACTTATAACTGTAAATTGGTAACAGTTCAGGTCAGGTGAACGAGTTTTAACGTGATTTCCACGCCCATGTGGGGCAATTTTGTTATTCTTAGATAAGGACGACAAAGCAAGGGAAAAATGCGACTCCTATAGCAGGCCTAGGTCGAGTTTCCTCCTCATTCAAAAGCTCTTTGAAATAAAAATTTCCCAGATATCGTCTAGTTATTTTGAGATCACGTCAGTAATGACGGTACCAGGGATCACCGAGGGTCATAGTTTCGAGCTTGCTTGTGTTCATAGCTGTAGAACAAGACGACAAGGAGCTTCCAGCGCCATTTCTATTTTTCGTATCACCTTTGCCTCCTGAGTTAACAGGGGGAAGGGAGATGGACTGATGCCCCACGTCGTAGTGGGTGCGAAAAGAGGCCTGACTGGATTCAGCCAAATCAAAAATTTCTAGGTGTCGTCTTCACACTCGCCCCGGAGGGGGGGTCTGAACACCCTCCCTCAGATTTTTCCGACTGTGCACAAAAATGCCGGCGCGAAGCGCCGCCGTACTTGGCGCGCCCTATCCCTAATTAATTCTTCAACATTTTCTAGAATTTTACGTTTGCACCATCTCAGGTCAGGTCAATAGTGCAGGTCAAGTTACCTCAACTCCAAAAAGTTTAAGTTTTCATGAGTAAGAATGGTGTGAATCTGTCTTCTTAGAACTCATATCACATAATAGCCCCATCAAATAGTGCAAATCATATTCCGGGATTTTACATATCGATGACCTAGGATCAAATACACATCATGACCTCTCCATTGGAAATGCATGGGAAAACGAAAATTGAGGGAAATGGTTTTATTTCTGTTGATATGTAGTTGAATACCTTCACATTCCCCAAATCGTAGTAGCTTAAGCCCCTCTCCAGGCTCATGCTGCAAGTTTGGACCTGTGATCTCTGAGAGGTCATCTTGGATTACTTAACCCGCGCCCCAGTGGGCCTCCGAGCCATCTTTGCCCTGGTGGGAGGGGGTGTTTGAACACCCCCTCGAACTCGGCCTCTACGTGGGATAGCGAAAAAAGCGAACGCTGTTGGATAGTTCATACAAATTCATGAAGAAATTGTATTTCTCACTTTTTGGCCCAGGTCAAATTTGAGGTCATGACAGGTCAAGGAAAGTGGCATTTTGAGTAGAGTTTTTGGGATCTAGCGTCTGAGAGAGTTGAGTGAGAAGCATTTTTAGACACCATTCGCTTCCTCTCATCACGGCAAATCGAATGATAATCAAATCGGAAAATCAAACGAGCCATACTGGGCCAAAACCTAAAAATAACCAGACCTCAGCTCAGGGTCACTTTTTAACCTAGCATAGTTAATATGCAATCAATCGACTCGTAATAGCAATCTGAACGCACTGATATCAAAATAAAAGCTGGATCATTTCATGCAAAGTTATTGACATAAGTCTGAAAAACTGCTTAAATAGCGCCAGATGACCTCTCAGAGGTCACAGGTCAAAAATTGCAACAGGAGCCTGGAAAGGGTCTCAGGATACTACGATTTGGGGAATATTGAGGTTTTCTCAGCTGTTGAGTACACAAATACAGCCCAATTTCTGTTTTCCCATGTATTTAAAATAGCGAGGTCATGGTCCGTAGTTGACCTTAGGTCATCGATATGAAAAATCCCGGAATATATGTTGTAGCACTCGGTGGGCCGATAAATTCACCCATTTCTAACTTATGCCGCTTAAACATTTTTGGAGCTGAGGTCACCTGCACTGGTGACCTGACCTGAAATGACCCAACCTTAAAATTTTGGGAAAAGTTGCAGAATCAATCAAGGATAAAGTGTGTTAAGTACGGCGGCGCTTCGCGCCGCCGTTTTTTCGTGCAACCGGAAAACACCCGAGGGGGTGTTTAAACACCTTCCACCGGGGCGAGGGTTAAACAGGTAGACTTAGGTCAATAATTTCGCAGGAAATGATGAAAAAGTTTTTATTTTGATACCATTACGTTTGGATTGTTATTGCAAGTTAATTGATATGCATATTGATTATGCTAGATCAGATGAAGACCTTGACCCAACTTTAGTTCGCGTTACTTTTATGTTTTCATGTAGTATAGTCATATTATACATGGTTCGATTTTCCGTAAAAAGAGGGAGGCGAATGGCGCCATACAGTTTATACTAACTGAATTCAGTCAGACGATAGGCCCCAGAGACTCCTCTACACCCTATTGACCTGAGACAAAAAGTGACTGATGTAGTTTCGAGATAAATTCTTATGAGCTATCTACCAGTGTTCGCGTTTCTCTCTATCCTGCATAGGAGCCGGGTTCGAGGGGCAGTGTTCTCCCCAACAGCGGAAGATGGCTCGGAGACCCACCGGGGCGGGTGTTAAATAACAAAAATTCGGCCACAGGGTGCCGTTTTAAAACCCATGAACTCTAATCCCCCCGAATAAATATTTCAGCAGTGATCCTGTGAGCCTTATGAGGCTGGAAACATTGTTTGAAGCCATAACTCAGACATACCCAGTCTTGGACTCTCGTACCCAGGCGCCTCGGTCACTGGACAGACCGCCTGGGGCTCTAGACACCTGCAAGACAGTACTGATCACTTCGGTTCAAAACACTGTGCCCCCTGCGCGCGACACACTATCTACTACGTGTGACCTTGCACCTGTCGTTGTAAACACGTAGTAATCACGTGACCCAGGTATGCGTGCCAGCCGAGCGAAGGGTCGGGGATTATCAGAGGCGGTGGCAAGTCAGCCGAAGATTACCCCGTCAGAATGCAGCAAAATCAGTAATTGTGTAATATTTTCTCACGCATATGTCAGATTAGGAAATAATGGTAACCACTGAAAAGCTCTTGCAAAAATACATAAGAAGAACCCGTTTATAAAGCTATAGACGCCATAGGTTGCGAGATATTCATCCTAAGCCGGTCGAGCCTAGTCATGGCAATTTCAATTGCGGGGGACTGTACATTCAGCCCAGGTGCTAGAGCAGGCCCTGCGGGGAGAGCCTGCTTCCAGAAAGCTGGCTATGCGCAGACGCTTAAATACACATTGTAATATCGCACAAGTTGTGCCTCCAAATGCACGAGGGAGGAGCGTTGAAATCCCAGGCTGCTGCCCCGGGTTCAAATCCCCGGGCGGGTATTCTACATAAGTCTTTCCGATCCAATTAATACCCTCTCAACAGCGTGAGAGTTGCCGGCATGATATGGCATCAGCAGTCGGTGTGTCGTAAAGCCCCAAAGTTGTTTGAACAAATTTAAAATAGATTAAAAATCAGAAATGGGATTTCGCAATATCAAAAATATTGGCAAATATTATTAACGTTTAGTGTCACTGGTTTCTATTTGGGCCACCTGCCTGCTCAGGTCTGTGTGCAGGTAGAAGAACATGTAGCCGTCGTGCTGGTTTCCGTTGCACAGCACATGCTCCTCCGAGGTGCAGGTAACACTGCGATCGTCGTAGTGGAACCAGCGCTGCCTACCCAGGCTGTAGACATCTGCCACGTAGTGTCCCGCCTGGGTTGTAGCGCCGTGGTGGCTGACTAGGCCCACCAGCCGGTAGCTATGGGCGCCGGCCAGGTCCGCTTTTGGATCCTCAGCCGCTGAGCCGTCGTCCTCCGTGCATAGCTGGGACAGCTGTACCTGTTGGGCGGCGATGTTGGCCGGCTCGCCCTTCTCTTGTGAGCGTCTAACTGTCTCCTGCAGCAGACTCTCCATGTCTCCAACAGCGCGCGTGGGCCACTCCTCGGCTCCGTCCTGCTCTGTCAGTTTCTCCGAATCGGCGTCAGACACGTGTGGGGGTCCAAATGGCCGCAGCGCCGCCTGTCGCTTCGGCTCATCCCAGTTCACAGGCGGGCACAGCGAGCCGTACCTGGTGGCGTCCCATCCCGGGGGACGATCGGCGTCCTCCGCCGCGTACTTCTGCAGCGTCACAAACTTCGATATCTTTACGTTGGTGCGGATCTTCTTTGACTCCTTTCCAATAAACATGTGACGATTCAGCTGTATAATCAGCGTCCTGGGAAATTTGGATATCTGGGTGGTTACGCTGAACTCGTTGTGCTGACACTTCTCGCAATACAGCTCGCGTCGGTCGGGCCGCATGGAGAGGTCCAGGGCGTCCTGTAAGGTGGGTACCGTGTCTCTGCCCTGGCGCCGCGGCACGTTAACGAACCAAAAATGTAAAAGCTAACTTTTCTCACCCTTCTGCCACGTAAAAGTTTGCCAATTTGATTTAAGAAACAACTTAAAAGCAGAGCATGTTCAAACTGTCCTAGAAAACCCTCAATTCATAAAGGTTATCGGACTTTAACCGACTCAATGCTTGTTAAATCATCATATTTGAAATGTTATCCTTTAGCTGTCGTTCTTACCACCGAGAGCGAAACCAGTTCCAACACGCCGCCCGGACACAAATCTCGCTGTCAGCGAGAATTCGCGACACTTCTGGTCAGTGTAAGTGTCCAACTGTCCAACTCCTGAGACATTCCTCTCATCTCTCGACCGCTGTCGGAATCTGCTGACTCGAGCAGTGCCAATCAGGGGTCAGCGCCCACCCAGCCTGCTGCTTTCTGTTCTGATGGGAAGGTTTTTGCCTTTTCGCCCAGGGTCGAATTAAATGTCGAAAAGATGGGGCAAACGTTTCGGCTACTCTTAAAGCATAGATAACAAGAAAGAAAGACTTTTCGAGATAAAAATTACTACTCTTAAAGCACATATAACAAGAAAGAAAAACTTCTCGAGATAAAAATTAGAGGTGGTGTATTAAACAAAAAGAGTGTCAGAGAGGTTATATTAGAAATTGTTTACAGTTGCCTTCGGAACGTCTTTGCATGATGCAAAAATAAATTCACTCAAAACCACAACAAGGTGCACGACACTAAACAACTTTTAAAATCGCTACAGCTACTTCCGCTACCTTGGCGAACTAAAACCAACATCGCTACTAGCGCTATATTTTCAAAATCGCGAAATCGCTGCACACTTCTCCAATTCCATTATAAACAACATTAGACGGGAAGTTACAGTGACCCACACCACAAAGAACGCCATTAAACGGGACGTTACAGTGACCCACACCACAAAGAACGCCATTAAACGGGACGTTACAGTGACCCAAACCACCAAGAACGCCATTAAACGCGCCGTTACAGTGACCCACACCACAAAGAACGCCATTAAACGGGAGGTTACAGTGACCCACACCACAAAGAACGTCATTAAACGGGACGTTACAATGACCCACACCACAAAGAACGCCATTAAACGCGACGTTACAGTGACCCACACCACAAAGAACGCCATTAGACGGGACATTACAGTGACCAACACCACAAAGAACGCCATTAAACGGGACGTTACAGTGACCCACACCACAAAGAACGCCATTAAACGGGACGTTACAGTGACCCAAACCACAAAGAACGCCATTAAACGCGACGTTACAGTGACCCACACCACAAATAATGCCATTAAACAGCACGTTACAGTGACCCACACCACAAAGAATGCCATTAAACGGGACGTTACAGTGACCCACACCACAAAGAACGTCATTAAACGGGACGTTACAGTGACCCACACCACAAAGAACGCCATTAAACGGGATGTTACAGTGACCCACACCACAAAGAACGTCATTAAACGGGACGTTACAGTGACCCACACCACAAATAATGTCATTAAACGGCACGTTACAGTGACCCACACCACAAAGAATGCCATTAAACGGGACGTTACAGTGACCCACACCACAAAAACGTCATTAAACGGGACGTTACAGTCACCCACACCACAAAGAACGCCATTAAACGGGAGGTTACAGTCACCCACACCACAAAGAACACCATTAAACGGGACGTTACAGTGACCCACACCACAAATAACGCCATTAAACGGTATGTTACAGTGACCCACACCACAAAGAACGCCATTAAACGGGACGTTACAGTGACCCACACCACAAAGAACGCCATTAAACGGGACGTTACAGTGACCCACACCACAAAGAACGCCATTAAACGGGGCGTTACAGTGACCCACACCACAAAGAACGCCATTAAACGGGATGTTACAGTGACCCACACCACAAAGAACGTCATTAAACGGGACGTTACAGTGACCCACACCACAAATAATGCCATTAAACGGCACGTTACAGTGACCCACACCACAAAGAATGCCATTAAACGGGACGTTACAGTGACCCACACCACAAAGAACGTCATTAAACGGGACGTTACAGTGACCCACACCACAAAGAACGCCATTAAACGGGATGTTACAGTGACCCACACCACAAAGAACGTCATTAAACGGGACGTTACAGTGACCCACACCACAAAAATGTCATTAAACGGCACGTTACAGTGACCCACACCACAAAGAATGCCATTAAACGGGACGTTACAGTGACCCACACCACAAAGAACGTCATTAAACGGGACGTTACAGTCACCCACACCACAAAGAACGCCATTAAACGGGAGGTTACAGTCACCCACACCACAAAGAACACCATTAAACGGGACGTTACAGTGACCCACACCACAAAGAACGCCATTAAACGGTACGTTACAGTGACCCACACCACAAAGAACGCCATTAAACGGGACGTTACAGTGACCCACACCACAAATAACGCCATTAAACGGCACGTTACAGTGACCCACACCACAAAGAACGCCATTAAACGGGCCGTTACAGTGACCCACACCACAAAGAACGTCATTAAACGGGGCGTTACAGTGACCCACACCACAAAGAACGTCATTAAACGGGACGTTAAAGTGACCCACACCACAAAGAACGCCATTAAACGGGACGTTACAGTGACCCACACCACAAATAATGCCATTAAACGGCACGTTACAGTGACCCACACCACAAAGAATGCCATTAAACGGGACGTTACAGTGACCCACACCACAAAGAACGTCATTAAGCGGGACGTTACAGTCACCCACACCACAAAGAACGCCATTAAACGGGACGTTACAGTCACCCACACCACAAAGAACGCCATTAAACGGGACGTTACAGTGACCCACACCACAAATAACGCCATTAAACGGCACGTTACAGTGACCCACACCACAAAGAACGCCATTAAACGGGACGTTACAGTGACCCACACCACAAAGAACGCCATTAAACGGGACGTTACAGTGACCCACACCACAAAGAACGCCATTAAACGGGACGTTACATTGACCCACACCACAAAGAACGTCATTAAACGGGACGTTACAATGACCCACACCACAAATAATGCCATTAAACGGCACGTTACAGTGACCCACACCACAAAGAATGCCATTAAACGGGACGTTACAGTGACCCACACCACAAAGAACGTCATTAAACGGGACGTTACAGTGACCCATACCACAAAGAACGCCATTAAACGGGATGTTACAGTGACCCACACCACAAATAACGCCATTAAACGGCACGTTACAGTGACCCACACCACAAAGAACGCCATTAAACGGGACGTTACAGTGACCCACACCACAAAGAACGCCATTAAACGGGGCGTTACAGTGACCCACAACACAAAGAACGCCATTAAACGGGACGTTAAAAAGACCCACATCACAAAGAACGCCATTAAACGGGACGTTACAGTGACCCAAACCACAAAGAACGTCATTAAACGGGACGTTACAATGACCTACACCACAAAGAACGCCATTAAACGCGACGTTACAGTGACCCACACCACAAAGAACGCCATTGGACGGGACATTACAGTGACCCACACCACAAAGAACGCCATTAAACGGGACGTTACAGTGACCCGCACCACAAAGAACGCCATTAAACGGGACGTTACAGTGACCCAAACCACAAAGAACGCCATTAAACGCGACGTTACAGTGGCCCACACCACAAAGAACGCCATTAAACGGGAGGTTACAGTGACCCACACCACAAAGAACGTCATTAAACGGGACGTTACAATGACCCACACCACAAAGAACGCCATTAAACGCGACGTTACAGTGACCCACACCACAAAGAACGCCATTAAACGGGGCGTTACAGTGACCCACAACACAAAGAACGCCATTAAACGGGACGTTAAAAAGACCCACATCACAAAGAACGCCATTAAACGGGACATTACAGTGACCCACACCACAAAGAACGCCATTAAACGGGACGTTACAGTGACCCGCACCACAAAGAACGCCATTAAACGGGAGGTTACAGTGACCCACACCACAAAGAACGCCATTAACCGGGACGTTACAGTGACCCAGACCACAAAGAACGCCATTAAACGGGACGTTACAGTGACCCACACCACAAAGAACGCCATTAAACGGGAGGTTACAGTGACCCACACCACAAAGAACGTGGGAGCGCGGTGGTGGAGTGGTCAGCGTAGCTGGCTTCCACGCAGCCGACCCGGGTTCAAGGCCTGGCGGCTTCCCTGAACAAGGAGCAAGCTGGCTCCCGAGAAACCCTTTCAACAGGGAAAGAGTTGGCGACGCCATATGACCCTGGCAGTTGGTGCGTCGATAAGCCCCAAAAATTATTATTACCACAAAGAACGTCATTAAACGGGACGTTACAATGACCCACACCACAAAGAACGCCATTAAACGGGACGTTACAGTGACCCACACCACAAAGAACGTCATTAAACGGGACGTTACAGTGACCCACACCACAAAGAACGCCATTAAATGGGATGTTACAGTGACCCACACCACAAAGAACGTCATTAAACGGGACGTTACAGTGACCCACACCACAAATAATGCCATTAAACAGCACGTTACAGTGACCCACACCACAAAGAATGCCATTAAACGGGACGTTACAGTGACCCACACCACAAAGAACGTCATTAAACGGGACGTTACAGTCACCCACACCACAAAGAACGCCATTAAACGGGACGTTACAGTGACCCACACCACAAAGAACGCCATTAAACGGGATGTTACAGTGACCCACACCACAAAGAACGTCATTAAACGGCACGTTACAGTGACCCACACTACAAAGAACGCCATTAAACGGAACGTTACAGTGACCCACACCACAAAGAACGCCATTAAACGGGGCGTTACAGTGACCCACACCACAAAGAACGCCATTAAACGGGACGTTAAAGTGACCCACACCACAAAGAACGCCATTAAACGGGACGTTACAGTGACCCACACCACAAAGAACGTCATTAAACGGGACGTTACAATGACCCACACCACAAAGAACGCCATTAAACGCGACGTTACAGTGACCCACACCACAAAGAACGCCATTAGACGGGACATTACAGTGACCCACACCACAAAGAACGTCATTAAACGGGACGTTACAGTCACCCACACCACAAAGAACGCCATTAAACGGGACGTTACAGTCACCCACACCACAAAGAACGCCATTAAACGGGACGTTACAGTGACCCACACCACAAAGAACGCCATTAAACGGGACGTTACAGTGACCCACACCACAAAGAACGCCATTAAACGGGATGTTACAGTGACCCTCACCACAAAGAACGCCATTAAACGGTACGTTACAGTGACCCACACCACAAAGAACGCCATTAAACGGGACGTTACAGTGACCCACACCACAAATAACGCCATTAAACGGCACGTTACAGTGACCCACACCACAAAGAACGCCATTAAACGGGACGTTACATTGACCCACACCACAAAGAACGTCATTAAACGGGACGTTACAATGACCCACACCATAAAGAACGCCATTAAACGGGACGTTACAGTGACCCACACCACAAAGAACGTCATTAAACGGGACGTTACAGTGACCCACACCACAAAGAATGCCATTAAACGGGATGTTACAGTGACCCACACCACAAAGAACGTCATTAAACGGGACGTTACAGTGACCCACACCACAAATAATGCCATTAAACGGCACGTTACAGTGACCCACACCATAAAGAATGCCATTAAACGGGACGTTAGAGTGACCCACACCACAAATAACGCCATTAAACGGCACGTTACAGTGACCCACACCACAAAGAACGCCATTAAACGGGACGTTACAGTGACCCACACCACAAAGAACGCCATTAAACGGGACGTTACAGTGACCCACACCACAAAGAACGCCATTAAACGGGATGTTACAGTGACCCTCACCACAAAGAACGCCATTAAACGAGACGTTACAGTGACCCACACCACAAAGAACGCCATTAAACGGCGCACGTTACAGTGACCCACACCACAAAGAACGCCATTAACACGCGCATTGACGGGGGTCTGAGCCACCTTCGCATTGACGGGGGCGGGTACCCGCCCCCTAAGATCTCGAGAAGCACGGCAGGTAGCGAAAAACAGTAAACGGCGTTAGGCTGCCCATCCACTTCTCCATCGAAAACATTCGAACCATTTTTTTGTCAGGTCACATTTAAGTTCACGAGAGGTCAAAACATGGCCTTTAGAGGGATAACATGTAAAATTCAGTTTTTCGGGTATTACATCTGAACAAGTAAAGATAGAGCAAAACAACTTGAACTATATGAATCCTCTTAGCAAGCCGAATCGAATGATATATAATTTGACCTTGCTAGGTCAAATGAAGGATTTGACCTGACCTGAGGTCAGGTCAGAGTCAAATTATATAAAATGCATATCATTAGAACTGCAAAGCCCAGGCGAGTCTAATGCAGCTAAAATAAATGCTCTATCATCATCCGTTACTGAGTTATTCCGTAAAAACCATTTTTCCCATTTATTTCCAATGGAGAGGTCATGCCTCGTACTTGACCTTAGGTCATCGATATAAAAAATACCGGAACATATGTTAGAGAACTTGGTGGGGCCATTATGTGATATGAGTTTCAATCGGATAATTTCACCCTGCTCCGACTTATGCTATCTTAAACTTTTTTTGAGGTCGGTTCACTTGACCTGTACTGGTGACCTGACCTGAGATGACCTAACCTTAAAATTTTCACATAAGTTGTAAAAATGATGAGGGAAAAGGTATACCAAGTACGGCGGCGCTGCGCGCCGCCGTTTTTCTACTGTTTTCGAAAAACCCGAGGGGGCGGGTTCCCGCCCCCGTCAATGCGCGTGTTAAACGGGACGTTACAGTGACCCACACCACAAAGAACGCCATTAAACGGGACGTTACAGTGACCCACACCACAAAGAACGTCATTAAACGGGACGTTACAGTGACCCACACCACAAAGAACGCCATTAAACGGCACGTTACAGTGACCCACACCACAAAGAACGCCATTAAACGGCACGTTACAGTGACCCACACCACAAAGAACGCCATTAAACGGGACGTTACAGTGACCCACACCACAAAGAACGCCATTAAGCGGGACGTTACAGTGACCCACACCACAAAGAACGCCATTAAACGGCACGTTACAGTGACCCACACCACAAAGAACGTCATTAAACGGCACGTTACAGTGACCCACACCACAAAGAACGCCATTAAACGGCACGTTACAGTGACCCACACCACAAAGAATGCCATTAAACGGGACGTTACAGTGACCCACGCTACAAAGAACGCCATTAAACGGGACTTTACAGTGACCCACACCACAAAGAACGCCATTAAACGGGACGTTACAGTGACCCACGCTACAAACAACACAACACCGTGACACCGGATGCAGCACGGCAGCAGTGAGGGAGATTGACGGACGTGAGCTGCCCTGCGCCGTTTCCAAGCCTGTCTCTCCCCGACACGCATACCAGCCCTGACTGACGCCGCACGTCAGCTGGGGGCAGCGGTAGACTCAGAGCTGCAGCCGAGAGACGTCCGGGATTGAGGCAACCTCAAGGAGGGCGGACTGCATCCCCGCTCCTGGCATCGGGCCCCATCACTCACTGCCTTCTGCGAGAGCGTGATCAAAGCAGGCCGGCTGCTGCACGGGAAGCCAGAGAGCTGAACGTGTTTGACATGAAGTGAAGGGTTGATTGAAGTTCTGAGGGCGATGCTTGATGTGCCTGCCAGTACAGTGTAGGGGAGGACGTGGGCCGCCTCCGGTCGAGGGGAATCAAACTGTTGACGTTGAATTTTTGGTGAATGAAAAAAAGGAATTGAAGTTCCCCAGCCTTCTTAAAGCGTTTCTCTATCCTCATAGTTTTGAGTTCCGAAAATCAAAGATTAAATTGCGGGATTCTTTCAATCTAATCACGCTTACAAATTTGCGGGACCTTATCTGATTCTAGAAATACATTTTACTCGCATTCCGTCGAAACTTCATAATCTTTATAATACTGGGCATACAGTGCTGGAATCCAGCCTATGAATCCAGTATTCATGTATCTTTACCGTTTACAGCACCCAACAAGACATTTGGACGCAAGAGACCTCTCCACAAAACACATATCCTTCTGCGCCGAACAGACCCGCACGTCACTGTTGATCGACACAAAACATCCCGATGGAAACAGCCCGGCTTAGATCTGGCGCGTTCAATACTGCGGGTGATTGACAACTGCACGTGAATTGGCATCTCCATGTGTACCGCGCTTGGCATCACTAATTAAACATGTTGCAGTCAGCGAGGGGCTGATCAAAGCCGCGCGGGTGCTTTGGATGGATGCGGAGATGTTACGCTTTGACAGGAACTGGCAACCTGAGTGAAGATCTGAAGCACATGTCTATTTGGCCTGTCGTTACATATGGCCCGGACCCGACTGGTACAGAAGGGTGAGAGGTTCCCACCCAGGGGGATCTGCCTAGGAATCCAGCGGCGGATCTAGACCGCTGGCTGGGAGGAGAGGCAAGAAGGCCAGAAAATCGCGAAAAACAGTGTTTGAAAACAAAAATTAATGTAAATCGAAAGTATTGATGGATTGTAAATGACTTTGCCTCCCACCGCTTCTAGATCTGTTAGTGGCGCATTCGGCGGGCCAGGAGGTGCAGTGGCGAGGGCACTCCTCGCCTGACGACGGTCTAAGACCGAAACGTTGCATTTACTTCATCCCACGCTTTTTATCTTTACCTTGACGTAGCCTTTTTTGGGCTTTTTAGGGTTTAAACGTTTTAGTTTCTGGACGTTGGCTTTTTAGGTTGCCAGTCTTTTAGCGCTTTTTCTGTCATCTGTATCATCTTTTTAGGGTCCTTAGCACAACACTCGGAGGGGGGGGACGGGTTCGGAGCAGCACTGAACTGCGCATGTCCACCACTAATTCTATTCAGCTTGTAGATGTTAGTTAGCATAGGCAGATCCAGAGGAGCGGGAAGGACGAACATCTACCTTTCCCTCCCCTGATCGACTTACGCAGCGTCCCCTAGAAAAGTTCCGGCGCCCCCTGAAATGTCGTTTCTGCCTCTCCACTCTGCAAGTACTGGTGCACCCAGGATGCAAATCGGCACTTCTGTCCCAGGTCACCCCGCAGCAATGGTGCTCTCCAGACCACCCAGCAGGGCCAAGTGGTGCTCTCCGGCCTCAAATCGTGCCCCGCCCCTGGCCAAAGTGCCTTCACATCGGAATTCCTGGTGGTATTCGTGGCCAGATGGGTCTTTTTATGAAGAACTTCCTGACTGATAGGACTTTTCGCGTCAGGATCGGTGGCATGTACTCCAATGCATTTTATCAGGAAGAGGGAATCCCACAGGGGAGCGTTTCAAGTATTTGTCTCTTCGCTTTAGCCATAAATGCCGTCACAACATTCCTCCCATCATCCATACAGAGTTCCATATTCGTTGACGACATTGCAAAATGGACAACATCTTTAACAACATCTTCACTATCACGTCAACTCCAGCTGGCCGTGAACCATCTGGAACGCTGGAGTAGTAAAAATGGATTATATTTTTCGACCGAAAAAAACCGTTGGTGTTCATTTTTGTCGCAGGCGCAGGACCTGTCCGGAACCTATGTATCGTTGCGCCGTAAAACTATCACTTTCCAACCGACAGCAAAGTTTCTCGGTGTAACGTTTGATAAACGGCTGACATACAACGTACACATTAGGAATATACGTGACAAGTTTTTTTTAATCTTTGAATGCCTTGAAATGTGCATCTCGTCTATCGCACGGGAGCGGACAGGAAGACACTTCTCATTCTCTATCGGCCTCTTGTTCGTTCCAAGATGGATTACGCCTGTTTTGTATACAATTCTGCGTCGGAATCAGCTAAAAACGCTGTTTAGACACGATTCACCATAGTGCACTCCGAGTGGCTACAGGTGCGTTTAGGACAACACCGTGCTCCACCTTGTTGGTGGAAGCAAATGAACCACCTCTCGCATTGCGACGGCGCCTGCTCGGGCAGCGTTACGCCTATAACCTTCGCCCGGGTGGGGGTCTTTTTAGACCCCCCTCGGGTTTTTCCGAAGCGACCAAAAAACGGCGACGCGCAGCGCCGCCAAACTTGGTCTAGCTGTTCCTTCACCATTTTTACATTTTTCCTGAAAATTTCAGCTCAAGGTCATATCAGGTCAGGTCACCAGCCCAGGTGAAGTGACCTCACCTCAAAAAATGCTTAGAACCGCATAACTAAATGAAGGGTTAATCGATCAAGTTCAAACTCATACCACATATTGGGCTCACAAGGAGCTACAACATATGTTCCGGGATTTTTGATATTGGTGACCTAAGGTCATGTGCAGAGCATGACCTCACCATTGTCAATACATGGGGAAAATCACGAAATGAGCTTTTCTCAGTAAGTATAGATGGAATCAACTTCAAACATCGGTTACGACTTGCTTTTAGCCCATTTCTGAAGTTGATACTAAAAATTTTGACTTGTGACCTTTAAAGGGTCACCTTAGGTCAAATAAGCATTTTTTTGGTGTTTTACTCTATAAATTTTAAATAAAATAAGATAGAACTTTTATTTTGTCACCAAAGTGTTTGTATAGTCACTGCAAGTCAAATGATATACATCATGACTATACCAGGTCAAGTTGGGTCAGACTGCTGACCTGGGTCTGGTCAAATTCTTAAATTTGACCTGGCATAGCAATATATCATTATCATATATCATTATCATTCGATTCGCATTGACGAGAGGATTGCAATGGTGCATAAACTATGGCTGCATCATGTTTGGTTTGGAAGCTATTAGCGAAAAAGTAAACGCTCTCATGCATGGGTGGCTATGGACATTTCCAAGAATATGCCCAATATTCAGTGACCTGTAGCTCCCTAGGCTTTGACCTGACACAAAAATGAATGCCACTGCAATGAAAGCGTTCTCAAGAGCTTTCTAATGGTGTTAAAAAATGTGCTTAGCTATCATAGTTTCTGAGATATATGAGGTTTTTTTAGTACACCTCATATTAGCGATTTTGACCTATTTTGACCTCTGGTGACCTTGATATTGACCTGACAAGAAAAATGACTAAAGTATTTTCGATTTCATTTTCGAAGAGCTTTCGATTGCCGTTTTGCGCTTTTTCTAGCTCTCTTAGTTTTTGAGATCGTGGGGATCTTTTTTAGCCCCCCCCCCCCCACCAGGGCGAAGGTGGCTCGTACCCGCCACCGGGGCAAAGGGATAAGCTGGCTCAGTCTCCGTCACACCCCACATATAACGCAGTTTTCTCGCGGAACATGCTACGGCTGTTTGTGAACGTGCAAAGAGGAATCCCACTAGGCGTACGCGTCCAACGTTTCTCGGCCGGAAAGTGGTATCCAGCCGCGTGTTGCGACTCATAGTGAGCTTTCAGACATCCCTCCTTGGGAACTTATCGGCCCAAAAACCGACATGACTCTCGCAGGGAAAACCAAGTCCGATATTATCCCTACTGAATTTAAACAATTGGCGCTCGAACACATCGCACAGTATGCAGATCACGTGTCGTTTTACACTGACGGATAAAAAACTGAAGTTGGAGTAGGATGCGCTTTTGTTACGGATACAGTAACAAGAAATTTCTCACTTTCACCTTTTGCATCGGTTTTCACCTCTGAACTCACCGCCTTGGATAAAGCTCTATGCTTTATCGAGGTTAGTGATGGCACGAAATACGTTATTTTCACCGATAGCCTTAGCAGCATTCAAGCTGTGAGTGGTTTCAACCCAAGTGATGGACTTGTTTTAAACATTGTCCTGCGCTTAACCCGCCTCGCCAGACTGGGAAAATATGTAACACTCTGCTGGGTCCCAAGTCATGTTGGAATTAGAGGTGGGACTTTCCAGGCCCGGGGGCCCGGAGCAAAAGCCCGGCCCAGGCCCGCGGGCTTGGACCGGGCCTGAAGGCCTGACTTAGGCCAATGCCGGGCTGATAACGGGCTTCACCCAGACTCATTCCGGGCTTCAACTGAACTGGGACTTCAAAGTCAATTTTCTGTAAGTTAAATAAGTCTTTTTCAGTACAGACCTAGTTTTTTCCACTGAAACATAATCTTATTCATGCACCTGCAGCTTTTGAAAATGCATTTACAATTAATTTTGAGACATGGACTTTAAGAAATACATCATGAATGTAAAAGCATGAAGCTCTAACTTTCTATCTGTTACTCATGTCAGGGTCAAAAGCAAGTTACTTAAACCTGTATCAATATTCATAATCAAATATTGAATAATGCCTACAGTTGCACACATCCATGCTGTACTGTCATCTTATGAATATCCTAATGACTTCAAAACCTTCAAGTCATATATGGGTGAATAAAATATAAATTGTGGTAGCCTATTTGTTGCTTCCATATTGTCAGTATACCATTTCAAAGGAAGTCATTTAACCCATTTGTTGCTGACATATTGATACTAACACCTAGCTCTAGCTAGAACATTCTTTCCAGAAGCTTTCTGCTTCAGGTAAAAAGAAAATGCAATCTATGGAGCCATTCCCAAGTCCTCTGCGAAAAATGGCGAAGTGAATGACAGGTAAAAACTATCTACTGGGAGCCCATAATTGTCAAACTGGCCTGATAACTCTAGATGCAAGAACAAATGTTGATAAGTTTGATTCTTCCACAGCTTCATCTTGCTCCTTCATTGCCCAAAAGATGCAGAATCCACTCGAAAAGGCTAGTATAAGCAAGGGAATAGGCACAAAGAAAACATGTTTTTGATCGAAGTACTTTAGAATATAAATTAGTCTGTTGTGGGGAGATACAGGGGAGAGCAGTCAGTCTTAGAAGGAACCTTTGAAATTGCACCAAAACATGAATATACTTGACATCATGTGTTGCATTTTCCTTGTGGAGATACTTCCCTGGCCTCTATGAAATACAACTTTTATTATAAGCTTTGAACATAGCAGCACTTCCCTCCCAAGATACCTTTACTTTACACCTCCCTCCCAGCACACTAAAAATGTTCTACGGAAACATAGAAACACAGAACACAAGAACAATATCCAAATTATGATGGTCTTCAGATACGCCAAATTCAGCGGGCTTCAGAACAGCTTGAAAAGATTTGCAAAGTCAGAAAAGCGTCATATATGAAACAACTGTGCAAAAAGGGGCTATTCTCAGGAACTAAACAAATACACTACACAGTTTTTGCTGATTTTTTAAATCTGTGAAATTTTAAAATAGATTTTCAAAAGTCTTGAAATATTTTCGCTGAAATAAACTTACTATTCTGGTAAATTTTAGTGACAAAATATTTTCATAAATGATTGCTATAACGTAGACAAGCACGGCGCTTCAGATACCTTCTAAGCGCAAGCCCCTAAAATACAACAAAACAAACGGAAATAGTGTTCAAGCCCCGCATGGTGATGGTAATGTGAATGGACTCGAGTAGTTTTTTGTGTCAGATTTACTTTTTGGTGGAGATTGGGTGCAACCTTTTTATACCATGTTTGGTGCGAACCTGTGGAAAACTAGTGGTTCTTTATCAAGATAGGCTGATGGACCTTGTTGGCCTGTTGGCTTACCTACTTTGCAGATCGGGCTGACCCAAGCAGAACAATCTTTTGACTATATTCCAAGCTGTTTACTGGCTAAATTAAAAGGAAATGCTCACATGCATCAATTCAGGGACAATGTGAAGGATTTTTGGTTCATTCACCACCATTCTGCCATGATATTCTGAAAAGTTTTAGCTGAAAACTTGTCACTGCTCTCTCCTCTATTCATAAACATTATTGGAACTCAATTGTGAGGCTCGTGCCAGCATAAAATGATTTTTAAAAGTGCAACCATGGAGGAAATGTCTGATATGAGTGGGCTTATTTCATCCCGATTCTTTTAGCTGCCATGTGCATACCTCTATCTCGAATGCCCATTGTTTTATAAGGTGATGCTGGTCATTATCTGAAGTAAGCTTGCATCATAAGCAAGGCATGTTTCAAACTGTGTTTTTCAGTATCATTTTCTGCTGAATTATTAAGATAGCTGAGGCTACTGATGCCGCATGCAACTTTTTAATATGGTTTTGGGTGCAACCAAAACTTTTTCCAGGATAAATTGGCTTAAAATATGTATTTGAGACAGCTTTAAAGTAAATAAATGCTGTATACAGCCGTTTATGGTTTTTCCATGATACCGGGCCTTCCCGGGCTTGATAAGCCATTTCTACCACAAACCGGGCTTGTGACGGGCTTCTAAAATCAGCAGCGGACCGGGCCCGGGCCCGGCCCTGCAAAACTGCCCGAAACTCCCACCTCTAGTTGGAATACAATTGAACGAAGTGGCAGACGCAGCGGCCCGACGTGCTTCCTGTAGGCCCTGCAGGCGTGCGCAACGAATCCCCGCTAGAGATTTGTACCCATATATATATATATATATATATATATATATATATATATATATATATATATATATATATATATATATATATATATATATATATAGGGTAATATATATATATATATACCCACAAGCAAAGAAATCCTATAAGACCCATCATTCCCAAGTGTGACACCATCGTACGAACTAGCCAAGAAGCGAATAGTCTTCCTCTCCGTACTACCCAATAAGTACGCCTGAAGTCAACCTCTGAGTCATCGAGGTCCTAAAGCTTCACGAAGGAAAGGGATGCTGCGTCTTTAGATGCACCGAGTTTATTCACTAATGTGCCGATTGACGAATCTATACGTGTTATCCTCGACTATGCTTACAACCATCCTACTCTGCCGCCTCCTCAGTACCGAAAAAATAATCGAAGATATGTTGGCTACATGCACTAAAAGTGTCCCTTTCCGCTGTCCCAGGGTGAGCTGTTTTACCAAGTAGATGGGGTAGCAATGGGGTCCCCTTTGGGAGTACTTTCGCCCAGAGCTACAGAGCTTCGTGGAAGAAAAGGCCTAAGCCGTATGGATATTCCCCCTTTCAAGTATCTCCGTTATATCGACGATATATGGGTGGAAATTCATGATAGCAGCCAGCTCCAGAAACTCAAAACTCTGCTCGAGAAGTCAACACTGAAATTCACTACTGAAGAAAGTGAGGACAATAAAATCCCGTTTCTAGATACGTTCGTCGACGGCTCTACTGGGAATTCAAGACAGAAGTATTCAGGAAAGAAACGAACACAGGACATTGTTGAACGGGAAAGCGAGTCCCGAAACGCTACAAGGAGGCGTTATTCGAGCTTACGTCCACCGCGCTCTTCACATTGTTCCTCCTGGAATTTAGTGCACCAAGAGTTTGAGCGCATCAAAAACATCCTACGCTGCAACGACTACAGCATAAATGACATCGATAAGATTATTCGAAACAACTCGATAAATCCGCCGACCTCAAGGAACACAGACAACGACAACAGGGGCAAAGATTGCTGTTCTATCAGAACAGCATGTCTTCAGCACATTTGAAGGAGAGAAGGCCCTCATGAAATCATCCACAACTGTAAACCGACCCAACAAAGTGACTGTCTCCATCTGGTGATATATTACAAAAGCCCACGAGTATCCAGCCTTATAATGAAGAATGACCTGTCCAAGACCAATCTGACTGAAACCACTAACGTAGTCTACAAGTTCAACTGCCCTGCTGGACTGCGCTCACCGCCCGATTGTAGCTACGTTGGATTCACGACCACCACGCGTTCGAGAAGATTGACCATGCACCTGCAAGATGGAGCTCCAAAAAGCACATGCGCCGCTCACTGGTGAACGACTAACCAGAACATGCTGGTCCAAAACACGGACATCCTAGCGAGATGCCATGATTAGAAAAGGCCCAAGTGCTGGAGGCAGTATACATCAGGGACATCAATCCCACAATCAATGGGCAAATGAGCATCGCCTCGGCGCTATCCGTGTTTGACAGTGCCCCATCATCATCATGTTTGGGGTTTCAGGGCGCGCCGACAGCACAGGTCATATGGCGCCCATAACAACTAAGAGGACATGTCAATACAGGCTTCAACAGATCAGGTAAAAGGACAGTCTGTTGCATCCTTATACCTAAACTTCTATAAAAGCATGAAGACGTCCGATGCCTAAAATCACATTCCACTCCTAGGTCAGCTAGCCATTAAAGTTGGTGCTATTCAAAGACGATGTATGGTAGAAAGTAAGTCAGTAAGTAAATTTGCAACACGCAGTCCTGCAGCTATGAAGGTGAGTATATGACATTGAAATTGATTGTTCGCAAGTATGCACATATCTCTGAGATACGAACCGTGGGGATTCCCGAGGGCGAGTCCAACGACGGTGAACCGGGCAAATCCTCATCCTCTCCAGCTCGAAATCGCGACACTCTATCAGCACGTGTTTCACCGTAAGCCACCGCCGCAGCGAGGACACTCTGTGGGCTGTCGTCAGTGAGAAGAAAAGCGTGGGTGGCGTAGGTGGCCCTATTCTTAGTCTGGAGATGATGACCTCCTCCCTTCGGCAACTCGCGTTCTGATGTCCATGGTCCTATTTGAGGTTTTACCTCCCTTGATTTACCACTCTTAGTGTCGTCATTCCATCGCCGTTGCCACACTTCGATAACATAGTTCCTAACACACGGAAACAGATCAAAATATGGAACGCGGGTTCCGGAGGAGGGTCGCTGTTAGCTGCTTCTTTAGCTGCTCTGTCGGCAGCTCGTTGCCTGTATGCCGCAGTGGCTAGGCACCCATGCAAGCGTCACCGACGTCCTCGACTAACAGTCTGGTGGATCTTATGTCTGATGAGAGGTAAAGGTATGAGCTCGACGGGTTGTGGTTGAGTAGATGAAGTGATGTAATGACGAAAGCGAGTCACTAAAAATAACTAATCGGTCCGTTCCGACCGCAAGGCCGATCCAGGCACCGGAAAATGCACACAATTCTGCGGTGAAAACTGAAGCAACTGGTAGGGTGCATATTGTCGTTCAATATTTCTACCCACAAATGCGCATCCAGTGCCATTGGCACACCTCGATCCATCCGTGAGAAGGCTGTGTGGTTTGGATACTTGGCAGAGCGGTATTCCAAAAGGTTTGGCGCACGGCTTCCGGCGTCAAGTCTTTGGTCAGCTCTAGCAGTCCTGTATCTATTATAAACTTGGAAGTACGCCACGGTCAAGGGCGGCAGCTGTGCGGTTTCCACATTACCAGGGTTTATGCCTGCCTCGCTCAACCATGTCTTGGGCCTAGGTTATAATGTGATAGTGTTGGGGGGACTTTTATGGGTAACGACGCTAGGCTAGTATTTAATGTTCTGATCTATCAATAATTATGCCGCACTGATAGTTTTCATTGATAATTATTGATCTTCTAATGATAAGCGCCTTCCGTTTGATTTCGTGTGATTGAATTCAAATTTCTAAACCACTGATTCAAAGAAGTCTTAACCATTTTCGATCCGAGACGATGAGTGTTTTGAACTGTATTTTGCTATTAATATCACTATATATGTATCACTTTAATGCTATATGTATCACTTATGCCAGAAGATGTTGTTCGTAACAATGAAACGTCGCATGCAATGGCCTTTAGTTCAGTTCTGCATCAATTTGACCAAGACGATAGACGATTAATTCGCAAGCTTGAGTCTCTGAACTCAAAAAGAACGAACCTAGTTCTCTGTCATTTTTAACGAAACATATATATATATATATATATATATATATATATATATATATGTACTCACCTTCGCAGTGTATGGCAAAAACAATGGAATTATATAATAAATAACAAGTTGAAAGTTATCAAACCTGAGATCGGTGAGTGGCCATCCTCGCTGCGGCCTAACCGCCGTTAGGAGGTGGCGTTGTGTCGATTGCGGACTGGCCACACGCTGGCCACTCACCGATATCTGTTATGCGGCGAACCTCGACCACAATGTCAGCGATGTGCGGCGCCCCTGTCGGTTCGACACGTGCTAGTCTCGTGCCCGGAATATGCTAGACACAGGTCTTTGCATTTTGGCGTGCACCGGCAGGAGTCCACACTTTTAGAATTAATCGGCCGTGACTCCAGTATGGTTGAACGGGTGCTGTCCTATCTTAGAGACATTGACTTTACGATAATATTTGATCCTGGTTAAAAGCGTGTGTTGTGGTAGTCAACCGCGCTGATAGGCGCCTGGCGCCGATTTGGTGGGTCCTCCCTTTCGCTCCGGGACCTTTCAAGTCTCGGAGCGACGGGGAGGGCCTCCGTTAGACGTCGGGCTTAGGTCCGGCGTCTAGGCTGCCCCGCGCCCCCGGGCCCCTGGGTCCGTTGGTGCGGGGTGGGCGCCGGAAGTGATGCCCCGGCGCCCCGCGCCGGGCGCCTGCCGGGCGCGGCAAACCTGTTTGAATCTGTGACCATGCATCCGTGCAGTGAGAATCATAACTACGATGTGAAAGAACCACTCTTTAATGTAAACATTAGCTCGCTTTAGACGAGACTTTACTTTCCCCTAAAGACAGACAAAATTATAAGCTTTGACTGCAGAGAAGTGTTATGGGCACTATATGACCTCGCAGGTTGGCGCGCCCCTAAAACCCAATAATCAATCAATCGGAATTCCTACCACTGCCGTGGCGCAGTTGGTTAAGGCGCCTCGGTCAAGTGTGGGAGGTCCTTGGATCAAAGCTAACCTCTGGCAGCGTTTTCCTCGACCGCCTCCTACCTCGGAGATGGCAGTACACTGGGTACTGGGTAGTGCCCGCCTTGACTAGGGACTTCCGCTGACCAACCAGCGCCCTTGTTATTGGGAGCACGGGCTTGATCAGCCTTTAAACAGATCCACCGGTCCGGTGGCACCGCCCGAGAGCACGGCCTCGCCGCGTGTCACCGGAGCAGTCCTCTGTTCGGCCGGGTCCGAGAAATCTGGATAGCTCCACTGCCTGGTACAGTGGGGCGTGTAACGGAGCGTGCGGACATGACTGTCCCGCCGACTGTCCCAGACATGACTGGGTGCCGATAGCGTAAGCCCCGCTGCCGTGTCCATAGTTTGTGTCTGTGTCTGTATGGTGCAAATGTAAAAAAATGTTCCCGGGTTGGGAACGCAAAAATATTTTAAAAAATCAATCGGAATTCCTGGATCCGCGTCCGCAGTGTATCAAACTCTACCTGCACTTGACGAGACTTTCTGGGGAGAAAACTGGGCCGCAGTTTTCACACTGGACAAACGCCTATGCCCTCATTTTGTTGGAAATCGTCTCCAGATTTCATTTTACGGGAGTCAAACTGAATTTGAGTTGAGTAAACACCAAAATTATAGAAATATACGTACGAAATATGCCCAATAAGCTCCTTTTCCATGCAATTATTATCATACCTCTCAACTTTCGGACCCATGACAGCAAAATGAGTTGAGATGGAACCAAATGTCAGCATCCAGGGACAATATCTGTATATTGGCCTCAAAAAAATTTCCTTGGAACTTGGGAATATAGATTTCTAATGTGAAAATGTTCCAACACGTTCTAGAATGTGTTAATATATGAAAACAAATAATGTGTCAAAAACCTAAAAAGATTCATGTTTAATCTATCTTAAACAACCATTTACGTATTAAATTCCTCAAAACGGTACACCAGCAAAAAGGTGATGTAAGGAAAGCATCAGTGCCTTTGGATTTGTAATATTCATTAATTTATTATGCATAGTGATAAAATATTCTGGTTTGCGTCTTGCCAAGGGTAAAATGTAAAAGAATAAAGGGCGTACCAAAAAATTAGCCGATAAAATTTTCCCAAATTCGCTAAATGAAAATCATGACCCAGGACTACTTTATATAAAGTTGGCCCATAAAAGGAATCTCGTCAAAAAGAGAGCTGCACAAGGCGACATGGCGATGATGAGACTGCAGTAACTAAAGCATAACGTAATGGAGGTTGCAGATCTAACTTTAGATGCACATATTTTTAATTAGTTGGAACGAAATCCGCTGAGTGAACTAGTTTTTTAAATAAATTGAACGTATAATTATCAAAAAAATGTAATCCCTCTAACGCATACTGTAGCCGTCAAAGACGTTTGAATTTCATCAACCTTGGAATAAGACCTTATGGGTAAAGGGAGAATTTCATCGCCAGCGTGCCGTCACAGTAAAGGCGGCTGCTGACTGCTGACTGGGCCTGACAATGAACCTCCTTAAAAATTCTTAGCCTTATTATTTGCCCTCAGGCTACTGCGATCAATTTTTCACATGGTGATGTCATTGCCTGCGAACCCCCATTATACATCCCCGGTTCAAAGCGCCCCTGTTACTTTTCCCAACCAACGCTGCGATCTCCAATATTATACTTTTTCTGAAAATCACGATTCTGCGGTAGGAATATATATTTATGCCACATACATTCAGTCGGGTCAGTAGAGAGGAGGGGAGACACGCGTACTCCCGTTCGTTAGTACGCGTGGTAGAAGGGGCTCGAAACTGTTCCCCACCAATTTTTCCATGGTGGCTGGAGAACCGTTCGGAGTCGAAAATCACTACATAGTTACATTTGCGAAAATTTATGACTGGTTGATAAGATGTTCACTGGCCTGTCCCCTCGAATCCGGAAATGTAAAAAACACTGAAGATTATATATTCGGGCACAGCCCTTCATCAAAATCATGTAGTAAATGTCAATAATTATCAGTCATAGTGTAGCCAGACCTCGAATTGAGCTTCACACGTGTGAAGCTAGTGTGAAACCGGGCGATGCTAGTGATCTCAATATAGGTATGGATTTGAAAACTTGTTTGTCAAAAAAGTTCCAACCGATTTGTATTGCCATTTGACGCAGTCATGCATTTTGATAAGTTTTGAAGTGCTGCGGCGAGGAGCATGATGATAAGTTGATAAGATGTTCACTGGCCTGTCCCCTGGAATCCGGAAATGTAAAAAACACTGAAGATCATATATTCGGGCACAGCCCTTCATCAGAATCATGTACTAAACATCAATAATCAAAAACCGAGCCAGTGCGTGGGCCCCCCCCCCGCGCCAGGCTGGTCGTTCCAGACGCCCGGCGCCCAATGTTACCCGACGACAGGCCCAACCGGAGGGACCACGGGCGGCCGCCCGGCTTGGACGTAAACTGCTCAAATCAACCCCGGGAGTTGCCTCGGGGTGGAGTCGGGGTCCCGACGTCCCTAACTTAGACCCGACCAACAGTCACACAACAACTGACAAAATTATAAAAAAATAATAATAATTCTCAGTCTTAGTGTAGCCAGACCTCGAATTGAGCTTCACACGTGTGCGATTTGGGTGTTTGACCTAGTATAAGCTACCTGTCCAAGTACATGATCGCTCTCCTGGGGAGAGCGAAGATTTTTATTGCTCGACAAACCTGGTGTAAACACTTTTTCAAAACAAATTCCAGCCTTTGGGGGCCAGAAGCTATTTTGGCACTCTTCAGCGCTTTGAGGGGCCATGGCCGAAATGCCCCCCTCCCCCTGCGTCCACCAATAGATACATGGGACACCTATGAGGCCACATTGTGCCTTGTAATTGAGATATCCGTGCTAACATATCACAGTAACTGGATACAAATTTATGTTAGTAAAATGCAGAATCAGAACCCTCTTCTGCCTTGAAGCCAAGCCAGACCACCAACACCCCACATGCAGTGGCGGATCCAGGGGGGCAAAAAGGCATTTGCCTCCCCAAACGGAAAAGCTCGGGGCAAAGCTATGTTCTTATCCCTCCCCCACAGCGATTGACCTCCTTTTTCCCCGACTCCTTTTTAGTTTATAAGCAAGATTTTGGTCTTCAACTCTCGACTTCAAACAGAACCAGTAAGTTCAGTGTAAATATTGGGCCTTGGATAGGAGAAAAGTATCTCAAGCCCATATCATTCACCCTGTAACACCATGTGACCTTTTTTTGCTTTTCCTCTCAATTACCCAAAATTCTACCGGCAAATAATATTGTAGAGTAGATTTTCTCTGCGTGACGTTTTTTCTTCTTTGGTTTGCCCCTCCCAAACCGACCGGCGCCACTGCCCACATGTACACCGCAGCTCAAACGGCACATACAACCCACCAGTACACATTCCGCGGGGCCGACCCGACCATCTCTCATGTTAAACCAGCCCGACACGGCGGTATCGCGTTCGTATTCAGATTTCAGCAGCCATCCCGGAGTACAGCGTGATCAAAGCGGCGCTGCTGGCCGGGTTCGGCGCCCGCCGTCTGTAGGGCAGACGTGAAACGACAGGAGCAGCAGCATCACAGGCCGGCCGGCTATTTAGCCTGTCGGGTCTGGTACAGTCCAGCGTCGGCTGTCGGTAGCGATCAGAAAACATGGCCTACAGGCTCTGCTGCCTGGAAATACAGGGCCGGCCGACGCACGCGGGGGATTCCAGGCCACTTATTCACTGTTGGTTGGGGGGGGTAATTTGTGGTCCTCAGTCTCTCCCAGTGGCCCTCCCAATGGTGCCCAGCCGTTCGTATTCCCTCTACTGAGGACCGTCACCTTTCTGGATCTGAATACCTGAAGGGCACGTTTCCCGTTAGGCAATGGCTCTTGTGCGCCTCGCCGAAGACAGTTATACTTATAGGCTCCAAATGGGTGTATGGTGCAAGGAAAGGAAAAAGAGTGCCTTCTAATTGTTAAAATGTGCGCTCTTCGGCTAAAACAGTGGTTTTCCCTTCTCTGGCCCCTGGTAAATAAAGCTGAGAAAAATGGACCAGATGAGGATCCGTGTTCTCGGAAATGCACCGGAGGTTCCGTCCAACACAAACTGCTTGGCTCTACGTCAGTAAGCAGTGATGTTAACCATCACAATCCCACCAAACGACCTATGATGTTGAACCGCCCTAAATACAGGCTTTGATGCCAGAGTCACCACCCCAGAGCAACAATATGCAGATGCCTGTTTTATGCATGTTTGTTAACGTTGAGACTGCTCCCAATCCCACCCATACTAACGTTTGTCAATGGTTGGCAAGGAGCCGAATTTATTGCTCATGGTGCGCTCCAGATGTCTTAGTACTAAAAAAACGATAGGAATATCGAATACGAATAGGTACGTATTGCAAAATAATATAAGTCGTTAAGTACGTAATAATAAATACGTGCTATTACTAAACACATACTAAATATGTATTACTAAATATGTATTGGAATTAATAGCCTAAAAGCACCATTATAATGATGCTTATGACGCCATGATTATGCTTATAAGCGATAGAAGCATAAGCGTGAGAAAAGTGGGGGCAAGGGGGCTGCCTCCCCTACTATGCATGGACAAATTTCCGGATTTCAGCCAAATCGGAGAAAACAATCGGAGTTTTGGAACCCAAATGGATGGAAGACGCCAAGGATCCAGACTCCGGCGATATTTTGTATCCAGGGTAGGATTTTCTTGTTGGCACGAGGTTTAACCCCGGGCCGCCAGCCGACCACAAAAAGGAGCCAAATCCAAAGCAAAGCCGATCAGAAAAACACCATGCCAGGCAAGGGACAGACAAATAGGCAAGATCGGCATCACCAAAACAAATAACAAACGGCAACCAGCATAGAGCAAGGCCGAAAGACATTGATAGCAAATGCCAGTACTTCCCAGGGACAAAGACCCCCCGGGACCCCAGAGCCACCCACCAAAACCGACACGAAGGAAAACCCCAACAAAAAAGCCAGACAAACAAACACAGGTGTACCCCAGCCCAATAGGCAAAGTATCAAAAACTGTTACCCGACCGGATACCTAAAAGTCAAAGCAAATATACCTCTGGGATCCGTAAAGGGTGTCCAAAAACGTTGTTCTGAGCAGTCTGAATATTTGCAATCATTTTTGTGGCTTTTATATCATGAAATAGCTTTTCCCCATGCTTGTCAATGGGAGAGGTCGCCTCGTACCTGACCTCAGGCACGAAATCGAAAAACCCGGATATACACCTGTAGACCCTGGAGGGGTCATAAGTGTAGGAAGTTTCAAATCGATCGACTTAAATCTCTACAGACCCTAAAGGTGAGTAGGTGACCTTGACCTCGTCTGACCTGACCTGGGTGACCCGGGGTAAAAATTTCAGGGATGATGGGAAAATATGCAGTGAGAGGTAGAGCCCTCAACCGCGGTCTGTGCCCCGTCGTTTTCTGCTATCCCGGAAAAACCTTAGGGGGGCCATCGATGGCCCCCCGGGGGGCGAGGGTTAAGGTTGATTGTCCTCCTCTCCCCCATTTTTGATCCCTGGCGATGTGAATGGCATAAATACATTCCATTCGAAAGTCTTCGCTTTTTATCAGCCGCACCAATATTGACATATGAAGTCACCGGAAAAAATTGAATTCGATCCCCTCCAAATGAACACTGCCTGCTTGGAACCACAGCCGTAGAATATTTCTTATCAGTCAGTCGGCAGGTGCGGTATGTTCAGAAGATAGGTGCCGACACGCTGGGAGGCGTCAACTGCCTCTCCTTCCTGTCTCCGATATTTCGCTGTTGCATCCAAAACCAAGATTAGCCCTAAATCTGGGACTACGGGTGGTGGTTCTCCCGGTCCTGGTTCTGGGCTAAGCTGGCCTTCTTACATTAATTTATGTTATTTTCAGCCAGCACTGCCGTCAGAATTATGCGTAATCACAACCCCTAAATTTCTGGGAGTGTTCCCTGAATCATTGTGAGCTAGGATCAGACACTGGAAAATAAACACATGTTGTAGATAGGCGGCTATGCACCAACTAAGAAGACTTTGCTTGATGAAAAATCAAAACACAAATGTTAATCATTTCGTCGTCGGCAGTAATCTGGTGGGCGCTATATGGCCTTGCCAGGCTAGTGCGCCCCTAAGCCCAAATAACTAACCCGCAGTAATCTGGACAATATTACCATCAACAAAACAACCTGAAACAATCCAGCGTGACGGAGTGATACTTCCAAAAGCTGTTTTTCATATTTTGTTATAAGTGACTTCTAAAATAAAGTGAATCAAACGAGCTACTTTAGATTACCGGTGGCGCCTTTGTAACGCAAAACGAGGTCTAGTCCATCACACACAAGACAGTCACAACACAAATAATTCCCTCCGCACGAGTTACTCGCACATCCAGCACTAGTTTGTTTGAAAAGCAGCTGATGGTTGTGCAAAGATCACAGGGTTGGCTTTGTCTGAAGGACAGCGATTTGTCAGCCGAGTCACGGCTTCTCAAAACACAGAGGAGAGAGGAATGCTTTGAAAAGTGTGAGTTGTTTGAAATCGTTCTGCGAAGCAGAGGAGCAGAGGAAATGGTGGAGGGGATCGATAGGAACGGGAGAGGACAGAACGGATAACTAAATTAATGAAAGAAACAAGAGGGGAAGAGAGAGATAGAGAGAGGGAGAGTGAGAGTGAGTGTGCGTGAGAGTGAGCGTGAGAGTGAGAGTGAGCGTGAGGTGAGAGTGAGCGTGAGAGTGGAGTGAGTGAGAGAGAGAGAGAGAGAGTGAGTGTGCGTGAGAGTGAGAGTGAGAGTGTGCGTGAGAGTGAGAGTGAGAGTGAGCGTGAGAGTGGAGTGAGTGAGTGAGAGAGAGAGAGAGAGAGAGGGCGGGAGAGAAGAGACAGGTGTACTTCTGTCATGTCTGTATTTGGATATTTGGATAGCCTCGGTATAACTACCACAGACAATTTACAGAGTGCAGCAAAACGCATGCATGTTTACCGTAATTGCGATGACTATAATTTTAGCTTTGCACGATAATAACCACTGACAAGAAACTGAAATGTTGCCCCACCCACATACAATTTAGCCAGCCTTACTCATCTATTCTGAGATCACGGATCTTGAGCAGCAGTCGTATTTTTTTCGCATTTGAAAACCAATCTAAACGCCGAGAAAGTGAAAAAGCGACGCACTTTACGAAAAATGCGTTTCAATTACAGGTGGGGCTTATAGTACGGGAAAAATAGGGAAATTTGGAGTGTGTAATGGGAAACCTGAGCGTAAACAGAACCGACAGATCCTCATTCTCTTCAAATACTCCGTAACTTTGCAACTTTGTACTCTTTATATGTATTGTGTGCTTAAAATAGGACCTAACTGACCACACAGGACCAAATATCAACTTTGGCTCCAAGGTAATGATACAGAAAAAATTAAGCGCAGTCAGGCATGGGCGGATCCAGGATTGCCGATCGGGGGGCACTTTCCAGGGGGGGCGCCATCCGGACCAGGGGGTACCACTTTTGGCCGGAAAAACCTATCAGGTGGGCACTAAATCATTTCGGTGGGCGCCAATTTTCACATCCTGGGAGGCAGGTGAGAAGCGACATTTCAGGGTTCGACATCGACCTTTCAGGGGGTGCTGTGGCCATTTTAGGGGGCGCCGAGGGTCGATGGGTGGGGCACAGCTGCCCCCCCTTGCCCCCTTCCCTGGATCCGCGTACGCAGTCAGGTCAAATGCTTCAGACAGAAAGGGAAACTTATCGTTATTTTTCCTTTGAGCTGTCCTCGAGGAAAGAACACACGAGACACACAGGTCAACCGAAAACTGATGATACTTTTCACCCGTAAGAAGGGAAAAGGAAAGGTCTTCATTGCGATGAAGCGATGGGCCTGGGTTCAAGTGGAGGTTAGCCTTCTCGGAGGATTGAACCAAGCTTATAGGTTTTCGCTCTTTGGAGTACCGATACCATGTCTATTACTCTTGAGAGTATTGAACAAAATAATTAATTGTGTTTTATTCAGTTTTCCTTTACATTAAATTGTCAAGTGCAGCCTGTTTTCTTTTTTCGTCAAGTGCTCTGTTTTCTCATGACCCAGTCTTGTTTTTTTTTACTTAGAAAGCAAATATGATAAAGGCAAGTAAACCGAAATTCTTATCATGTTTTATGCTGACTTATCACTCTCGATATATTATTGGAAAACATTTTCCACTTTCACAGCTATTTTATTGATTGGTGATTTGGGGAGAGGGTGGTACGACGGGCATAGTTGTGTTTGAGAGTCTGTGTCCCACTCGCTTTTTCATATGACGGTGATGAAATTTTGTCTGAAGTTTTAACCATTTATTAATCCCTGCGGTTAAGCATACTAAGATCCGTGCAAATTCCTAGGAGCAGTAACATAGAGTGCTGCAAGAGCCCGTCTTACCCCAACAGGTGGAGTAAGACGGACTTCTGAAAATAGTTATTCATATACTGGACATTTTTGACAAACAAACTTGCCAGGTGAAGCAAAAACAGGTTCTGAAACTGTTTGCAAGGCATTGGTTTGATAAAATAGGCGGGAGACATTTATTTTGCTGAATTTCCATAAAAGAATAAGGTTTTCATTGGAATCTAACAATCAATAATGTACAGCTCCTAAGCGGTCGGCAGCACACTATGAGGCTGATTCTTTTCAATAACGTTAAAACAGCAGCGATGAAAATTATAGTTATTACGGTGATAAATATCTCACTCCTTGCCCGTCTTGCCCCATATCGATATGTTGGAAAATTCAATTATTGGCGATCACCATGCAGAGGCAATATGAAACTTCAAGCACCTAATCCATGCTAACACTCTCTCGTGAAAGATTTTGCACATTTAACTTTCAAAATAAGACTAGACATTGATAGAACGCTAGAAACAAAACTACTAACAATGGTAGGGCGAGACAACGATTCAGTTTTTCTAAAATTTTGGAAAATAACAAAGGTCAGAAATTTGTGTTTTTGGCTCATGATGAAGCACCCCAAGAGGCACCAGTGCAAATAATGGAACATTTATACCATTTATTGTTTATTGTTTATTTGTGTCATGAGCAACAGGTTGCCCCCAATTACAGCTCATGTCGTATCGAAGACGATCAAACACGATCGACGATCGAACACTCAGCTTATACAGGATACAGCGATCCACATACGCACTATATACAAATAAAACGTCCTAAGAAAACAAGGGGAGATCACTACAGACTTTTTATATACGCGCGGACTTGAGATCTGAACTGACAAAATGTTGAACTGAATACATCTGAATTTTGACACCAAACCATTTCTGGTTTGGTCCACAGAGCCTGTGTCCGTCCTACCTACTAGGCCCGTTTTACGATCCATACCAATGCCAGTGCCCGTTGTTTCCCTTATTTGGTCAAGAATATATCGATATTGGAAATGATGTATGTTTCCGCATGTTTTACAAACTCAGTGTATCATGCAAGCTGGTGAATCAGGTTTGAAATAAGTAGGGAGAGGACTTGGAAAAACAATGGAGGCAAAGGGAGCGTGTCAATGAAGACAGGTGTAACCGTAAAAAATACGTTAAACTCACTGGTTTACGATTTTAACAGTTAAAAACACTTTAAATCATACACTTTCTACAAGTTTAGCAGTTTGAACCCCTCTGCCCAGGACCGAGAAGTTTACTGAGAAGCTGGTGAGGTTTTGAAGCTGTAGCGAATAGAAGGAGGACGCTCGATCGCGGACTGTTTTGTATAAAGGTGGCTGGTAATGCAATAAGAAAACTATACGTATACAAACTAGAGAAAACACTCATCTCTAATTTGCTGATATGATGCAGAGCAAAATTTGCAACGAAAAGCCCAAGCTCAAATTATTTAGTGGGCTCGCAGGATCTGGACAAAAAAATTAAAAAAAAATCTTTCCTTAAAAAAAAAAAAATTTTTTTTTTTTTTTTTTTTTTTTTTTTTTTTTTTTTTTTTTTTTTTTTTTTGGTGGGGCTTTTTTTTTTTTTTTTTTTTCTTTTTTTGTTTTTTTTTTTTTTTTTTTTTTTTTTTTTTTTTTTGTGGGGGGGGGGTTTTTTTTTTTTTTTTTCCCCCCCCCCAAAATATTTTTTTTTTTTCCCCCCACCTTTTTTTTTTTTCCCCCCTCTCCCTTTTTTCTCCAACCCCCAGCGCCTTTTCCCTACTTACCCGCTCTCGGCCTTCCTTCCCCTCTTGTTTTTGGTGTTTTTGTTTTTTTTTTTTTTTTTTTGGGTTAAAAGCCGGGGCCGCCCCCCCTGATCTGAAAAATTAAGAAAAACTCATGACGTCACGTGATAAAAGTCAAAACGTTACACAAGACCATGGTTTGCGGTTCCCAGACCGTCCCTGGTAAGTTCCACTTTCCAGCAAAGAGCAAAGGAGCAAGAATATAAGCGTACTTTATTTTCCACTGCATCTTCCTTACAAATAGCTCCATACTCTTCTTGCTAGGTGTTGTCAATGTGGAACCTGAACTATCAGTTACATTGAATTGCACTTTACATTAGACTTCGTCTCATTTTTTTCTGAAAGCGAAAGGCGTGGTGGGGCCCACTGGCGGATGCAAGGGGGCCAGAGGGTCCGTGGTCCTTACCAAAACCTTAAATAGTATATTTTGGCCCCCAAAAGGACCAAATTTTGGCCGTGTTTTTCTTAAGCATAATATGTTTTCGCGATTTTTTCTCGATTTAGCCACCCCAAAACGTCAGTTTGGCCCCTTCAAAAGTTGTTCTTGGACCCGCCAATGATGTGAGCCAACGGCGACCCTCCGCGACATCATCTGGTGCAGCCTGTTCAATCAGCTCCATTCGCTTGACAACTCGCAGCTGTGTTTACCCGGGCCGGCTCCTTTACAATGCCGACAACGGTCGACAGCCCACAGATAGTGATGGACAGCACGCTGATAGTGGTGGACAAATGACATGTCACAGACACTTGCTCGGCGATAACTCTGACGCGTAACAAGCAGTTCAGAGAAGTCTGTTAGCCAGGCATGTACAGAATGGGCAACTTCAGGGCTCAGAACTCTGCGTCGCATAACAGGAGCAAGAAATATCCTAGATTTTTTACAGAGAAATGTGTATTTTTAAGTCAGATATTTAAAGTCAGCCACAAATTTGTTCCACTCGAATTCTTAATTTGACTTTGCGAATTAAAATTCTGAATAATTGACGGGAACCAACCATAAGAACCAGCTAAGCACATAAGTCAGTGGAGATGGTTTCACTTCCCCCCTGCCTCACATGTATATCTGCCTTTGGGCTGACAGGAACCAGACCACATATCTCCCCTAATGACGTTTGTCCAGTCAGCGAAAAGTAACGGTCCGAACGCTCAACCTTGATAGGGCCCCGAAAGACTCGACATTTGTCGAGCTTTCGATGATGACTGGGATGTTTTCATCGACAGTGTTTGCTTATTCGTCAAACCACAGGTGATAAGTGTACAAGAAGGACGGATGACGATAGGATAAATATGCATAGCTGGCACAGTTCGGTGTCATGTTTATAAACTAAACGGTACATTGAGCTAGTTTCTGAAATAATATAATGCTAAGATCGCTGGTGTAGACTGAACAAAGAGAACTGGAGAGCGTGACCATAAAAGGCTGAAAATGGGTACCTCACTGAGGTTCCATTTCACGAACGCCACTGAGCACATTGTTATTTACCCAAATTAATATAACATATATCGAAGCACTTTTCGCGATTAAGTGTTTTGCCCGATTACATTACAGACAACCAGAAAGACGTCTGCGGTGAGATTGGTCGTCTAAAGCAAAGTCAATCATAAGGCAATACTTGTATAGATAAAAATTCCCTTCATGCAAAACAAGATTTCCAACACCGGAGTTGGGGGATGGGTGGCTTAGTGGATATCATCCCTGTCTTCTAAGCCACCGGTCCCGGGTTCAAGTCCCGGTGGAGCCTCTGAATAATTTGATATGATCCCCAAATCCCTTTAAACAGGGTGAGAGTTGGCGATGCCGTGTGACCCTGGCAGTTGGTGCGTCGTTAAACCCAAACAGTTAGTACAACGCTAGAGTTCTGAAAAACCAATTTTGTACGTAGGACCCGTTTGGAAGAATTATCGTTGCGATTGCCTTTCAATGACGACCGTGAGTAATCGTTTGCGGGAGAGGCATGGCTCGTGGCCGAATCTATATATTGTTTTATTTAAAAAAATTAAAAAGTGGTTATTTACCAGCTATTTGGGATACTATTGCATAAATAAAATAGTAAAATGATAAGGGCGAAAGTTCATGGCAAATTCCCGGAAGCTTACAAGTCTCCTCCAATGCAAGGTAGTTATGGACTGAAATGCGGAATGATTCATGCTTTCCAAACTTAGCGCGGAGCCACTGCTAGAGATACCACACCCATGATGAGCTTATTTATTTAATCTCCCCCGTCCTACCCCGCAGCTGATTATTTCACCGTTCTCCGATTACCCTGCCGGGGCCATGAACACCCCTAAATGGTCTCCCACAGATCTCAGCCGCGGAGTCTAATGACTGCAGGGTCCGCTGCAGCGTGTCACAGATGTCACGCCCGCTGCAGTTTGTCATAAGCGACGCTGACTGCAGCACGCCTCCGCCAGAGGGTTGCACGGACGGTCACATTTAAAGGACAATACAGCGCCCAAGAATAGATGCGGAAAATTTCGTCTCAAGTTGTACCTAAGTAGTCACCAAAAGGCTCATTCGTGAAGTAGTGCTTCCGCTGGGACCAAAACAAGAGGGCTCACAAATTCCTGGGGACCGAACGAAAAACAAGAAGGCTCACAAGTTCCTGGGGACCGAACGAAAAACAAGAGGGCTCACAAATTCCTGGGGACCGAACGAAAAACAAGAAAATTAATGGCAACATCATGTTCAAATTATGTGCAACCTTTTCCAAAAATACAACGAAAAAGTAACATTTTTTGTTCGAGATGCACATTACCATAATTATTCTTGCACATTTTGAGTGTGTTAATGATGCTAATATATGATTTTCGTAACTTCCTGTATTCAAGCAGCCCACTGCAGCTCTAAATATGTGGTGACACGCCCTTCCGCCACCCCCGCCAGCTCCTGAAATGTTTTGTTTCATACAAGAGTCATAAAACTAAGAACAACACTTGCTCAGGTAACTAGCCGACATGAGCATTGCCATCCGAGTCTTCGGTTGGCCGTAGCCTTCCGAGCCAGCATGAAATGGTTGTTAGGAAACGCGACTGATGGACATAGAAAAGCCCCGCGCATTTTGTCATGCTCTAAGCGTGAAAGCTTTGTACCCATATAAAACAATACCTCTAATAGCCATCAGCATTTCTCTATGAATTCATGGGCTTCATTAACAGAAATTGTGCTTTATTAACAGAACTTGGGTTTCATTATTTGAATGAGTCGCCTCATAGTTAGATTTGTATTGTTGTTTTAAAGGACGTCACCACACGGGCTCCACTGCGCTTGTGACACAGTAAGATGTGCGGAATGGGCAGGATGAACAATGCCTGGACTTAACCCTCGCCCCACCGGGGGGCATCGATGACCCCCTAAGGTTTCTTCCGGGATAGCAGAAAAACGAAGAGGCGCAGCACCGCGGTTGAGGGCTCTACCTCTCACTGCATCATTTTCCCACCATCCCTGAATTTTTTTTACCCCCGGGTCACCCAAGGTCAGGTCACTAGACGAGGTCAACCAAGGTCACCTCACTTCAACTTTAGAGCTCTGTAAGAGCTACATTTCGAAGTCGATCGATTTGAAACTTCCTACACTTTATGGCCCCTCTAGGGTCTACAAGGAGTATATCCGGGATTTTTCGATTTCGTGCCCTGAGGTCAGGTCACGAGGTGACCTCTTCCATTGAAAAAGCATGGGGAAAAGTTGTCTTATGATCTAAAAGTCACAAAAGCGATTGAAAATGCTCAGCTTGATCAGAAAAGCGTTCTTCGACACCTTTTCACGGATTCCAGGGGCCATATTTTCCCTTTGACCTCTCCAAGGTCATTCAAGGTCACCAGGGTTCAAAAACAGTATTTTGACAATAACTTTTGCCCTGATTAAGCTAGAGCGCTGAAACAAACACCATCATGTTTGTCTTGTCGCTGGCTTTCATTTGATATACGGCAAGGTCACTTTTTGACCTTTCGTGGCCCAAGGTCATCTTAGGTCACGAGGTGACCTCTGGAGGTCAAACCACTGGCGGGAGGTCTTTACGTTTCACATAGCGGAAAAACGACTGACAATTTCCTATCAAATTTACTTTACCAGACTTCAATAAGCTCTAATGGCATAAGAGTTATGCCCAGTTTACTTAAGCATTGCATATGAGTGCAAATAGCCGATCTTGAACTAATTTGACCTCTGGAGGTCAAACCATTGACCTGATCACTAAAGCATGCGAAGTAATTTGTCACTGAATTCCCGCGAGCTTTCTATTGCACTTTGCAGATTTGCGCTAACGCCCATATTTTCGGAGTTAGAGGAGGGCCATCGATGCCCCCCCGGTGGGGCGAAGATGGCGCTGGACCCCGGTGGGGCGCGGGTTAATGACTGAAGTGGATTACAGAGCCTCTACACTCGCAGTCAGGGTTAGATCCAGTCCGATGGTTTTAAGGGGGGGGCAGTGGGGCCCAATATTTTGAAACATATGTTTTTTTCAAGAAAATTGGGCAAAGTATCGGGGGTTTCGGGGCCGTTTTCCGGTTTGCCGTCCCCCCGATCCGCCAGAGATCGCGATCAGACTTAATTTATGTAAGGTATCGTAAAGGTGTCGCAGAAGAAGCATCATAATTGGTTGTGGTGTTAGCTTTTCCGGGGAATATATGCCAGTTGAAGACCAACCCCCTACCCCCACGTTCGATGCCCACAATTGCAATGATCACCTTAGATTCAAAGCCACCTTAGCCAAGCCAGCCAAGCCAGAGCCACCTTAGATTCAAATTTGATTAAGCCATGGCCCTTCCTGGCAGGTACCTTCAGACCAGTGGCGGATCCAAGGAATTCATTCCGGGGAGGGGGCTAGGGGGCTCCAGCCTCACCCACCAGTACCTCGGGAAGCTCCTCGCCTATAAAGGCTCTGACATTTCGGGGGCGCTGCATCAGGCTCAAAGTGTCCCAGCCACGCACATCTCTGATGGCGGTGCAGCGCGGCGGAAGCATGAGCGGCGCCTTCACCGATGCCGGTAGCGGTGCGTTCAAATAAACGCCGACTCACCCCGGGGTGGAGAGGTGGCGGCTCGGGTGTCGGCGGCGGCCTCTGATCAGCTGACCGCCGCGGGGGATCAGCCGGTCACGCCGAGGGGGAGCGGAGAGTGGGGGTGTGTTCTCATCCGCAGCCGCGTTCACAGACCTGAGGCAGAGGCTAGGCGTTCTGAGTTTGTACACACGTGGCAGACGAGAATCACTCTCAGTTCTCAATCATTTTCAGATCCAACCGAAAAATTCCAGGTTCTGTAGTGATGCTTATGGTCAGGGGCGCTGCCACAGATGGGGGGTCAGGGGAGTCCCTCCCGCTTTCGAAGCCGATGTTCATGGTTATAAAAGCATTGCGGCATAGTGGCACACATTTTCCGTGACTGAATTGAAGTAAATATGCCTTCAAAAGAGATGCCACAATTCGCAGGCGAAACAAAAACCAGGCTATCCGGGATTTCGTTATTGAGGCAGTACACCTACGGAAGATTCCAGAACATTGGCGTGACTCAACGTTGATTAGTGAGAGAAAGCATCAAGTGAGTGCCGGTATTTTGGGGGTTAATAAAGTCCCTGGTTCACCACTTTAGGGTAACGTGACCCCTCTAATGTTAGCAAAGGCTGCCTGAATTATACTAGTTTTGACCAGAAAACAACGATCGCGATAGTTGGTTTCCACGTAATAATCCACGCTACCATTTAAATGACTGCAGTTCAACATAATCAGCTTAACAAAAGCTTTCAGCAGCCCTCACGACAATTCTTCGGAGTACCTTTCCGCCCACCAGCGTTGCACGCGACGACTCGATCAAACAAGGCGCCGCGCAGAGAACCAAACGCCGGCACCGAACTGGTCAGGATCCAGCCAATCAGAGCGCAGCTGCTCAGTCGTCACGCCACCACCGCCTGAGGCGGCACGAGCACGTGCGGTTTGAACTTTGACCTTGAACTCGGCGGCGGCTCCGGGAGTCTCCACTCTTGAAACTGCAGGCACAGTCACGAAGCCGTCGCTGGGGGAGGGAAGATGTATCGATGGCTGCTGTCGAAAATTCTCAAGACTAAAAATGATCATAGTTTATGAGCACGTATTTTCGAGTCCAGATTAAAAACTTAATTTGATTAAATATTGTTCTCATTGATCATCAAATAAAACAGCTTGTGACAACAACAAAAACTCTATCTTTGTCATGTATGTCATGGCTTCCAGAGATCAAATAAATTTTCCAGGATGCAAACACGGCTTGCCGTCCCATTTTTGAAAAATAGCTCACATGAACGATTAAAAGAGCAAGTGGAGCGTTTATCAGGAATCATATCAGCAATCAGGATCAGCAAGCCGGCGTTTTGTTTTATAATTGGGAAGACGTGTATAAAATTATGACGTCTGGTTACCGTGCCTGGGACGCTCAAATGCGCAATAACTAGATGGAAGACGACATGACAGCAAAAGGGTGCACAAACAGGGCTATTTTCAAACAAACAGCTATTTTCATAGACAGTGAGCGTATGAGCGGATCATAAGCAGGGACTCAAGTGACTGGGCATTTGAATTTTGTTCCTAGCATTTCGTTAAGTACGGCTTACGGCGTTCTCCCTGGTTTTTGGTAAAATTTTCCAGATTTTAATTTAGTGTTACTCCTCGGTTAGCCGGTTAAACCCCGCCCCGATGGGCCTCAAATACAGCCCAATTTGTTTTTCCCATGTACTTTCAATGACGGGGGCATGGTCGGTGGCTGATCTGGGGTCATCGATATACAAGATCCCGGAATATTTTTGCAGCACTCTGTGCGCCCATTATGTGGTATAAGTTTGAATCCGATAGATTCACCCATGTCTTACTTATGCCTCCTTAAACATTTTTGAGTGTGATGTCACTTGAACTGCACTGGTGAACGGACCTGAGATGACTCAACCCTTAAATATTAGGGAAAGTTGCGGAATCAATCACGGATAAGGTGTGCCAAGTAAGGTGGCATTTTGAGCCGCCGTTTTTTCGTGCCGTCAGAAAAATCCGAGGGGGTGTTCAAACACCCCCACCGGGGCGATGGTTAATACCAGCCCCGGCGGGCCTCCGAGCCACCTTCGACATGGTGGAGGGGTGTTCAAACACCCTCCCTCAAACTCGGCTGCTATACAGGATAGCGAAAAAAAAACAGGAAGGCTGGTGGATAACTTATACACACTCATGAAGCAGCTAAATTGGTCAATTTTCGCTCGGGTCAATATTGAGGTCATTACAGGTCAAAGAAGGTGGTTTGTTAGAGAAGAGTTTCGGGGCTCTGGTGTCTGACAGAGTTAAGTTAGAATCATTTTTGGGCACAATTGGCTTCCTCTAGTTACAGCGAATCGAATGATGTATAATATGACTATAATAAGTCAAAACGCAACAATGAACTGACCTGAGGTCAGGTCAGGTCACTATCCAGCCTAGCATAGTCAATATGCATGTCAATCGACTCGCAATAACAATCTAAATGTAATGGTATCAAAATAAAAGCTTTATCGCCATTTCCTGCAAGGTATTGACCCAAGTCTGGAAATCTGTTCTTAACTGGCCCACATGACCTCGCAGAGGTCACAGGTCAAAAAGATGACCTCGCAGAGGTCACAGGTCAAAAATTTCAACATGGACCTGGAAAGGGGCCCAGAATATTACTATTTGGAGAATACGAAGGTATTCACAGCTTTGTCTACACAAATACGGCTCAATGCCTGTTTTCCCCGTGCGTTTCCAACAGAAAGGCCATAATCCGTACCTGATATTTGATCATCGCGATGAACAATTCCCTGAATATGCCTTTTAGAACTCAGTGGACCCATTGTTTGGTATATGTTTGAATTCGAGAGATTCATCCATTTCTTACTTATGCCACCTTAAACATTTTTGGAGGTGAGGTCACTTGACCTGCACTGGTGACCTGACCTGAGATGATCCAACCTTAAAATATTTGGTAAAGTTGCAGAATTAATCAAGGATAAGGTGTGTCAAGTACGGTGGCGCCTCGCGCCGCCTTTTTCCCGTGCCACTGAAAAACAAACCCGAGGGGGTTCAAACATCCCCACTAGGCGAGTGTTAAAGAACTTTAATTTGTACAAATCGCGTCCAGATTTTAGAGAGGGCCGCCCAAGCTCCCGTCGTAAATTATCAGTTGGAGTCCTCGGTAGACTCGAAGGCGCAACTCTGGCTGCCCGGTTTTGGAGTCTCTCGAGTCGTTGTGGGGCGTCAACTGTCAGGAGTCCGTCGTATATTATGTCAGCGTAATCGAAATGAGGCAGCACGTACGTCTCATAAGTCTGAGCTGGATGTCTGGACAAGAAGGGGGCGACTGGATAAAGCGGGCTAAGGGTTATTATAACTTTTTCACCGAATGATTCACATGCTCGTGAAATCTTAATTCAGTTGAAAGAATGATTTCCAGATGTTTGTGTTTGTTTTCTACGGGTATTGGCTGAGCATTAGAGGTGGGAGTTTCGGGCAATTTTGCATGCCTGGGCCCGGTCTGCTGCTGATTTTAGAAGCCCGTCACAAGCCCGGGTTATGGAAGAAATTGTTTATCAAGCCCGGGAAGGCCCGGTATCATGGAAAAACCATAAAGGCTATATACAACATGTATTTATTTTAAAGCTGTTTCAAATACATGTTTTAAGCCAATTTATCCTGGAAAAAGTTTTGGTTGTACCCAAAACCATATTAAAAAAAGGTGCAAGCAGCATCAGTAGCCTCAGCTATCCTAATAATTCAGCACAAAATGATACTGAAAAACACACAGTATGAAACATAGCTTACTTATGATGCAAGCTGACTTCAGGTAATGAACAGCATCACCTTATAAAAACAGGACATGCTAGATAGAGGTATGCATATGGCAGCTATAAGAATCGAAATGAAATAAGCCCACTCATATCAGACATTTCCTTCATCATTGCATTTTTATAAATCATGATGTGCTGGCACAAGCCTAATAATTGAGTTCCAATAATATTGAATAGAGGAGAGAGCAGTGACAAGTTTTCAGCTAAAACGTTTCAGAATATCATGGCAGAATGGCAGTGAATGAACCAAAAATCCTTCACATTATCCCTCTATTGATACATGTTTTGAGCATTTTCTTTTAGTTTAGTCACTAGACAGCTTGGAAGATAGTCAAAAGATTGTTCTGCTTCGGTCAGTCTGGTCTGCAAAGTAGGTAAGCCAACAAGGCCCACCAGCCATATAGAATTATCAAACCACCAGCCATACAAAACCACTAGGTCTCCACAGGTTCATACCAAAGATGGAAGAAAAAGATTGCACTAATCTCCACCAAAAATAAAATTGACGCAAAAAATGACTCCAGTCCATCCACACCACCATGCGGGCTTGAACACTATTCCTGCTTGTTTCGTTGTATCTTATGGGCAGCCCACCTCCAACAGCAAGCGCAGACCACAGGATGTGACGTCACACCTCGTAGCATATAGCAGGGGAAAATTAAATGATTAAATATCCAAATTTCTGCAAAAAGAGGCCCAGAATTGAAAATGAAATGCTTATTCATTGCATTTGGGATGAACTTGATTATCGTGTATTCTCACAAATTCGCAAGCGGGAAGTGCCATTAGCAGCAGTTTAACATACGGCTCAAGGGTGAAGGAATTCCTCCACGTCCATGTGACGTCACTTAGGCGTGGAGGATCCCTCTTGAACGCAGTGACGGATCAAGGGGGGGCCCAGAGGGCCCCCCCCCCTAGCTCCGAAGCGCCTCAACATAGCTTAGCTCATATCGGGCGCCGAAGGCGCCCGATATCAGCGGCGCGCCTGTACCCATTTCGTGCGCCAAGGTGGTAGATACCACTTATTCAACTTGAATTAAGACATAGTCCTTAAAACCATGGCAAAGCGCCCCTTCCCAATCACTGGACGCCTTTACTGGTCTTTTGCAAGGGCGGACGCAGACCCGAGTTTTGGGGGCCAAACCTATGTCTGCCTCTCTTCCGGGGGGGGGTGGGAGCGAATATTTTTTTGCTCTACAGACCTAGTGAAAACACCTTTTTTCAGTGCTTGACAGACCTAGTATAAGCTACCTCTCCAAGTACATAATCGCTCTCGGGGGGGGTGGGAGCGAATATTTTTTTGCTCTACAGACCTAGTGTAAACACCTTTTTACGAAAAATTTCGGCGTCTGGGGGGCCAAAAGATAGTTTGGCCCCCTTCCAGCGCTTTGGGGGGCCATGGCCGGAATGCCCCCCCCCTGCGTCCGCCAATGGTCTTTTGCGCCCCAGTAAAATGTTAAAGATGAAATTTAGAAAGCTAACAAAAGCGCCCCGGCAAAGAAAACGCCACTAGATAGCAGGATTGCGCCATGGGGAACTAATGCACCACCGAGTAGCCTAGGCGCCCCCTGGATGAAGTGCCCTACGGATATCATGTGCGCCCTTGGCTAGGAAAGGCGCCCCTGGGCAGCAAAGGAAAATATTGGTAACATAGGTGCCCTGGACAGCATAAGCGCCCCTTAGATAGAAATAGGCGCTTTAGGAAAATAAAATGCTCACCTTGGGTAGAAAAAGGCGCCCTTTGATAGCCTAGGCATCCACTGGAAAAAGCGCCCTACGGATGTCATATGCACCCTTGGATAGCAAAGGCGCCCCTGAACAGGACAAACCTGGATAACACAAGTGCTGTGGACAGCAAAGGCGCCCCTGGGTAGCAAAGGCGCCCCTATGAAGGCACACCTTCGATAGAAAAGCCGTCTTTGGATAGCCTAGGCGCCCTCTGGATAAACTAGGTGCCCGAGAAGGAAAACGAGCGCCCCACTGGGAAGTACAGGCTCCCTCTGTATAACATAGATGTCCCTTATCCACCTTCAGCTGCCCTGGATTGGAGCAGCACCCCTCAAGAGCAAAGGCGCCCCTGGACAAAAAGCCGCCTCCGGGTATCAAAGGCACTCTTAGATAACATATGCGCCCCTTAGATAGAAATAGGCGCTCCAGGAAAGCAAAATGCGCCCCTTGGTTAAGAAAGGTGCCCTCGGATAGCAAAGGCGTCGCTGGACAGCAAAGGCAAATCTGGGAAACATAGGTGCCCTGGACAGAATAGGAGCCCCTTAGATAGAAATAGGCACTTCAGGAAAATAAATGCGACCCTTGGATAGAAAAAGTGTCATTTCATAGTCCAGGCGCCCACTGGATAAAGCGCCCACGGATATCATATGCACTTTTGGATAGCAAAGGCACCATTGGACAGCAAAGACAACCCTGGATAACACAAGTGCTTTGGACAGCAAAGGCGCCCCTGGATAGCAAAGGCGCCCCTAGGAAGGCACCTCTTCGATAGTAAAGGCGCCTTTGGATAGCCTAGGCGTCCCCTAGATAAACTAGGTGCCTGAGAAGGAAAATGGGCGCCCCATTGGAAAGTACAGGCTCCCCCTGTATAACATAGATGTCCCTTATCCATCTTCAGCTACCCTGGATTGGAGCAGCGCCCCTCAAGAGCAAAGGCGCCGCTGGACAAAAAGGCGTCTCCGTATATCAAGGTTACTCCTAGATAATATATGCACCCCTTACATAGAAATAGGCACTTCAGGGAAAGTGAAAGGCGGCCTTTGGTTAGGACGGCGCCCTTCGACAGCCTAGGCGCCCGGGTCATCAAATGTCACGGGGGCTCGCTGCCCTCCCCCTGGGTGCACACCCGACCCCTGACCCGGATGGCGCCTTCCGGCAAGGTGCCCCGCCCCTGATCGGCGATCCTGGATCAACCTATCCACAGTTCCACGACAGCCCTTGATACTTCAATCCTCCGTCATTAAAAATTCAGAAAAGGCATAGCCCCCTTTGACCCTTTGACGGAAATAGTAAGAAAAGGCGCACTTCCCCGCGGCGGACGGCAGCTGCCTAGTGGGTGGATGCATATGGAAATCTTCAAGGCCTGGTTCGATCACTTTGTTCACCTTGTCCATCTTTCCCCATGGGGTGACCATGTTAGTCCATTAGGTTGGGGAAATTGATTTTTGCTACTTTTTCTAAACTTTACGCAAATTTTAATATAATAATTACAGACACATAGCTGCTTGCACAGAGGTAGATAAATGTCTGAAGTATCTCTACAGCCAAAATAGGAACGAAACAAGCCCATTAAGTCATCGAAAACTCACCATCGTTACGGTGTCCGTGACCCCCCACTTTCCCCTACTGCTCCAAAATTTGCCAGATTTTAGCATGCGACCCAATGGTGGCGAGTGTTAATAGTTTGCAGAAAGTATGCCGCGACAATCGGAAAGGTGACATAATTAGTTTTCCGCCACATCATCCATAGTTGCTCCAGGAAAATCAAATTCTCAGTTTTAGTATTTTTAATTTACCAGCCCCTTTTTGCATGAATTTTGTATCTGGTACGCCTAAGGTGCGACCTTAAATAAAAATAGCTGGGCAGCAAATGTGCGCAAACTGCGCAACATCGACAAGGCGATTTGTGTGGGATTTGGGTGTTGTTAGATACGATAAGTAGAGCCTGCCGACCTAAGGTCTATGGAGTACAGTACGCAATACACAGGAACATGAACTGCATGGAGTTAGAGAAGGATTTTGACCACGCCGGATCTTTCTTTGGTGCAAGAATTTCAATACCTCTGTCCCTTTTGGGCCGCTGGACATAATATTACGTCGATGCAGGGTCGTTGCCTGAGAATTTGTACTGGAAGGAGGACGGACCCCAGGCAGGTGGTAATCGGGGTAGGGAGGCTAATTTACCCCTCGCCCCACCGGGGCCATCGATGGCCCCCCCTAAGGTTTTTTCCAGGATAGTAGAAAAACGACAAGGCGCAGCACCGCGGTTGAGGGCTCTACCTCTTACTGCATCATTTTCCCACCATCCCTGAAATTTTTTACCCCGGGTCACCCAAGGTCAGGTCACCAGACGAGGTCAACCAAGGGCACCTCACTTCAACTTTAGAGCTCTGTGAGAGCTACATTTCGAAGTCGATCAATTAGAAACTCTCTACACTTCATGACCTCTCCAGGGTCTACAAGGTGTATATCCGGGATTTTTCGATTTCGTGACCTGGGTTCAGGTCACGAGGTGACCTCCCATCGAAAAAGCATGGGGAAAAGCTGCCTTTTGATCTAAAAGTCACAAAAACGATTGAAAATGCTCGGTTTGATCAGAAAAGCGTTCTTTGACACTCTTTCACGGATTCCAGGGGCCATATTTGCCCTTTCACTTCTCCAAGGTCATACAAGGTCACCAGGGGTCAAAACAGTATTTTAAAAATAACTTTTGACCTATATAAGCTAGAGCGCTGAATTAAACACCATCATGTCTGTCTTGTCACTGGCTTTCGTTTGATATATGGCAAGGTCACCTGACCTTTCGTTAACTCAGGTCATATTAGGTCACGAGGTGACCTCTGGAGGTCAAACCACTGGCGGGAGGTCATTACGTTCCACATAGCGTATAAAGGTCTGGCCTTTTTCTATCCAATGGATTTTACCACATCTCAATAGCTCTAATAGCATAAGAGTTATGCCCAGTTTCCTTAAGCATTGCATATTTGAGTAAAAGTAGCCCATCTTGACCTAATTTGACCTCTGGAGGTCAAACCATTGACCTGAGCGCTAAGAAATACAAGGTAATTTCTTACTGAACTCACGCGAGCTTTCTAATGCACTTTGCAGATTTGCGCTAACGCCCATATTTTTTAGTTAGAGGGGGCCATCGATGGCCCCCGGTGGGGCGAAGGTGGCGCCGGACCCCCGGTGGGGCGCGGGTTAAAGCATTTGGGCTGTCTCTAAAAATGCTGCAATTCACCAACACATTTATGTAGGTCTGAATTCACGCATGTAGGGTAAGGGCGGGAAAAGTACGCAGGAGATAAGAGTACGCAGCAGCTGTTTTGGCTACTTAGCAACCACTGAGATGGTGAATACCCTGGTATAAAAAAGCAGGGCCAGTGCCTTGGCTGCTCAAAAAATTCAACGTGCTTCTGTTCTTTCCACGAGAGTACAGAGCAAAATACGTTTTTAGGCACCCTTGATGTAATATTTATTAACTAGATAAACTTGTAGACCATGCTTCTATTGTCAAAACTACTGTATTACGGTCTGTTATCACTAAGAAAACTGAGCTAGGAGTGTGCTCCAGGACCAGAGCTCAGGCTAAACCGCCTGCCAACATGTTTATGAAGACTTTCTTCCCAAAGAAGCATGTCCGGCAAGAGTAACCGAAGGCGATTGTCAATGGTCAAAATCGCTATGCTTTAGCATTGTGATTTTCCATTGAAAATACGCAGTAAACCATTGGGCAAGAGTGCGCATGCTTAAGAGATAGGAAAATTTAATTTTCGCTCGGGACAGGGTCCGCAATTCAAATTTGGAAAACCAAACGTTGCAACATAGTTCTTGTATATTCAGAACGATATAAAATCATACAATCGCCTAGTTTGGCGACCAAAAGCTTCGCGACATGGCCTATGCACCTAAAGCACAGCGGGGCATCAATGCGTACTCCAGCCTCCTCTCTTGCGTACTCTTACCGACCCACTCTGGCAAGAGCACGCACGTGACTTTTTATTTTTGATGGTCTCGTGGCGAGTTCCTTTCATATACATTGAGTTGAAACATGGACCATACATAGACAATTCTTCGGGCTAAACAACCACATAAAAATGTTAGCTGTTAGGCTTATAGGAGAAAAGTGAAAGCCTTTAGAAAGTTAAGTGCGTACTCTTGTACGGACTTCCCCTAATAGAGAGAAGAAACAAAAAAGGAATTACAAATTTTTGTCAGAGCTTCCCTTCCTGACTATAGAGCTAGAGGAGTAGCCCTCACCCCCCCCGCCGCTTTCGACGTCCATGCGTCTATGGCCCAACAAATTGCTGATATTTTTATCTCTTTTGTTGATACGTGGAATAGAAGGTTAGTGTGGGAGGCTGTAATCAGAGTTCCCAATAGCACCTACGCTCCCAGTAATAGGTATGTTGTTCCCAATAATGGCATCTTCCTAATAAAAGATAAGTTCCCATTCATGGTGAAACGGCCCATAATTGGAAACCCTCTTTCCAAAAGTGGAAACTTCTTCAAAAATGGAAATGCATGTTAACCGCCCACCGGGGCGGCGCCACCTTCGCCCCAGGGGGCCATCGATGGCCCCCCTCTAACTCCGAAAATATGGGCGTTAGGCAAATCTGCAAAGTGCAATAGAAAGCTCGCGTGAATTCAGTAAGAAATACTTCCATGTTTTAGTGCTCAGGTCAATGGTTTGACCTCCAGAGGTCAAATTAGGTCAAGATCGGCTATTTTCACTCAAATATGCAATGATTAAGCAAACTGGGCATAACTCTTATGTCATTAGAGCTATTGAGGCCTGGTAAAGTACATTTGATAGGAAATTGCCTGTACTTTTCCGCTATGTGGAACGTAAAGACCTCCCGCCAGTGATTTGACCGCCAGAGGTCACCTCGTGACCTAATATGACCTGAGGTCACGAAAGGTCAAAAGTGACCTTGCCGTATATCAAATGAATGCCAGTGACAAGGCAAACACGATGGTGTTTGTTTCACCGCTCTAACCCAATTAGGTCAAAAGTTATTGTCAAAATACTGTTTTGACCTCCGGTGACCTTGGATGACCTTGGAAAAGTCAAAGGCAAATATGACCCCTGGGATCCGTGAAAGGGTGTCCAAAAACGTTGTTCTGAGCAGTCTGAGTATTTGCAATCATTTTTGTGGCTTTTATATCATGAAATAGCTTTTCCCCATGCTTTCCAATGGGAGAGGTCGCCTCGTGACCTGACCTCAGGGCACGAAATCGAAAAATCCCGGATATACACCTTGTAGACCCTGGAGGGCATGAAGTGTAGGAAGTTTCAAATCGATCGACTTTGAAATGTAGCTCTTACAGAGCTCTAAAGTGAAGTGAGGTGACCTTGGTTGACCTCGTCTGGTGACCTGACCTTGGGTGACCCGGGGTAAAAATTTCAGGGATGATGGAAAATGATGCAGTGAGAGGTAGAGCCCTCAACCGCGGTGCTGCGCCTCGTCGTTTTCTGCTATCCCGGAAAAACCTTAGGGGGCCATCGATGGCCCCGGTGGGGCGAGGGTTAAGATACAACGAATTGTAATGGAGTGGGGAAATGTGTTCAGAGTTGCCAATAATGGTTATGGTCCCAATACAGGGAACAATGACCCATAATTGGAACTGCTTCTTCCAAAATTGAAAGTACCTTCCAAAAATGGAAACACGTGTGTTACCACTTCCATGCTGCAATGCAATGGTGTTTGAATCATATTTCCCGCGAAAAGGAAGAGACAGGTAAATGGCATTCAGCATATTTGTAAAAGCATGCTATTGCAATTTCCAGCTCCGTGTGATAGAGGAGGTATAGGTTACATTAAGATTGCGACAGCCAGCACGCTCTCTGCATCTCTAGTTTAACACGCGCATTGACGGGGGTCTGAGCCACCTTCGCATTGACGAGGGGGGCGGGTACCCGCCCCCTAAGATCTCGAGAACCACGGTAGGTAGCGAAAAAACGGTAAACGGCGTTAGGTAGCCCATCCACTTCTCCATCGAAAATATTTGAACCATTTCTTTTAGGTCACATTTGAGGTCACGAGAGGTCAAAACATGCCGTCATAGGGATAACATGTAAATTAAGTTTTTCGGCCATTACATCTGAACAAGTAAAGATAGAGCAAAACGACTTGGACTGTATGAATCCTCGCAGCAAGCCAAATCGAATGATATATAATTTGATCTTGCTACGTCAAATCAAGGATTTGACCTGACCTGAGGTCAGGTCAGGGTCAAATTATATAAAAATGCATATCATTAGAACCGCAAAGCCAAGACGAGCCTAATGTAGCTAAAATAAACGCTCTATCACCATCCGTTACTGAGTTATTCAGTAAAAAACATTTTCCCATGTATTTCCAATGGAGAGGTCATGCCTCGTACTTGACCTTAGGTCATCGATATAAAAAACACCAGAATATATTTTAGAGAACTTAGTAGACCCATTATGTGATATGAGTTTCAACCGGATAAGTTCACCCTGCTGCGACTTATGCTATCTTAAACTTTTTTTAGGTCAGGTCACTTGACCTGTACTGGTGACCTGACCTGGGATGACCTAACCTTAAAATTTTCACAAAAGCTGTAAAAATGACGAGGGAAAAGGTATGCCAAGTACGGCGGCGCTACGCACCGCCGTTTTTCTGCTATCTCCGAAAAATCCAAGGGGGCGGGTACCCGCCCCCATCAATGCGCGTGTTAAGGAAAGAGATCAATGATTGCAAATCGTCATGCATTGTGCATGCACGTAGTTTTAGCATGGTCGCGAAGGGTCAGAGGCGTATCTAAGTCCAATGCTTGGGGCAACCCTGGTAAAATTAAACTAAAATAAAGTGTTTTACTTTTCTAGAAAATCGGTGACATTCCGCTAGAAATGTTTAAATCCTGGTGGCTTTGAAGGGAGGCATGGGCAGATTGGACCTCTAGGTCCGCCCTTGCGAGGAGTGGCGGCATCTCCCGGACCACGGTAAACTGTTGAAGGACTGATGATCAGCTTAAATACAAAAGCTTTAAAAGATTGCTGAGAGAAGACGAAAGTTGTGTTGATGGCATTGGAATCCGATAAACGGTACATTCATATTCACGTTATCGCCCTCCCCCAATCCCCCCAACAATAAAAATGACAAATCGGTATCAAAAGACCTAACCCGTTGTCCCGAAGTTCTCCCCTACCCCAATTTTTCGACATTTTATTGAAAATAAAACGAGTGTTTCTCACAGTTTATTACCCTTTTGCCTCCGAAAACCAGCGATCTAGATTCACCAGATTCACCACTGGCGCTGCACAGTGCCACATTGGACTGCATACACCCTGCCAGTGTGCACCCCATGCAGAGGGTGTACGGGCGATGGACCCAGGGGCGGATGCACACCCGAGTTTTGGGGGCCAAACCCATGTCTGCCTCTCCTCCTGGGGAGGGGGATGTGGGACGTGCAATTTGGGTTCTCAACAGACCTAGTATAAGCTAACTCTCCAAGTACATGATCGCTCTCCTCGGGAAGGGGGGATGGGAGCAAATATTTTTGCTCTACAGACCTATGGTAAACACCTTTTTTCAAAAATGTATCCGGCGTTTGGGGGCCAAAAGATAGTTTGGCCCCCTCCAGCGCTTGGGCCCCCCTGGATGGGCCTGCCGCAGCCGTTCCTCCATATGGATTCCAGAACTCAAAAGTGCTTTGCATAGCAGAAGTGGTCTTGCATCCAAAAAGAGACGGGGCAGAATGATAAATTCAATAAAGCATTTATTAAATGTATCCTAGGGGTATGTACTATTAAACCACTTGTGAACAGCCTCATCATGTCCGTGCTGGGGTACTGTATACCTGAGGTACCGCAGCTGTATACTGTATACTGTACGGCAGCTGCACAGCGCAGCCTGCGCATGTTATCAATGCAGAAAGTGATCAATTTAAAGTGATCAATTTCGGTGCTCGTGTGGTTACTGGCCGTAGAAAGCGCGACCACATCAGCGACGCAGTACGCGATCTGGGGCGGCTGCCTGCACGTGAGCTTGGAACCTCCCTGTGTCTGCTGAAACGAGTGTTGGTAACTGGCGAGCCGGCAGGTCAAATTAACAGGCGACAATTTAGAGACCGTACGACTCGCCAGGATGGAGACCTGTGCCTCCCGCGCATACGAGCTGAGAATGGGAGGAGATTGTATAAGTACCGTGCTGCAGCAGCTTTCAATAGTTTGCCAGCGGCGATTCGGGATGGCTCACTCCTCAGCTTTAAACTATCTTTGAGGAAACATGTATGCAGTGAAGGGATGTAGGAACCGGACATCGGCCCGATTAAAAGCTTCTAATATTTTTTTGTTATAAGTGGATGCATGTGTCCCGGAGTGAATTTATATGTTGTGTCCTACCGACCTGGGCTCACTAATAGCCATCGTAATGGATGAGTTCCGTGACGTTGAAATAAAATAAAATAAAATAAAGGGTTCCGCATACGGAACCGCGGGCATATTCGAGGACTAGCATCCTTCTCCCCCATGGAAGTTTGCAGCAAAGTGATTTGCTTGATGAAATCTAGATTTAAAGTCACCACATTTGTTTAGCATAGTATTGACACGCGCAGTGGAGAGGGGTCTGGCGTTAGTGCACAGTATCATTGTATCAGGTATTTGATAACATTTTTCACTGAACAATATGTGCAGCTAATGGACTTATGCTTGTATACAGTACACACCAGGGGCGTAGCCAGGATTTCGCTCAGGGAGGGGCGGCGTCCCGAAAAGGGGCCCTGCAACAGCGCCAAAAGGGCCCTGATGCGTAAAAAGGGCCCTGTTTGTTACATAATAGAGTGCTGAAGAGGGCTTAAGAGGGCCCTGTCTGGTATACAATGCCAAATTTGGTCAAAGAGCATAGCGCGGGCGAGCCGTGCTTCGCGCAGCTCGTGTACTAAGGGGGCCCTTCCGGCCCTCCGGGAGGGGGAGGCTGTCCCTGCCGCCCCCCCATTGGCTACGCCCCTGGTACACACAACCTGTAATCACTGCAAATCTACTTAAACTTATGCTGTTTGGTACTAAGAGTATACTATATGTAATGCACTAAGCTCCAAATATTTGGAAATATACTTCTCTGTTACAAATTGAGAGTAGATATTTACTCATTAACCCGCGCCCCACCGGGGTCCGGCGCCACCTTCGCCCCACGGGGGGCCATCGATGGCCCCCTCTAACTCCGAAAATATGGGGGTTAGCGCAAATATGCAAACTGCATTAGAAAGCTAGCGTGAATTCAGTAAGAAATTACTTCACATGTTTAAGCGCTCAGGTCAATGGTTTGACCTCCAGAGGTCAAGAAAGGTACGATAGGCTATTTTCACTCAAATATGCAGTGCTTAAGAAAACTGAGCATAACTCCTATAACATTGGAGCTATTGAGATCTGGTTAAGTACATTTGATAGGAAATTGCCAGAACTTTTTCCGCTATTTGGAACGTAAAGACCTCCTGCCAGTGGTTAGATCTCCAGAGGTCACCTCGTGACCTAATATGACCTGAGGTCACGAAAGGTCCGAAAGTGACCTTGCCAAATATCAAATGAAAGCCAATGACGAGACAAACACGATGGTGTTTGTTTCAGCGCTCTAGCTTAATTAGGTCAAACGTTATTGTCAAAATACTGTTTTTGACCCCTGGGGACCTTGGATGACCTTGGAAAAGTCAAAGGGCAAATATGACCCCTGGGATCCGTGAAAGGGTGTCCAAAAACGCTGTTCTGAGCAGTCTGAGTATTTGCATAATTTTTGTGGCTTTTAGATAATGAGACAGCTTTTCCCCATGCTTTTCCAATGGGAGAGGTCGCCTCGTGACCTGACGTCAGGTCACGAATTCGAAAAATCCCGGATATACACGTTGTAGATCCTGGAAGGGTCATGAAGTGCAGGAAATTTCAAATTGATCGACTAAGAAATGTAGCTCTAATAGAGCTTCAAAGTTGAAGTGAGGTGACCTTGGTTGACCACGCCTGGTGACCTGACCTTGGGTGACCCGGGGTAAAAATTTTCAGGAATGGTGGAAAAATGATGAGGTGAAAGATAGAGCCCTCAACCGCGGTGCTGCGTCTCGTCGTTTTTCTGTGCTATCTCGAAAAAAACCTTAGGGGGGCCATCGATGCGCCCCCGTGGGGCGAGAGTTAAGACATGTTTACTGGGGTAATTTAACGCCTCAGTTCACGGAAAGGTTTTTCACTTCCGATAGTCATGTTGGTTGTATAAGGATATTTGGGCAGTAGCCTGAGATGTTCTTGACCTCTGGTCAGCCAGATAACCAACTAAAACACATTTCAGCACCATAGATACAAAAAGCACGCATCGGTGACGCTGGGGGGGGTCCTCTGCCGTAAGTAGGGCCCCTGTTTCACCTGGGTCGTCGGACAGGACCTCCATAGTAGGGCCCCCTGTTTCACCTGGGTCGTCGGATAGGACCTTCATAGTAGGGCCCCCTGTTTCACCTGGGTCGTCGGATAGGACCTCCATAGTAGGGCCCCCTGTTTCACCTGGGTCGTCGGATAGGACCTCCATAGTAGGGCCCCTGTTTCACCTGGGTAGTCGAACAGGACCTCCATAGTAGGGCCCCCTGTTTCACCTGGGTAGTCGAACAGGACCTCCATAGTAGGGCCCCTGTTTCACCTGGGTCGTCGGACAGGACCTCCATCGTAGGGCCCCCTGTTTCATCTGGGTCGACGGATAGGACCTCCATGGCCTCTTCATGAACTTGTGGGCGGCCCTCCTCGTACAGGCCGAGGGAGTCCCGAAGTCAAATATGTAATATTCTGTTTAAACTTGTTGACAGCGTGTTTAGTGTTCATCAGACTCCGAAGGCCACCGTAGGCTTCCAGCTTCGAGAACCCTTTTGTGGGCGGCGGGCCTCCTAACTTGTGATGGCCCACGCATTGGTGACCATGAGACTATGGCCAGCATGGTGGCGACGCCCCTGCGCTGTCAAAGGCTCGGTAGACACATTTGTGCAACATCCACACCCGTTCCTTTTTTTCTCTTTCAAAACTGATCAAGGACAAATCGAAGTATGACAGCCTTTCTATCAAGTCAGTTCCATCACTCTACGGTATAGGGACCAAAGTACATAGGCGAGCCCCGGAGGTAAGGAGGCCACTTGATCCTCCCCGTCGACCCTCGACCCCCTGAGAAGATGCGGCACCCCCTGGGTGCGCCCCAAAGGTAGAGGATGCGAGTACCGGTGCCCTACGATAATATAAGCCGTCTAAAAGTCCCTGGTTTGGATTGCGCCACTTGACCTGGAGTATCCCAAAACTGGCTTTGTTCTAGGGCGTTGAGTGCAAAATTCCTATCGGGAAATATAGTCGGCGAGTGGAAAATTCAAAAGTTCCGAATGTTGATAGTTAATGAAAGGCAAACCCTTATTTAAAGTTTAGCAATGTGTTTTTCATAAAATCTTCCTTGTTGCTATATTTCTAACGTGTTCATAGACGCCGGGCTTATTCAATTGTGCTAAAAAGCTCCACTTGGGAAGTGAGCGGACCACATTTAAAAATAACACAGAAATGAGTGGAAAATTCGGTTTATCCCGGTGTCACTCTCCACCTTGGAATTTCGAACACTGCCCTACGATTCCCCCCGAAACGGACATCCTGGATCGGCCTAAGTCAAAGTATAAATTCATCTCGCGTACGGGCGCATCGATGATTCTGAACGTTTGTATATATGAATCAACATCTTAACACGCGCATTGACGGGGGGCGGGTACCCGCCCCCTCGGGTTTTTCGGAGATAGTAGAAAAACGGCGGCGCGTAGCGCCGCCGTACTTGGTATACCTTTCCCTCATCATTTTTACAACTTCTGTGAAAATTTTAAGGTTAGGTCATCTCAGGTCAGGTCACCAGTACAGGCCAAGTGACCCGACCTCAAAAAAGTTTAAGATAGCATAAGTCGGAGGAGGGTGAACTTATCCGATTGAAACTCATATCACATAATGGCCCCACCGAGTTCTCTAAAATATGTTCCGGTATTTTTATATCGATTACCTAAGGTCAGGTACGAGGCATGACCTCTCCATTGGAAATACATGGGAAAAATGGTCTTTACAGAATAACTCAGTAACGGATGGTGATAGAGCATTTATTTTAGCTGCATTAAACTCGCCTAGGCTTTGCGGTTCTAATGATATGCATTTTATATAATTTGACCCTGACCTGACCTCAGGTCAGGTCAAATCCTTGATTTGACCTAGCAAGGTCAAATTATATATCATTCGATTCGGCTTGCTAAGAGGATTCATATAGTTTAAGTCGTTTTGCTCTATCTTTACTTGTTCAGATGTAATGGCCGAAAAACTGAATTTACATGTTATCCCTATGACGGGCATGTTTTGACCTCTCGTGACCTTAAATGTGACCTGACAAAAAAATGGTCGAAATGTTTTCGATGGAGAAGTGGATGGGCAGCCTAACGCCGTTTACCGTTTTTCGCTACTTACCGTGGTTCTCGAGATCTTAGGGGGGCGGGTACCCGCCCCCCCGTCAATGCGAAGGTGGTTCAGACCCCCGTCAATGCGCGTGTTAAAAATGCGTTGGAACTAACAGAAAATAGGTTGTTAGCTGTGATTCAGTGTGAAGGAAGATGTGCTAAAACAGAAGTCACTGTGAGTCAAACCGAACGTTTGCAGCTTCAGAAAAATAACTTCAACGTTGATTAAGCCCACGGGGTTCACTCTTCGTATTCCTTAGGAGGCAAGAAATAAAGAAGTTCTTGAAAAGCCTACTGAAGGTAGGTAGCCAAAAATCGCTTCAAGTATCATGGGAGTGACCTAATACCCTACAATGATGATAAGGCAGAAGTAAAAGTGATGAAATAAATAAAACCTACCGGAATAAACCCACTCTTCCGATAAACCACCAGCCAAAAAGGCAAAAAATATCAGTCTGAAAGCACCTTAGGTCGAAAGAAGGCAATCTTAAATATTTAAAAACCCTATTAATGACCTAACGCGATCAAAAAGGGTAAAACCAAGCAACAGACAAACAAGGGAAAGAAGAACAGATCATACAAAAGCATCAAAACTATGCTCCTAATCCTTCTCAAATCTTTGCGGCATGCCTTAAGCTCTTTTCTGCACAAGTCCAAGCAGCCTGCGTCATGTCCTACCAGTCGACATGTCCACCACTGGCCCGGGAGCGTGGCCATTCATTTCACAATAAAGCATTTCCAAGTAACCAGCATCGGCCCCCAACGTTTCCTTTATGTATCCTTACGAAATGGCGGCGAATGTCATGGCCCAATGGCACCCTCTCGTGCGATATCACGCTGCTTTTTAGGGTTGGGGAAACTGCGTCAAAATCGTGAAAAGCAGTATTTTCAAGTAAAGCAGCGAAAACGGTACGCTTTAGGTAAAAACCTTGGTTTGTCCCCTGGATCCGCCCCTGCCATCCCCTCTCCTGACAACGCCACTGCTCAAACCCCAGTCCCACGGCGACCAATTTGGCATCTTACCGCCCTGGCGCCTACGACCACCACCTTATTTCTGGTTATGACCGGATATTAGACCATATATGGCCCGCTGGTGGGCATTAAGGGTCATTCTCGCGGGCTTCATAACTGCAGATGCGCCATATGGCGGCGTGATAACATTTGCCGCGGCTGAATTGAGCAGGGGTCTAAAAAAGTGAGCTTGTGGTCGCCGACTAAAATCCAAGCTTCGTCGATGGTCGCCGAACCTAATGCTACATGTATTACAAAATCGGTCTTAAAAGTGGTATAAATATGGCTATAGGGAAGCACTGGCGAGTGCAATGGGGAAGGTTCCGATAAAATATAGATATAAAAAACTAAAAAATATAGATCGGGTCTCTCGATATCGATGACCTAAGCAAGAATCAAGTCATTACCTAAGTGATTTCATGAGATTATAATTCAGTATTAAAGTCAAAGTTATGATCTGAAAGTAACAAAATTATACATGCTGGCCCTTAACCCTAGCCCCGGTGACCAGCATGAATCACCTATGAACCCCCCTAGTGGGAGGGGGTTGAAAATGACACCATTGATCTCAGAAACAAAGAAAGATGGAAGCGGAAAAAGCGATCAAAAGGGCGTCGGAAATGCAATCGGCGTTACTCCCGGAATTTTTGCGTAAGGTCAATGCTGTGGTCACCAGAGGGGAAAAATTCATATACGTCAAAATGTATCAAATGCAGTGCTCTATAAAACCTTGCTTATCTCCGTACGCAAAATAGCCGGAACCACTTTCTCAACGCTATTCGACAGAGCCCGACCAGCTCTTTCACTAAAGCAACATCCATTTTCATATCGGGTCAAAGGCTAGGGCGCAACAGGACACTTAATATTGGGGATGTTATCACGTAGCTTCAAGTTATAATAGGAAGAACGCTCGCTTTGGGCGTGATATGTCGGACCTAAAAGCCAATATTGGATAGTGATCAGTCATTTATACGCACTACGCAGCCATGAATACGTATCGATAGTGTCCACTAAGCTTAGGCTAAGTCTGTTTGGAGGTCAATCGAGGTCAACGATGATATGCTGCCCGTACACAAGGGCAATTAAATGGGCGCCGAAAGCGGGGGACGGGGTACCTACGCATCCCCCTGTTGGCCAACCAGGGGGGACGTCTCCCCAAAATTTTCGGTTCATCGTCATTAATGCTGTCAGTTACCAAATATGCTCACAATTCCCCTGCCCCAGTCAGCACCAGCCCGGGTCCGTTCCCCTGTAAAAATTCCGTGGCAGCACCCCTGGGCATTAATATTTTCGCCCATCATTTCTATACCAAGCAAGATACAACCATGATTAATGCACCATTGTTGTTCACCATTAATGCACCATTGTTGTTGTCCATCCATGTGAAAAATTGTTAGGCCTTATCTTAGAGACAAATGAAAGGGTTTGCAGCACCTTAAAAAAGAGCCTCAGAAACAGTTCCGATATTTCATTTAACTAGATAAAAACATTTTTCATGTGCATACATGCGTCGTGAAATACTTGTGATTCTTCACCTTGCAGCGCCACAAATCAGATAAATTCCTGTAACGTTTCAAATAAATAATTCAAACATGATTCATTGGCAACATTTCCTCAGAAGTGCAGTGGAAAATATCAACCATTGCTAAGATGAGGCCCAATTTTCGCTCTATTGTTGAACATGGTTCTACTCAAAGCAATAGCAATGCTGTCTTTTGGGAATAACCTTGTTTTCTTTGCATGACATCATTCCCATGATAACTATTTCCAAAGCTCTTAATTGATGCATTTTAGCATTAATAATCAGGACTAAAAAAATTGCAGAATAGTTGCTGATGACCCATTTGGACCAGGACTGGGTACTGAGAAGAACAGTTTGCATTTCAGCAACCTGTTCTTTTGTGGCGGACACAATCTCTCTGTGATATTTCTGCTGTACCTCTGTGGCAGTGCTTCCATATTTCATCCATACTAGAGAAAACAAAAGGAGTCAACTTTCTTGTGACAAAAAAATGCAAGACATTATCAGAAACTTGGATGCATATAATCAGTCAGTTAAAAAACATACACACACACCCTAATCACCCAGTGTGCATCCATCTGTGCAAGAGACACAGCTTATTCTATGTTTGGCAGACTTGGATTGGACCATTGTCCTTGCAGTGGAATCTTCTGGAGAATTGGAAATGGTTTATCACATCTTTGTGCTGTGCAGGAATGCACATTTATATCCCTTATGGGGTACCAATGCACAGTGATGGATCTAGGATTTTAGTAAGGGGCAGTCCTCTGAGATTGCATGCTGTCAACCCAAAGGGCACACTTCACCCAAAAGGGTGGCTATCATCATCAATAAGTGGGAAAAACTGTGGTTGGTGTGACTTAAAAATGGTAACAGTGCCATAAATGGGAATGCTTGACCCATAGATGGGAACACCCATTCCCAATGATGGGAATGCTTGAGACCATTTTCCAGAACAATATTTTGGGCCATGAAACAAACTTTTTGTCTTTCTACCTGGCTTATTTCTGTTCTTAAAATTTTAGAGGGCATTTATCTTTGAAGCAGAAACAGGAAATCATACTTTATACCCTGCTTCAAATATTGAAGCTCAACATGTTTATTATGATCATTCATATGTCTTGGTGCATCTGTGTAAATAAAACACTAGTCATATACAAAATAAATTAATAGATACCTAGGGAAACAATTTTTTTAATATTTGATTTATATTGCCACTTGAGATAATAATATATACAGACCAAGACATATGGCCATACAGAACATGATGCGAGCCAACCTAGCACAACAAAACCTGTTTTCAACACCTTTAATGTCATTTTCACAGCTTCTAAACTTCAAAGCTCCATTGGTAGCCCCATCATTTGTATTCTAGAGGTGGGGGCAGTAGCAAGGTATTTTCTGCCCCACAGACCTGGTTTAATCAGTTTTGGGGGTAACCTTTTCCTCGGGCCGCCCTTAATCCTTTCAAACTTAAGGGGTCCTGAACTCGAGTTCAGGGATCCCTTGGACCTGTCACTGCTGTGGCACCCCAAATGAAAGCTCAAGTTATTTTCTGTGCATACTAAGAGTATCCTTCAAATTTTCCTATTTCTCATTTCAGGGACTTTAAAATCGTTAAATAACAGGCCTACTTGGTCACCCAGTTATATGTCCAGCTATAAGGCAAGAACATGGTGGTATCAAAAACACTATACTTGTTATGGATAGTCTCATAATTAGGCACCCCAAAAAATCGTTGAGGAAATCCACGCCCTTGGGAATGTGTGACTATAGAACAATGTTTACGATGGCATTTTAGCGTGATTGTGGTTGGAAAGAGTTTAAACATGCACCACTGGTATTCAAGTTTTTTCCTTCTGGGACTTTTCGCGGTAAAAGCAAAACAAGGAAACATCATTGCAAGTAGACTCCAAAACCCACCTAGATTGCACGGACCGTCTATGATAAACGCACATCTTGATTTAACCCCTTGGATTTAACAAATTGAACACCGGTTGTCAAAAACGGCGCCCACTGCTTTCAACAAGAATACAATAATATTAGCGGCAGCCGGCGCCGCGCTCGTTCTGAAGGCCGCAGATACCGAAAATGTACCAGGGCGACCACCGGCGACCAGGCGACCACGCAAGTCGGCGGTTTCGGCCGACTTGGTCGCCCTTTGGTCGCTTATTGAAAAAATGAAAATCACCGACTTGGTACCGACTCGCGACGGATTCTAGTACATTCTAGTTTGAACTTAAAAATAGTACACAAATACGGTACAGGAGATGGCATCATCTAAAGTACCAGGTGATTTCAGTCGTTTTTCATAAAACTGGAACCAAAAATTGTAATAAGAATAAACATAACTAGCATAGACTACCAGCAACTAAGGGCAGTGATGATACCAGATGTAATCGGCCAAAGATGCCCCGTTGTAGCCAAGCTGTCTTTCAGAAACGCCAAACAAGCCGGGAAACGAAGGCTAACTTGGCTCTTTGTCGAAGTAGATTCTGCCCATTCTTGGCCAAAGGAACTGGCAGACTTCATCTAATAGATTTTGATGGGCACTGTATGTATTACGATGATGGGTGGAGACAGTAGAGAGGGTAAGCATATTTAGAAGCAGGAGCGGATGGTGGAAGCTAAAATCATGCGGAAACAGATGGAATCAGAGTTTGAGACGGTTGCTGGGTCGCCAACCAAAAGATGATAGGGTCGCCGACGGCGTAGGTAGATCGGCAAATTTTTAGACACCTGGAATTGAGAAATGTTGAAGGTAGTTTTTGGAAAAAGAAACGGCTGTCCCTCGGCAAACGCGAACAAACAGGCAACAAGGTGAGTTTCGCATGAAACCGTCGTCATCTTCCTTTGGTACAGATCACTAAATACATCGCTGGTATTTAAACTTATTAAAACATACTTGCTCGGAATTTCATGGCATTCCAACTTCAAGGCTTCAAGAGTGAGGGGAGCAAGCTAGGCTGTTCTGTTTGTTCCCACTCGTGGGATTAGTGTATTGAATACTTCACCTTCCTCCATCAAACCCATCGTTTGTGCATCATTAACGCCTCTCAACAGCCACCAATGATGCAGCCACAATACCGGACAAGGCCCGCACCATGCACAGAGTAAAGGACAGTCATTTTCATGACAGTAATTAATGATGTTTAACAATGCACAAAGGGGAAGATCGCAGTGACGGTGCAGTGGTTAGCGTGCTCGCTTCCCACACGGCCGACCCGGGTTCAAGGCCCGGCGGATTCTCTGAGCAGGGAACAATTTGGCTCCCAGGAAACCTTTCCAAAGGGGAAAGAGTTGACACCGCCATACGACCTGAGCAGTTGGTTTGTGGATTAGCAAAAAAACAGTTACCTGCCCACTGTCCAATATGGGTAACACGAGGCGGACCAGCGGCACACCCGGACTGGGTTGGGATTAGGTGGGAATTGGTGGGGAAAAGGTGGGGGTTGGTGGGGACTGGATGGGACTGCACTGAGAGAAATTTTTAATCCTATGTGCTCTATTAAATCCGGAATCACGGTCTGCTTGAGCATAAAATGATACCATGAAACCTTATTAAAGGATCATTTGAGCATGCTTGCTCTCATTAGATCCTCTTCCCAGCATAATTCCAGCACAGGAAGTGTTTTTGTAGGCCTTGACAGCTTAAAATGATTCTCGGCTTCTAAACACGGTGGCAAGAAGCTTAATATGATACCAATATGGTATTACAAGTGGGATCTTTTTTATACCACAAAGCATCATTTTACCATAGGTGCTCGACCTATTCTAGCCGCGAAATTCAAAGCGCTATTAATATCCACTTCAAAGTTTCATTTTATACTAGGAATCAATATATGCTGTCACCAGAAATAACCAGGAATATGGGAGCTTTAGCTGCAGAATCATTCGAATCCCCGTGTATTTTGATCCCATGTCAAAGCGTATCCGGAGATTGCGTGCGCGTGCTCGACCCGTGATTGAGAAAACTTACTCGCCGTTTCACGCCATCTTCAGTGTTCCTGCCATTGCACGCAGAGCTGGCCACAAAGCTTTGGCGTCGTGATCCGAGCGAAATTTGAGAGGAATAGCTGACCCTTTTCACTTTACGCTGGTGCGTGCTTCTACATCGATCCAACTCCGGTTTTGACCTGAGGGGCCTGAACAAGTCTCTCTTCATTTGGCATGGTTTACGGGAGAAGCCACATCGACAGGCTTAGCGGTGATAACGGATCAAGAGGAGAAGCTTAAGCTGAGTCTGATGACCGACAGACTCCGCTGAGAGCTAGCGAGAGTGAAGAAGCATACTGGGGCTGCGACGGTTCAGGCACTCATTGTACTGGTGGCCAAAACCAGGAGTCCATGTGTGTCAGCTAGAGGACGACAACATGCACTGAAGCTCTAAGTTTGGCCGCGCAGAACAGCCCTTGCTATGCAAAGTTGATGAAGTAGTGAGAAGCATCTGTTACTGTTGGATACAGTCACCCACGGGTTCTAAAAGATCGTGTTCAGCTCACTCAGAGCACAGATTAGGGGCGCTTAAAAAAGATTGGACGGATTTTCACAGGAGCCTCTGAACGCACGTCCATCGCTGGACAGAGGTAAGTCTCATTCTGTACATCGTGCACAGAATGAGAATTGTTCAGCCATGACGAAATGCTTTGAAGCAAACATGTATACAATTATATCTATATATCCAAAGTAAACGAGGGCTGCTATCTCTGACGACAGTGGCATGTGCTTGAAGTGTAAGCTTCTGGACGATATGGGAGAGGACTGTTCATTAAAGGCATTTCATGTGTGTCCGAAGAAATGGTGAACGTGATTGTTATTTAATGTTTGTGTCCTAACACAAAGTTATGATTATGTCATCTTTTCTTGAGGCTGAAGTAGACTGCGGTAAAAAATGAATTACCCTCATTATCATTAAACAAAGTTAATGTAATAGCAAGGCCACAACAGCACGATAAGTAACATCTGAACAGAAAGTTTCAATTTAAGAAAAAAACACGAAGACTAACGAGAAACATCTCGTGAACCCAATGAAACTCCAGGCACGACTCAAAGTATGCCACACAGACTACAATTATACCAGCATCAGTTTTGCTACTAGACTAATTTTATGCCAAATGCAGACTCAAAATAGGCGGTTTCATTTGAGGCTTGCATCGAATTCAGTTGCCGTGTTGAGTGGAGGGGCATATTTTTCTAAACCATGTCTCGTGGAGAGCTGGAATATAATGATTCCCTGACGATTTTACTGATGGAATACATTGATGTCGTGGAGTTTTTCTATAACGAGCAAAGAATCATTTGAAACCAGTCATCAGAAATTTTATTCCCGAGCTTACGGTGATCACTCTATGAGCATCAGAAAACACTACGTGCTAGACTCAATCTAATCCAAGAGATTACATTGAGTCTGCGATGGGAATACAATGAGCCTGATTCTGCCTGCATTCCAACCGAGTTTGACACCAGAATCCAGACTCGCTTTCAGCACCGACTCAGTTTATCCAAAAGGACTCAATTTTTCTCTCAGTGTGGGATGGGATTGAGAGGTGATTGCTGGGGAATAGATGGGGATTGGTGGGTACTGGTGGGGACTGGGTGGTGATGGGCAAGTAGGAAGAGAATACTGCAATCGAAACACCAAAATACACACCAAGGGCGTATATTTTTGAAAATTATTGGGGGTGCTGAAATGTAAAATAATGTAAATAGCCACGGCAATAAAATGTGATTGCATAATACCATGGTCATTTTTTAGCATTATCACAGGCCTGTGAAAGAGCGAAAAATCAATCCAAAACCCTTGAAATGAAAACCGCAAAAATGAAAAGATATGTTAACACTACCTATTTAAACGTTTAATTGACGGTGTTCAGACGCCTCAAGAGATCGTTCAAGATATAACACCATACCCCTGATCCATACCCCTCATATACACATTGGTATACGACAGTAATTGACATACCTATCTAGAATTCGAAAATTAGAGACCTGCCAGTGATATTACTGGTTATAAAAACCGACATCTGGTAAACATTTACCACGGACTTAGTTACCCACATCTGTTCTGTCCCCCACAAATGCTGCATTCTTAGCTCGCCTCGAGACGGCATTCCGCCAATGCTTTCTACATGTAATACCACCAAAACCATGTCTCAAAATCGTACTTCATTGCGACATGAAGCCTTGGCCCGCCTGTTCTCAATGTTTAAAACGTTTTCCGACAACATCTTAAACACTGAAAACACGCTGATGCCCCAGCTTTCAGCCTCCGCGCCGCCAGCTCCACCCTCTACATCGCCCCAGGCATCAGCAGGGCCGCCAGTATACGGAGAGGCGGCACAAACAATCACTACACGCGGATCCTCACTCTCCCGTCAGAGCGGCTGTCGAGCAGTAGCGTGTTCCCTGCTCGGGGAGAGGGGCGGCGCACGCTTTGATGTTGAATGCGCAGCTCACGCCCTGTGCTAGGCAGGGCAGTGGCGGGTCCAGGTCTGGGTTTTGGGAGGGATCAATTAGGTCGGTACTCTGGTGAGGAGGGAGGGAAGGGCAGGGCGTGGCGCAACTTTCTTGGGTGAAGCAACAGTTGATATTCAACTGGTTTGACTTTTGGCTACTTTTTGCCACCTGGGTTTTAGTCAGCCGGTTTCAACTGGTAAAAAACTGGTTGAAGACCCGCACTAGAGAGAGCCCTCCCCCACCTATTTTTCCGGGACGGTCGTAGCCAAATAGCTCGTAGCCAAAAATAACGTTTTTTTCGCAGAGCTTTGGGGGACAAATGATTGCCTTTGAGGGGTTCATGACCTTGACACTCTCCCCCTCCCCCAGGGACCGCGCCTCCAGCGACCTCCATTTAAGTTGTTTGGAACTTCCCTTCTCCAGCCCAAGTTGAGCGCATGCGTCCTCCATCCCCCTGAGGCGCAGCCCTGGCAGCTACAAAACACCGGTGGTAAAACACAACGGTAACGGTGGGACCCGGCAGACCAGCGTTGACATGTTCTCAGAGTTCACCTACATGCAAAAACCAGCAGGTACTCACCAAAGCAGCTAAAAGAAAAAAGGCCTCCACGGTGCACATGGTAGTGTCCGGCCTGCTGTTTGGTCTATGTTCGTCACCTATGGTTGCAGAGCAGGGTGAAGTTAATCGCACCAGAAAAGATTCATCACATTTCCTACACTTTGCAAGCAACAAACAACCTACAACTCACGACCTTTGAAAGGACTCACACCCACTGACCGACCGACACCCACCCCTCTCGATACTTCTCAATAACTGACGAGAGCCAGGGATGGGAAAATGTCATGCGACGCCCTCGCGCTCGTGCGCTCGCACTGCTGCGGGGCATGCATTGGGCTCCTGCGTTCAGGAGACGCTTCAAATAGAAGATAAGACCGGTTGCAGGCCGAGCAATTGTTCTTTCGGTTCTAAATTTCTGTTTCGGTTTGTGTATTCTTGGCTGGGTTTATCAGGAGTGAGGAGTGATGCTGATTTTAGCAATGAGTCCACAAAGCCTAGTTTTGTTGTACCATTTCATAAGCAAGGAATTCCAAACAAATGATTTACATGATGTTCTTTTACAGACACGGGTCTTCAAACAAGCAGCATAGGAAGATCCAGTGGGGGGGAAGGGCAAGGGGGTAGGTACTTAACTCCCCTGATCGACCCTTGGTGCCCCCTGAAAAAGTCACGGCGCCCCCAGGAAAGTCCATGGAGCCCTCCTGAAATGTCGCTTCCCATCCCCCTCCCAGGATGTGAGTATCGGCGCCCCACGGTAAGATTTAGTGGCTACCTGATACGTATTCCCATCCAAAAGTGGTGCCCCTGGTCCAGATGGTGCCCCCTCAATTGGCAATCATGGGTCCACTTATGACCCACCACCATGTATGTAAAGAGGAACACGAGTGAAGGATGAGCTTCGGTAAGCCATAAATCGACGTCTCAGCAAGAGCCTATTGTTGGCACTGGCGAACGGAGGAGCGCAGTTGGGGGAGGGGGCAACTCGGAAAAATCGTAAAAACAGTGTTTTTGAAGAAAATTTACAAAAATTTCGCCATTTTGTGAGCCCATGGCCCTTTGGTCCCCACTCTGGATTCGCTAGTGACTATGGGTACATACTTCTTTTAATTTACCTTCTGGTTTCAGTAAATGACGCCAGGTTAATGCTTATGCGTTTAGTCGCGCCGATTCTGCCGTGTCGCTTTTGGATATTTTTGCCGGTCTATTTTTAGTGTTACCGTCAGGGGCGGATCCAGCCAGTTGATTTCGCCAGGGCGGGGCAAACCCATGTCGCCCAGCAAAAAAAAACAAACAAACAAAAAAGGTTCAGTAACCAGGCAGCGGTCAGCAAGCTTGATCTGTTGCAGTAAATCAAATTGTATCTTATGAACGGAGATGGGGAGAAAGATGGGGAGGGGAGCTTAACCCCCTACAGCCCCCCGCCTTGTATCCGTCACTACCTTTTTGGGCTTTGAGCTGATAAATATTTCAAGGAGCGCACACAAAACCACCCGCTTCACACTTTGTCCTAAAATAGGACTGGGCGGTCGCCCAGAAATCAGAGTGGCAAGCGGAACCCGATAAGCGTACCATGATCCTGCGATCCTGCGATCCTGATCCATGACACTGCGATCCTGATCCTGATCCATGACACTGCGATCCTGATCCTGATCCATGATCCTGCGATCCTGATCCTGATCCATGATGCTGCGATCCTGATCCTGATCCATGACACTGCGATCCTGATCCTGATCCATGATCCTGCGATCCTGATCCTGATCCATGATGCTGCGATCCTGATCCTGATCCATGATCCTGCGATCCTGATCCTGATCCATGACACTGCGATCCTGATCCTGATCCATGACACTGCGATCCTGATCCTGATCCATGATCCTGCGATCCTGATCCTGATCCATGATGCTGCGATCCTGATCCTGATCCATGATCCTGCGATCCTGATCCTGATCCATGACACTGCGATCCTGATCCTGATCCATGACACTGTGATCCTGATCCTGATCCATGATCCTGCGATCCTGATCCTGATCCCTGATGCTGCGATCCTGATCCTGATCCATGACACTGCGATCCTGATCCTGATCCATGATCCTGCGATCCTGATCCTGATCCATGATGCTGCGATCCTGATCCTGATCCATGATCCTGCGATCCTGATCCTGATCCATGACACTGCGATCCTGATCCTGATCCATGACACTGCGATCCTGATCCTGATCCATGATACTGCGATCCTGATCCTGATCCATGATGCTGCGATCCTGATCCTGATCCATGATCCTGCGATCCTGATCCTGATCCATGACACTGCGATCCTGATCCTGATCCATGACACTGCGATCCTGATCCTGATCCATGATCCTGCGATCCTGATCCTGATCCATGATGCTGCGATCCTGATCCTGATCCATGACACTGCGATCCTGATCCTGATCCATGATCCTGCGATCCTGATCCTGATCCATGATGCTGCGATCCTGATCCTGATCCATGATCCTGCGATCCTGATCCTGATCCATGACACTGCGATCCTGATCCTGATCCATGACACTGCGATCCTGATCCTGATCCATGATACTGCGATCCTGATCCTGATCCATGATGCTGCGATCCTGATCCTGATCCTGATGCTGCGATCCTGATCCTGATCCTGATCCTGCGATCCTCCTCTCCGCTTCTCGTGAGGGTCACGCCGAAACGCCGGTAGGTGATGCGGCCTACTTTTGACCCCATTCAAGTCCGTGCGGCGTTTGGGCGGCGTTTCCGGACTAGGCGTCAACCACTAATTTCTTATTTATGCCTCGCCGTATAAATTTTAAACAATCATCAATTGTTCAAATGAAATATGCAACCCACTCCACAGCTTCAAAGCGGATTTTGAGGCTTTACCATGACAGATTAAGAACCAGTGAAGAAAATGTCAGGCCTTTAAAACTCCTATACAGAACGTCACAAATTGCGGAAACATCGGTAAAAACTCATAGTTACCTCAAGTCATATTTGTTTCCGCAGCCCCATATCGAAATGCCGCATAAAAATGCGCTTTGCCTTGATGATCCCGAGGAGGTCCTGTTTGACAACAAGGGGCAACTTGGATCTCCTGATCCCACCCCACCATCTTCCATAAAGTCCAAGCTGCACGCTTTATCATTGGGAAGAAGCCCCTTCTGGTTGAAAAGACCGCGAGAGAGGAGGCACCTGCATACTGCATCTTCAGCTAGGAAGAACTGGGTTACGAAAGCGCATTCTTATTAACATAAATACAGCAGGTAGGTCCAAGTGAAACAAAAATTGTCCCGGTTGTAACAGGTGTGCACCGAAGTGACCCAAACTAGCATTTGGTTTTAAGTAAACTCCACAGATCTTTCGCGAACTGCTGGGCCTCTGGCGACCATCATGAACGCAGGAGTTGAAAGAAAACCGCTCGCTAAGCACCGTAACTGTTACAATAAATGACACCTTAACAGAGCTCCCGCTAATGTGTTTGTGCACTGCAAGACGCAGGATTAGTGTGATGGTCACATCCATCTTGTGGTGGTGTGATTTAGTGTGATGCTCACGTCCCTTGTATCTTGCCGCCCAAACAGACTGTCATGGAAGCCCTGTATGACATAGGTGGATCCTGGGGGGAGGGGTGGGAAGCGACATTTCAGGGGGCGCCATCGACCTTTCAGGGGGCGCCGTGACCATTTCAGGGGGCGCCGAGGGTCAATCGGGGGGGACGTGCCCCTCCTTGCCCCCCTGGATCCGCCTATGCTGTATGAAGCAGAGAACAGCTGCCAAACGTTCGGTCATTCCGCGCAGTGACGTGTTAAACTGGCGTTGGCTGTTTGTATATCTTACTCGATTAACTTCGGTGGGATGGTGAGTATGGCCAACTTCGCCCCATTGAGGGGTAAAAAGACCACACACCAAAAAAATCGAAGAGAGCTAAAATATACGGACACCAAAAAGTTTGTCTCAAGTGCAATCGAACTAGTTTTGGTCATTTCTTTCCGTTAGGTCAATTTTTCGGGTCCGCAGAAATCAAAACAGTTATGCTTAAATGAGCAGTAGGGGAGAGTGGGGTAAGATGCCCCATCGGGTAAGACGCCCCATCCCCTCTTTTGGGAATCCGGGCCACCACTGGTAAATAATATTGTTCTTGGTCGAAAGCAGAGGATTTGATTGTTTCTTGCGCAAAAAATCAGTTCCCTCCCGTGAGTTACGTGAAGCTGGTGGGAAAGTCTTTGTTTCGATGCTTTTCTGAGAAAACATTGCCCACACAGGTTGTAGATATCTCGAAGAATATTGGAAGCGTGCTTTGTTTGACTTCACATTACGAATGATGGCATATTTGACTCATTAACTGACCATTTCCCTTAAGTGAATTAATTGTATGATTTTTGCCTTTCAGGTTTTATCTAGTTTGGGTACTGATGTAATGCCCCCTCAACGAATGGGGAAAGACGCCCCATGGGCAACTTTCCCGGTGGAAAGGGGGCGTCTTTCCTCAGAGTAATATAATGTCATTTGTTAGAGTAAACAACTATGTGTTAAACTCGGGGTTAGTCCAAACCTTACCCACGGGTAGCGCTACGGAATTGTTACTGGGGGCTACGGACCCTGAACTGGTGATGGCGGGGGGGGACGTGAACCTTAAATTGACCGTCTTTTAAAAAGCTAATGACCATGAAGCTCATGAAAAAATTTACGTAGGTCAACGTAGGTAGGTAATAAGGAGACAATAAAAACCTAGGTCGATTCCCAAAACTTGTCGAGAGACGTCCCCACAGATTGACGAGTTAGGGGATATGTCCTCCCGTTCCTGTCCTCTGCTTTCGACGCGCATGACCGTACGTGTTAAATAAGAGCACACTTCAATCTGTCGCTTTGTGCCTACCCTTTCCAATTAAAGGCCTCGCACCTGAACCCAGGCCCCTAAAGCAAGGAATCCCATAACAGCCAAATTTTGTGGTTGGTGCTCTCATTCGATAAAGCGAATCCCAGCTCAATCATTAAAACTTTGAGACAATTATTTGGGAGTTCACCGGACCTAGCCTGATGCCCCAACCGGAGCTGACCTCAAGGCGGTTTCAGATCAAACTGGTGTGGTGGAAGCACAAGGCAGTTAAATTAAAATGGACAAAACTGTAAAACATATTTTAAAACAAAACTGGCCAAAATCGGTCAATTTTGGCCAATTAGGAAGGGGCTATGGCTGGACTGTTTACCCTGGATTCGCCTATGAATGAGCCAAACCTCAAATATTCCATATGGCTTATCCTGCAAAGCTTCGTACCTGATCCCTTACGTCGTCCCTGCATTTGCCATCCCGGTAGCCCAGTTGGTAGCGCGTTGGGCTCCGACCCGCTCCTCAGGAACATGCGGTGGCAGTGCATGTCCAGGCTTGGGATCGGTTCTTCTGAGAAGCTCCGACGCTCAATAGTTTACCCGACGTACAGATCGGCTGGCAACTGACTGGTGAGAGAGTGACCTGAGCGGGGCGGCCGTCCCTGTGATTTGTGGGACGTTTAACTTTGGCTTTTAAATTAAATCTTCATTGCAGGAGTTGCTCGTTCCGATGGTGGGGCTAGGGACAAGTCCATTGATGACCTTAGTGAGACTCCGACTCTAAAAGCCTAACTTGCAACAACATGCATCTAAAAAAAGGCTCTGGAAGACAGAATAGTTAAAAGGGTTACGAAAGCAGAGGTATCTAAAAAGACGTGGAGGAGGCGGGCAAAAGCTGTTTAAGGGAAAAAGACAGTGGGCATGACGATACCAGATATCTCATTTACGGAGGAGTTTTGTTCTCTCGTGCAAAGAATGGATCGAGTGTACTGCCTGCGAAGTCTGGGCCTGTGTGCCTTGACGAGAAGGCTAAGGTGGCTGTGCGTCATAAATGGTAGACTGGGAGCCTGTGATGGTTAGTGGGAGGAAGCTTCGAGTCGCCACAAGCCATTTTTACTGTCTGAGGTGAATGTTCTGGCCCATATTTCTTTTAAAATGGGGAATTGAAACAAAGGGGACATAGAAAAGACAAGGGAGGGGATTTAGGGGAGGTTCTCAGAAGCCTCGTACCAGTTTACCTACTTCGTTTCGTGCCTCGTTGTTTGTGTGTATGTGTGCGACTTTATATTACTTTTATGGTATGTTCTTATCCTTGGTTTTTATCGTTAGTTTTACGTAACTTTGTTTTATCATTTGACGTGGAAACGTGAAAACCACCTACATGTTTTATAAATGTGTGTGGACGCTTCTAAATACATTCTGACTTCTGAATAATACTTAAATTGATTACTGGTGAAGCTTATAACTACGAAAAAGCTACTTCATCAACGATAGACCAAAATGGGGTAAGATGCCCAGGGGTGGGGCATCTTACCACGCCAGGGGCGTCTTACCCACCCGATGAGGTAAGACGCCCCTTTGTAAGCCTCTAGTAGAACCATAATAGTAAGAAAATATGATAATTATCAGCAATTTCATCGACTCTATAAGCACGATAAATGATAATGCTACGACTTGGCATTTAAACCAGCGCTGCTGCTACCGCGGTTATTTCATAATCCGGATTTCTCTAAACCCTGGGCATCTTACCCCACTCTCCCCTACTTACAAAAACCTGAATCAGCTCCTAAAATAGAGAATATGTCGCAACGGCAATGAGGAGCTCTTCCCGAGATCAGGAAGAGATCTGTCGACTGTTCTCCAGCAAAGCAAACATTATTATGACCAAAGGCTAGTCAAATTTTTCACAAATAGCCAGAGACCGGATAACATTTGCCCGTTCACCTGCGTATTCGACGACAGGTTATGATTGTATTGGTTTTAACGGGAGCTTTCTGTCCCGACGAGTCGCATAATATTCAGTTCAAAAAGGTTACGCCGACCGTAATGAGATCCGATCTTAAAAGTTTCGGTCATCTTAAAAGTTTCATCCGTGGCTTAAAAGTTTCAAGGGTGCTTTCCAACATTATGGGGGTAAACTTCCGACTTAAATGGTGTTTGCATACAACTGAGCGTGTACAGTTGTGCAAGGAAGCCTAGATTGGTGCTCGAGGTTTCCAAACAGAGTAGCTTTGGTTGGACGGAGAATGGAGGGGCCCAGACCGGATCCGAAATTTCTGGCACTCGTGTGACGCGTTTTAGTCAGCATGGCTATTATCACTTTCATGTTTTTATCTTACTTTTTCACTTTTTCCCTGACTCTTTTTTCTGAGCGTTTACATGTGTCGTTCTTATTCCGTCGCCACATTTCTTGACTCCTGGAAATAAATACATTGCCCACTCGTGCGAGCCGCCTCCACTTCAAACGTCTGTCTGCCGGGAGTATTTTAAAAACGCTATTTTTACGTGTCATCCGTTTTAATCCATGCCTGTTTTTAATCCATGCTTGTGTATGTATGTATGTATCATTCACTCATTTGTGTGAAATGCATGTATGGGGGTATGTACCGCGGCTGCCTGCTTTGATATTTCACACCCTTTACGATAAATACAATTTTGTCGTCGACCAAATTGTTCATGGATTTCTGAATGGAGGAATACGTGTTTGCTAAACATCAGCATTGACCAATAATTGGACTAACCATAACTAAATACCCGGTACGTTAACACCTTTGTGCCGAACCATTAAAGGGACTGTGACACCTTAATAACGGATTTTAACTGAGATAGCCAAGTTGTAAAGAAAGTCGGAAAACCCGGTACTCAATATATGATTTGTCTTGGAACTCGAGATTTCCGTAAAAAACTAAAACCTACCTGAGATGTACCCCTCATGTACCCTTAACAGCAGGCCACAGTTGTCCTGGCTGTTGGTGTGACGACATATGCTGACGTCACGCTGAGTATCAGCCAATCGAAGCCCTTGAAGCGTATTGAATATTGTAGTGGTTGCCAGATCATGACATCATCCACAGGCAGAGAATAATTTTTTCCCTAGAGGCGCATTTTTAAAATCAAAATATCTAGCTTATTGTACATTTTTCAGAGAAGTCATGGACGATTCCAAGATATTCGGCTAAAAGTACCCCTAATTACACTAAATTCCAGGATTCGACCAAGGTGCCACATTCCCTTTAGAACATCCGGAACGTAATATTTCACAGCAGCAATTTCAAACTACCACGCTCCGTTGTTGTGGCGATTTAGTCACCAGCTCCCGGAACTGAGACGGATCAGCTCTCAGGAAATACTGCCTCATGATCAGGGGCCGATCCTGGAGGGCCGCTCTGGCCATGCCTCCCTTCAAAGCCCCAGGTCAAATCGATCCTAATTTTCGGTCTGATTTTGGCTTGCTTTCTTCCAATACACTGTGTTCTACCATTTGTCCCTGTTCCCCCCCCCTTAGGGGCGTGGATTTACAAAATTCATTGGAGGTGCCCAAATTTGAAAGAATGCCAATAATCATCACGCAAAAACAGATAGCATGATATTATCTTTGTTTTGGCCCTCACACAGGCTTGCTGAAGCAAATAAACCAAGTTTTAAGTCCTAAAAATGATAAAAACAACTCTCAAAGGAATTTTTAACACTAACTCAACGTTTTATTTGTGGTGCCCGGGCAACCCTCAAAGAGATATACATCCACATCCCTGTCCCCCTCCACAATGTTTCGCTCAGATCCGGCAGCAGATCATGAATGCCGATAAAGGATAGCGCAGTTATAACTCAGGGAGCTTGCATCTTCCGATGGTGACAAACATTGCATCACCCTCTGAGAAAAATCGATGAAATGCAAGCAATTAGTATTTGGCTTCTGCGTCTTGCTCATCAATATCCCGCTGCCAAGATGCGGATGCCGAATTCATACTGTGAGTTACGTATCGGGGATATACTTTTCAGCAGCTGAAGGTAAACCAGCAGGAGCTGAATAGGTGAAGTGATGCTCGAATTTCCTGATCATGCCAAGTCTTTACAAATATCTCCATCGATGCAAAGATACTAAAAGCACCGTCCATTATAGCAATAAATCAGGATGCCGACATCTCTCTCTCTCTCCTCTCTCTCTCTCTCTCTCTCTCCCTCTCTCCCTCTCTCCCTCTCTCTCTCTCTCTCTCTCTCTCTCGCTCTCTCGCTCTCTCGCTCTCTCGCTCTCTCGCTCTCTCGCTCTCTCTCTCTCTCTCTGTTTTGTGACTAGTGTCTGGTTTGTGACCCCTGGGTGCGCCCCTGACGGCGGTTTGGAGCCGGTACAATCGGACGGGATGCCGGAAGCGGCGACCTTTGAAGTCGGGAGCGGCGGCATCAGCTTCCGCGGCAGACGCCGCCGCGGGACGTCTGCCGCGGAGGGGGTCTGACGGAGACTGCCGGGCAGAGGCATTGTCCACGGAAGAACGGGTGAGGCGGCGGCAGACCGGCGTGGGAGCTGAATGTCGTGAAGGGGGTGCAGTGGCGTAGTGAGAACCGTCTGTAGGCGCCGGGCGAGCGCAGTGGCAGCGCAAGCTTCTTTGGTTGGGGGTTAGGTTTTTTGCAGGGGTCCCCTGGAAAACCGGCCTCCTCGGCATGGGCGGTGAAAGCGGGGAGGGGGCGGAGGGGACGCGTCCCCCAACCTCAAGAATCAGGGGGACACCCGCCAATAATTGTGGGACTAGCCCTAGGTTTTTGCATTTACCCTACTACCTGCCTAGACTTACAGAAATGTTATTGGAGTGCATTATCATTAGCGTTTTGAGACAAACAATATGCTAAAAACTCACCTCCAACCCTACCCCATCACCCCGCCCCCTAGTCACCGCCAATCCGGGGCCCCTTCTCTAGTAAAAATTCGGTGGCGACGCCCTTACCCCTCGGCAACAAAAGCCCCAAAGCCCCCCAACTGATGAGATAGGCGGAGCGTTAGACAGGAGAGGGTTGATCGTTGTACTCCGGCCTGAGAACTGGTTTTACTGTTTAGTTGAAGATTCATGAGTGTCACGAGTGTCATGAGTGTCAGAACCCTTGCACTAGCAGCGCAGGAAAAGCTTGGGATCAGTTCCTATTACACACTCTACTGCAACCAGCGCCCTCACTGATCACTTTCAAACGTTGAAAGCAATCACATTTAATGTTTGGAAACTACTTTCTTTCGAGTGTCTGTCTTGACCGTAGGTCAACACCATTTTGAATAACATTCGGATCCTTGAATCGTGTTCGTCACTAGCTATCAAAGCATAGCTGTGTCTTCAATCAATTTATAGACACAAACTGATTAAAAAAGCGCGACCTTTGGTGAATTCTGGTGACCTCAAAAAATTCCAGGCTAGAATGAATCTACCCTAAGCAAAAATTATATGCATACATATATTTGGGACACACACACACACACACACACACACACACACACACACACACACACACACACACACACACACACACACATACACACACACACACACACGCACATACATACATACATACATACCCACAGGCGAAAAAGAGCACGAGGCATCAGTAAGTGCAGATGTAGTGTAATTTGTATGCTCAATTGGAAAAAAATCGTAAGTGGTTTGTATCATAAAAAAGAAAAAAGACAGGGAAAGCGAAAAGAAAAAGTAAAAGAAAAGGCCGCCCCAGTAGCTCAGTTGGTAGAGCGTTGGGCTCCGGCCTGCTGCTCAGAAGCATGCAGTGACAGTGCATGTCCAGGCTTGGGATCGGTTCCCCTGAGACGCTCCGGCGCTCAATAGTTTACCCGACGTACAGGTCGGCTGGCAACTGACTGGTGAGAGGGTGACCTGAGCGGGGCGGCCGTCCCTGTGCTTTGTGGGACGTTAAACTTTGGCTTCTAAATCAACCCTTCATTGTGGGAGTTGTTCGTTCGGGTGGTGGGGTCGGGGTCTCCGTGACAAGTCCCTTGATGACTTTAGTGAGACTCCGACTCCAGCAGTCGAACTGAGAACAGCTTGGACAAAATTTATATAAAAAATCATGGGTTAGTGTTTGTTCACGGCCATTGTATCAGCCATTCAATTCCACTTGAATGCCCCTCCCAACCAACACTTAAACTGACGTCATATGAGTGTCATTTGAAGTGTTGAAGATCCATGAGTGTCATGAGTGTCATCCCCCCCTTAGAACAAACCGTCATCTGTGTTCAAAGCCTTGACTGAACAAGGAGATTATGACTATTGATTATGGCTTGAGATTTCTTCTCGATCCAGGGGGTCCTGGGTGGGTTAACGCCTGCACGGTAATACAAGCCCTATACAAAGCCTATGAGAGACCCAAAATCCAGGGGGGTCCTAACCCACCATCCCTCCCCTCGGGATTTCAACATGTATTATTAATGGCTGATATTAATAATTGCATAATAAGTAACTTGGAGAGCGAGGTAGCCTGATATCAATAGTGACAAACTGCTGTAGGCCATAGCCAGGTTCTGAGCGAGCCGCCTCGAAATTTGCGCCAGGAACTTCCTTCCAGGCCAAATATGTTTACATTCCAGGGGCGTAGCCAAGGGGGGGCGGCAGGGACAGCCGCCCCTCCCTGAGGGCCCGAGGGGCCCCTGAGGACACGAGCCGCGCTTCACGCGGCTCGCCCGCACTATGCTATGTGGCCAAATTTGACATTTTATACCAGACAGGGCCCTCTTAAGCCCTCTTCAGCACTCTATTCCGTAACAAGCAGGGCCCTTTTTACCCATCAGGGCCTTTTTGGCACTGTCGCAGGGGCCCTTTTCGAGGCACCGCCCCTCCCTGAGCGAAATCCTGGCTACGCCCCTGCTTTTTTCAATGTAATTAGCGCTAAACACGGCACAAATACCACCCATTTATCCACCCCCATACACAATGTCCCACTCACCTGTTCTGCTCCCTCATTCCAACACCAGCAACATGTCAACTACCACCAACGTCCCCATCACAACACGCGTAGGTTTTATAATCCGCCACGCGACCCCTTCCCACCGACGCTTGAACTCGGCGCCAGCGGTGGCCGTGACCTTTCTCACCTCTGTAGCCCGCAGGCATCCGGCAACCAGCGGATGGCGGCCGCTGATTGGTGGAGGCACGTTCACTTGCATTGCGAGAAGTCCAATGAAAACGTATCCATGAAAATGACAGCATATTTTGTAATGCACCTGGAAACATATGAGGAGTCTAGTTTCCAGATATTCTTAGCCATACTTTGTTCTTTATCGGCTTGATTTCATTGCTAACGTTCAGAATAGGCGAGACGGCGGCGGAGTCGGCACAGACTGGCATTTCGGGAGCGTCGAGATGGGTTTCTGCTGAGGGGAGGGAAGCGGTGCCCGGCCCGAAGATGGTTGATGGCAGAGGGGCGAGGGAGCTTGTAGAACAAAACTAATAAACGTTCTGGAGAGCACTACCGACGTACTTTCGGAAGATTAGGAAGGGATGTATCCAATAGAGGAGGGCACTTGCTGCTATTCCGCGTTGAATGGGCGAAAAGGCACGAAACCTCAGTCGGAAACCAAACAATGCCGATGTTTTAGCCCTCTTCCCTTTTCTGAGACTATACCTCGAAACCTAAAGGCATAGGCGGTGGAATGTTATTGTCTCTGGAGGGCAATCGCAATGGATACTCACGCGAGTTGAAGCAGCACTGGTGGATAGGGGTGTCGTCACGGATTTTTGGGCTGGGGTCGGTGGGCTGAGTGGGGAGGCTAGGCTATGACCTGTTGGAAACCATGGGAGGTTAGGGGAGTGAGTGAAGACAAGCCTAAATAGAAGTCCGTGAGGAGAGCTCCATTAAGCTCATTCACCTAAAACGAATTTGAAAACATTTGCGTTTTGTCCTCAGTATATAAAAAGTATGAGAAAAGACGAATATGATCGGGCAAGAATCACAGTGTTTGGGTTAACTTCCCCCTGTAAGGTCTGTTGGGGCGTGTGCCCCCTGCTTTCGATACCCATGGTACCCACGTCGCCTTTTACTACGATCAACGTCAGTGAGGCGGACTCTGATGAAGCTTCAGTCCGTCGGGCTGATTTTCAATGTTTAGAAGCGCATGTTTCACTTTTAAGGTTGTGCATATCCCAAAAGCATGCAGTTTTACATGCTTGGTTCCTGGCACTGGTAGTTATTTACTTCTATGCCGATCATTTTGCCGGTAAGCCATCTCGGCAACAACCTCCTGGCTGATCTCATAACCAAATCAGCTATCGGCAGGGCCGGATCCAGACCGGTGGTTTCAGGTGGGCAACGGCGCCTAACATCGTGAAAAACGTGTGTTTTTTTAAAGAAAATCAGCAAAACTGGGGTTTGCGGGTAAATTGCCCCGATTGCCTCTCCCTGGATCCACTAGTGGCTAACGTACCACACAGGTTCACAAGAAAGCAAAGGCTCTGGCTCTCCCTCTTGAGGTTAAACTTTTTCGTTTTGCAGTTATCACTGGGAGATCAGAACGGGTGCGAGGTATCTCCAACGTGAATACGAATTTCTCCACCCCCTCTTTCCTTACCTGTCTCTCTCTCTCTCTCTCTCTCTCTCTCTCTCTCTCTCTCTCTCTCTTCTCTCTCTCTCTCTCCACCCACTTACACCCAGACCTCGGCGCTGTCAGAACCGCTGTTTTCCGACAGTCACATGACAGCGGCCGTCCCGCCTGTCATGTCCCGGTTATTAACAAGCGTTTGTTGTGGCGTCGTCTGTCATGTAGCCCGGTCTGTTCTGTCAGGCCAGTGACACTCCAGCTGTCACACCGCGCGCTGGCTGTCATACAGAGAGGCTGTTGGTGGGTGTTTAAGTGCGGCGCTAAGTTTAGGACCGTTTAAAAGGGGCTTGGTGTACACCCAGCGGGATGTCCATTGCTTTGTTCGGTGGTGGCGTAGGCAGTTTGATAGCTGTATGACAGCTCTTTCGACCACTGGCATCCGACGTAACAGGGATGCACAAGCCTAAGGGGAGCAAGCACTCCTCCAGTTCCTCCCCTTCAATCCATTTCTGAATCCCTTTCATAAAAGAAATGGAGCGTCCAAATACAAGAAGCAGCAAATAGAGTACCTATTATTTTGGCTTTAATATCTCAAAGTCTATAATTCGTAACTAGCAATGGCGGCAGGTGGGTACGGGGGCGGATCCAGGTGGTATTCAGCCAACGCCCCTAAAAATATAAAATTGTTCCCACTTATAGCCGGATTAGGCCGACTTTTTTCTTTGCTTTTCTCAGAATGTTACTCGGATCCTCCACCCTTACCACATATTTGCATGTTTAAATTTTAGATTGCAAACTAAATCACGAGCAAGAAGTATGCAATCTATACTTTACATTTCGAATTTGTGATTACGAAATTTTGCACAAAAATCGAAAATGCTGAAAATGTGATGTGCAGCCTAGTGTTATAGGTGGCGTGGGATCAGTCGTCCATTGACATTCAACTCCCAGAGTCGCCCAGCCGCGGCCGACAATAACCGCCTTCATGAGCTACGGCCAATAAGGCTGTCAGAGAGCGACGGCCGCCATTGCTTGGAACACCATTTTCGACCAGATTGACTTGAGTTATGAAGGCTCTGTTTTCTATAACGGCGGCATAAATCCTCGGCCCTATAGGCACAGACATTCAGTGGCGTCGGAGCCGCGCCTGTGGTGCGAAGGGCGAAGAATCGCGCCACTGCAGAGATCCCGAGGAATACTCTGCTCGGCGGGCTCAAAGATACTGGGGCTGGTAGGAAACTCAAAGAGATTTAGAAATACGACCGAATAGCTGGGGGTTTTCTTTATTCGTTGAAGAACTTATCTAAAGCTCGGAACAGCTGTACCCGACCAACGGTCCACGCCGATTCGGAAGAAAGTTTCAACACATGAGTCTGCAAAGAATAAATGACAGCTTACCGAATTAACTAAGAATCTAGGTAGTAGTAAAATTGGATCAAGGCTTCTCTCGGCTGCGGACGTCGCAAACGTGGGCCCGAGAGGGTATGGGGTGTTTTACACTCTCGAAAAGTGAGAGGCTGCTCTCCCTACACTATTCTCCCCTTCCTTTTTGGCTCGGAGTATAATAAGAAGTGTGTCATTCTGGCACGAAAATGCTGTCTTTTGTTGTTTACATAAGACTGTACCTGTGTTTAACAGACCAAAAGCGTTGCAGTTTCATACCTAGCCGACCGAACATAAGGATCAGACGAGGGAAAGCTTACACCACTGGTTTCACTCCCCTCAAAAAAGAAAATCCGTGGCGATCCCCATGCTCATGGCATTTAGCCGCATAAAGTAAAATCGTCTCTACAAGTTCTGGGGATTTCTTTAGTCCCAGGAAAACGAGCAGGGGCGGAGCGAGAAAAAACATCCGGGGAGACAAAGAGAAACAAATAGTGAAAACACCTCCAACGAAAATTCAACATCACTGGCGAAGTGCAGGGCCAAAAAGTAATGGGGGAAGGATCCTCCCCGTCCCCACATTCAAGAGTATTCGGCGCCACTCGGGACCGATTTGACAAACCTCATCTTCAGAAAGAATTGCGAGGCGTACCCACGCCTAAAGCAGACTTCAAAAAGCTCCACCGTCAATTTCACGCAAATAATCAAGCAATGCAACGTATATTTGTCACGCAGGTTGTGAAATGAAGTCGGCACAACGCACAATGTTGTGAACAACAGTACAATGGGATCTGCACACGAGCAACATCATACTTTCCTCACCGACGGCACACTTCCAGCGTACAAATGACGCAGCACCTGTCTGCCTTTTCTTCGTGCTGACGATGCAAAACACGTTGCATTTGAGGCTGAATCATAGGCGGATCCAGGATTGTTGATACAGGGGGGCCATCCGGACCATGGTTCGCCACTTTTGGACGGAAAACCTATCAAGTGGTGAGAAATTCCATCGTACAAGAACCCCTCTTTGCATCCTCGGGGTGGGAAGATATTTTACGGGGGTGTCATCCACCTTTCAAGAGGGCGCCGTGACCACTTCAGGATGCGCCGAGGGTTGATGGGGGTGAGCAAGTGCCTCCTTTGCCCCCCCTCCTGGATCCGCCTGTAGGCTGCATTATGCACGCGTTCCGAAACAATGCAACGGGGCGATGATTTCAGCGGTTTGTCCGCGTCACCCATCGTCCATATCCCATCTGGATGCGGACACCATGCGCGTAACACACGACACTCCCGAACAAGCAGCAAGGACACTCACTAAAAACCTCACTTACACCGCTCATTGCAGCAGTACCCTCCAAGTGAGGGCAACATTCACACAGTCCTCCAATTCTACCCACTCTCTGAAGCACGCACACATGAGACCCGCGCCCCCCACACCTCCACCTTCCCTACAACACCTTATACCGTCCTCTGCTGCCGCCCATGTGGTGACTCGTCTGAGCCTTCACCAGTTCCTCCTTAATCAGTCGGGTAATCTCAGCCTTGGCCTTGCTCACAGCCAGTTCTGAGGTGGACTCGATGGCCAGGAAGAGCTTACGCTCTCCCTCGGGGATCTTGGCGTTGGGGGCGTAGTAGGTGCCGCGGACGGTGATGCCGGCCTCCGAGTACTCAGAGATCTGAGCCAGGGCCTCCTGTATAGGATAGAGTCAGAGTCAGAGGCGTGAAGGTGAGCTACACGTTCTGAGGAGCTGTGCCATTTTAAGGGATCGAATCACGACAGTGGCGGATCCAGGGGGAAAAAGGCATTTGCCCCCCAAACGGAAAAGCTCGGTGCAGAACTATGTTTTCCCCCTCCCCCCAAAGCGGTCGACCTCCTTTTATGCCCCGACTTCTTTTTAGTTTATAAGCAAGATTTTGGCGCTTCAACTCTCAACTTCAAACAGGACCAGTAAAGTTCAGTGTAAATATTGGGCCTTGGATAGGAATAATGTATCTTGAGCCCATATCATTCAATCTTCACCCCTTATCATCTTTTATCTTCACCCCATAACGTTTTTTTTGCTCTTAGCCTCAAATATCCCAAAATCTACCGTCAAGTCATATTATTGTGGCACAATGTTTCACTGCGTGACTTTTTTGCTTTTCGACTTTGGTTTGCCCCTCCCAAACCGACCGGCTAGATCCAACACTGTATCATGAAGTAGGAAGAGTGAGGAGTCGGGTGCGGGACATTGCAGCGAAGTTTAGGGGAGGTACGAAACACCACCAGCTGAGGTCATGATGCAACTCTCGTCCTCTTAGAAAGGTATACTGAGAATCAGGAAGTCTTATTCTGTATTCCCGCCCGTGATTTGGGCCCAGGTCTGCGCAGCCAAGTAGGTACTTCCGCTGCGTCCCCAGTGGGGGTGTATGGGACTGCCCCGCTCCGCGATGGTACTTAGGGGGCTTCGTCACAGCTGGTATAGTGCGGTGATATTTGTGGAAGGTGTATGAAGTTCCGGCGGGGAGGGGGAGGAGGGGGCGCGGCGGGGAGGGTCAGATGCTGAGGACCAGCCATTGTATCAGGGGAGGATCCTGCCAGCTGGTTTGGGGGAGGAGGCAAACCCTTGTCGACGAGCAAGACAAAAAACAACGTTCAGCGGCGGGGGCGGTGGTTGGCAGGGTTAAACTGCTGCAGTGAATAAAATGGCATCTTCCAAACGGGCAAGAGCGCTAAAAGATGTCTTTGTTTACTGACGGACACAAACGGATGTTTGGAAATCAAGCCAATATATAAAAATCAAATCATACGTTAATTACACTGGTCAACAAAATTTAACTTTTGTCGTGGATCCAATATAAAATAGTCCGTTTCTACAGTAATTTGTGGCGCTGAACACGAATCTGGCAACATAAATGCCGCATCAGATCAGAATTTTGAGATACAGTATATCTGTTGTCCTTGTGCAAGCCTACTCGGCATCAGTGACATTGACAGTGCAAAACCCAAGATGCCTAGGAAAATGAACGTTTGGATGTTTGTGGAGGCTAGGGTATTCTACCTTAAAACCGATTTTCATAGACCTAGGTCAATATATTCAAGGTAAAACGAGGCCATATATGTCAAATTATGTCTGTGCAGGGTAGCCATTGAAAAATGCCGTGATTTTGCGATGAGAACCCCGATATGGAGAGAAAGTGGCCTAAAGTAACGGAGGAAAGGTCTGAGGGAATGTTCTATGAAACTTTGAGGGCAAGGTGGTTCAAGGCCATTGACCTTTGACGTCAAAATATTAAATTTTGCCTATAACGTGTACTGCAACTAGGACTATGGCAACCGTAGGGCGGGAAATAAGGTTTGACCTTGACCCATGACCTTCGTCTTGAACCTGCAACATTGAGCTCCAGATTGAGTGACCTAGCGTATGACGTCATAGCATGATATATGTCCTATTAGGCGGGGTCATCCGACTAAAGGCACTAGGGTCAATGACCTTGAAATGGTGGTATGACCTTGACCTGTGACTTTTTGCTTCAACTCGACTTTCAAGACTCTGACATAAAATCCTCATCATATAATGTGGCGACGTCACCACTCGGTCTACAATACCGGCGAGCTTGTGCGACCGAGCGCAAACCTTGTTCAATGTACAATCTTCATGCACCTGAATGCGAGGTAGTCTTCCATTGCAAAAAATTCACATATATAGTGATAAGCTGCATTGTCTGGGTGCAGATAATCCGGGTTCTCGACATCCTTGATCTATATTTTTTTCACAAAAGGTTAGGCTCATGACTGTGTGTGGCAAGTGTAGGGGCTATTCATTAGGTATGCTCTAGGGAAGAAACCAGGTCCGATGGCAAAAAACTGTCACTAAATTTGAAATCAGCGGTATCGAAATAGGCAGAAACAGGTGTTCACGTGCCGGATCCATTTTGGCTGTTGACCAGTGTTACAGACGGCTCCAAAGCCTGAAATAAGTACTTGAAATTACAAACTGGTCTTCATCAATGACAAGACATTGATAACAGCCCAAAACGAAATACATTCACTAACCACAGGCCCACACAAGCCCATCACCAAATGAACGTCTCAACAAGAAACAAGCCATGCTGCCGATTTCCTTACCTTGGAGGTGACCTTCCATCTGGTGTGCTGCGGGAAATCGTTGATCTCCAGCTCCTCTTCATACTTCGTGAACGTCTCCTCCTCCTTCTCAGCCTCGCCCTCTTCCTTCTCCTCTGGCACGTAGTTCAACCGGCTGTTCAGCTTGGCCGCCAGCTGTTCAGCCACCATCCGCGCCTGTGGAGGTGCACCAGAGACAGTGAGGTCTCGGGTTCGAGTCTCGTCAGGGAAAGATTTTGGCGCTCGATAGTTCTGGCACAAAAACGGTATTTTCGACGAATGATGTTGTTGTCGACCAGCGCGGGATTTCATCCGGGGTATTTTAAAGTTCAATGGAATTTTTGTATATGCATGGACATTTTCAAGTTTACTAGTTAAATACTATGAGACTGGTTTGCATGGTTCTCCCATTCCTTTTGCGACTGCTGATTTGGTCGTGTTGCGTCAAAATCGCTCAACTAATTATTTCACCGTTCAGTCAAGTTTCTCTCCAATCTCACCGAGAACGAACGAAGGCAAAGGTCAGTGCAACAATTCAAATAAGCACAGTTTGATAATTTTATGGGCTCCATTGCTTTCGTTTCTTATTTCGCGCAATAGACCTGGCTAAGGAGTAACAACAGCCTCCATTACGGGCACAATGACTGTTAAAAACAGGCAACAGGACTTCAGTTATTCAGGACTAGAATGACAGTTGTTCGCCGACGAAAAGCTGAAGGGTTGAGGATTATAGACAGGGACTGGGGCCAAAAACAGTTCAAAGTTTGTAGGTTAAAAATGTGATTATTGCCCGTCCGCTCGTCCATTTCAACTTTCGCTAGATAGTTCACGTATCTAATAAATTAGACTTATCTAATTAGATCTAATCTTAAATCTATATATATATAAAGCTACCTTATCTTATGTATCTAAATTAGATTTATACAATAAATTAACAAGAGGTACCATCTGATCCCCAACCCGGGAACTTTCGCTTAGTTTCTATTGCCAAACACTGATCCGTATTGGACGACCAATCAGTATCATAATGGAGTCATTGAGTCCGTAAAGTGCTATTTCACCAGCACTTTAGCACAAACCGCGCTGTAGTGCTTGGGCAATAGGCCTTGATTGAGCCGATTGGCAATTTGATACGAATCGTAATTTTACCAGGGAGCTCAGGTCTATAACCAACTCTCCCTCAGTACGACCTGTTCCCCAACCTTACCTTAATGGATCTGGTCTGGTCGGCCCCCACCAGACGCCCCTCCCCCTCCCCCAGTCTTACCGTGATCTGGGGCTGACCTCCCGGCACTCCGGGCACCCTGCCTCCCATCATCTGGTCAGCACCCATCAGACGCCCCCCTCCCCAGCCTTACCGTGATCTGGGGCTGACCTCCCGGCACTCCGGGCATCCTGCCTCCCATCATCTGGTCGGCCCCCATCAGAGGCGCCCCCAGCTGTGCGGCGATCCCGGCCACACCGGAGTTGGCGCCGCCCAGGTTCTTCTGCGCGTTGATGCGCAGCGCCAGCTTGCGGGCCAGCTCCAGCTTGTCGACGGTGCTGCCACCTACGGTGCCCACCGGCGTGGTCAGCAGGTTAGGCAGGCCCGAGGATGTCAGCCCGGCTCCTGCAGTTCCTGCGGGCGGAGCAGGGGTTAGCTCGCGGGGAAACCGACTGACTGTGGACATCGGGAATGCCGCCCTCATGCTCTCGAAGGAGAGCACACGATTTCTAGTCCAGTGGAGGGGGAAATTCATGGGAAGGGGGACCATCTGAACCAGACGGGAGCCACGATTGGGTGGCGTCACCTACCATGGTGGAGGGGGGCGTCACAGTGCAGGGACCCCAATGCGAGTACTATGGGAAACGGAAGGTGCATTTTTTAGAGGACACTGACGACGTTTCTAAGGGGTGTGGAGGGGGCGCTGAGTTTCAGTGCGGGGGCACCGACACTCCCAAGGGGAGGGGAAGGGGCTGCTGGCATCTGCCTCTTATTGATCCAACTAGGCTGCTCTCGATGCTTTTCTGATAAGGACAATACGAAAAATTGCAGGAAATATCGGTCATTTTCAGAATTGTCACACCCGAACTCCTGCACCGGCTTGCGATAGATGCGGACGTTGCCTTCAAAAAGACACCAAAAGGGACTACAAGCAGCACAAACTTCGTAGAGCATGCAGGTAACTCAAACCTCATTTTATGAACAAAAACGTTGCAACTGACCGAACCTGGCGGAAATTTTCAGGAGGAAATTGGATAGCGGAAATAATCAAAGGTCTTCGATTCGAAGACACCATTTCCCAGCTTATGCTCAGACTACGTCGGTGGCTTCAAGACAGCCATTCCCCACACTCACTCACTCACTCACTCACTCACTCACTCACTCACCCACTCACCCACCCACCCACCCACTCCACCCACCCACTCACTCACCCACTCACTCACTCACCCACTCACTCACTCACTCACTCACTCACTCACTCTCTCTCTCTCTCTCACTCTCTCTCTCTCTCTCTCTCTCTCTCTCTCTCTCTCTCTCTCTCTCTCTCTCTCACCGGGCACCGGCCCCAGCAGTCCGGCCCCTCCTGCAGGTTTGTTGACCTCCTTCACGATCCGCTTGGGCGCCAACATCGACTCAATCTTCTGGTCCATGTCTTCATTGACGTCCTCATCGTCAGAGTCCTGAAAAAGCACGGAACGGCTCACAATCACGGGCAGCGCAGCTGATTGCAAACAAGCGTTCAAAATCCCCAGTTCTGGGCGGATAGGCAAGTCCGAATTGCCACCTAACGGCCGTGGTTTTGGGTTCGATATTACACTCAGTTCTAGTTTAGTGATAACTGCTAATGATTGGGAGAAACAAATGATAACGCTAGTTGATCGTACTGAACGAGTCAATTCACGCCGGGACAACCAACTCAGCACAGAGCGTTGCCGTACTGAACTGATGACCAATGAGTTGAGGAGAGTTCAAACATTACAGAGATAGCTACCTCTTAAGCGTGCAATCTGCCGAAGTTGGGATTTCACAATCACATACGAGATTAAGTTAAGTTCATCACATCCAACTGAAAACCTAGCCTTGAGACACTACTGAAGAAAACCACATTCAGCAGAGATGATAAACATTTACATGGGACGATAGACAATTAGCTTTTTTTTCTGTCAGGAGTCAAAGGCTTGCCCAGGAGCCACCGCAGCGAACCTCCCCCCTCCCGATTTGGAGCAGGAAAACGAAGGGGCTCATTGCTAATGAATACTTAACCAAGCAGAAAAATATTTTTTTAAATGGTATCCAAGCCACTTGATCAGAGCCCCGAGATTGGAGCCATTAGATTCCCAAGCAGAGATCAGGTGTACTAAGTGTTCATGAGGGTTCTCCGCATCTCTAATGAGTAAAAAAGGGACGAGTGGTAATCCTCAGTCCGACAAAACCGGCGACGACCGAAAACTTACGAAGTTAAAAATAACCGCAGTAAAAGCAGCCATGGTTTGTATCCTACAGTCATATTTTATCTTTTTCTTGTAAGAACTTACAAAAAGTTGAAAACTAGAGCTTGAAACTACAGCTATCTATTTAATAACTTGTTAAATACACAACTCTAGTTTCAAGCTTACTTTCACAACAATCAGAAACAACCGCCGTCACGTAAGAGAAAATATGTGAAACAATCACAAAACATTAAGCACAAAACGCACACCTCTAACGCATCGATTCTCTGTCCACCACAAACCCTAAAAACCAACCGAACAAACTAAAGGCCAATCAAACTCAACTATCAATCAACCAACCACCAATCAACCGACAAGCCCGACTCTCAGGCAATACCTGCAGACCGAGCGCCGCCTTCTCGAACTTCTTGCGGTCGCTGGTGGCCGCCTTCTCGTTCTCGTCAAACTTGAAGCCCTTCCCGCCGAAGCCGCCACCTCCTGGGCCCGAGCGGACCTGCAGGACACGGAGGACGTGGGCAGGCGTGACGCGAGCTATTACATAGGCAAAATAATATATCAAATATTTCGACGCAGTGTCTTCGTCAGATAAAGTTTTGAACTTTTGAGAAAAATTTCACAAATGTAAAAAATTCAAATATTGAAAACTTTTTCTTACAAAAGACACAGCGTCGAAATATTATAATATTCTCTTTGACCCTTTCGATTACTTTGGATTATTTTGAGCGATTATCGGTCGATTTCAGTTACTATACGTCAGTGACAACTTCGGCTACATCATGTTTGTAGGATCGGGTCAAACCAGAGAGACTCTGGCGCACTGTCCTAGCCTAAACCTAACCTACTCCCCCACCCTGGACACCGAGTAACCTAGTACTTTGTGCATCATAAAACCAAAGCGAAAAACGATGAAGCACAGGGGCCGTAGGAAAATATGAGTTCTTTTCAAACAGATTTCAGGCACATCAAGCAAAAATACAAGTACAGACATCTGCTGACGAGGCCACAGCACCAAGCCCCGCGCTCTGGCTGTTGGCTGTCTCCCACCTTCTTTCCGTCGGCGGCCTGCTGTTGCCGGTAGGTCTCCCACAGCTGCTTCAGCTCCGACGGCACGTTACTCTCCGACAGCTCCAGCGCCTTGATGATGTCCCCCGCCTGCTTGCCGTTGTCCTCCGTCAGGAAGGTCACCGCCTTGCCCTTGTTACCTGCCGACAGGGCGGAGAGGCGTTTGCGTTGTGTGCTTTGTGGTTTGCTGGTGGTGGGTTTGTTTTGTGGGCGCTGCAGCGTCTAGGCTATATCGCGCAACAGGTGGAGAGAGTGATGAAGTCGTGGAGGTAGATATCGGTAGATAACGGAACGCGGACCAAAACCGGAGGACCATATGAATGGAGTTCAGAGTAATTACTCACGTGGTCCTATCCTGGCCACTTCACAGGGCTCATCGTGACATCTCCGTCTGATGATCACGTTTGTTCTGATTTTATCGGTGGAGTTAACAGACTTTCATGCATACAGCCATCAGTCAGCCCATTCATACAGATCATCTAGTCGACCTGTTCTTACCCACGAGGGACTTCTCCCAAGAGCCTATCCGTAATGATTGCCGGATACATGTCATCTCACTCACTCACTCACTCACTCACTCACTCACTCACTCACTCACTCACTCACTCACTCACTCACTCACTCACTCACTCACTCACTCTCACTCTCTCACTCACTCACTCTCTCACTCTCTCACTCTCTCTCACTCATCATCATCCTCACCATCACCATCACCATCATCATCATCATCATCATCATCATCATCATCATCCTGCCGCCTACCTGCACGTCCGGTTCTGCCGCAGCGGTGGACGTAGTCTTCGTAGTGGGAGGGACAGTCGTAGTTGACCACCAGGGTGAGGTACTTGACGTCTAGACCGCGCGCCGCTACAGAGGTGGCTATCAACAGGTTCACTTTGCCTGCCGAGCAGATGGCACGGCCGCGTTTACCTGTCCAGCTTCTAACGGAGGGAGGGGGGACAGCGAAAAATGGACAAGTCTTGAATAAAAGTTGAAAGGGAACGTACATTTCACGAGCAAACATGAACTGTCAACACGGATCCAAAATGGCATTGCGAAGAGCACAAAAACCACTACTAAAAAGCGTATTAAACAAAAAGAAATGAGCTTTGTGAAAAACAAAACTAACATAAGATGTATTTTTAAATACAACTATTTCCAAGAAAAAAGCAAAATATAATTGGCCATTTCGTTAACAGTACTACAATATAGACGTAAGTCCTTCGTCTGACTAGATACAATATCACAGAGGAGACATTGCATTAACACAAGAACAAGTAAGAAAGAGAGACCGATCCGCTTTGATTATATATATATATATATATATATATATATATATATATATATATATATATATATATATATATATATATATAAAAAGAACAAAACCAGGATAGCGAGTCAAAGTAGGAGCTAAGTAAACCTTGAGGACGCATTTCCAAACGTCGACATAGCTCGAGCTGTGAGGGGAGACATTCTTCTCTCTAAAACATTCCTGGGCATGTATCACATGGACATCAGAGCACCACATGAATATTTACTAGCGCGATGAAGATCCCAAACACACGACATAATTTTGAATGACCGGTTTTTCCCATTGATGATAATATATTGAGGCCCTATTAAGCCTCTAATTTTCCATATTTAATGAGATCCAATTCTGTTTTTTTCTTATTTCAATCGACATACTAAAAGGAATACGTTCTCCAAACAATAGAAAACCGCCCACAAGTCACACAGTTCAACAACTCCCCGTTTCCCAAACTAGAGCAGCAAGCGACAGCCTACCTACCAGTCTTGAAGTCGGAGATGGTGGAGTCGCGGTCGAACTGGTCGATGCCTCCGTGCAGCGCCATGCAGGGGTAGCTGGCCTTCATCAGGTCCCTCAGCAGGTCGTCCGCCGACTCCTGCTTGTCCACAAACACGATACTGCACTCCTGCTGACTCTGCTGCTGACCCAGAATCTCCAACAGCTTGAAGAACTTCTGATCCTGGTCGATAATCAACACGTTCTGCTCTACATCCTTACAGACGATGCTCTTCCCGCCCACCTGAACCTCACACGGCCGGATGAGAATCCGCCGCGCCAGTGCTTCCATCTGTCGCGGAAAGGTCGCACTGAACAGCACGCACTGTCTGTCGGGCCGCACGTTGTCCAGGATTCGCATCACCTGCGGCTCGAAGCCCATGTCGAACATCCTGTCGGCCTCGTCCAGCACTAGGTAGGTCACGCGGACCAGGTTGGTCACCCGGCCGGAGTTGGCGGCCAGCATGTCGATCATCCTGCCCGGTGTGCAGACTATGATCTCAGCCCCCCGCTTCAACTCTGCGATCTGTTCGCTGATGCCGGTGCCGCCGTACACGCAGACGGCGCGGATTCCTAGAGGCTTGGCGAACTTGCGGCACTCTTTGCCGATCTGGAGGCACAGCTCCCGTGTGGGCGACATGATGATAGCTGCGGGAGAGGGGGAAGTTGTAGTTGGACATTTCGACGGTACACGGCAGGTCATACTACATATTTGAGTGTAACGAAAAGAAAGCTATATAATTTAGAGTCTGTTGAGCTTATCATACACATTGTCTGGTATGTAAATGTTGCATTTAGAGTATTCTGTCCGTAAAGCGTCCACATCAAGAGATTTGTGGCGTAAATTCTGGCAATCGTTCAACATTCCCGTGATTCGGAGACCGGCACAGGGCATAATAACACCGGTCAACAGGCACAGGGCATAACACCCATCAACAGGCCAAATGGATCCGACACGTAACCACCTGTTTCTCCCTATTTCGATACCGCTGATTTCCAATTTAGTAACCGTTTTTTGGCCGTCGAACCTGGTTTCTTCCCTAGAGCATACCTGATGTATGGACCCTACACTATCCACATACAATCATGAGCCTAGCCTTTCGTAGAAAAATCTGGATCAAGGATATCGAGAACCCCGATTATCTGCACCCAGACAATGCAGCTTATCACTAATACTATTAAAATCGTAATGAAAGCTGATCACTGTACATTAGCATGAAAGCTTATCACTATAATTGTGAATTTATTGCAACGGAAGACTGCCTCGCATTAAGTGCATGAACATGATGAGGATTTTATGTCAGAGTCACCTCCCTTGAAGGTCAAGTCCAAGTAAAAAGTCACAGGTCAAGGTCATACCACCATTTCAAGGTCATTAACCATAGTGCCTTCGGTCGGATGACGTTGCCTAATATGACGTATATTATGTTATGATGTCAAAGGCTAGGTCGTTCAATCTTGAGCTCAAGATACCAGGTTCAAGAAAAAGGTCATAGGTCAAGGTCAAACCTGATTTCCCCCGACGGTTTCCATAGTGCTAGTTGCAGTATATGTTATAGGCAAAATGTAATATTTTGATGTCAAAGGTCAATGGCCTTGAACAGCCTTGACCTAAAAGCTTCAGAGAAAGGCATAAAACACCTAATAGCTTCAGAGAACATTGCCTCAGACCTTTCCTCCGTTACTTTGGGTCACTTTCTCTCCATATCCAGATTCTCATCGCATAATCCTGGCATTTTCCAATGACTGCCCTGCACATACAAAATTTGACCTATATAGTCTCGTTTTACCCTGAACATATTGACCTAGGTCAACGAAAATCGGGTTTAGGATAGAGTACCCCAGCCTCCACAAACACAGACATGTTTATTTTCCTAGGTCTGCTGGGTTTTGCACAGTTAATGTCACTGATGCTAAGTAGGCTTGCACAGAGACGAGACATACTGGGTCTCAAAATTCTGATCTGATACGACATTTCTGCTTTCAGATTCGTGTTCAGCGCCACAAATTACCCTGGAAATGGACTATTTTGTATTGGACCCATGACAAAAGTTAAATTTTGTTGACCAGTGTAATAGCGTAAAAACCGCAATTCCAATATTGAAACGGCAATCAGTTTCAAGAAGCTAACAATTTGCTTAAGTACCCAGCACAACCATCAAATATAAATGAGCTGGACACTTGACCTCCAACCATGTGTCACCTCTCAACAGAGTTCACGTGAACTTGAGGCACACAGTTACACGGCAGAATGGCCCAGGCCATTGAGGCGCCCTTCAACCCCACAGCAGAGACACCGGGCCGCCTTAGCAGCGTCGACCCGCAGCCCAGCCCTCACCGATGGGTCCGTCCGTGTCCTCCAGCTCAGACTGGTCCTTGATGTGGCGGACCATTGGCAGCACAAACGCCAGCGTCTTCCCCGAGCCGGTCTTGGCCACCCCAATCATGTCGCGACCAGACAAGATGATGGGGATCGCCTGTGCCTGGATCGGGGTGGGCCTCTCGTAGCTGTTCTTCTTCAGGATGTCCATCACCTGAGGGCAGCGGCATTTGTCAGACATCATCGAGACGAGATTAAATCACGCAAAGGAACGGTGAGGTCACATGAATGGGTTTGGACCGGGATCGTCCATTTTCCTTTACAAGACAAACATTTGGTATGACCGCCAGAGAAGACGTCATCGTGACACAAAACCATTCTTTTTTTAGTGATCGCACTACCACTGACATCATATATGTATGAAAACGTAACCGCATCATATAATTCAAATATTGTAGCGCGATTAAAGCTCTCCACATCCCCCAGAAAACCACCTGATTAAAGTAGTTAGTTGGATTACCGGCGAGGCGAAGCTGAAATTAAGGTCCAGTACGGTTCAGATGGATTCGATCACTCTCCCATGCAAAAAACTACTATGAAATTATAACCAAGTATTGTTAAAGACATGTCTCATTTCAAAACTCACTGGCACCTTCACAACACCTTTGAGTAGACACTACCAGGGTCGAAAACATGAAACAAATTTCAGTCACGCTATCCTTCCCATACATTAGTCAACGAATAAGATAGGTACGCTACCCAGTGGCGTAGCCAGGATTCGGCCAAGGGGGTCCGACAATCGTCGGGGGGAGGGCTTGATAAGCGGGACCCATCTCCTATATTTTTCGTGTAATATTTTAACATCATAAAACATTTACACAGAGGAAATTTTGCGGTGCCGTTTTAAGTGTTTGTTCTTACTTTGTTTACTGTTGGATTTTTCTCGATCCGACCAAGTGTTGACAAATCTAAATCACCAAATATTTGTATTTGTGTTTATTTGTATTTATTTATGTAAATGAGCAGCAGGTAAAACCCACTTATAGCTCAAGTCGAATAAGTAAAACAAAGACATGGTATTCACAATGAAATGATAAAAATGATATCCGTGGCATTTCATGATGGGAAACAAAACCAGATTAACCCATTAACGCCCGCACCAGCTTCCCAGTTTCAGAATGGTGGAAAAAAACTTTCTAATGCTTAGAAGATGCAAAATAAGATGTTCCAAAAGTTTAAAACCAATACCACATTTAGATTCTGAGATATGACACCGGACAAAAATGACCGGCTGGGCGTTTGGAACATCGGCTGGCACTGCGCGGCAGCCCCGGGCGCCGCAGTCACTGCACTCAGCGTACATGTGCACAGCACTCTTACTGCAGTTTCGCGGAGAGTTTTTTATTTCCTCTTTTATAATGGCCACAGTAAAATTTTTGGACAATTATTCGCTCTCCTGGTTTGATTATAGACAACATGAACAGTACATTGGCAAATACTGCACAGTAGTGGTTGATCTAGATTAGTGATATGGAAGGGGAGAGGAGCAGGACTAAAATCAGGAAATTTCCCAAGAAATGAAAAACATGAATAAGAATACAAGCGATATAGGAGTGTGTCCCGGACGTTACATAATGCTTATTCCGCGGACAAATCCTGTTAAATTCACCAGATACTTTTCTACCCTTGCTATGTTGTAAATGAGTAAATTACCAATCCGGGCAACACGGGCCCTAGATATCGCCTTGGTTCACCCTGTTATTGTTATTTGCAACCTTTCATACTTTTTCTTCTTGGGATTATGTTCATCAATTTCTTTCATTACCCTTGTTTGTCTGGGTTCCTACGAATAATTTTGAAAGTTGTTTATTTCAGAATATTTAGGAAGGTAGTTATTGGGGTTAAGCTAATCGATTAAAAACCAGCTGAAGTGCCAAATTCCTTCGCTCTTATGGATGATAAAACTAAATTGATTTTTGCCTTTCCTTCGGTACTGGTGCCAGATGGGCATGCTTCAATTTGTCTTTTTTTGGTACGCAATTGGCATAGATGCATTTTTTCCAAGGTATGTGATTTTCGAGAAAACAAATTGAGCTTAGGCTCTCAAGCGATATTTCTGGATTGTATTCTAAAATCTAAAAGAAATGGAAAGGAAAAAGGACGCTCAATAAAGGGGATATACGAGCGTGCCCCAGATGCTATATAATACCTATTCCGTGGACGGCTCTACTGATGAAACCTTTCACTTACACCCTCCTAGCCATTGGTTGGAGATGGAGGTTGCACTCTATTTTGGGTCTCTGATAGGCTTTGTATTGCTGTGTCAGCGTTAAGCCATCCAGGACCACCACCCATCGCCCCCCCTTCCCCCTGGGTCGAGAAGAGATATCCAGTCTTGTACCTAGCACTTGACATGGCGCCGAAACCAGTACTTGGGGACCCCCGAAAACAACACTTTTCCCCCAAATTAGTACTCACGTCCCCCCAAAACCAGCACTTGAGGGTACCCTGAGACTGCCTGACACTAGAACTGCAAATAACTCGGGCTCCCAGGTCAGTCCTTGGGGGACCTGAGACTAGCTCTGGGGCCACCCAAGAACGACACTCAGCGGCACTCACAAGGCCAATTTTCGGCCCCTCTCCCGACTAGATCTCAGGGGGTCTCTGAAACTGATTCATGGCGCATCTTGACCAAACCTGAGGGGCCCTGAGAATCTCTCGGGGCTCCTGAGATTAGCTATCGGCACCACCTTTGGGACTAACTATCGGGCCCCTGGATTTGCTCTGGGGGAGGGGGTGGGGGGTAAGACTGACTCTCGGGGCCATCTAGATTAGCTCTCGGGGTCCCCTGAGGCTGTCTCTGGAGGGGGAGGCTGGGAATGACTTCCAACAGCCTTCTGAGACTAACTCTGGGGCGCCCCCTGAGACTAACACGGGGGAGGGTGGAAGGACCCCTGAGACTGAGTCTTTGGCGCTCCTGAGACTGACTCTCGAAGGCCCCAGATAAGCCTTCAGGGGCCTAAGGCTAACTCGAGGGCCCATGAGACCAAAACTCGGGAGCACCTCAGGGAATTACTCTCAGAGGCCCAAGATTAGCTCTCGGATGTCCCAGAGTCTGACTCCCGGGAGCCCTCTGAGACTTTTAGGCGCTCCCTGAGATTGACTCTCGGGGCCCCTTATACCAAAACTCGAGGGTTACAGCCTGAGGCTAAAAATCGAGGGCTCCCAAGATTACGTCTGGGAGGGGGGCCTGGGACCAGCACTCTGCGGATCAAATGATACTAACTCTCGGAACCCCAGATTAACTCTCCGGGCCACCTGAAAGTAAATATTGACTCCTGAGACAGACGCCCGTGAGACTATGGGGACCTCCTGAGACTGACACTCAGGGGGCCCCCTGAGTCTGACTCTCACCGATTCTGAGATCGATTCTTGGGCTTCTCTGAGACTGACTCTCAGGGGCCCCCTGAAATCGACTTTCGGGGGGCCCTGAGACCCACTTTCTGGGGCCCCCGGGACTAGCTCGGAGGTCCCCCTGAGACTGACTCTCGGGGGCCGTCTGAGACCGACTTTCTGGGCCCCATGAGACCAACTCTCAGGGGGCCCCCTGAAATCTACTTTCGGGGACCTGATACCGACTCTCGGGGGCGGGGGCCCTGAGCCCGACTCTGGACCCTTGAGGACGAATCTCTGGGGGCCCCTGAGACTGACTCTGGAGGCCCCATGATCGAGAATCCTTTGCAGTGGTTCAGATTGGCCCCAGGGGGTCCGCGGACTCATGAGTCCCTCGATACCGATAGTCAGGGGCACCCCGATATCAATATTGCCCCCCTCTCCGATATCAATGTTCGGTACTCCGGAGCCATCGATACCGATGATCCAGGGCCCCTGAAATCAAACTCAGAGGCCCACTGAGACCAAGCTCGGAGGCCCCATGAGACCAAGCTCGGGGGCCCCTTGAGACCAAGCTCGGGGGCCCCTGAGACCAGGCTCGGGGCCCCTGAGACCAGGCTCGGGGGCCCCGGGGACAAATGCCCGTATTATCCAATGCATAAAGTCAGCCCAAGGGGGTCCACGGACCCCCCTTGACTACGCCACTAACGATCCCTACCCACAGCTCCGCGATATAGAGCAAAATAAGCCCATCAAACCACAGCTTGCCTCATATAGACGTCTATTCTATTTACAAGCGAAATGCCAAGGTCAGTATGAATCAGTATAACTGCCCTAATAAGAGGGATATGAAGAGAATGATCATGTCGAGGAAGTGCATCATCTTCTAAGGTGCACTAGCACCATAGAAACCACAGCTCAATTGATTTTCAATGCCAAAACAAGCCTCGTCCATCTAAATTAGGAGAACAAAGCATGGCTATTCATCTTAGACGTTGACCCGAGTGTGGCTGTCATGCAAAAAAACTGATTTATCCAAAGCATAGGCAAAGTTAGACACCCATCTGAACTCAGACTGGTCTCCCGCCTCCACCTAACCCACCTCGCCATTCACGTACCTTTTTGCTGAGACCGGCCTGGGACCAGGCTTTGATGGGCTTGGGCACCTCCTTCCCTCTGACCTTCACCCCCTCCAACTCGGCTCGGTAAGCCTCCACCTCCGCATCCGTCATAGCCTTCAGCTCCGGCACCTCCACCCAGAAGTTCTTCCTGAAGTCCTGGTACACGATCTTATTGTGATCGATCTTGATCATCTCCTTCTTCCCCTTCATGGCCAGTTTCTCATTCTGTTCGTGGATGTCCATCTCCTCCTCTTCTTCCGAGTACTCCAGTCCATCCTGGTTCTGCTCCATCACCTCCCCCTTCTCCTTCGGCTGGTCCGTAGCTGGAGCACGTGCTTTCACGGCTCTGATCACCACAGCCTTCTTGATGACGGGTTTGGCAGCGGCGGGCTTGGCTTCGAGTCCTGCCCTGGCTGACGCTGTGGTGGGCACTGAAGATTCTTCAGAGGCCGGGGCTGATGTTGTGGTACCGTTAGTGGAAGCTGGGGGCGGAGTGGAGGAAGAGAGCGTGGTCTTGTTGATCTTCCGCACCTCCTCGTGGACACCCTGCGAAAAAATGATAAATTAGGCCATAAATCGTCACTGATTTGTGTTACTGGAGGGGGATGAAACAAAAACTCAAAGCTAGGAGATTGGTATACAGGCAGTTTCACTGAAATCCACTTCAGAACAATGTTATTGGCTCATGTTGAAAAGCGGCAGAAATGGCTACAATAACCAGTCGAATGCCTCTTTGGGCGGGGGACGCATCTTCCCCGACAATACCGCGTTTGAAGCCCACGCCTGTTGTAAATAACTGAGGAGCAGTTTCAGCCGGTAATTACGAACGTGACAACCGGCGCAATAACATGCACTCCCCAGAGTGTGATGCTAGGTCATCATCATACTCATATATTACAAACGTCCACTCAATGGAGGTGGCTTTCAAAGTGTCGTCGTATTGTCGTTGCCCTTGAAGTATTAAAATGTTGCGATGCCCCATATCAATTATTCACTCACATAGGTTACATCGGGCGACGCACCACCGGCCTGAATTACTCCACTCATTTTCCCCATTAGTGTTAATCACGTATGTACGCCGTAGATGGTAGTGTCTACTGTCCGCGTTATTACTGTGGTACATACCGTCCACTGCCCTTTCTATTGCTGTTACTCACACGATACTAGCAAACATGAACCTTTTATTGTATACACTGTCAAGCCCGATTTAACTTGAAATGATTTCGATGTTTGTATGACAAACATTTGAGGTAAATATGTTTTAACATGTTTTATCCTCAAACATGTGCCTTAGGTTTGGATAAAAAACAGGGGCAAAAAAAAAAATACATCTTGTGCGATTCAGAATTCATCGCAAGACGTGCGGAAGTGGAGAAGGAGGTAAAAGCGGAAAATCATAACAACGAAAACATCCTTCACAAATTAAGTTATCATAACGGTCAGAACTAAATCCCAGCTGATAACCTTGAGAGAGAGAGAGAGAGAGAGAGAGAGAGAGAGAGAGAGAGAGAGAGAGAGAGAGAGAGAGAGAGAGAGAGAAAAAAAAAAAAAGAGAGAGAGAGAGAGAGAGAGAGAGAGAGAGACATGATAATTCCAGAGCGCTCTGCGATTTGATCGGGACGATACTTATTTGAAACAAATTTTAAATTTCCGGACTGCGCTCGAGAGCATAGACTGATCAGGAGGGAGTGAGGGGAGAACGCGTCCACTAGGGTGCCCCTAAAATGACAAAAATAATCGCACTGACTTCCTATTTGGAGGAATTAGGTATCCATATGCAAATATGATAAATGCAGAGTTTCAGATTTTAATTTTCATATCTGGCGATTCGCCACACTTTTTCATAACTGTGATTTTTACAAACTTAGCACATACATTTTTATAAAATAACACCTGGCCTGCCTAACTTGAATAAATGAGTGCTGCACAATGTACTTCATAATCGCTATGTGTACTGGTTTCTTCAGTAGGATGACCCTGAAAAACAAAAAACGATCACACATACTTATTTGGAGGAATCATGTATTCATATGCATGTATGCACCATTTAAATCCAGAGTTTCAGTGTTCAATTTGCATGTTTCGCGATTTGCCTTAAAATTTTGCGTTGCAATACAATTGCATCGCTAGTAGGGGCGGGGGCATATATCACTAGGGCGTGTACATCAGTGGGGGAGCATACATCACATAGGGTATGACTAGAGGTGTCGCTTGAGGGTGGTATACTTCGCAAGGAGGCGGGGTACGAACACGACAAGAGCTTATTCTAGCACAGCTCTAGACTGGCCTGGTAGTGTTCTTCACTCTGACCCTGATCTCCTCTACCACCTGAAAGAGCGCCTGGCGCCGATCCCCGGACTCCACCCTCTTGATGAAGTTGGTGAAGAGGTGGTTTCCGTGCTCCGCTAGGTCATTGACGATTGTAAGGTTCCTGGTGAACATTAGCAGCTTCCTGCAGTCGGGAGAGCTCTGCTAGGTGGAGACTGGGCCAAGCAGCCAGCCCTGGGAGCCTCTGAGCTGGAGCAAGTCAAACACCAGCCATGACTGAGCTCCGACCAGGGCTGACATTCTGCCTCTTGAATCGGTCGCACCGTGGGGAAGTACAGGAGAGGTTGGCTTACCTGTCTTCATTCTCACTCTCTCGCTGTTGTGCAGCTAGCTAGCCATATCCTCCCTCTTCCTATCTTTCAGTTTAGTGTCATTTAGAGCTGAAGTGATGAGCTGTGGGGTAAGGTACCATACGTGGGAGAACGCAGACCTCAGTACTTCAAAGGTCACCCCGGAGTTCACCTTCCTGTACTCCACACAGAGCTCATGAAGTCCAGGTCTTGTCTAGAAGCAGAGTCATCCAGAGGGGTTTTGAGCCAGAATTTAGCATAGAAGAGCAGAATGAACTCTGCTATGGACTTGACCTGGAATTGCTCCTCCTCTGACATCCTGATGATCTTAATGAGCAGCTTGATCTTGAGAATATAGATACACGTACTTAACGAGCAAGCATCATGCTCTGGGCCCGGAAGCTTGAACGTATACCCCTCCACCTCTCCTCCCAGGCTGACCACCACCAGCTCCATGAATTAGTCCACTTCTTGCAGACTTCCACCACCTTTGCTGATATTTTGTAGTCCTTAATGAGCATCTTCAGACTCTTATTAATACCGTCCTCGTCTTCCTTGCCATATTCTTTCCCTAAAATGAGCATTGGTCCAAAATTTTGGACACACACAGCCTTCACCTCTTCTGTCACCCTTTTGCCAGCCTCTGAGAGACTGTGACTCTCCAGCAGGACGAGGAGCCGCCCGAGCACAGCGCTAGATTTAGGCAGCTTGGAGTGATGTAGTGAGGCAACAGCCCCAGGATGAATAAGGAATGTCTACTGAAGGTGCTTCCAAGGAGGGCCTGACGGGGTGTTGTGACAGGAATCCCCTGCTTTGGTCTGGGAGGCAGATTAGCTGCAGTAGGTGAGGCGGCACCGGGAAGTCTCTGAAGATGACACATCTTCACTCAGGATCTTCAGCTGACTTCTAGCCTTTCCTCTAGGCCTAACCTAACCTCCCCCTCTTCTTACCCTTCTCTAGCTCCATCGCTACTAGGATTCCATGTCCTAGACACTCAGAAACAATCACAAGATGCTATTGCGTAGTCTGGATTCAAAGTAGAGAAAGAGCTACAGTTCATCTCAATAATTGTGTGTTGCACAGTGCACAAGTTTGGTTTGGTTTCAGTTCCTATGGCAGTGGGTCAGTAAACCAGTGAGCATAAAACGTATGAAATGTATTGTGCAGTATTTACACATTCCGGTTGGCAAGCCGGTATATATGATAAATGTGTGAAAATATAATTTACAAAATAGTTTGGCGAATCACCAAATATGAAAATTAAAATCTGAAAACTCTGCATTTATGATATTGGCATATGGATACATCATTCCTCCAAATAAGACGTTTGTGTGATTGTTTTGGTTTTTTAGGGGCACCCTAGTGTCCACGGATCGATAAATTCGGTGGCCTATGGTACGGCCCCGGTACTCGCCCCCTAAAAAAACATTGTTTCCCTTACGATTCAGTTTGACACCCTTCTGATGGGTCACACTTTAAGCATTAGCGCTGCCGGCCCAAATTGCGACCCATCCAGACCCAATGGCAACCGCCGACTCAAACAGCGCCCCCACATCACACATTCTGAATCAGCCAGCGTCAACAAATTCAAAAGCTGTCCTACTGATAAGCGAGCTGCGTCCCCACGATTTTTGGTGGCCGATTGGCCCGGTACCGACCGGAAGCTGGCGAGGACCACGTCATCCTCCAGCATCGACCGGGCTGACGGAGGGTGCACTGGTGGGACCGCGGTCAGACCGGCGAACACGCTGGCCACAGTCTGACCTCATGGCTGCAGCGGGACGTGGCTGCAGCGTGGAGCACGTGAAGGCGACGAGATGAGAGAGAGAGGAGGACTGGCCAACGCCGCAGATAAACTCCCACAAGTCACACATGAAAGTATACGTTTATTCATATTTTTTAGATGGGCATATGCAGAAGAGACTACTGAAAAAATAGACTTAAGGATCGAGGGAGCTTCACCGCAGTAAACAACCAAGCACGGAGCGAAGTTGCTGAGCCTCACCAGACGAGAAGCTCGCGAGGTTTCCCACATAGCCGATGGAGTTCCACGGCGGTATGCTGTCAGTAGGCGCCAACTGGTCTAGTCCTTCATTCGAGGGTCAGGAAATCATCGTCGCAGTACCGGAAGACCCGCCCTATCTCACCATCCACGACCACCCGAACGGAACCATCTCCTTCTCCGGCTACATGCACGACATCTGGACCATCGTGGCGCGACAGCTGAACCTCCGGTACCGACTGGAGCCACAGAGGGCGTTCGACCGGCCCAAGGAGGACGCCACCTGGATCGGCGTGATGGGAGAGGCGGCATCGGGCCGGGCAGATATCGCACTCACCTGGCTGTACTGGCGAGAGGATAGGGCCAGGGTCATCGACTACATCCACGCCGTGTCGGTGGAACAGGCCCAGTACGCCTTCTACGTGAGGCAGGGATCCGGCAGTCTGCCGCCCCTCTCGGTGGGAATGTTCGGCGCCCTTCTGAAGCCGCTTCATCTGTATGTGTGGTGGATGCTGCTCGCCGCTCTTCTGGTGATCTCTGTCGTCTTGAGGTTCTCCCTCTGCTGCAGCCGCCGCGCAGAGAGTAAGCAGACGGTGGAGGAGATGACGTGGGGTTCGTGTCTGTTCTCTTGCTTCGCGTCGGTGGTGGGGCAGGGCTGGGCTAGCACCCCAGACTCGCTGGCTGCCCGCACTGTCACCATCACCTGCTGGATACTCGGGATCCTCATCTACATCAACTACACGGCTACCCTCATCTCCCACCTGACTGACGTCACCGTGGACCGGCCCATCAGCAGCCTGAAGGAGTTCGCCCAGCAGCCCGAGTGGCGGTTCGCAGCCGAGTCAATTCACGGAACTTTTAACGACTGGAAGCTCAGCACGAGTCCGTATGAGAGGGAGCTGTATCGACGCGCGACAGAAAAGGACAGATTCATATCTTTACACTTCACTGGTCCGTCCTCCGCTGAGACGGTGAAGCCGAATGTGCTCACTTACATCGACATCCGACGGATTTTCCAAACCCAGGGCTCGGAGGCTTGCTACTTAGTTCCCTTGCCGGGCACTCTAACCGAGAAGACTAGTGGCTTCTTCGGCATCGCAAAAGGAAAGGAGGAGCTGCGTGAAGCCATCAATCACGTAATGCTGACAATGCAACAGGTATGTAATTGCAGAGATGTTTGTGACATCAATCACGTGATGCCGACAAGGAAACAGGTAGGTAATTATGGAGAAGTTTGTGAAATCAATCACATGATGCCGACAATGAAACAGGCACGCGACTAAAGCGATGTTTGTAGCATCAATCACGTGATGCCGACAATGCAACAGGTAGGCGATTACGGAGATGTTTGTGACATCAATCACGTGAAGCCGACAATGAAACAGGTAGGTAATTGTGGAGATGTTTGTGACATCAATCACGTGATAAAAAAAAAAATTTAATTTTTATTTTTTTTTTAAATTATTAATTAAAAAAAATAATAAAATTTTTAATTCTAAAATTATTTTGAATAATACGTAAGCCGACAATGAAACAGGTAGGTAATTTTGGAGAAGTTTGTGAAATCAATCACATGATGCCGACAATGGAACAGGCACGCGACTACGGCGATGTTTGTAGCATCAATCACGTGATGCCGACAATGCAACAGGTAGGCGATTACGGGTATGTTTGTGACATCAATCACTTGAAGCCGAAAATTAAGCAGGTAGGTAATTGAGGAGATGTTTGCGACATCAATCACGTAATGCCGACAATGCAACAGGTAGGTAGTTACGGGTATGTTTGTAACTTTAATCACGTGATACCGACAATGAAACAAGGTACGCGATTACGGAGATGTTTGTGACATCAATCACGTAATTCCGAAAATGAAACAAGAAGGTAACTGCGGATATATGTGTGGCATAAATCACGTGATGCCGACAATGCAACAAACAGAGATGTTGGTGGCATCAATTACGTGATGCTGACAACGCAACAGGTAGCTAATTGCGGAGATGTTGGTGACATCAATCGTGATGCCGACAATACAACAGGTAGGTAATTACGGAGACGTTTGTGACATCAATCACGTTTAATAATCCTGAAGCCGACAATGAAACAGGAAGGCGATTACGGAGATGTTTGTTGCTTTCTGCACTGCCCAATGAAAACATTCAATTCATTTCCCTGTTGAAAAGTTTAGACGGAGTGCGCTTGCATCCGTTTCCAGCATCCCGATGTATGAACAGTTTCAGAGGGCACTATTCACGTACCGACAGCGGTACCGGACTTACCGACTCACCTTACCGGCAGTCTGCCCCTGGAACGCCCGGTTACATGAGCCGAGAAGTCCGTTCCCGTGATCCGTACGTAAATAGAGCGTACTGAAACTGCCCACGTATCTGGGGTAATAGCCACCAAATTTTACCGCGTATAAGCCGTGATCGAGAAAAAGTACCGCGACCACAGGTCAACATACAACATGTAAAAACTGGACTTTCTTACGTGTAGAACACCATTAACAGCAACATAAAATTGTCTAGCGAGACAAGACCCACCATCACTCTTCCTGCATTCGTACTATTCCTATTTTCGCTATATATTTTGCATCGTACTAACAGAAGACTGAAAAGCTTCAAATAATTTTCAACATGGGATCGGTAATTGGAGCTCTCGCAGCATATTACCATAAAAATACAGCTTGGAAGAAAAAGATCAGCCAAACATCCTAGTTTGTTCGCAAGACAAAGCTACATCACTGTGCTCTAAATTCATCATGCACAGGCTGTATTTCAACAGCTCGCAATTTTGGCCAGCAAATCCGTGTCCCGGACAAATTGTGCACAGAGCACATAGGCAGATTCAGGGGAAAGGGGGCACGTGCCCCCCATCGACCCTCGGCGCCCCCTGAAATAGTCACGGCGCTTCCCTGAAAGGTCGATGGCGCCCCCTGAAATGTCGCTTCCCACCCCCCTCCCGGAATGCGAAAATCGGCGCCCACCGATAGGATTTTGCGCCCACCTGGTAGCTTTTGCCGGTCAAAAGTAGCACCCCCTGGTCCGGATGGCGCCCCCCCGATCGGCAATCCTGGATCCGCCTTTGACAGCGCACGTTCTCTCCTTCTCCGGCAGACGGGAATCATATCACGCCTGAGGAGACAGTGGCTGCCCTCGGCCAAGGTCATGTGTGACAACAACGCCAGCGCCAAGGAGCTGTCATTTAAGGACCTGCTGGCCGTGCTGGTGGTGGTGCCGCTGGCCGTGATCGTCAGTGGCGCCATCTTTATCGGCGAGCTCGCCTACCACTGGCTACGGGGTCGCCGACAGATGGCTAACGAGCCGGAGCTCTGGGCTGCTATGGTCGCGGCAAAGAAGTAGGAGGTAAAGACGCGGGTCTTCTTGGAGCTAAAATCTGGGAATGAAGACTTTCGGTGACACCCCCGGTTAGCACTGAGGTAATCGCAATCGATATATTCGTTATTGATGTGGCATGTATCTTTCTTCTACAGAGTAAAAAATGGTTTGCTTGGGTTTTGATTATACCGTCAAACCAGTCTGTAAGGTATAGTGAGAGACCAGATGTGACGCACCGGCCACCGGCATAGAACTACCGCACCAATGCGCACCACCAGCCACCTAAAAACCGCACCAACCGGGAAAATAATACAACGATCCCTACCTAACAACGGAGAAGTCGGACGGGTCTGCAGGGCGCACAAACAGTCAGTCAACACATTTCCCAAAATTTTCCTTATTAAAATTTCCAGATGGAAAGGAAAGTCGTTAAAAACTTTTGTCATCCGCACAAACCCACCCACGCTACACGTCTGTCCCAAGCCTCCACTTGTTGGGGGCTTCGCACCCTCCGTGAAAAACGGCAGAGGTATTGATAAAGACATTCACGGTATAATTTGGCTAAACAGACGCCCAAATATCCAGGTCAGCTTAGTAGGCGGGGAGGTCAATTACATCTTGAATTTTAAGGGAGTGAAACAAGCAATTCGACATTTTTACCCAATTTCCTGACTTTTCGGGTCAAGAAGTCTGATATATTAATCTCAACATTATTTCATACAATAATTATATACGAAAAGCCTACTTTTTCTGATAAAACGTAAAATAGATGCTGTTTCAATCTTCAGCATCCACATCCATCTCAAAAACTTGTTTGCCGGTATAAAATTAGAAACACACTACCAAAAAAGCACGTGGGCGGCAAATGTGGCGCACCCGCCCTATCGGCGCTATTGCTTTCGTCTTTTGTTATTTCTGTCCAATTTTCTATTTTCTAAGAGTTCGGTTGTTTTTAGGAGTCGGCTCCCACGCACCAGTTCGGTCCGCTGGCACCCGTGACCATTCCAACCGCTCCTAAATTCGCACCATTCGTACCGAAAAAATCGTCGAGAATGCTCTAGTTTGCAGAATGGCCGCCAGGTGCGGCGTGGCCGATTGCTCAGCTAATTCTGGCCTCGGCCGTCCACCGGAAGATACCACCAGTTGAACCTGGCCATCGACCTGGAGACGCTTTGTTAGACTTGTCACTTTGCTTCGTAGTGTCCATTGGGTAGTGGTTGGTTTTGCTAACTACGCTAATGGTGGTTGGTTTTGCTAATTTTGCTAATCACATTTCACAGGAGCAGGTTATCCTTGGCGGTTGTTTAATCGTTAAGTGACGCAGATGAATGTACACTAATCCCATTTCACAGGAGCAGGTTATCCTTGGCGGTTGTTGGATCGTTAAGTGACGCAGATGAATGTACAATCATTCATTTCTAGTAGCACGCAACTAAACTGGCCATATACGCCTCCGGATTTGCATATTGATAAAACCAGCTAGTCGTTAAGAATTTCAAGATTGTCAGTCATCCATAGCGAGGACCCTATTGGCAGCTTTTACTATGATGTTTTTAGACCAGTTAGTAAATATCGCACTCTACTCCGCAAATTTCAAATTTAGGGTAATTTAGATCCGATTCAATTTACTCAGATACATTCCAGCATTGCAAGGCTTTTTACGTCCTATCGTCAAGAAAACAATGCAGGTAAAAGGTAAAATCACCACACATACGTCACAAATAAAATTATCACACTCTGGCTCTCACGGCATTTCGAACCCCTATTTTGTAGGCGGCGAGACTAAGTGCGTTACGTAATTCCGGTGGTAAGGAATTGTACGCTGCAGAGGAGGCATAGCCTTCTCTGTCCTGCAGCACTCCTAGCACGTGGTGGCCTCAGTTGAATATGTCGACGCGTATAATGATCGTGGTTAAGAGAATATAAAAAATATATTTCAGGGCATTTGACTGACCGGTATACAGCATATTCCTTACGAGACACAACTGGTGGTACAACACGAGCTGTGGCGCTGTGAGGAAACCCAGCCGCTCTACATCGCCAGAAATGTCATAGAATTCCCCCTTCTGTTCGATATACGAGCACAGAAGTTAATGATCTTTTGCACTCGGCGAAGCTGCGTCGACCCACAAGTACCGTATACAGAGATGCAGTAGCGAATAGATGAGATGACTAAGGCATCGACTACTAATTTCAGAACAGCAGTGGGGATTACATGTCGTGCGTGAGTGAGGCCTATTAAAATCCCAGTACATTTAGCTGTGAGATGATTGATGTGGGGTTGGAAAGTGAGGTGGCTGTCGAGGTAAATGCCTAAGTTTTCCACTTCACGGGACTCTGTGACAGTAGTGTTGCCAACGCGGATACTTACTTTTGGTACTCTCTTAAGCAAAGCAAAATTTGAAAAATGTTCCCACTATCCACATCAATTTTCGTGGTCAAGAGATCGTACCCGTCCAAACGGCTCGAAATCTGGGACTTACCTTCGACTCAAATCTTACCTGGGATGCGCACGTAGTTGCCCTCACGAAAAAATGTTTCGGACTGCTAATCGGCCTTTGCCATTCCAGGCACCATCTGCCTTCCAAAACTCTTCAAACCATCTTTCATGGCCTTGTGCTTTCCCATCTGCGATATTGTATGTCTGTATTTGGAAACTGTTCTGAGAAAAATCATTGTCAGCTTCAAAAAGTGATCAATTTTTGTGCGAGAATAGTTTCCGGGAGACGTAAATTCGACCACATCTCGGATGTCCTGGAAAGACCCGGCTGGCTGAATTCCAAACGACTTGCTGAATATCACTGCCTCACTCTCATTCACAAAATTGTAACGTCTGGAGAACCAGCCATCCTTGCCTACCGTTTTCAGCGTAACTTAAACTTCCGGGCCCGTGAAACACGACAGGATCGACTCCTCCGCACTCCTCAAATACGTACCGAGGCTGGTAGACGTCAGCTGATTTATCGGGGAGCCATGCTGTACAACTCTCTTCCACCCGACATCACCGGTTGTAGAGCACAAACATTTACGAGGGCATAGCGAGCACATCTGAAGAGTAGAGAGTGACGTCCTGCTTATGTTGATACGTTCGATCTCATGTTGATAACTATTTTACTGACTGATGATTTTTCGCTTTATTTGTATGGTGTCAAATTGCTTATCTGTTTTACCTGAGCTTCCTAGTACATCACTTTCTTGGCTGTGTATGCTTGTATCATTGGTTTTGTGTGATTGAGTGTCTGATGGTGTGCTTGAAATCCTATTAATTCAACCTGAGTGGTCTCCATTGACGCTGGACTAAGAATAGCCATGGTATTTGTGGAGAGTCCAAAGATGTCCAATAAATAAATAAATAAATAGCCGAGATACCCATCACCAAGACTTGGGTTTTGATGCATTGATTTTGAGTGAATGTTGTGAAAACCAGTCGACTAACGATGCCAGGTCGGTTTCTAAGGAATAGATCATTTGTGGTAAATTTTCAATACGCCCAGATATGAGAACTTGAGTGTCGTCAGCGAACTGCACTTTTGTCGACGATTCTGTGTACAGGCTCAATTTGTTGGCGAAAATTGAATACATCAAGCAAGAGAGCGATCACCCCTGAAAAAAATCCCGCTCGAAATGGGCAACGTTTGGGACATCGTTGTTTTACCTTTTGACCGTATTTGGACTAGTTGGGCGTGCTTTTCAGGTACAGGGTGTTTCATAATTTGTATTTTATTTGTATTTATTTGAGTTATCACCTACAGGGATGGCCCCAATAAACGGCGAAGTACAGGAGATAAAACATTGAACAATATGTACATACACAGCATTAAAGCAGAAGCGCTACAAGACCTTAATTAAAATGACCTAAAAGGAAGTAGCGCATCAAATAATACCTATGAGTACACACAGGCAATACAAACCATAAAAGACAACAGAGGACATAAAATATAATAAAACCTTAAAAGTCCCTAAAAGACAATAAGCCATAAAAGTTCCTAAAGGACAATAAAAGCAATAAAAATCGCTAAAATCTATCCGCATCATAGGGTACATCACTGGTACATAGAACAGCTAAGCTACAGAGAGGCGACATAGGCTTTAACTTGTGACCGAAATGATTGGTAGGCATCCGTGAAAACATCTACTGTCGGGCACATTTGTAAAAATAAATTCAGTTGCCTCGGAAGTCTCGTAAAGAGGCCTTCTTTGGCGGTGCCTACCCTTGCATACGGCACTTTCAGCAGGGTTCGTGGTTGCTGACGGGTAGCACGAGATGGGACATGCAAGTAGAATGCCGCGAGAAGAGATGATGAAGAGATACGCCCTCTCAGAATGTTTCGGACAAACATGAGGTCATGCTGTTTTCGCCTAGCTGCTACAGAAACAACCCCAAAGTGTTTGAGCAGGTTTACATAGGCCAGTGATGGTGATGGGTGGCGACTGTGTGAGTTAAGCCATATTAAAAACTTGTGTTCTACCCGGCTCAATCGCTCGGTGTGCGACACAGCAGCTCCGTTCCACACAACGCTACAGTATTCCATGTTCGACCGCACATAGGCATAGTATGAAGTTAAAACAGATGAAACGTTGAGGTATCCTCTCGGGTTGGCCTTCTGAAAGGATCTAATGAGAACGCCCAGCGCACGATTTGATTTCTTCACAGTTTGGTCAATGTGTTCCCTAAAGGTCAATTTTGTGTCCAGAATTATGTCTAAATCACGAATTTGCTCCACGTGCTCTAGCACAGTGTTTCCAATGGTATAATTTGTTGCCAGTGGTTTAGTTTTCAGTGTCATCCGAAATGATTTGCATTTAGCTGCGTTTAGTTTCAGTTTCCAAATTTTTGACCACTGGCAGAGATGAGATAGGTCCTGCTGAAGGGCATCAGCGTCCGCTTGGCGTGAGATTTTCCGGTAAATTTTTGCGTCGTCGGCAAACATAAGAACCCGAGAGGAGATTCCCATTGGCAGGTCGTTTATAAAAGTGCAAAGCACAACGCTGAGATCACACCACCTTCCGGTGTTCCCGACTCAACCTGACACCACTCTGAGCTCTTTCCGTTTACAACAACTCGCTGCTTTCTATTGTTCAGGTAGGAGGAAAACCAATTTAGAGTTGAGCCAGAGACATTATACGAGTTTTTCAATTTGTGGACCAAGAGAGCATGGTCAACAGATTGGAATGCGGCCGAGAAATCTGTGTAGATACAATCTGTTTGGATGTTTTCTTCAATAGATGACCATGCAGTGCTCAGAAGTGATGCCAGATTAGTCGCACAAGACCTACCAGTTACGAAACCGTGCTGCTCTGGTGAGATAACAGGTCTCACATGAGAAAGCAAACTTATATAAGCGACTTTCTCGAGTACTTTTCCGAACAGAGGAATCAACGACACTGAGCGGTAGCAGCCTGGATCTTTCACATCTCCTTTTTTAAAAATCGGAACGACGTTTGCCCTTTTCCACAAGTCAGGAAACACACCCTGCCGAATCGATAGCAAACATATCTTCGTCATTGGTATCGACAAGGGTTCGCTGCACTCATGAATGATCCGGGCACTGATTCCGTCTGGGCCACACGCTTTACTGACAGGTATGTTCTCTAATATGGATTTCACAAGATTCATGTTACAGTCTATATGATTAAGTGGAGGCAAATCGTACGATGGAGCATCGGGCAGCACAGTAATGTCAGATTTGGTGAACTTTGCCGCGAACGCCTGATTAAAAGCATTAGCTTTTTCTTGGTCGTCACTAACCTTGATGCCGTCTACGACTAGAGTTGACAAGGCTCTGTTTCCGCATCTGGCTGTTTTTAGGAACGACCAAAAACGCTTAGGGTTCGCAGCAAAGTCCTCCGTGAGTCCTATAAGATAGCTACTATACTTCGTGTTTGCATAATTTTTGAAGTCCCTTCTCTTATCTCGGAAATTGCGTTCCGACTCGTCACACCGGTTTCTTTTCAATCTTCGAAATGCTGCCTCTTTCTCCCTCAGTAGGTTACGGAGCTCACGATCAAACCAAGGCGGAAAATTTCGCTTCACCTTAACGGTGGGAATACAATCACGAATCGACGCATGTAGCCAATCATAAAACACATCAACAGCATCGTTTACAGGCATATCGTCGATAACATTCCATGGAAGTAGTCTCAGCAAAGACCGCAACTTCTCAAAATCAGCATCCTTGTAGTTAAAAGCTGTGGTACGAGATGTCAGAGTAGCTGGTGATTTGGCCTGTCTTATAACACACCATACTCCCTTGTGATCGGAGTCAAAAATACCATCACTTACATCGACCTCGGTTACATTGCGACGATTAGACAAAACTAAGTCAAGAGTGCTGGCATCACGCGTTGGTTGCCAAACATATTGTTTGAAACTCAGTAGTTCAGTTGCATCCATAAATTTCACTGCACGTCGGGATGCACGTGTGATGTTCGGCTTCGCCCATCCAGAAGCTTCTCGGGCCCATTGAATCTCTGGAATATTAAAGTCGCCGACAACGACAACGCAGCGATCCGGATAGCGATTGATGATGTCCTGCAGTGCCTCCATGGTGCAGTTCAGCGCCCCATCGTCCGCTGGAGGGCAGTAACTGACCGCTATGATGATTTTAGGCGAGGTGTTTATTTCTACTAACAGCAGCTCCGCTCCAGCCGGTTCCAAATCTTGCCGTCTCACGGGGAAAAGCTTGACCGGACGGCACAAGCGACACCGCCGCCGTGGGTGGGTCTGTCTCGGCGAAACCAAGTGTGGCTGGACAGCCCCACCTGAAGCTCGGCGTCGGTCACGTCTTCTGTCAGCCACGTCTCAGTGAAGGCGATGACGTCCTGCTTCACCAGTTCTGGCGAGTGGGCTCGCATAACAGCGAGCTTATTGCGAATGCTTCGGACATTTTGGTGCATAATGCGGACGCTGCCTGAAGAGATATTATAAAGAATGATATTTTTGAATTGATCATAATGCTTTTATAAATAGGTTGATGTGGTATGATTTACATATCAATCGAAAGTTAATTTTGGGACATTTACGATTATTCGTATTTTGATAGCTGTTTTAATATTTTTGCTAGTAAAAAGTAGTCTTAAAAATGACTTGAAAAATACTGTCCATCTTGCCTTCATCGAAAATGTTGGTAGAAATCACGTGCGTATCACGTGACAAGTATCACGCCAATGGCACTGCTAACATGATATCGTCACTATGGTACGTCTCAGTCCACATGCACATTGCCTCTGGAAATTAATTCTAAAAAAATACCTCTCAAGCTTAGGAAAGCTCGGGTCCAAGCAAGCAATCACCAATTGGTCCATGTCCCTTGTTCTGCGGTGAACAGTGGGGTCTTTTGCGCTGTGTCCGCCGCATCCAGTCATTCATATGGAAGGTAAACCAATGAGCCATAAGGGGCTTGAGCCAAAAACTTTTAACTTGTAATATTACTGCGACTTTTGCTTTTTATGTGCATGCTCTCGTGCCATTTGTGTGTGCTAAAGCCTTTTTAGAGTGCTGCAAGTTCCGTTTTCTCAAATATAAGCGGACATATCTTATGTTTCTTGCACCATTTTCCGAGTACATTTAAGACGAGAGAAAACATGTGATGCAAATGAAACCTATTTATATAAAAATGTCCTACAATTTACCATTAAAATGAGTGTTTTGTGGACGGATTTGAAGGATTTTTAGTACTTTACTGACCATTTAAAAAATATCATTCTTTCTGAAACACCCTGTAGTTGCCAAACCAGTGATCTTCAACGCCACACATCTGAAATTTGTGCAGACTTGTTTTTTGACAATTTGTCGCGACTGGCGACGTCAAGGTCCAGGAGGACAGTAATCGATATCTGACCATTGTCCAGCGCCTCCTTGTCGGTCACGACCGCAAGTGTGGTCTCGACAGAGTGACAATCTCTATATCCATGTCGATAGTTTGAGTACCAACCGTTCTGATTAAAGCAGGTATTTAGCTAGGTGTGCACACGTCACTCGGTGACTTTTGTGATTACTGGCAATGCCGTGATCGGGCGCCAGTTTGATGGCTCTGCCATGCGACCAACCTTGTGGACAACCATTACGTGTTTCCATTTCTGTGGTACTATTCCGGATGTCAAAATAGAGCTGATAATGTGAAGTAAAACACGCTGAATTCCAAAATTGAAACGCTGAAACATCGATACACTAAAACCAAAAGCATCAAGAGAGAAAGATGGTTTCATCGAACCTAGGGTTATGCAAAGTTCGCCAGCAGTGACAGGTTTCACTTTCATACCGCAGGCCGGCACTCGGGGCAACCTCACAGGCACACGTGACGTAGGTGGGGCCACTCCAGACGCGATTTGAGAGCCACATTAACACAATAGGTGTTGATGACATCAGGTGTCACATTATTTATTTATTTATTTATTTATTAATATATATCACCAACAGGCGGTGCCCACTGACAGGTGAAGTCAAGCAGCTAAAACACATGGTTATTTACAATGAGCGAGCATAAATAATAATACCACTAAGAAGACAAAAGCATTAGAAATCAAACAAAATGACTAGATGCAGGTACAATCATGACAAAATGACATACACATGATGAAAATGGAGTTCGCTAACATGATTCTCCACTCGGCTGCGCAAATGCTAGTCATGTCTCAATAAGATGGCTTTAATAGATGATGCTGGTGAATTTAAAAAGTCAACATCTGGTTTCCTGGTGATCAAGTCATTCACTCGGCGAACAACTCTTCTAAAAATTCCGTTCCTCACGGTTTCAACGCGAGCAAACTCTTCATAAAACAGCGTCCTTTGCCGAGTGGCGCGATTTGGAACACGTAGAGGAAAACATGCCAGTAAAAACGAAGAGTCAATTCGACCATTATACAGATTTTTTAGAAACATGATGTCGTGTTGGTTATACCTATCCCGCATGCATTGTAGCTTATATTTTTCAAGAAGATTTGGATACGAGAGGGATTGTTCTGTGGTGATAGAGACCGATTTCGACGCAAGCCAAATCAAAAATTTATGCTGAACCCGTTCAATACGGTCTATGTGGGTTTTACATTAGGTAAGGCAAACAAATTATGGCTGCGTTCTTTGAAATATTCCGACGCGGAATCCAGGGGTTGTGATGCCATGATTTTCCCCGGATTCCGGCCGCGGAACGTTCGTGAACGAGGCCGGAATGCGGCGTAAATGGCGAAGTACGACATTGTCATTGCTTACTTTGACTTGTGCGCGCAAATCCTTCATTAACATTCATTTAGGTTTTATTATAAGGTGCCGATTATCCTTAAAAACATATCGTGGACTTAACAAGCAGATAAATATCTAAAGTTCACGAACTGACTGCTACGAACTCCATCCATGGGCGCTGCCATCTCGAGCGGGACTGCTTTTTCGATTCCGAGCGTTCCGCGCGGAATAAAGGGAATATTCCGCGCGGAATCCCGGGCGGAAGTTTCAAGGAACGGCTGTGACGCCACATTTCGCGGAATCCCGGGTCAGAATATTTCAAAGAACGCACCCTTTATTTTCTATTTCTGTTTGCCACAACCGGCGCTTGGAGTATTCGGAGAACCCACGACTTCTCCACGCCCAGGCGTGGGGAAGTCTTCCAAGGGGGCGCCCTTGAGAACATCGGTCGGAACAAAGCAATTTCAATCGACATCGGTCAGCATCATAACTTCTGGGCGATATTTCTGCATAAAACGCATGTCTCTAAGTTTTTTTCTTTCATTCAAAACACAAGTCGAGCCCAATGCGGCATACTGTGCCGCACGGCATGTCCATATTATCGTTTTCCGGATATCTCAACGAACTCTAACTTTAGATATGGCGTTTGGCCTTTCCTGCCATCACACACCCCAGCAATATGGACGAATTTGGTACTGGAAAATGTGTGTGTATTGGGGGTTTTACGGCGCTTTCAGCGTCTTGGCGATTTCGCGCCCAGTACTGAAAATGATATCTGAGAAACATTCGGTGGCAGTTCCGGTTGCACTGTGATAACACAAATTGATATATCTGTTAGTGACGTGGCACGTTTCTTCCCTCTCCAGAGTAATACAAGAGTTGTCCGAGTTTTGGTTACGGGGCCATATACCACGAAAAGTGTCGTGGGAGATGCCTAAGACCTAAGATGCCACGGCATATCATAAGTCAACCGCCTGGGAGGGGGGGTTGGAGAGAGGGGCGGAAAAAGGCTAAAATCGCACACAGCTTAGTGCTTACAAGAACATTGGTCACATTGAGGTGGGGTGCGAGACCACTTTGGTGAGTATGACCGTATTGGATCCCCGAATCCGCCCTGGAAACCAAGGTGGGCCAGACATCCCTGAAGGGGGAGCGGGGAGGCAGGTGGTATCGGGCAGAAGAGTGCAGGAATAGGCTATCCTCTACTGTGTTCCACCAATGGAACAATCCACAGGAGTAAATGTGCTAGTTTTGGCACTTTATACCGGAAGTGAGTCTTTACGTATACTTGCAGATATCTGATCCACTATAAAACCTCAAGAGGTGTACGGGAACCCTTTAACACTATGGGCCGAAAGGCCTATTGGTTTCATTGCTCGCATCCTGATTGGAAAATCATCGATTAGCGTGGGTTCAATTCCCACGGCAGAAGACCACCTTCCATGTCCCATTGCGCCCGCCCGAAGGCTCCTTTAACACCCATGCCAATACACTCTAAAAATTGGACAAACGGGCCTGTTGGAGGTAGCCCTAACACAATTAAAATAAATAAAGCTAAATGAGCCGAGGTGAAGGGGTCACAGAGCACACTGCCATAACTTCGAACTGATGGCAGGTTTGTGAGCACCCGATGGCGTGCGGTACTTGCAAGAGCACCTGCTATCCATCTAGTGTCGCGGCAACCTTTTCGCTGTATGTCGTTACAGCCGTCTTGTTCGTGCTGTACAGCGATTAATTGTAAAATATCTGTCGAGTTGAACCCTATCGCCCCCTGAGCGAACCTGCACCAAGCAATCACCTGATTTGCGTGAAGCTAAACTGTTGGTGCGAGGTACTGTGTAACGCAACGATCCTCGCCGTGGCAATGGATACTGCATAGTAACAATACATAAAGTCATAGCGCAGTTGCTGTCGCCATAGACCCCTTATAACATTAAATGCGCGACTTGTAGTTCCTGCAGGATGATGGATTAATAAATATACGAACTACACATAATTAGTTTTACAGCTATGAAGAAAAGAATTCGTCGGGAGTTCGCTCATATCTCCGCTACCCAAGAAATATGGCTGACAGCAGCGACTTAATTAGTGAATGGGAAATAATAGCCAACGAATTCAGTGCCGTTGGCTGGAAGTAGTTCATAGAGAAGAAACGTCAACGAATAGCGCACATTTGATATTGGTAGGACAGCTGCAATGTCGTTCAACATAATGACAAACAGGGTCACCGAGAAAACGATGCCCTGTGGAATACCATTTCCCTGCACGTGTGTCTCAGATAGAAAAGAGTTAACACGAAACCTAAAATACCGCTCCCTCCGAAATTCCATAGTCACCAGATCAAATGGCATTGCACGGCCATGTCATACGTTCTTTTAGATTATATGCATTCCCGTCGTCATATGCACGCTCCACGTCGAAAAACAGCAACAGTGTGTCGCCCCATTGCTAGTCCTGCTAACTACCGCGTTGAACGTTACAAGGTGGTCTGAAGTGCTTCGCGTCAGTCACAATTCACATTGTCGCTGACATGAAAGCTAGTTCCTTTCCGGACACCACAACAGACGGACTGCTTTCGTCAACCTGCACACACCCACACCCACACCCACAGTGGCGGGTACAGGGGGTATAGGGGCTCAGCCCCCACGGCTGAGTATCACACCCACAGTGGCGGGTACAGGGGGTATAGGGGCTCAGCCCCCCACGTCTGAGTACCACACCCACAGTGGCGGGTACAGGGGGTATAGGGGCTCAGCCCCCACGGCTGAGTATCACACCCACAGTGGCGGGTATAGGGGCTCAGCCCCCCACGTCTGAGTATCACACACACAGTGGCGGGTACAGGGGGTATAGGGGCTCAGCCCCCCACGTCTGAGTATCTAAGGTTAATGCAAAGGCGGAGGCTGATCCAAGGCAGTGGTGGGGGAGGTTGAAACCCCTTGCCCCCCGAAATGAAGCCCTGGATCCGCCGCTACACACACATGCATGACGAAAGGGAGATTGGGCGGTAGTCGCGTAGAGAAGAACTTGATTTCCCCGGTTTCAGAATCGTTACTATGATAGCGCCGCGCCAAGGCAGCGGAAAGTCTTTCATGCTCGACATCAACCATCGAACGACGTGAGAGATCAGGCAAATCGGTAAACATATCTTTTCTGCTAGAACAGTAACTCGGTGACACACTTTTGACACTTTTTATCGCCTCCTTTAACTCCCACAATTAAAATGCCGCATTATACAAGCCCGATTTACCATCCCAGAAATCGATGGGTCTTCGCTCCCAACTGCGCTGTAGCACGTGATAGCTCCACTTAAAGTACAGTATCCACGTCAGTCACGGAGTGCCACGGCCGAATGGCCCGTCGCCTCCCCGGCAGCGGTACATTGGTGTACATTTATGTCGAAAACAGGTGCAGCAGTTCCGTCTTTTCCTGCGGTACACTGGATAGGGGACCCCACCTGTGCCCTAATAATAAAAAACTTCACATGACTTCATGCACAGAACTCAACACAACCGACTTCATGACCTGATGCTCCGTAAAAAACCAGGCGCCCTGGTACATGAACGTCGAACTTTTCAACAACAACAACAAAAGTAAAAATATTTGACATTTATAGAAATAAAGACAATTCTTTATTCCACACGTCGAAAAACAATTCATCGAACATAATTTGTATATGGCAAAACATGCAGGTTTCGATGTCCTGGTGGTCGCGGCAGTCCACGTGAGCAGAGGTCGCCAGATCGAAATTTTGAAGATACAAGACATGCAAATCAAAACAAGCCTCAGGGCTACAACTATGGGTCATTGTGATCCAACTATATATAGAATATCAAGTTGATCCCTCTAACCGTGCGATTTTCAAGAACATAAAAATCGAAGTTCACAGTGAGATCATTATAATTATGATTATCATAATTATTGCATCATTATTATTATCATCATCATCATGATTATCATGATCATTATCATCACCATCGTCCTCATCATTATCATCATCATCATTATCATTATTGTGACGATTTCTGGTGGAATGGTCCTCTAATCAACACCATGTTGTGTTAAAACATTATCATTCCCGGGGATCAGGTCCTCGCCTAACTCCCTGTAGCGCTGTCCTTGCTATCGGCTGCCTGTCGTCCTCTCAAACTAGAGGACGCGAATTTTTCCAACAATCGGACTGTTAATGGTAATAAGGTCGGAGTATTTCTACATGGAAGCTTCTATTCTGCTCACTGGAAGCTCCTCTACCACCCTCTTTGATCTATTTCTATTCCAAATTACAAATACGCATAGAATATATATTGCACTTTAGAAAGTGATCAATCCCCTATTCCGTCAACAATGAGATCCTGAGGGAAATGTCTATAGATGGAGGACTCTAAATTTAGAGACCCGGGCCCGTATTTGGCAGACTGATGACCATCACTCCTCTTGCGCGTGCGTCTCCGCGATTCGATCCGCTCGCAAGACGCATGCCCGAGTTTCATTAATGCTCCAATCGGCGCGGCCGAGCGCGTGCGGGTGACGGCCTCGCGGCGTGATAGGCGATGACGAACGTGTCTAGACGGCGTATGCGTGCATGCGACGCGCTCCACACGTCGCGATGCCCATGTGGCATAGAACGGCAGCAGCAGAGCCGCTCCGGCGCAGACGCGCCGCGTGACCAGTCGTAGCGAGCTCTAATATCGCTGCCTGACTGTGGAAGACGGCCACCGCCCGTGCGGCGCCGCCCGAGCAGTGTGGACCGCGCCTGTCCCTAGTCAATTAGAAACGAGCGTCGTTTCTAATCTCCAATTCCATGCGTCGGTCTCATCATGGGCATTTGACCTTGTTTTTTATACTTGTGTTTTATACGAGTGTACTACATTGTATGTGAATAGACAATATGTCCAGATAGACTGCGTCCGTTACCGCAGGGGCAGAAGCCAAGTCCTGCAGTCCCCCTCTGAAAATCTCACTTTCACTCCACACCCACTGCCAAGATTAACAAACGACCCCAGCTCACAGCCTTTAGACAGGCATTGGGGGACCAAATCACCTTCTATCTCGGTGAACCACCGAGATTTGAACCCGGGGCACTACCCTCAAAAGCAGGCTCCCACCAACACTGAACACTCGGCCCCAACATTCCAGCAGAAACAATACCTCAGCATGCCTCAGGCCTCTACAACTGCAGCCGAGGCCATAAGGCGTCGCCAACTCTCAACCTGCTGTAAGGACATCATGGCCATCAGACCAACCTAAGCATAATACCCGCCCGGGGATTCCAACCCGGGCCAGCGGCATGGGAATAAAATGTCCCTCCCCTGCGCTACAGCATCCCTCCAACAGGCCCCAGCGGACACTCACCATCATGAAGGCGTCCAGAGGGTCGACGTCCTCCTCCTCTGCCTCTTCCACCTCCTTGGGCTCCGTTTTGATGGTGCCGTTTTCAGTGGATTCGGCAGGCTCAGGCTCCGCCTTGGCCTTCCTCGGTTCATCATCATCGCTCTCGTCTTCGTCCAGGTTCCACTTCTTCTTGGGGATCTGGAGATTCTCTAGTGGACAATGAGAGGGTGATTTATTAAAGGCGATGAAAAGGGTTCGTTGATACATTGTTATGATACGTGTTATGTCAAAGCTACGTACAGCGTTTCGAAGATGACAGCATACATCACAAGCTCCCCTGTTGCTGTTGTCTGTCTAAAGCCAAGTGTTTTGGGTGGAGGATGACGCCCCAACAACCTTCACTTGCTACTTTTGGACTTGATTAGACATAAGACATTCATCCACTTTGCTAACGACCAGCACCCGCTTATTTTTATTTTCTGCTGATTGATTAAGGTTGTGAGCTCAAAACCCAACACCTTGCCAAATGTTTGAATTATCAACACGCGCAGTGGAGAGGGGTCCGGCATCAACGCGCAGTGGAAACGGTCCTAAAGTGCCCCCCGAGATCTCGGAAATCAAGAAAGTTACAAAGACGCCCGTTGGGGGGCGTGTGGGAGCGATGATATCTACCTTATGTCAAAGTTTCATTGGCCTCGGTCAATATCCTTAAGGTCAAACGAGGTGGTAATGGTTAAATCTGAGGCGTGTTGGAGACCTATTGAGAAATGCCGTGATTATGCAGTAAAAGTCGGGAATACATTAAAAGCGGACTAAGGTCATCGAGGGAAAGTCCCACACAATGTTCCCTGAAAATTTGAGGTCAAGGCTATTCAGGGTTAATGACCTCTGACGCAACAATGTGACATATTCACAATAATGTACAATATAACTGACACTATAGCAGCCTCTAGGCAAGAAACGAGGGTTTGACCTTGAAAAAACCCCGCTCTCCGGTGGGCCTCCGAGTCACCTTCGCTCTGGTAGGGGGTGCCTGAACAGCCCCCTTGAACTCGGCCCCTATGCGGGATGGCGAGAAAACGCGAAGGCTATTAGATAGCTCATACAAATTTATAAGGAAACTATATCAGTCACTTTTGGGCTCAGGTCAATATTGGGGTCATGACAGATCAAAGAAAGTGGGATTTTGAGTCGTGGTTTTGGACTCTAGCGTCCGACAAAGTTGAGTTAGAATCATGTTTAGGCACCATTCGCTTCCTCTCGTCACGGCGAATCGAATGATGTAAAATGTGACAATATTAGGTCAAAACAGAAAAATGACCTGACCTCGGGTCAGTTCAAGGTCACTAACCTAGCATAGTCAATATGTATATCAATCGACTCACAAAAGCAATCCGAGCGCAATGATATCAAAATAAAAGCTGTATCATTATTTCATGCAAAGTTATTGAACTAAGTCTGAAAACTGCTTAAATAGCGCCAGATAACCTCACAGAGGTCACAGATCAAAAATTGCAAAATGAACCAGGAAAGGGACCTAGGATATTATCATTTGGAGAAGATGAAGGTATTCTCAGCTGCATCTAAACAAATACAGCCCAATTTCTGTTTTCCCATGCATTTCCAATGGAGAGGTCATATTCCGTACCTGACCTTAGGTCATCGATATGAAAAATCCCAGAATATATGCCGTAGAACTCGGTGGGGCCATTATGTGGTAGAAGTTTCAATCCGGTAGATTCACGCATTTCTTATTTATGCCACCTCAAACATTTTTTGAGGTGAGGTCACTTGACCTGCACTGGTGACCTGACCTGAGATGACCCAACCTTAAAATGTTTAGGGAAGTTGCGAAATTAATCAATTAATCAAGAACAAGATGTGCCAAGCACGGCAGCGCTTCGCGCCGCCGTTTTTTTCGTGCCGTCGGAAAAAACCCGAGGGTGGTGTTTAAACACCCCCCCCACTGGGGCGCAGGTTAACTATGAAGTCATAGCATAACATACGTCATACTGAATAATGTCATCTGACCGGTACCTATACTGGGGTCATTGACCTTGAAATGGGACCTTTGACATTCATATCGATTGACCTCGACATATTTTTATGACGTTACCACTCAGTGCAGGCGAACTGGTGCAACCGTGCGATTGCGACGGTCTCAAAATATAGGTCTAACTTTGAAAACCTATGAGCCAGAAAAATTATTGACCGATTTTGAACATTCCTTCACCAACCCACACGCTCATGAATTTTCTGAAATTTGGCCAAGTCGCGTTTTCCGGTGGCGAGCAGTTCTTTGACCACCTGGGAAAAATAGGTGGGGGGCACTTTAAGACCCCCCTCCACTGTGCGTGTTAAAAGGGAATGTGGCACCTTCATAACGTGATTTTAACTGAGAGAGCCAAGTAGTAAAGCGAGTCGGAAAACCCGGTACTCAAAATATCATTTGTCTAGGAACTCGATATTTCCGTAGAAAAAAGCTAAAACCTCCCAGCAATTTACCCCTCATTTACCCCTAGTAGCAGGCCACAGTTGTCATGGCTGTTGTTGTGACGACATATGCTGACGTCACGATGAGCATAAGCCAATCGAAGCCCTTGAAGCATTTCAAGTATGGCAGTGGTTGCCAGATCATGGCATCATCCACAGGCAGATATTTATTTATTTTCCTAGAGGAGTATTTAAAAAAACAACATATTGAGCTTCTTGAACATTTTCAGAGAAATCATGAGTAGTTTCATTATTTTTGGCTAAAAGTACGCCTTATTACACTAAATTCCAGGATTCGACCGAGGTGCCAAATTCCCTTTAAGCGACTTACTAGAACGTCAGCTTAATTTTCACGTCAATGCAATATAGAAATCTTCACGTAAAATAATTAAGTTCAAATGCGTTAATAAAAATAAGATACAATAATACATAAAAATAATAATAAGAAGAAGATACAATAAGATACAAAAGATACAAAGTGGCAATTTTCCATAATTTTGTCACACTGGGGACATTCTCCTAATTTGGTTTTGGGACACTAATTAATGATTTGGTCATTTCATGCGGGTGAAAATATAATGCAATTTACCTAGCAGAGCGCCCGTCTTGACATCCTCCTTGGTCTGAGCCGCCTCCTTCAGCTTCCGTTCGGCGCGCCATTTTTCGATGCGTTCGCGCCTTTTCTTCATTTCGTTCTCTAACCGCTGCTGCTCCGCCTCCTGCCGCAGTAAAAAAGCACAGCTTACAGCACTACCCGTGTAGCAAAGTAAAATAGTGTTGTTTACAACACCATTCGTGGAGCATAGTAAAATAGTGTGGTTTACAACACTACCCGTGTAGCAGAGCAAAATAGTATAGTTTACAGCACCATTCGTCGAGCAGAGCAAAATAGTGTAGTTAACAACACTACCTGTGTAGTATAGTGAAAAATAGTGCAATCTACAATGCTGACCACACTGAAATATGTACTCCTGCAGTGACTAGTCAAAAGCCTCAATGCGAGTAACAGTCGATTAGACACGTTATCGTTATTTAGTTACTCCATCACTATTGCCACACTTGTTTCTTTTCAGAAAGGCGCTTACGAAATTAGGAAAACGGAAGGATAAGACGATTAAATGTACAACTACGCTGCAAATTAAAGTGCGAAGTCCACTGTGGCAACAAACACAAGAGTGAAATGGGAAGAACGGAACGCTCAGAAAGGTATCCAAATCATTTCCCGTGTACTTAAAATCCCCGGAATTCTCTCACCTTGTCGAGATTCGTGGGATCAAACGCCTTCTCCTCGTCCGATTTGTTTCCATCCTTTTTGCTCTCTTTCTTCTCGTCCTTGTGACTGTCTTTGTCATCCTTCCTGTCTTCTTTACGACGGGAGGAGCTGCGAGACCGCCGACGCTTTCGGTCCCTTGGAGAGAACGTCACATGCATGTGGGGACGTCGCCAGGAAACTTTTACGGGGGGGGCAGAGAGGGCAACGGGGACGGACTCCGCACTGCAGACGACGGAGGAGGTTGGAAAATATTGGCTGTCTTTGAAAACACTTTCGATACACTTCACAATGAAGATATTTAGAACATTTCCATAGATTTATGCAGGTAATAGGGAGAAAGTGTAAATGAAAAAACCTATTCAGAGTCGAAAATTGTGTGGGGAACATCTCCCTGATTCGCTAGTTGGGGCAGCCCCCGTCCCCGCTTTCGACGCTAATACATGCATCCCACTTTTGTTCAAGCAACACGTAGGTATAGGGAACGTGTGGAAGGCTGATCAGCTTTGCGGCTTAGTTTGTGACTTAGAGTATGCTGAAAAGACCTGGTTTTGTCATTCCTCTCAACACTCACTTTTTTGCGGCTGTAAATATTACTTTATAATAGTAATAAATACTTTACTTCATAATGTTTAAATATAGTATTACATATTTGTGTGTTGGGGTTTAAAGGCGCTCCAGCTGCTAGGGTCATTGGGCGCACAGGGCACAGTATTATATATATCTCGAGGAAATATATATATATATATATATATATATATATATATATATATATATATATATATATATATATATCTTGTAAGCGGCTCCCTATGGGCCAAATGACTGGCATCAGACGAGTAGACTTCGGTACGGCGGAGCTGGGGGGCGGTGGGGCCGACACCCACCCTACATCAGTGTCCCAAAATTGGCTTTGGGCTTGGGTGTCGAGTGGAAAATTCAACCAAAATTTCCAGTCAGTGAATGGAAAATCACGTACTATCCTTTCCAATGGCGTGATAATTTGCTACCTTTTCCTGAAGAGGAAAGATGATTTTATCCATCTTTATTTGCCTCAAGTGATATTCTTCCCATCAAGAAAGGAGCCATTACTGGTAAATTTTAATGTTATCACTCCAGAAACGCATCTGAAACAAGAGTGGAAAATTAGGAAACGAAGATGGCAGAAGAGAGTGAAAAAATCATCTTGTCTGGCCGTCGCTCTCCACCCAGCATCCAAGGTTTTGGGACACTGCTCAACATACAGGCAGTTTCACGGAGAATGGTGTAAGCTCTGAAACAAATAAAACATTCCGCAGGTTTTTTTCAGCATATTCTATCACGTGGTTATCTGGGAGCGAGTCCCATCACGCAGATGCCGGATTCCTTTTTAGGCTAATGTAACGTTTTTGAAAGAAAGAAAGTCCACAAAAAATTAAAAGTCCACAGCAAAAAGTATCTACTACGCCAATAAATTTCTTGCGTTTTGATCTCATCCCATGTCGGACGTACTCCGACCCTCCAGCCAAACAGTCTTCTCACACTACATCACGCGGTTATGATCACTCTTGGGGTTTCAGTGTGCGACGATTCCTCGGCCATGTGTCGCCCATTCACTGCAAGGTAGCACCATCGTCCGTTGTCACAGAAGCACATAGCCCAGTCAGTCAGACTGGCCAGAAAAGAACACAACATCAACACCTTGACAATATCAGCCAGAAGGAAGCGAATGCCGATGGTCTCTCCACTCCCTGGAAGCGTCATTGCAGCCAGATCACTGACCTGCTCTTGCTCCTGCTCCTTGAACGTCTCCTGTCCCTGCTCCGGGACCTCCTGCTGCCCCGATCTCTCCTGTTCCTGTCCCGCTCCCTCCGCGATAGCCTCACAGGCGACCGCCGCCGCACGGCGCGCTCCCTGCTGCGGGAACGCGACCGCCGCCTGTCGGCGACACGGCGAACTTCAGCTGTGGGATGTTGACGACAGGCGGCTCCATAGGAAACCATTATCAGGCGGGTTTGAGAACGAGGGTGAGTGAAATCAACTGAAATGGATGAAATAGGGGGAGGGGTAACAGACTTGCAAGAAACATAAGGAGGATGGCAAATTGGCTCACTGGCAACTAAAAATCCTCGAAGAGAGGAAGACAGGAATTGGCGCAGCAGTGCGCATGGAAAAAGTCACGGAGAAATAAGAAAATGAAAAACACTAATGGGGAAATTCTAAGCAGCCAAGGCAAATTCGACATTTAATCAACGTACTAAATCCTATGCTGTTCTGAGGGCATACAAGCTACTGCGAGAAACAGGTAAAAAATCAAAATAATCACAGAGATCTACTACAACAGCTTCCAGTTCTAGTATATAAGAAACAACACGGTCCAGTTAATAGTTGTGTTATAACACACATCTCTATTTGATGACGTTCTAAAACTGCGACAAAACATCCGAACTGATATTTGAGACAAAAACATTATATAGGAAAATTATAAATCACATTGGCCTATTATAGGAAAATTGATCGACAACATACGGGGTCAACAACACAAGCTCAGCCTATGTCTGCACTACCACTGTTCTGTGAGCCGACTCTAGTCATTATTAGGCAGGGTACGGCTGAAAGTGACCGAAAACCGTCAAAACCACTGCACTGATCTGCCGGAGCCGCTCCGGCCGGTACACTATCGCTGACTGCGATCACCACTCTGACAACATAGGCGACACCGAGCATACCCAGCACCGTCACCCTGCAGACCAGCTGAGCCAACCCCGCCATCCGGGTCCTAGGTAGGTAGCATGGGCATACTTAGCATCATTTGGACGGCTCTCCCAAATGCAAACCAGGAAAATAGGGAAATATCATCATCATCATCATTGGAGTTTTCGGGCGCGCCGACAGGCAAGGCCGCATGGCGCCCATAACATCGCAAACAAACACTCCGGAGGGGCTCCAGCAGACGAAAAAACGTAGTCCTCCTAAAACGTATTAAGCATGCGATACATCCACCGACGTCTGGCTACTCAGTAGATAAAAGGGAGGAAAAACCCTCTTGGTCACATGAATTGAACAACTACATCAATGAGGTTACTTCATAAAAACTGCAGAGACACCCAGCTACGTAGGAGAGTATATCACCTTAAAATTTACTGCCCTCAGATACATTTCTATATCTGAACAACTAACAGAGGGAGATTCCCCCAGAAGCGACTCTAGCGACGGTGAGCCGGGCAAATAGCGCCTCCTCTCCAGCTCAAAGTCACGGCACTCCACCAGTACGTGCCTCACCGTCAGTCTATCCCCGCATCGCGGACATTCCGGCGGGCGGTCGCCAGTCAAGAGATAAGAGTGCGTGGAGTACGTGTGCCCTATTCTTAGTCTGGAGATAACAACCTCGTCCCTTCTGCTGCCTGCATCGGCAGATGACCACGGTCCTATCCGGGGCTTCAGCTCCCTCAGCTTGCTACCCTTGGGGTCCGCGTCCCATCGTTGGTGCCAGATTCCGAAGCGGTAGCTCCTAACACACGGAAACATATCAAAGTCCGGAACACGAATTCCGCGGGAAGGCTCACTGCTCGCTGCTTCTTTAGCTGCCCCATCGGCCATTTCATTTCCCTTGATGCCACTGTGACTGGGTACCCACGCAAGAGTCACTGACTTCCCTCGACTCACAGCCTGGTGTATTTTGTGTCTGATGAGAGGGAAAAGGTATGAGTTTGATGGGTTGTACGTAAGTGATTGGAGTGATTGTAATGACGAAAGCGAATCACTGAAAATTACGAATCGGTTGTTTCCCGACCGCAGAACCTGGTCCAAGCACCGAAAGGTCGCGTATAATTCCGCTGTGAACACTGAATGGGGAATATATGCTACCGCCTTATGCTATACTTCCACTTTTTAATTTTGAAAATAGTTTATAACACGAGAAGTGTCCAAAACAAGTATGTAAGTCAGACAAAATATGTTTTTCATTGTTGTGGATAGGTACCTAAATATAAATACCTAAACATGAAGTTTTCGAAATTCAAGCAGCCAAACCTTTCCTCGTCTCTGTGGAGTACTGGCACTTGGTTATTCATGGTCCAGCAGCACATGGTTAAAAGAACCGGGTTTTCTCGTCTTTTTATCACGAAAAATTCAGATCTTAAAGTTAAAACTGCATTGCGCGTACCAAATACCATGCTGCCCATTGACGTTATCTGTCGTCCATTTGGACAGACAAGCTTAAATGTACTGGTGTCAATAAATGTCCAACGAGGCGACCATAAGCCTCCAGAATTTCAAGCCCTGGGACACCACTGCAGCTGCAATCCTAAGCTGTATCAGAGAGTGGACCAGAACAGAGCTGCCTGCCTGCCCAGGTGCGTGTCAGACGGGGGGGCAGGGCCAACAGAAGTGGCAAATACAAAGGGGGAGCTAGGGGACTCAAGCCCCCCCCTGTCTGACTTCTTATAGTTAATACACAGGCGGAGGCTGATCCCAGACAATGTCGGGGAGGCTCGCCCCCTCCTCCCCAAATGTCGTCCTGGGTGCGCCACTGGCCGACAGCTACCTGTGGCGTCTCCGGGCGCCGTCGGATTCGACGCTGGACGAGCGGCTCCGACGTCTGTACGACCTGCGCGACAGTTCAGCGCGGTTAGACTCTGCAGAGTGTAGCTGTTAGACACTGCACACTGTGTGCCCGGGCATGGACCCAGGGGTAAAGGGGATCAGACGCCCCCCCTCAACCCAGCCAGCGCCTCCACACCGCACCCTAGCGCCCCACGATACAATATGACACCTCTCTCACCCCACAAATTTGTACCATGACCCAAATTGCATCCCCAGGTCCAAGCGGCGCCCCCTCCCGTCAGAAATCCTGGACCAGTCTAAGAGCCGAGCCATATTTTGTAATCAAAGTAAGCCTATCACAGTTAAGGAAATCACATTGTATGGAAATACATCACGCTGTAACTACAGAAACAATTCTACATAGTTCGAGACATCATATTTGATTCGAGAAAGGCTATCATAACCGAAGACATCACAGTGGAGATAGAACAAACGTTGCAGCTAACGACACTGAATTGTAGGCCCGAGAGACACCAGCGCAGCTAAACTAATTTGTTAACTACCTATATCATAAAGCAGATCAGAAAAATGATGCTGCTTGTGACAGCATGACAGTTTCAGAAACTTTAATATATATGGGGAATTACGGACAGAATAATGGTTCCCGTTAAACAGGAATATGTCATGTCTCACTAATATAGAGAAGATTTTGTGAAACACAAATCTAGCATGCGTTCTATGGGGGATAAATGCAAGTGACGGGTGGGGAAGGAGAGGAAATTAAAAACCATGACAGGAAAAGAAAGACATGCCACTGCCTATCATACATATTTTGGACAACACGCTATCCAAACAGCTTTTTCAAGTAAAGATATCAATTCGATATCATATGTGCAGCAATCTAAGCAAAGCTAGATTTATTTACAGGCGGACCAGTCCACCGCGCTATTTCGGAGGAGTCTAAAGAGAACAGCAAATTGCACATAGCCAAGTACCTACCTTCCATCTTTTGGCATTTTGAAATCAAGTCAGAACTTGAGTTGTTATGATTAACTACCTGCAAAAGAATAGTAGAATGTAAACAACATATCGATTAGAACATTGGGACATCAGGCACACTGGCAACAAGATTCGTTTGGACATGTTGCTCATTGGAAGCCTTGTGTAGGGAACGTACCCATACCCATAAGTAAGCTACGGCCAGAACACTAGATGTACCAGATTTGTAAAGTGACGCAAAAAATACTTCGTGTCCTCCATGTCCCTGAGAGCCTTCCTCACATTTCTAATAACTTCCCCACATTTACCATGCCTTCCCCACATTTCCCATGTCATCCCCACACTTCGCATACCTTTCCCGCATTTCCCATGCCTTCCGAAATTTCCCATGCCTTGCCCGCATTTCCCTCACCTTCCCGCATTTCCCTTTTTATGTTTTGCTTTCCTCACATTTCCCGTCACGTTGACATCCCATGAGCACCGGGCTGCGTAAAGTAAGGAAGGACGTTGAATATTGAGCAGCTCAGCTCTGCTGTTTTCAGATCCGGATGTATAAATTACATCCGTCAATGTTTTTGCAATCAGTACCGCCAGCGCAAAACCCCAACAGGCAGACGACCAGCAAAGAGCACAAAGGGGAGAAACGGACCAAGTCAAAACTGTATACCAGTTATGTTCAGCGATACTCTGCACTGAACTATGCGCTAGTGGAATTCAAACATTTCTGGTAGTCTCAAAACTTCTGAACTTTGTTGTGTATCATTAAAAGGAGCGTCACACTGTTATAATGAGTTTTGACCTGTGATAGCGGCTTCGTGCAGCGGGTCCAGAAATCACTACTGGAGTATTCATTTTATTCATTTTAGCAAAAGCTATTGAATTTCAGCATTGAATTCCGTATTGAATATCAGTGCACTTTCAAGTTCGAAATAATGAATAAATTTCAAAATAATACCCTACAAGCTTTGCTTCAAACCATGTCGGAACTCCTTTAAGTCTGGTAATGCATGCGACGTGATAAATGTTAACAAATGGCATGGCTTTGGCAGCGCCACATGCTGTAGGCAGACAGCTCAGCTTACTTGGTATTTACACGCGATGCTTAGGTCAGGCCAGGGTAGAGACAAAACATGCGATAGCTTTGTTTTGAACGATAAAAGATGGGTAGGAAACGGGGTTTTCTGATTTTCAGACCTGTTTGGTCCGAGAATAAGCCTTCTTAGAATTTCAAAAAAGCAGTCATCTCCCATTAAGTACAAAAGCTGAACAATCTCCTATACCTGTTTGCTTGTGCCAGTACGACGACGCCAATTGACCTTGTGACCATTCCGACAGTGTTCTCTTTCACTGCCTGAATGACACTGCAGTTCCCAAAACAATTTAAATATCATGGTCGCCTGAGTTCTGAACAGTGTCCGCACAGTGTGGTGTTGACACTCAAGGGAAGAGAGGTAGAAATTAGCCAGAAACAGGCATAGCACAGGTGGATGAGGTGATACCTGGTGTTTGGTACCTCGGTCCAATTCGACGCATCAGCACAGCTCCGTCAGAAGGCCTTCCAGCCCCCCCCCCACCCCCACCCCGCGTTGCCAGAAGGTATTGCCAGCAGTGATCGCTGTGTTTTTGTTCTCGGCTAACAGCAATCTGGAAAAGAATCTCCGCCTCGAGCTTTGATAGTAGTGAGTGTTGAATTGAGCGCGTTCATCGCGGCAAAGTAAAGTATCAACCAGATTACGCTCATAATGATAGGCAATTGCACAAAACGGGTACTGATACTTCAACTGCGTACGTTTGTCAGAATGAGCAATGCAAATTCAAACTTTGTCAATTTTGATGAAGATTCGTAGTCGAAATACTACACATGAGTCCTTCCGTTTTTTATACAATTTTCTAGCATTATGAACGTAAGTCAGTTACTGCTTTACTTGATCATAGCATCGTCCTGAGCACAGGACCCTGCCGAATGAATAAAAACCCCAGACAATGCAGCCAGACCATCCACGCTACCGGTTACCTTCCACGCTACCATCCACGCTACCTTCAGGCAAAGCCCCAAGGGAGCCACCGTCTTTGGACAGCTCGCTGATTCCGACCTTACTCGAAACCTTAGCTCTGAGTTCCGCTGAAAGATAATGCAAATTAGCTATTTTCCATGGCCGTTTAAATGCACAGAAACCTTACTGGAAAAACAGCATATGCCATGGCTTATCATGAAATTTTACCAATTTTTTAACCACAACGCCAATGCACAATTAGGCGTCAAACACCTCCTTAGTTAAAAACACCAACCTAAAAGTTCAACACCAAAGAACTGATTCGCAAAAATTTTGACCCCGACAATTGTCATCTGGTCAGGATGGGCTGGCTGGCGGCTACGGCAGCCGTATCCAAGCCGAAGACCCCGCTCAAACCCTACGTAGGAGTAAGTGAACAATCACAAGCTGGGCAGTAGGTACTACGTAGGTAGCTTATGGACCGCCACTGGCCAGCTGATTATTGAGATACAGCACACCTAACGTCAACAGCGACACCTATACGGCGCTAGTAACGCACTAAGCTGACAGCGTTGATATAGATGTCGCTGCCGGAGCGTCACCCGCCTGCCGATGGGCCCACTGCTACTGTTTGCCGATCCCTCGCAACGAAGCGGCTATCTTTGTTGGAAAATGTATGCATGGAAGGATTCTAGGCCACGTTTATTTCAGCTTAACAAATTTCCGGGCATGGGCGACGCTACCTTGAGGAAGAGGGTGTGGAGGGAGGGGGCGCAGGGGGAGGGGCGCAGTAGTAGAGCGCGTGCCTTCTGAACCACGGGTCCCGGAAGAGCCTCGGAATAAGCCGATCTGATCCCCAAAATAACTCCCAACAGGATGAGAGTTTGCGGCACGCTATAACATTGACATTTGGTGCGTCGTTAAACTCCAACAATTACGACGAGGTGAACTTCCCCTCCCTTCCGAAAAATCGCTTCAAAAGCCCATCTTACCACCCTCCCTCCTTCCTTGGAACCCTGGGGCTCCAAGGCCGCTGGCTCGGAGGAGGCTGCGGTTGTAACCACGGCATGCCCTGAAGAAGAACACAGAAACAGAAAAAACGCGGGATGGTATGATTTAAAGCCTGGTTCATTTCAGGTCTATCATAAGTGGTTTTATCGTGACGGAAATTATAATCTTCAGAACTTATCATTTCACCCCTTACTTGTGAAAGGTTTGCTACACACTCAGTTTCAGGGAGGAGTGAGTAGGGAGTGTCGCTGAATCATAATACATCCTGTCTGTTGAGAATATTTATATATCTGAGACCGAATAAAAAATAACACTTTAAAACAAATGTACTAATTTTGCACCATCAGGTGAAAATCATTACACCAAAACACGTGGGGTGGCCTAACTACCCTCCTGTCTTCACAGTGTCATTTTTAATTACAAAAAATTCAGGAATTGAGAGATCAACTATGATAGTATGCACGCTTGTGGAATGTATTTTGGCCAGAGTTCACTCCGAGGAACGAATGCATGGGCCAGACTCCCCGGAGAGAAGAACAAACACGCTTTACCGCACCCAGTGGGCCTCCACCCCCTCCCCCAGCTGGAGTAGGTTTTCAAAATGCCTCTTGATCTTGCCTTTTATGCAAGATAATGAAAAACGTGAACGGTTGGGAGATATCACGTGAATGGCTCTAAAACTAGATCAACCATTTTTTGGTAGATCTCAATATCGAGGTCATGACAGGTCAAGAAAAGAAATAATTGTATCGACCCTAGCTTCTCAATCGGCCACCTTGGAGCCAATTCTAGGCATCACCTGTTTCCTTCCATTATGGCGAATCCAGAGATGTATACTATGAGTCTTAAGTGGAGAAAAATATATACTTTTATTTTGGATCCCTTCTTAGCAACTTGGGACATGAATTAGGCCTGCTAATAGAGGCAGTGGGGGCTTGTCAGCGCTAGTTTTATGTATTTGTGCGTTGTGTGCCTGTGTGTATCTGATCTTATTTTTGGTATGCTTTATCCTTAACTTTATCGTTAGTTTTACCTACCATGTCTTACATATGAGTGGAAACTAAACCACCTACTTTTTACCAATGTTACGTTTCAAATCATTAATTCGAGATTTATATGACAATATCTCACCCTAGGAAGTATCAATACAACCACTTTATGTTTCTGAATATCGCCATAGATTACATCTTTGCATTTTTCCGAAAGCATGCAATCTCAGCGATAACATACATGGTACCCCTGACAGTATTCAGAAAAACTGGCAGCATCCGAATCTACTTTGGCCCTGTTCCGTTAATTTCATGCATACTGTGCAACAGGTGTGTAGAGAAAATAATTCAATACATTCGACTTTAAATACAAAAAAGCATCGGAGCAGGTAGCTGTTCATAAGAATAAAATAGTTTCGGCAGTTTTCTTAGCCCCACCACATCTGAAATAAACAAATCAACGTGTTACAATGCCTGCAATAAACAACGGCACCATATTGAAACCAATAGGTGTTGCAAGCTCGAGCCAGCCAATGAGTGACTGTGCCTTTCTGGCGATTCGGACTATGGTGATAAGCCCTACAGCGTGGAAACCTTCGCTAGCCGCGAACCCACAAACCATCTGAAGCACCCTAAAGCACCTCCGCCCGAAGCAACTCATCCAGCTTCAGATCCTTGACCTAGAACTGAAGCTGACAATACAGAAAATAAGGAGGAACCAGGCGAAGCGTTGATCGACTTGCCCTGTGGCTGAGAGGTGGGTAGCGTTCCCAGCCACACTCCGGAACGTGCTGGCACACACGCTCCCGGAGAAAAGAGACGAGATGATGATGGCGATGCCACAGGAGAACTTGTCTCCCTGGTATCTGGTCCAGGGAATAGCCTTCAAGGTTACAATCACCTGAGCAAGAGTCAACTCGGCTATGGGCACCGCCAAAGCGCATTCAACTAGGTTGGGAAAAACAGTGCAAGAGTCTCATCATATCAGCAGAAGTTGGCCTACCGGTCCGAAATTCGGGCTTGCTGTTGTCCTTTGATGCCGTGTGCTCAAACACGCTGTGCGTGCAAGCACAGGGTTCACATTACAAGCGGGTGTACACGAGACCAGCAAATACCTGAGGAAGAGCGGCTATTGCTTTTTATAGATCAGAGAAGAAAGACAGAATACCATGTGGTCATGCAAATTTGTGCCCTGGATATTGAAGGTAAATCAGACATGGGAAATTGCACAAAACTTGCAGACATTAATGACAAATGATGCATATATCCAATAGAATGCAGCAGCCGGTCAGGACATAATCAGGACAAAGGAATCATCAATAGATCAAATGAGAACTATGGTAGGCAGATCCAGACCAAAACTGTCACAAAAGTTCATTTCCAGATCTGTGGTTCGGTTCAGCGTCTGCTGTGTGTCCACCTCAACAGCAATAAAGTAGTCTGCCATAGAAATGGACGTAATCCATCCTGTTCTTTTTTAATCCGGGGTTGATATTGCAATGTCATATTGTTATTTTCATCGGCTACGTCATGTACTGATTCGCATTTTCCTCAGTGATCTGTGGGACAAGATAAAACAAGATGAAATATGAAATATTTCATGTGTTTTCGTCCGCCATTGCATTTTCGCAGCTTATGTCCCCGCTTTATTTATTGCTGTGACCCACGTGATTTTGGAGGCCGCTTGGGACAAAAATGTCAGCCACCTTCAAAGTGCGTTAGTGATAACAGCCTTGACTAAGTTATATTATTCCAAAATAACGCTAAGGAGACAAGATTCAAATCAAAACTAGAAGACAAGATCATACAAGAACAACGAAGGCACTTATTCCGGGCCATTCGTTCAAGAATGAAACAAAAACGAAGCCGAGCATCGCCTATTTCGCCTGCATCTTCTTCAGTTTGTTTTTGTTTTAAGTTCATGTGTGTGCCTATGTGTATGTGTGTGTAACAGCCGGAAATCCTTATCCTATTCTCCTCCTCATCCTTAAACTACCTGGAGGTAGCGAGCGCATGCGCTTTGCACAGCAGCGACCCCTCCAGGTAGTATTCCACCTTCCTCTACCCTCATCCATCCTTATCCTTGTCGTCTCCTGCCATAGTCTCCATTATTTCATGTTCATTGCGACAGCACTTGAAAAGCCACTACCTGTGTGAAAGTGTTCGCAGCTAATACAATAATACAATACAATATGCAACGAGAGAAGCAGACCACTGGAGGCCAGCTAATAGAGCAGTAGCTTCCACTGCGGCAGCCAGGCTCTGGGATGTCAGAATAGTGACAGCCCCAGATCAGACAAAGGTGGAAGATCGGAGCAAAATGAGAGACAAGTAGAAATTCAGGGAGTCTCAGGCCATCTGGTAGACAGCCTGAATTTGTCTTGTGGAAAGCAAAACAAGTTTGAGAGTGCCAACTACCTTCCTTGGTGGTAAAAAGGATGATACACTATTCTTGGGAAGATACACTATTCTTCTAAGAGGCAAGGGGGAGAAGTGTTGTGTGATGGTTGGTCAGCCCGATAGTGGATCAGGGGGCGCGGTAGTGGAGCGGTCAGCAAAGCTGACTGCTATGCAGCCGACCCAGGTTCAAGGCCTGGCACCTTCGCTGGACAAGGAGCAAGCTGGCTCCTAAGAAATCCCTCCAACAGGGAAAGAGTGGTGATGCCATATGACCATAGCAGTTGGTGCGTTTATAAACCCCAATAATTATTATTATGGTGGATCCGGACGCAGACTGGTGTCTCCACAACACTTAAACCATAGGCTGACCCAGGGGGAGCAAAGAGGGGAATATGCCCCGCACCCCATTGACCCCTGGCGCCCCCTGAAAGGTCGATGGCGCCCCTTGAAATGTTGCTTCCCCCATGTGAAAATCAGTGCCCACTGACAGGATTAAGTGCCCACCTGATAGGTTTCCCCGGTCCAAAGAGGCGCCCCTGATCCAGATGGCGCCCGCCCCCATCAGCAAACCTGGATCCGTCCATGACGTTTGCACAAATCAGACCTATAATTTTATTAAGGTTGCATTGAAAGCTGAATACTGACAAATCGAAAATCTTAAAGGATATGTGTCACCTTCAAAACGTGATTTTAACTGAAATAGCCAAGTTGTAAAGCAAGTCAGAAAACCCGGTACTCAATATATCATTTGCCTTGGAACTCGAGATTTCTGTAGAAAAAAAGCTAAACCCTACCTGCAATGTACCCCTCATGTACCCTTAGCAGCAGGCCACAGTTGCCATGGCTGTTGGTGTGACAACATATGCTGACGTCACGATGAGCATCAGCCAATCAAAGCCCTTGAAGCATTTCAAGTATGGTAGTGGTTGCCAGATCATGACATCTTCCACAGGCAGATATTTATTTCTTTTCCTAGAGGAGTATTTTAAAAATCAAGAAATTGAGCTTATTGTACATTTTTCAGAGAAATCATGAGGGGTTTCATTATTTTCGGTTAAAAGTACACCTAATTCATCAACTTTTTTACTGATTACTTTTTTTACTTTTTTATTTTCCCTTTCCTTGTCTTTTTTCCTTTTTCTGACAAAAAATGTGTGAAGGCTTCAAGCCCCACCCGGCTGGTGTTGTACACTTTCTGCCTCCCTTGAATGTGGGGCTCTCGCTCATTTGTGTTCCGATGTGTGCTGTTGATGGCAATGTGTGTGTGTGCAATAAGCGTGTATGGTACAAATTACACTAAATTCCAGGATTCCACCAAGATGCCACATTCCCTTTAATTGCTCTTCAATGGTGAGGAAAGTAGTAATGATCCATTTCATACTATCTAATATAACAAACTGCTAGCTATATACAAATGCTATTATACTGTTTTACCACGGAACACCCTGTGTCTGAGCGGGTGGCGTCTGTGGTGTCACTTGGGTGATGACTGTCCTCCATGAGCCTGCAGTGGCTTCGGGGACCATGTCCGGCCGGCGGATCTCTGCCTTGGGCAGAGGAGATTTATTTATTTATTTATTCAAAATAATCGCCAACAGATAAAATCCACTCACAGGCGAAGTCAAAGCATTAAAAAAGGCTATCTAAATCACAAGAATCGAGACAGTGTACTTCCTAAAAACGGTAAAAGGTAAAATATATAAGTATAAAAAACACAAAAACATAAAAAACAGATCAGAGCTGATAGTGCAGTTCCTACCGAGCATTTACAAATCTAACCACACATGTCTTAAAAGTATTAAAATCATCACAAAAGAAGTCGGCCCCGGAAGCGACTAGAAATGAATTCATGCTTCTCGGCACCCTACAGAAAATCCCCCCGTTGACAGTGCTGACACTTAAATGAACTTAAATAATTGGTGCGCATTCTTTCTCGACACCTAGGTGTTTCTGATGCGTAGCCTGTATATGATCTGTGGTAAATTGACTTTATTTTACGTTATTTAATTTGTTTATTCTTTCCAACATTTTATTTATTTTTCTTTTTTCTACACTACATCGTGCACTGTATTGTGTTTGCGCCTGGCTACCCGCCTCATCGTGGATTCCCGGTGCACTGACGCTGTCCCGCGGTCACCTTTTTGGGTGCTGTGCTGCGTTTGGTCGCGGTATGTCTGCTGCTCGCTTCGCGCTGGCCCGCCGGCGCCTGTGCGCGGCCCCTAGCCTTCTGGACCGTGTGGTATTGATATCGTGTTTCTTTTTTATACATCATGGACGCTTTTATCTTTTTTGCCTCATCATGTATTCGTTTTTTAACCCGTGTGTATTCCGAATTATATGCGTATGGATGTAACAATGCTTTCTTAGCTTGTTAGTTGAGACACTATAAATATTAAGCCCTTGAGTTCTTTTACATCCATACATACATCCAGAAAAGCATGCAATACACATGGCTTAAAAAACGAGCGTATGAGGTAAAAAAAGATGAAGAGGTAAGAAACCGATGCCCCACATTTCAGCAGGCCAGAGGCAGGCACAGGCGGGTCAGAGGTCGTTTCTTTTAATTATTTTTCTTCTTCCCTCGGTGATTGCCCGGACTGAATGCTGCCCCAAGTAATGGTTCCTACCCCAAGAGCCCCCTCTGCCCCAAGCTCGATCAAAAACTGCCCCAAATCGGTAGGTCTGCTCCGAGGCTGCCCCAACGAGATCTCGTCGAAATCTGCCACGTTCCGCAGATTGGCTCTTGGGGTAGGAACTAGTACTTGGGGCAGCAGTCAGTCCAGGTACTCACCAAGGGAAGAAGAAGAAGAAGTAATTATAAGAAGCAGCAATCATTAGTTAAACTTGCACTGGAAAAGCTTACTTGTCTCAAAAGCGTCATATTTGTCATCAAGCGAAATATGGTTTGAAAGATAGGTAGGTACCAGATAAAGGAAATTTATCATCAATGTAAAGTTCCTGGAAGTGAATAAGAAAATTAGGCAATAGGCGCCTTTCAAAAGCTTATATTGTAATTATTTTCTAAATTTGTAATCTAAACTTAATTTTAGTTACATAACACGATATGAGAACTCAAAACAAAAATTCCCTGTATGTAGTGTATTGGATTTCCTCTGCTGATTTCATCATCATCATCATCAGCTTTTTTATTTCATTTTTCATATACAAACAGGGGGACAGAAGAAATGAATAGACCAGCAAAAGAAGACATGGGCAAAGCAAAGCAAAGGCTGAACAGCTAGCAACAGAATAGAACTTTACAGGCACATAGTATAAACAAAAGGAAGTAAGCAACCAGACCACGAGTGTGATTTGATCACCAAAGGCCCGCAAATCATGCCCCCCCCAAAGAACGAATGCTGGTCTTTGATGAGATGTCCCATGGGCGTAAACAGATCTTTCTTCACTTGTGTCTTGTGAGAATATTTCAAATTTTGTGATGCTTTCATGCAAATGTAGGAAAACAAAAGGGAACTAAATGTGTTAGCTATGGGAAAATATTAAATTTGAATATAGTTGTCAATTGAAATAGTTTTAAGTATCAATTGATACAGCTTGAAAGCATGAGCAAATGATGTCACTAGGGGAAAGACTTTGCTCGTAAATATACCTTTGAATAAAGGTATCTTTGAAATTGGGCATCATGAATGCAAAATAGCTGCTGTGAGTTTCTACTGATTTGGTACGAGGAAGGGTAGTGAGTATGTTGTTGTCGTCTGGTCGGATGCACAATTTTATTTCATGTGTTTCATTTAAAATGGGTAACATTAATTTGTATTGGTAAAAATGTATCCCTGTTGAAGGAGTCTGCCCTAGCAACCAAATTTCTGCCCCAATTAGGGGCAGGCTTTGGGCTGCCCCAAGCACCTCATTGAGTCGCCTGCTACGTTCCAAAGATTGGACAATGGATGGATGGAAGATTATTAACATTTAAACAAAAGAGTCACAAATGAGTCGAGTGAAGCAGCTTCCACAGTTGCATGGGGCAAGTTCATCCAGTCTTGAATTGTTTTTGGGAGAGAAGAATGAAGGTGATAATCCCTTGCTCCCTAAGAACCTTGCCACCCTATGTTGAATAGCTTCCATTATATTGATGCTCTGTTGATAGTGAGGGTCCCAGACGACAGCACTCACACATTCTACAATGGGACGCACATACACTCCCCATATATTATGGGTTCCTTCATATGTTGGCATGCAAATGAAAAATTGTGGCAGCCGAAAGAGGATTAAGAGGATCTGCATAAAAACTCACTCGCTTGAGCAGTAGGGATAAATCAAAAGAAATGTTTTTCCACTCCACAAAACCAAAACAATAGCCGTGTTATTCTGCCGGCAGAACGCATAATAGTATGCTGCACACATGCACAGTATGGTATCTTGGAGTACAAGATACCATACTGTGCATGCGTGCGGCATACTAGTATGCGTTCTGCACAGCAGAATAACATGGCTATTAATAAATACCTGGCTGTCCGAGGACATGCTACTGCACTGCTGACTCCAACCGCCAAAACTCAAAACCTGAACCATTGCAGCAACTGCTTAGATTTTCAGTGTGACAATAGATTACTACCCTTTCTACAAATTTGTATCCTTTGGTGAGGTTTCGTTCACTAGAAATCGTTTTATTAGACTCTTTGTTAACCGGAAGTAGGATCGGTTACTGCCAGAACTAGGTGCCAAAACTCAACTCAAGAAATAATGCAACAATCGCTTAGAAAAGCTTTGTGCCAACTTAAAATAGTCATTCTTCAAATTTGTACCTTTTCACGATGTTCCTTTCTAAGGCAACTGTAAAATTGTAGGTTAAAATTACACCACTTTTATTATGGCGGAAAAATTTTTGTGCTGTTAGTGTTCATGCTAGTGCCAAAACTCAAAATCCAAAACACAGCAGTAACTACATAGTTTTTAAGTCTGGAAATAGATTTCTACCTTTTCTACAGATTTGTATCTTTTGGTGAGGTTTTGTTGGCTAGAAACTGTTTTATTCAAAGACAAAGACAAAGACTTTATTCAGAGTCATCCACAGTTAAAAGAACAGTTGTGGCTATTAGGACCCTACGTCAAGCTATTAATGGTTGGGGATATAGTTAGGCGACACACTTCATACAACACAAACCAGTTAAAATCGTACATTAAGAAATAATCACTTAAAATACTACATATCGCTATTCACCCAGCGCACCACCACACACTCACATCGCCCTAAATCCGCTCCGCCAAGAGTTGGCGCTTGAGGGCGCGGCAGAAAATAGGCACTGGTAGCATTTTCAGGTCATTAGGCAGATCATTGTATAACAACGGACCCCGGGCTTTAAATCTGCGCTGTCCCATATTACTCCGCGAGCGCGGCACCCGAAAGTCTCCGTCCTGCCTCGTGCCGCGCTCTCGGGTAAGCCGGACCTCTTCGAATCCCAGAGCCAGCTCCTCTGGCTCCCCGAAACACACCACCCCTTGTGCACAAGTACAAGTGTGTGATACCTTTTTTTTTCAAAGAGGTGGGACTTTTGGTCCCACAGTCCTGGCGCCGGGACCAGATTTGGTCCCGGCGGGACTAAAGCAGGGACCAGGTTTGGTCCCGGCAGGACTAAAGCCGGGACCAAAGGCTAGACGCCGGGACTGTGCCGGGACCCCAGTGTGCAAAGTATGGTATTTTCAACGAGATCTTTTCGGTGTGAGTGCCCTTGGAGACAGCACCAAGTGGTGTGAATTTTGTAAACCTGGTGCGAATTTGCAAGGTTAGTGGCACTTAAACTAAACAAATAATGACTGAATGGCTATTAAGACACAGGAGAGGGCCTTGGGGCGTTCCACGACAGATCGACCAATGCATGACACCCTCATCTCTCAGATTTGCACCAAAATTGGTACCATAGGTTGTCTGGGCCGTAGAAACAAGATCTGAAAGTTTTAGCTCGATCCATAGTATGGTTACAGAGTTATGGCCTGAGGCAATTTGTGAGGTCACCATAAACATAAATTGTTATCTTGCTGATATCTCAGGGTTGAAGAAATGAAAAATAGACTTTCTATACATCGTTAGAATCGCAATGACCCATAGTTTCCGTTTTTGACGTTTGTTTTTCATTTTGAGCATTCTGTGTAATTGTGACCGGCTGACCTCAGGTCACGTGACCTGCCTTGACCCCTAGATCAATAAAAGTTACTCTTTTTCTGGAATAAAAAGTGAGTTCAATTAGTTGTCTTTGGATATAAAAAAATTCACGATGGGGTTTTTTCTATAAATGTATCCAATAAGCCCAAATGGTGCAGGTGTTTTGGAAAAAAATTGTAGATCCTGTTTTGTAATACCGCTTTTTGATCCCAAGAACGCATCGAGAGTCGGGGCCATGTAATGGCTGCGAATAAAAGGCTGAAGAGATAGTTTACTAGTGGTTTTACGGATTCAAGCACTTCCATTACCCCCATGCCCCCTGTTATGGTTCCAAATATTACAGTTTTACCGACCAGTACAATGGGCTCCATCCAGAATGTATGTTCCACCATATTTAAGAGTGAATAACTTATCATCGCTAGTTATTAGCCTTTTGATTACCAGGAAAATGGCATTGACCATTGTAACAGTGCTCACTTGGTCTCGTTTTGCTCGCTACCATCTCATCGTCCGGGACGGTGTTATGCCACGGCGATTGGGCACGGTCCTATGCAAACGGAGTCTGTCCTATGCAAACGGAGTCTGTCCTATGCAAACGGAGTCGAGGTAGCTCACAGATGATAGTCTGGGGAGGTTACCCGAGAAGGGAGATCGAGTAAAGCCAGGGATGCATGTCAAGAAACGTCTGGTGGTTGGACTGGGGTAGACTATTATTGTCCAGTGACAGTGTGTGGCCAAGGGAAGGTGCTCGCGTGCGTCGCGCGTCACAGTGAACAGGAAAGAAGGATGGTGCGTCATATTTGCTGTGATCCCTACAAGAAACACAAATGTCAAGTATCGAAAAATTTGAGAATTGTTTCGGAGAGTCTCGCTGACTTAGTCCAGGACAAACGTGTTGAAAAGGGAGCGCTACTATGCATGGGCTGTCGTGTCAGGCTCACTAAAGACCCAAGAAGCCTTCCACGGGAAGAAAATGTCAGTGCCACTTGTGTTGAAGATACTTCTGGATCAGGAACCGAAAATTCTTCTGAGATAAGCGAGCCAGCGTGCGACCTGAGCAAGGAAGACACAGGGCGTGTTCTTCCTATGCTTGGAATATCGCCCCTTCGAACAAGTGAGTAGCTATTGCATTATCTTTCCACGGGTATACATGAATAGAAGTATAGGTAACAATGCTATAAATACCTGCTGCGTTTATTGCCTCCACTGCTCTTAAACCAAAGATCCAATTATGAATCATTCTTAGAGAGCCACGAAAATAAAAATGGACTGCACACTTGGAACGAATCATGGCGTGCATTATAGCAAAGCGAGAAAGGGTCAATCAGTTCCACCATGGCTCTTATACTTTACAGTTGGCTATTGTAATAATTTAGTGAAAGCTGAAATATCCATGGCAGTTATTTGCTGTGTTGCGTGCCTGACCGTGGTACTACAGTAGAATGTATGTAATTTTTTACTTTTTTCCCCCAGAGGGGCTGAGACCAGAACAAAGACGGTCGAAAGGATCGGACAAACTGAGCCGCTGAACTAAAACTCTGAAGAGGAAGTTTGAACGGACGCTAGATGTAGATCTCCCTTCACCCTCTGGGTCACCTGCGGAGACAGAAAATACTCGAAGAGGAAAACGCGAGGTAGGTGAATTGTTGTGCATTGAAATATAAATTTAAAGTCTGATATTTGTTGTTGTTTGATTTTTGCATGTTTTTAATTTGTTTTATGAAAGAAGAGGTCCAAGAGATTGCTACATTTCAACATATCATATCTAATTGAGGTTAATAGAAAGCATAAACAAGCCCATCATAAAACTGAATTATTAATTCAGCATGACGGTTAACGTTTAGGCTTTCGGCTTCACGCAAATTATGATTAACAAAAGTTGTAAAATCGTCTTCTCATTTGCAGGTTTCATCAAATGATGAATGAGCTGAAGCTGGCGTTTCAAAACGCCACAAGCTACAGGAGGAAACTCTCAATTCTGACAGTGTCGCCTTATGGCCAGGATCGCACAGCTGAGTTTTTTCAAGCCTCTAAGTACATGGTCAAAATGAGCCGCCAGCTAAAAAAAACCCATGGTGTGTTTTCTGAACCACAGCCAGTGCCAAAGGGTATCCATATTACTGACGAGGACAAGTCGAAGGTAAAGGACTTTTTTGAATCTGACAAAGTGAGCCGGATGTGCCCTGGAAAAAGTGATTTTGTCGTTGTGAGAAATCCGGATGGCACTAAGGCAAAAGTGCAAAAAAGGCTTGTGCTAGGAAACCTGCGGGAGATTTACGCCTCCTTCAAACAAGATTCCACTAATCCGAAAATAGGGTTCTCTAGCTTCGCTAAACTCCGCCCGAAAAACTGTGTGTTGGCTGGTGGCAGCGGTACCCACTCTGTCTGCGTCTGTACCCGCCATCAAAACCCAAAACTGATCACATCAGCTCTGGGCTTACAAGGCCTCACCTACCATGACTTGTTTGATTATGCAGTATGTGACGCGAACAACCGAGACTGCATGATGCAGAACTGTATGGACTGCCCAGGTGAGAAAGGCGTTATTATGTTTCTGAGGCATGCACTGGGTGAAGAGTCAGAAGATGCATCGGACTCTGATTATGATGAAGAACTAGACAGTGAGGTACGTTACAGCCAGTGGGTGAGCACAGACAGGTGTACGTTGAAGGATATTGTAGAAACTAAGGAAGAGTGCATGAGGACCTTAAGTCAGTAGATAGTGGATCTCACGAAACACCACTATACATCAAAACATCAAAGTGAGTATTTCTCCACGTTGAAGGCCACGATTGAAAATGGAGAGGTAGTTGTACAGGGAGATTTTTCTGAAAATTATTCTTTCTCTGTTCAGGATGCACCACAAGGCTTTTACTGGGAATCATCTCAGTGTTCACTTCATCCTTTCGTGGCCTATTGGACAGAAAATGGAGCTTCACACCATCAGAGCTTTTGCTTTGTCTCGGACAGTATCAAACATGACACAAACATGGTGCACGCTTTCGTAAAACGGCTCATTCCGGAACTACGCTCCCTGGTACCCAACATGAAGAAAATATACTACTTTAGTGATGGCTGTGCGGCGCAGTACAAGAACAGGAAAAATTTTGCTAACGTATGCTGTCATGAGGCTGATTTTGGAATTCCATGCGAGTGGCATTTCTTCGCCACTTCACACGGCAAGGGTGCCTGTGATGGCATAGGAGGGACCGCCAAACGAGCTGCGTACCACGAGAGCCTCAGGCGTCCCTTTTCGAATCAGATCCTAACAGCGGAGGCACTATTTGACTATTTGGACAAAAAGTTTGTCAGCGTCGTGAAGTTTATTTTTGTAAACTCAGAAGAAGTAAAAGACATTGCAGCCGGGTTACAAGAGCGTTTTGCATCAGCAGTGACCGTGAAGGGCACACAGGGATTTCATAAGTTTGCACCTGTGGATGTTAGGACATTGACCGCACATGAACTGTCAACTGACATCGGCTGTCGTGGTAAAAATCTGCAAGTGATGTGTTTGCATGAAGAACCCTCAGTATGAAGCAAAATTAGAATAATATATGTCTGTAATTGTTCGCTCATTTTGTCATGAATGCTAGTATAATAGTGACGTCCCAAATGTATATTTTTTGCAAGCTTGTCGCTATTTTGAGGATGCCCAATCGCATACCGCATTAAGCCATGTTGTGTCTGTATTGAACGTTTAGCCAGTAAACGTAGCTTAGCGCATCCCTTGATTCTAAAGTTTGGCCATATTGTCACAATATAAGGTCATTGAGTACTTTGTGCATCCTTTCATTATCATGTTTTGTACGGGCCAACATCCCGTGGTATTTCCATGGAGCCACTCATTTCGATCGGCTATGCAATGTTGGTTGACTTATACATATCTGTAAAAAATGATGACAGAGAAATAAATCCGTGACCACCTATGAACCCTAGACTCTTCTGAATTTTCTCTAGTTAAGAGCAGTACGCAGGATCAATGCTAGAGAGAAAAGTCTAGCTCAGCATGCACAAGTGCCACAGCTATCGTGGAATGTCCCGCAGGTAAACTTATTATAGATAATTGGAAACATAATTAGGGGCAAGGGGGTAATGGAAGTGCTTGAATCCGTAAAACCACTGGAAAACCATCTCTTCAGCCTTTTATTAGCAACCATTACATTGGTCCAACTCTCTGATGCGTTTTTGGGCTCAAAAAGCGGTATTACAAAACAGGAACTAAAATTTTTTCCAAAACATCTGCACCATTTGGGCTTATTGGATACATTTATAGAAAAAACCCAATCGTGAATTTTTGTCTCCAAAGACAATTGCTTGAACTCACTTTTTATCCCATAAAAAGAATAACTTTTATTGATCTAGGGGTCAAGGCAGGTCACGTGACCCGAGGTCACCGGGTCAAAATTACAAAAATGCCCCAAAATGAAAAACAAACATCAGGAACGGAAACTATGGGTCATTGCAATTCTAACGATGTATAGAAAGTCTATTTTTCTTTACTCCAGCCCTGAGATATCAGCAAGAGAACAATTGATGTTTATGGTGACCTCACAAGTTGCCTCAGGCCATAACTCTGTAACCGTACCATGAATCGAGCTAAAACTTTTAGATCTTGTTTCTACGGCTCAGACAACCTAGTGTACCAATTTTGGTGCAAATCAGAGGGATGAGGGTGTCATTTTGCATTGTTTTGGTCGTTTTGTGGTGGAATGCCCCCCTTATAAAAAGTCATAGCTAACTGACTAATGACTGAGGTAGTATTGCAGTGTAGGGGTAGGAATGGGTGCATTTTTTCTCTGGTATGTGGCAGATTGGTGTGAATTTTTGGAGGGTGGTGGTGTGAGAATTTTAGATGGCTGGTGTGACTCGTCTGGCCTGCTGCCATACTTTGCAGACTGGCCAGGACCAGAGCCAGTCTGGATAAAGAAAAATTCATGATAATGGTTTCCACATTTCATCTAAAATTAAGATAAGAGATAAAATATAACTGTGACTTTCCAGCACATCACTGCCTCCTTGATGCAATATTCCAACTTTATAAGATGAGAAAAGTATCAATTCAACTAGATGAAAGAGAAAAAATAATGTTGAACACACACAGCACAGAACACAGCTCTCCCTAAGTTTCATTCTTTCGAAACAACATTTTCAGATGTAATTCCAATTCGTTCACTTAATTATAAAGCAACTCAGTGACACAACCAAAATACAATCCAAAAATGGTGGGTACTGGGGTCAAAATCACTTTGAATTGAAGAAAAAAAACGTGTTTTGCATATAGATACTGGAAGGCATAAAAACAAAAGCTTGATTAAAAACATAATTCTGGAATTAGCGATTGGAAATGGCAGTCCCTACCAACCCCACTGTTTCAATTGCCTTCTCTCTCTAAAAAATACTCAACAGTATTCAAATTACCTACGTCTGTGCGTTATGTCGTGAATAAAACGTGAATGGCTTCAATTTCTTCCTCAACATTCAACCACTACCGCACCACGCTTCGTTCTCGTAGACAACAACAAGAAGAATAATAAAGATAAAAAACAAGTGTGCGCCACTAATGTCTTTGAGGAAAAATTCAACTAAGCAGAAGCACAAGCCTTAGTAGCCTCAAGCACGGTTCCTATATAGGCCTCAAGGTGAAAAAGTACTAAAAACCATGTGATAATTCAGTAAGTTTTTCTTTATTCTCTTACTAAACGTGATGATGTACTATTTGTCTTTAGTGCGCCGTCTACGGCTGCTGTAAAATTTTTTGTCTATTACAAGCAAATATGTTATCGGTATTAATAGAATAGAATAGAACCGTGGCAACTAAAATCAGAAATATAGACGATGTACCTCTTTCGAAAACGTTTTTCAAGCTAGTTGTGAAGAAGCTATATATTGACGATTATTAAAGGGAGATACGCGAAAAAATTTTTATTGGCTAGATCAAAAGGTCACAAAAAGTTGTTTCAGAAGTCATATTCTCATTTTTGCGAATTCGGCCTCCAAATGCCTTAAAATTGATCTCAAAGTCAACATTTATAGACGACTTTATCGATACACTGCATATCGATGTATATGACGTACACACGGCTAGGGCTATCAATTTCTCTAAAAAAATGGTCGTATTTTTCCTAAGCAGTGAGTTGAAAGTTTTGAACCGATAAAGACAAAAATTATTTCAGAATATCTATAGCCCAAAATAATATTATAGTAGAAATATAGGATTTTTAAGTAATCACAACTGACCAATCAGAAGGCATAGCCAACTCAAAGGGGGGTCACGTGACCTTCCTGACGCAAAAGTTTCGTCATTCTGGGGATATTGCAGAAAACGGTTGAAGACCCGAGGACGCAGTGAGACATATATGAACGAAAAGAGACATACTTAATCTGTATTGAAGCAAAGGAAACAAAAGCATAGTTATATAGGGGATTTCGAAGATTTTAGTGAGAGTTGTTCTTGTATTCTCATGTTATCTTCCACAGGTAATAGTACAAATAGTATTTTGCAGAGCTGATGCAGAAGAAATCTTCTGTTTTGTGCCTGTTTTTTTCTTTGTACCACCGAGTATATGTGAATGGCTTCAGAAAAATAAAGCCCATCGGCCCATCCGCCGTGCTATCATAGTTAGCAAACCAATAGAGACACCATAGTTATCAACAGTACCCTGAACAAGTGCCATAAAACATTGTTTTTAGTCAGAAAGCATAAGGGAAGGAGATTGTGGGATGTTGGTGTGCGATCATACATGTAGGTTCTGGAGAAACTATGATATTGTGCTAAGGTTGATGATGGATGAAATATTTTTGTACCAACCGTAAGTGAACTCTGTGAGTATGCTAACTTTTAAAGATAGATGTTCTTTAATATTTGTCATTCTTAAAAGATAAGCAAGACATTTTTTGGGTTTTGGCAACCTATGTGGCCCTTGAACCTTTTAGATTAAAGATTAAACAGAGCATTCAGATAGCTCAAATTAGACCTTAACATGCCTTGATCTATACATGTTTAGGTACTATGGCAAGCTCATCTCTTTTTTCTCCCATATGCTAGGTGGGGTAAATTTAGAAGTCTTATCCTTCCTCTATGTTGGAGATGTATGATGTGGGTAACAACAACTCTATTTTCTGTCCTCAATGATATTCTGTCTGGAGAATGTGGCTGGTTTCTTGAGGCATTTGGGGCAGCACAGATCCTGCATATATCTGGAGGCATAAACTTGATTTCCAGAAGAAACTTTTGTTTCCAACCGGTGCACATATCCATTTTGGTGTGTGGGGAGGTCGCTTATCAATAATTGCCATTTTCTCTGTTCTCCTTTTCATTGCTTTGTAGCAAACATGATATATGTTTTATATATATACTCACCATTGTGGAAAGTATGGCAGCTGGTCAGAAGAGTCACACCAGCCATCTAAAACTCTGGCACAAATTTGCACAGCCAGCCACCTAAATTCACACCAATCTGCAGTATACCAGGGAGAAAGCACCCATCCCTACCCTAGTGTGCAAAGTATGGCATTTTCTTCAAGATCTCGTTGGTGCGATTGTACTTGGAGACAGGATCAAGTGGTGCAAAGTCAATCAACCTTGTGTGAATTTGTGAGACTGGTGCAAGAAAGGTGACACTGAAAACCAAACAAATATTGACTGAATGGTTATAAAGACTGAGGAGGGGCCTTGAAAAAGTCCTTAACTATCTCACTAATAAGAGAGACAGCATTGCATTGTGTGGGTAGGAATGAGAGCATTTTTCCCTGGTAATATGACAGGTTAGTGTGAATTTTTGGTGGCTGTCGGTGCAAGAATTTCAGATGGCTGGTGCAGCTTGTCTGGCCTGCTGCCATACTTTGCAGACAGGTCCCTACCCACATGATGCAATTTTCCTTGTGTCTTTATAACCATTTTTCCATTATTTGTTTGGTTTTCAGCGTTACCTCCCTTGCACCAGTCTCAAATTTGCACCAGGTTAATAAAATTTGCACCACTTGTTCCTGTCTCCAGGGGCACTCACATTGACTAGGCCTAGTCAAAAGTACCATACTTATAGCAAACAATGATTTTGTTGCTTCTTTTTCTGCTGTCACTTTTGTGTAATAACTTGAAATATATTAATGTGATGGATAGCATTCTTATAAAACATTTTGGCCCTAAGCCAAGTTTGTGCTCACATTTAAATCCTGGGAATTGAAGTCTTCCATTCCAAATTTTTTGCCTGTCCTTTCCTAATGCTTGTATGAATTTTTCAGGTGCTGCCAGTGGCTTAAGATCTGTGGATGGTCCCTCACTTCCTGAAGCTGCTGAGGAACCACATCTTGGACCAGGGTCTGAGGCTACTGGGTCCAGAGGCACCGGTAGTAGACAAGGGCCTTCCCCAGCAGCTTTTGGCAAAGGACAATGCCAAGCTTCTGCTTTGCCACGCCCTTCAGTTGGAGCATATAAAGGTATTGGCCATCAGTTTTGTGCATCAAACTTTTACTTGCGTTCTTTTTATATGTGCTGGACGTGAAATTTAAATCATTTGTATAGGATTTTAAATTATTCAGTGCTCGGGAGTGCACCTTTCCATTTGGTTTGTACCGTTTTTATTAATATACTGTGTACAATAGTATTTGCAGAGGCAAAATGGATTGCATTGCTATCAAATGAATCTCAGGTCACTCATGCGAATGAACATATCAATATATTTTTCACTGGCAATGGGAACATAGCAATAATTTTAGTGGTACTCTTTTGAATAAAAGGACATTATGAACCTTCCCTGATAGATGAAAATAGATTTAAAACAAATCTATAAATGTGTGAGAGCTGAACATGTTTCATCTTCTAATATCTGTTAAGTTGAACAATTATGATAAATGACTAGATTGTGAATATTTGGCTAAGTGTCAGTTATTCGCTCGATATAGCAAAATATCCAATAAAACTTTTCGTTTTGACAATCGCCCATCAGTTGATGATCGTCAGATGAAGTTTATACCACAAAATTTCCGTCAGGTGACTGGCCAGGAGCGACAGCGAGTACGTCCAGCGGCCCAGATGCTCAGCGAGCGCGTGGGAAAGTGTCTACTCCACCTATTCGGTCAGCGCTTCGTCAAGCAGGTTCAGATCGTCATCACCTGCGACGAGATGTTCGACACCTGCAACTTTCGGTGCTTCCTGGACGGCAAGGCTCATCGGTCAGCATTCGGCTTGGAGCACACCATCAATGCTCAGTATACTTCTCTGCTCGAGTTCATGCGGCTGATTCGGGACTCCCGAGTCGGATGCCAGAGCAGGTACCATTCCAGAACGGGTTCATCATGTCCTTAACAGCCCTGCGAGGTCTCCACAGCATGCTTCAGAACATCTACGGTGTCAAGTACTTTCTGACGTCTCGGGTGAATCAGGACATGGTAACAAACTTCTTCTCTCAGGTCAGGTGCTTGGGAGCAGGCAGCACCCACCCAACGGCGGTGGAGGCGAAGACTCGTGTTCTCATGCTAGACCACATGCTGATGGAGCCCCAGTCTCGCTGGAAGAAGAAGAATCAACATACCTGAGTGCGGCTACCCTGCAACTGGACACCCCCCCCGACAGTCATTACTGAAGAGCTGGATGACATCGCTGCTGTGTGATCAGATGGAGAGGGTGCAGCCGTGCCCCGCTCCACCGGTACCGGACAACCCGGAGCAGGACTGGCTGGACGAGGATGACCAGGACGACGCCGCGGAACGAGCTGCTCCGTCAGCAGGGGACGCGAACCAAAAACTTTGTAAGCAGGCACCGGCCCACGTGGCGGGCTTTGTTGCTGCAAAATGCAAACCTGTGGACAGCTCTCTCTGATACATATCATCGACCGTGCCTGTAGTAGATGAAAGTGGGAAACTGAAGTGGTTGCAACGTCTCAATCGGGGTGGTCTCACAATACCAAGTGAAAAGTGGCTTAGGCAAGTAGGGGAGCTAGAGGCTTTAGTTTGTGATATGCATGGACCAAGCGACATCGATAGGAAACCAGGATTCATTCGCCGTTTGACTTCTGATGTGCTGGTTAAATTCCCGGACCTTCACGAAAAGGTAGCGCGAAAGTACGCGGTGACGAGAACACACATGCGGGTGAAGTGGCTGCAACGGTTGTATGCGGAGGGGAAGCGAAAGGCAAGGGCAGAACAGAAAAGTCGTCGGGAAATGAAGAGAATGCGTTACTACATTTAGTAAAAGTGATTGAGTAGTATCCTCAGGTAGCCAGCTATTATTGATAATACTGTATCTGCACCCAGTTCGTATACTAATCGGGCGTTTACCCGCTGTAGCGCCGCGTCAGAGGTACGAGTCGGTGATTGATAAAGGATTATTTATATATTTTAGGAACGTGCATTGATCTATATATCTATAATAAAAGTGATAACAGTTGTGTGTACGTTTGGTTTTTTACATGTGTTTTTTGTGATTTGGATGTCCCTTGCGCAAAAACATTTAAAAACCTAAAAAATAGCGAGTAGTGGTGTGGCCCATAATATTTGCTATACATTTTTCTTCTTTGTTTTTCTTCGTAAAGTAAATGGGCACATGGGAAAGGGAAGGGCACTCCTGCATACCCAACAATGGGCAGGGGCAAAATTTTATGCGTGATCTGTACATTTTGTGTTGCGTAGTTTGTTGCCGCCGTAAACTTATCAGTGATGTATGCTAGTCAAATCAAACTGTTGGCTTCCCTGTTATGTATAGTAGTGTGACCTTTGTACACAGTGTCCTATTTTTGGTGCATCTGAACAAGAAGTGAAGTATTCGTCATATATTTATCGTGACGAACGGCTCAGTGGCTGAGACTGCGTTAGTGCGCAAACCATGAAAGAATACGTCTGGAAATGAACGCGACACCACACAAATTATGTGCACGGCGTTACGATTTCGTTTAGCATTTGTATACCGTCGATTCTCAGCTCACCTATATCATGATTAAATGTATGATTATGGATTGCGATATTTCATTTGGAAATGTCTGCCGAGATGGTGCTGAATTAAATAGTCTTTCCGAAAAATTGCGCTCAATGTGATGTCAAAGGAGCTTCTTCGCTGGCGTGATGAATATAAATCACTGCATTGGTACATAAATTTTGTTCCACGGTATTTACCTAAGCATTTTAACACAAATTATATCGTTTTCTGGTGAAGTTGCTAGATCTTCGAAAGAAAATGCCTCCCACGTTTGTTGTGTTGTGCCCTGATTTAGCTTGAAAAATTTGAGAAAATGCCTGAAAATAAATATCCATTGAAAAATGTTCCCGCTGAACATATGGCTGGTAGTTATGTTAACACGCGCATTGACGGGGGGCGGGTACCCGCGCCCCCCTCGGGGATTTTCGGAGACAGCAGAAAAACGGCGGCGCGTAGCGCCGCCGTACTTGGCATACATTTTCCCTCATCATTTTTACAACTTCTGTGAAAATTTTAAGGTTAGGTCATCTCAGGTCAGATCACCAGTACAGGTCGTGACCTGACCTCAAAAAAAGTTTAAGATAGTATAAGTCGGAGCAGGGTGAACTTATCCGATTGAAACTCATCACATAATGGGCCCACCGAGTTCTCTAAAATATTTTCCGGTATTTTTGATATCGATGACCTAAGGTCAGGTACAAGGCATGACCTCTCCGTTGGAAATACATGGGAAAAATGTTTTTTACTGAATAAATCAGTAAGGGATGGTGATAAAGCGTTCATTCTAGTTGCATTAGACTCACCTTGTCTTTGCGGTTCTAATAATATAAATTTTATATAATTTGACCTTGACCTGACCTCAGGTCAGGTCAAATCCTTGATTTGACCTAGCAAGGTCAAATCATATATCATTCGATTCGGCTTGCTACGAGGATTCCTATAGTTTAAAAGTAGTTCTGCTTCTATCTTTACTTGTTCAGATGTAATGGCCGAAAACCTTAATTTATATGTTATCCCTAGGACGGCCAGTGTGCAAAGTATGACATTTTTGACGAGGATCTCGTTGGTGCGAGTGCACTTGGGGACAGAAGCGAGTGTGCGAATTTTACCAACCTGGTGCGAATTTGTGAGACTGGTGCAAAGAAAGTGACACTGAAAACCAAACAAATAATGGCTAGGTGGTTATAAAGATACAGGAGGGGGCCTTATGAAAAGTCCTCAACTAACTAACTAACTAATGAGAGAGATAGCATTGCATCTTGTGGGTAGGAATGGGTGCGTTTTTCTCCCTGGTATATGGAAGATTGGTGCGAATTTTTGGTGGCTGGCGGTGCGAGAATTTTAGATTACTGGTGCGACTCGTCTGGCCTGCTGCCATACTTCGCAGACTTGTAGGACGGCATGTTTCAACCTCTCGTGACCTTAAATGTGACCTGACCAAAAATGGTTCAAATATTTTCGATAAAGAAATAGATGGGCTACCCAGCGATTTACCGTTTTTCGCTACCTACCGTGGTTCTCGAGATCTTAGGGGGCGGGGTACCCACCCCCTCGTCAAGGTGAAGGTGGCTCAGACCCCCGTCAAAGCGCGTGTTAAATTAGGAGACATTAAAATTGTAGTGAAAATTTCCCGCAAGGTCATTTTCATTTCCGCTGGGGGCTAGAGGGTAAGATGCTCCAACGACAGAACACTTGTGCCAATGAGCGCCGCCACGGCACCTAGAATTAGGGGGGGCAAACCCATTTCTGCCTCTCCTAGGTGGGAACTAATATTTTTTTGCTCTACAGACCTTGTGTAAACATCTCTTTCAGTGCTTGTCAGACCTAGTATAAAGCTACATCTCCAAGAACATGATCGCTCTCCGGGGCGAGGGGGAGCGAATATTTTTTTACTCTACAGACCTAGCGTAAACATTTTTCAAAAATTTCTCCGGCGTTTTGGGGGACCAAAAGATAGTTTGGTCCCCCTCCAACGCTTTGGGGGCGATGGTCCCTCCGATACACATTTGGTCCCTCCGATACACATCAACTCTACAGCACAACCCCTGGCTATCCTCGGCGCTCATAGATTCTGATCTAAATGCACCTTTTTCCCCCCTACAATAAAAAACCTGGATCAGCCATTGTATGTTTCTGTTCAGAGCACCATAGTCTACACACTTGAAACACTAAAACGAGTCTTCACTCATACGCGTCGGAAAAAGGGGGGCCAGGGGACCTGGCCCCCCACTTTTCGGCCAAAAATTTCCTGATCTCAGTAGAAATTAGGGAAACCGGACATTCTTATATCCAGCCGCTGCGGAAGGCTACGAGGAGCCCAAATTCGAAGAGTTTTTGGTCCTGATGTTGAAAGTTTTTTGTCAGCATCAGGTTGAAGTTTGGCTGGCCCCCCCCCACCACTTTTTTCCGGTGGCGACACTTATGTCTTCAATGTCCTTACTTTACCAAGCCGAGCCCATTACAGCCTTTGGGGTACCGCCGGACAGATCTTCATCTCTAGTTGGGTTCTAAAGTGACTCAACGGCAATTTGCATTACTCCCGGCCGGCTCCTGGGTTTGTTTTGCAAAACTCGAACAGAGGTGTGTTGGACTGCTGGCAACCTACAAACTCTTTTGTGGTGCGCAGGAGCAATTCTGCATATTACGGGCTCGCTGCCGTCTGCATTCTATAAAATACGATATTGCGCGTGCGCGTTGCAGAAAAACCTGCCAGTCCGCCTGCAGCCGAACACATTTCCGGTTAGTTCGGGTCGGACCGGAGGTAGAGGTTTTAATCTTTTTTTCAAATCTTTCTTGTGGGATAAATTTGTAAAATTAATAACAAAAAAGTGTAAAAATACATTCTGAATACAAATACATAATATGAGAAACATCAAAACACAATTTTAGTAACCATGGCAACGAGAAAAGACTGTCCTTGGCTAGTGATGGAGTGCAGGGTTTAATACTCTAACTGCTATTGATAAATATTTCGATAATTGTGATGTGGCCTCCCAAAAATTTGCCGAAGATGCAAAAATGATTATTGGTTTCAAGATCAGGATTTTTCAAATATCAAGAAACCACAATAAAAATTTTTTCGCGTATCTCCCTTTAATCGATTTATTCAGGATTTTCTCAACATTTATATTTTGTATCCTCTTCCGTTACATGTATTTGATATGGGCCCCGTTTCGTAGACGTTGCAGCGTGGGTTGTGATCCGCGCTGCTCTCCCTGGTGGTGCCATCGGCAACGCCAGTGGATGCGGTGTGGATTGCGCCGCATTCGGCAAGCTCATGCTGTTTGGTCTGTGGATGGGGACCAAGGTTAGGTTAGGCTTAGGTTAAACTGTAGTCTGGTCGATTAGATTGTACACTCAGATATTAGGATCCGAGGTTTAGTTTGTAAATGACTCTGCTTAGTGATTTTCGAGACATGCACCACTCTCCAGGCTAAAATAAAAGAAATTATTATCGCTTACTAAATTACCTCGTGATTATGTGCGTTAGTTAAATGATTTCGACAGTATAGGGAGTCTAACAGGATCACCTCTGGCACCCTCATGTCTTATTCCAAATCATCCTCCCAAATCGCGCAACCCACCAAAACCAACCCTCTGCCCCTCTCTCTCTCTCAACTAGGTGCGCGACCAATGGCCGTCCTATTCCCACCTGACTGACATGTGTTTTCCCGGCAGTGTGGGGCGCCGCATACTGGGTATGACCGGCGGCTCCTCTGCCCGACCCCTGCTAGGGCTCCCCTGCCTGTGCGCCGTGGCTCACGCTGACCTCGGCTGCTGAAGCGGCGTACTGCGGGGGCTGCCTGGCGGGTCGGGTTGCCGCCGGTGCTGGCCCTGTTGGCGCTGCGGCTACCCGCTGAGCGCGGTGGCGCCATCTGAGGGGCGGAAGGTGGCTCCACCTGTCCTCTCGACCCTACCTGGCTGGAGCTGTGGAGGGCGCGCCCCGCTGGTGCGCCTCTCGCCGGGGGCTGAGCCGCCCCAGCGGCGAGTGGTGGTTTCGGCGTCCTGCTCGCGGCGAGGTCCTGTGGTGCGAGCTGTTTGTGGACGGGTCGGTGCTGCGGACCGCTGCTCGCGGCTGCGATGTGCGCCGGTCGGGCGGTGGCGCCACGTATGTTTTGTTTATGTGTCTTGTTTTTTTGCCTCATCCCTACATGAGCTGATTGTAACTCTGCTGAGGTATTGTTTATCACCAATGCATCACATCATTCATGGTATCAAATCTGCACTGATACAATCTTTATATTGATATTGAGCTATCCTTGATGCTGTGTGCCTAAATAAATTGCCCTCTCCACTCTGTCCCCAAACACATGAATGCCCCTCAGAAATCCGGACTCGTGCGCCGTTAAGCAAGGCAGACTGACGTGTCATCCGCCCGCGGCGTCGCGCTCCCTCCGCCGCTGTGCCGCGCTCCCTCCGCCGCTGCGTCGCACTCCCTCCGCCGCTGCGTCGCACTCCCTCCGCCGCTGCGCCGCGCTCCCTCCGCCGCTGCATCGAGCTCCCTCTGCCGCTGCGTTGAGCCCCTCCGCTACTGCGTCCCTCCGCCGCTGCGTCGCGCTCCCCCCACCGACGGGTTGGGCGCGCTCCGCTGCGCCCCTGGCCCCGTCGCCGCCGCGAATGCCCAAGCTCTGGTGCCCCCGTCCACCTCGTCCTCCCAAAGGAGTGTCTTTCAAATTTAACTCCAGCCACTTGTCTTTCCTATAACTATTTTTGCAGCGTTTTTGTATTATTAACAATTGTGCTCTGTGTGACATGAATATATATGAACAGATTCACTTACATGCCCATCTCATTCAGTTGTGTCATGCTGGGCTGTGCCGGGCAAATGTTTTATTTCAACAGGAGATCATGCTACACCTGGTAGTCCTGTCTGCTGTGAACTGTTGTTGATGAATGTACCCATGTGTGCTTTGATCTGCTCTTGGTGTGAAATATAAAATGAATGGCTTGAATAATTTTAAAATTTTATTAGTTTAAAATAATTTAAAGCCGTTTTAACACGAATCAAAGAAGCATTTTTTGCTACTAGCTTTGCTTCCAACAGACCTATGCTTTGGTGTGACTTTTCTGCGGATTATAATTGCGGAGAAAAATTCTCTTCGCAACCAGACCACTTAGAGGCTTGCAGTTTTCACTAAAAGAATGGCCATTGTCTGTTTAGTGAGATTCCAAAATTTCATTACTCTACGTTCAGTAACAGCACCGTTATAACGTAAAACGTTAAATAATTCGTGAATTTGCTGCGGAGAGAAGCTGCGGAGAAAAATGCTCTCAGTAACCACAGCACCTAGCGACTCACAGTTTTCTTTATAATATTCCTTGCCACCAGAAGTGCAAGATTCCAGAATCTCATGAACCTAGATCCCTTAGGAACAACGTTATACCCTATAACGTACAACGTCTTGCGGAGAGAAACGTTCTCGGAAACCAGACCAGATATCGACTTGCGGTTTTCACCAGCGTCATCGGCATCATCACAAACGTAAGATTCCAAATTTTCGTGGTGCTAAACTAAGTAGCTGCAACGTTATACGGTCAAACGTAACACATTGGCGTATTTTGGCGGGACTCCGCCAAACGACGCTGCGGAGAGAAATGCTCTCCGCAACCAGAGCACCTAGCGACTTGCAGTTTTCATTAAGATAATCCTTGGCATTTAAAGTGAAGGATTCCAGAATTTCATGATCGTAGTCCCCTTAGGTGCAACGTTATAAACGTAAAACGTCTTGCGGAGAGAAACGTTCTCAGAAACCAGACCAGGTATCGACTTGTGGTTTTCACCAGCGTCATCGGCGTCATCACAAACGTAAGATTCCAGACTTTCGTGATGCTGAACCCAGTACCAGCAACGTTATAGGGTCAAACGTAAAAAAACATCTTTTCTGCGGAGAAAAATGCTCTCTGCAACCAGAGCACCTAGCGACTTGCAGTTTTCATTAAGATAATGCTTGGCATCTAAAATGAAGGATTCCAGAATTTCATGATCGTAGTCCCCTTAGGTGCAACGTTATAACGTTAAACGTCTTGCGGAGAGAAACGTTCTCGGAAACCAGACCAGATATCGACTTGTGGTCTTCACCAGCGTCATCGGCGTCATCACAAACGTAAGATTCAAGACTTTCGTGGTGCTCAACCCTGTAGCAGCAACGTTATAGGGTCAAACGTAACAAAACGTCTTTTCTGCGGAGAAAAATGCTCTCCGCAACCAGAGCACCTAGCGACTTGCGGTTTTCACTAAAATAATCCTTGGCATTGAAAATAAAGGATTCCAGAATTTCAGGATCGTAGTCTACTTAGGTACAGCGTTATAACCTTAAACGTCTTGCGGAGAGAAACGTTCTCGTGGGAGGGAATCGCCTTCACAGATAGCGCCACCGGTCTCATTCTAGGTGGCGCCACCTGCCACCACACTCAGCGTCTACATCCCAGGCAGTGTTCACGGTGGTAATCGCGGACGAGGAGAGCGACGACTATCAGTGGCGGCGGATAAACGGGGCAAGGGGGCAGTTGGCCCCCCATTATCAGAGAAAATTCTAACAACTGAATATTCTCCACAGGACTCTCTATCGTCATCAGAGACCTCCCTGGTCAGCTGGAGACCCTACAGAGACGTAGCCAAAGAGAGGATGTTGGGGCGGCGGCCCCCTGAAGGACGCACTGCCCAGCTGCACTATTCTCTGTATTCCGTCGTAAAACTTCATGTTAAACAGGGTACTTTCTAGATCTCCATTCTATGATAAGTGGGGATCTTTTGACCATCCGAAACCTCTGAAAGAGGACCCTCTGAACCACCGTGGTCCCCAGGGTCCTCATGTCGACAGTAGGACCCGCTCTGTTCAGCTGTTTCGTCTTCAGCCGATCAAGCCTCCATGGTCAGCAGGGCGCTTTGGGCACCAGGGCCCTCTGCGACTTGCAGGGCCAGCAATAGGCAGAAACGCAATAGCTGACCCCGAGCAACTGTCTAGGGCTGTCACAACAGCTGGGCCCTCTTTAAATAAGAATACATATTTGGCATGCACGGACGTTTTTAGCCCTCAGGGTCCACTCTGACTATCAAGACCCTTGTTAACCCTCGCCGCACTGGGGTATCGATGGCCCCCTAAGGTTTTTTCGAGATAGCAGAAAAATCACGAGACGCAGCACCACGGTTGAGGGCTCTATCTCTCACCCCATCATTTTTCCACCATCCCTGAAATTTTTTACCCAGGGTTACCGAAGGTCAGGTCACCAGACGAGGTCAACCAAGGTCACCTCCCTTCAACTTGTGAGCTCTATAAGAGCTACATTTCTTGGTCGATTGATTTGAAACTGCCTACACTTAATGGCCCCTTCAGGGTCTACAAGGTATATAACCGGGATTTTTTTATTTCGTGACCTGAGATCAGGTCACGAGGTGACCTCTATCATTGCAAAAGCATGGGAAAAGCTGTCTTATGATCTAAAAGTAACAAAAACGATTGACAATGCTCAGCTTGCACAGAAAAGCGTTCATGGACCCCTTTAACGGATTCCAGGGGCCATATTTTCCCTTTGACCTCTTCAAGGTCATCCAAGGTCACCAGGGGTCAAACACAGTATTTTGAAAATAACTTGACCTATTTAAGCTAGCGCGCTGAATCAAACATCATTGTGTATGTCTTGTCACTGGCTTTTATTCGATATACGACAAGGTCACTTTCTGACCTTTCGTGACCTCAGGTCATATTAGGTCATGAGGGGACCTCTAGAGGTCAAACCACAGATGGGAGGTCATAACGTTTTTCATAGTGAAAAAAGGTCTGGCATTTTCCTATCAAATGTATTTTACCAGATCTCAATAGCTCTAATGGCATAAGAGTGCTGCCCAGTCTGCTTAAGCATTGCATACTTGAGTGAAAATGGCCTATCGTGACCTAACTTAACCTCTGGAGGTCAAGCTATTGACCTGAGTGTAACGTGCGCGTGTCACTCTGTTCATATGCACGTATATTATCCGAGTCGCCCAGTACACTCCAAGACACATTAGAACACTCAGCTCTCGTACTCAGCCCAACGTACTCTCTCTCGGCCCAACGTTCACTCAGCCCAACGTTCTCTGCCTGCCCTCCGCGTCCCGCGCCGCCGTCCCCGCCTGCGACGCTCAGGTTGCCATGGCAACCGCCTATGTCACGGCCAGGGCCGTGACATACGCCACATCTACCTTTCCCCAATCTGCCTTTATCGTACAACCGCTTAATTTAGCGTGCACAAGAAGCATCGAATCGTTCTAACATCACGACAATTACAAACACCTACAGGCAACAGCGGGGTGAGCTGACGAAACAAGGACTGTCAGCACGTCGCACAAACTGAACTATCTTACATAGTCACGCAGATGTGCAGGGGGTCGAGAGGGCCGGGTTGAGCGACGGAGTAAAAGACCAAGTCCTGAAGGGTCCCCACCCATTGATGGTTCACCTGAAGCATGGGGTATGTGGGTTTCATTCGGGGAGAGTGGAAGGGTCGGCCCGCTCGGCTGTGGCCCCTCTATACGTTCTGGATCAGATAGAGGGAGGGGCTCAGCGGAGTTGGGGTGGGAGAGGTAGTTCGACCGCTGCTGCTGGTCTACTACCCTGGCACTTTCTCCGGTTGCTAGCAGATGGCGCCGATTTCGCCTATACACAGCATTAGAGACTCGAACTAGGTAGGAGCGGTCAGCCACCGGACTTAGACAGATCCCAGGTGTCCAGGTAGACTGTCCGGGCAAACGCATGCGAATCGTTTCGCCCTCCAAGAGTGGCCGCAGGGGGTGGTACCTCGGTCATAGTACCTTTGCTGGGAAGCCTTGCGGCGATGCAAAGTCTCTCGCAGTGGCACTGCTGCGGGAGAGGGGGCCAACGTGGCACGTGCTGTCGAGAGAAAAGTTCGGCAGGCCCGTCCAAACATCATCTGCACCGGGAGAGACCAATTGATTCGCAAGGTGCGTTGCGCCACAGGAGTAGTGCCCAGAGCGGATTTTCGCCTGACGCCAGTGCCTTACGCCATAGAGCCTTAACAGTCCGAACCGCGTTTTCGGCTTTACCGTTTGATTGAGGATAGGTAGGGCTGGAGGTGCGATGATCAATGTCTAGGTGTTTGGTAAACTCAGATAATTCTGCGCTGGAGTACTGAGGCCCGTTATCGCTAATGAGAACCTCGGGAATGCCAAAGCGGGCAAAGTGGGCCGACAAAGCCCGGGTCACCTGAGCCGTGGAACTACTTGGCAAACGATCAACCTCCACATAGTTGCTATAATAGTCCACTAGCACAGAATATATCACACCGTCTAATTCAAACAGATCCGTGGCAACTTTCTGCCACGCCCGATCGGGTAGCTCATGGGGGCCAGAGGCTCTCTGACCTGGGCGGGACGAAATGACAAGCACACGGGGCATTTCAAGATGAGCTCCCGAAGATCGGTTCCCATTCCCAGCCAGAAAACGCACCCCCTGGCTAGACGAAGAATAGAAGCCAATCCAACGTGAGAGCGATGCAGTTGAGAGAGCACCTCGCGCTGCTGACTTTGCGGGACAACCAAGCTCCTGGACTTGAATATTAATCCATCCTGGCAAGTGAGCTCGTCCCTGAGATGGAAGTATCCACGTATCATTTGAGGCACTGCGTCTCGTTCAGTGGGCCAACCCGATTGAATCTGAGTCAAAAGCAGGGCGAGAGAAGGATCATTGGCCGTCGCAATGCGAATAGAACTCAACCGACTCGGCGATATCGCGACACCCTGACTCATGTCCACCTTCTGCAACTTGGCGGCGAACACATCTTGTGGGAGTGGGAGTGAAGCACGGCTGAGAGTGTCAGCAACACACAACTGACTACCTGGCTTATACACTATGGTATACGTATACCTTTGAAGTTGGAGGAAAATACGTTGCAAACGAAGAGGGGCATCAACAAGCGGTTTGGACTGGATAGCGACAAGCGGCTTATGGTCCGAAATAACTGTAACAGGCCGAGCGTAGACCAACTGGTCCAGCCTGTGCTTTGCGAAGGTTATGGCTAAGAGTTCTTTCTCAATTTGCGAGTAAGATCGTTCAGCCTGAGTGAGAGCCCTGGAGCCCTGGAGCAAAACACAACGGGATGGCCCTCTTGCAAGAGAACGGCCCCCAGGCCGGACATGGAGGCATCGCACTGAACAGTAGCCTCCAGACGGGGGTCATAAAAACGCAGGACTGGAGCCGAAGTCAGTAGGCTCTTCACACGATCAAACGCCTGCTGGCAGGCTGGACTCCAAAACCAATCGATTGTTTTATGAGTCAGAAATCGCAAAGGGGCAAGTACCTCCGAGATGTTGGGTACAAAACGAGAGAGATAGCCCACCATGCCAAGAAATCTCTTTAGCTCTGGCACTGATGTGGGAACCTGGAGCTCTGTGATGGCCTGCACTCGGGCTGGATCGGGCTGCAAACCCTGTGCACTCAGAATGTGTCCCATCCACTTCACTGACGGGACCTTGAACTTGAATTTATCTGGATTGAGCCTCAGATTACGCTCCGTAGCACGTACCAAGAAAGCAGTGAGATTCGAGTCGTGATCACACTCCGACGAACCAAATATGACGAAATCGTCTGCGATGACCTCCACCCCGCGAAGGCCAGCTACTAGCTCGTGCATGGTCCACTGCCACAGTTCAGGTGCCGACTTGATGCCATAGGGCAAGACCTCCCATCGATACCTGCCGAAGGGGGTGTGGAAGGAACACAGATCAGCTGACTGATACGAAAGCCCGATTTGCCAGAATGCTTGGCTGGCATCGACCACAGAAAAGGTTTTGGCACCACTCAGTCTGGTCGTTACTTCATCCAGGGTTGGGGTTGGATAGTGCTCCCGCTGCACGGCCTCATTCAATGTTTTTGGATCGAGGCAAAGACGAATATCCCCAGAAGGCTTATCGACAATCACTAAGTTCGATACCCAGGGAGTAGGCCTGGTTACTGGTGTGACCAAACCGGCGGCCACCAAATCATCCAATTTGCTCTTTAGTCTATCGCGGATATGGACGCGCACCCGCCTTGGGGGCTCCACTTTGGGAGCGATTTTGGGATCGGTCACAATATTGTGATTTGCCATAACCCGGCCAGGGGTTTTAACATCGAAAACATCGCTAAAGTCTGTCATCACCCCCGCCTTAGTCAGTCCTCCAGAGCTTCCCCCAGCACCTGACAGCACTTTGGGCATGTAGTCCAACGGGTCAACATCATGGACTGAAATAAGTCCAAGATACACAGAGGTTTGGAAGCTAAGTATGGGGAGAACATCCTGATCCAAGACACGGCATGAGATCACTTCAGTCCTACCCGATGTGGGATTAATGAGCCGGAGTCGGGCCCGTCCCACAGTTTTTACGAGGGATCCATCGTACAGGCGAATTGCTGAAATACAAGGTTTGACATGTTGACGGTTTTCATCCCCGGTGATACGCTCATATTCTGTCAACGATATTACATTCCGATCCAGAATCCACCAAAAACCGCACGGACTCACCCGATGTAGCATTCAGCGTTTTAAACACGCAGCACTCCAAGCGTGATCCTGTAGCAGCAAACACCGCCTCCTCTGAGTTCAAACCCACGTCTTCTGGGTCCGAATCTTCCGCAGAGACATCTGGAGCTTCCAATGCAAAACCTACTGGGGCTTCCACACCCATAACAGTACAGACCACCTCCTCTTGATCTGAATCGTCAGCAGAAGTCACATGTTCACCACCAACGGCTGCCACTGCGCCGCTGCCAACTGCCGAGCGACGCCGATCAGTGCCGCGGATGTCGCCGCCGGGCCTGGCGCCGCCTCTGCTGCCGGTAGCGGAGCCGGGAACACCGCGGCCGCCACTGACCCCGCCGCCAGGGGGCGCGACCAGGGGAGGAAAAAATGTCAAGACTGTCGCCAAACCAGAATTCATATGACCAAAACTGTCGCACCAGGGATAAGTTGCATGCTGGTACAACACAACATACAAAGCTTGGAAAGTCGGTCGTAGATCTGTCTAAAACTCCCGTTAAGCCAAGTTCCTTAGCATGTTATAGTCACTAAGACTGATATTCTGTTATATTTGTTACACATATGGTTCACTGACATTTGGAAATGTACCGCTACTATCAGGGGTCATACGCGCGCGTGACGGGCGAACGCGAGCGCCGACGGGAACGATTTATGCTAAGTGCGGCGGGCGACGAACAGCGACGGAGGTGTCTGGGTGGGACAGAGCGAGCCACGGACGGCTCGCTCGACGCAGAGACGATGTGTCCCGAGGTGAGGTTACAGGCAGGGTGAGGGCTCTTTATTCCGAGGCATGTTGGCTGGTTTGGATGGGCACACATATGGTAAAGCACACATACGAGCACCGTTCTTTCTGCGTCAGGTGAGAAAAACTGACAAGAGATAAGCTAAGGGTATGCTTAAAACGGTAACAACGGAGGGCTGCTGCAAAGCTTAAGTCAAGATTAGGATTCAGAAACTAGAGTAGCAAGACTAGCTATGCAATAAAGTACACAGCACATCCAATGCAGGTCTCATAGGAGCCGCTACGAATCCTTCGTCAGACCGAGATCATAGGTGGCGCTGTCAAAATTTCAACATGGCTTCGATACCAGCCGGTTACGTCTGTTCACCACCGCCGAAAATGATCAAATAAACATTCAGACAATTGCTATACAAACGGCCTCTGAAGTGGAGTTTCTGCAAAAGTTTTAGTAGGTCGGGTACAGATTCATATTCTAGGATACGAAAATAGAACACCTAAGCTGCTAACAGGAGCGTCGGAACTATGTTCAAAGTTGGGGGGGCAGCGGGAATTTTCAAGTCATTTCTTTCCAGTCAACGCCGTAGGGTTAATGGTTAAGAATCATTAAAGTTGAGGGGCAGCTGCCCCTGCCCCCCCCGGCTCCTACGTCCCTGGCTGCTAATTGTTCAAAAAACCTCATTGTGCAAAGGGATACATTTGAGTTACATGCTTGTTTAGAGTGGCACACAAGATACATAGGTACAACAGCTGTGACGGGAGGGAGAACTGCAAAAGCAGAAAGTGAGAGCTTATACACGAAAGGCCCTGCTACTTGCAGCAAATTTACCAGAACAATGTCGAGGTAAGAATTAGAAATAGCTCGATGTTCGGCAAGTATAAGCATGTATCAAACACATGTAGGAAATGTGTATCAAACACATTTTTAAGGAGCAGCTTTGTGAGTTTGAAACAAATATTCAAAGAAAATTCAACCACTGGTTTCATACTTCAAGTGAAGCTTTTCAAAATTTTACAACTTACAGCTAAACCACTACAGCAGCAGCCCATTTCATTTCCTAGTGGCCTGTTGAGTTTCTTTTTCTAAAAGAAGATGACACCTTGAAACTATTCAAAATTATAGTGCTTCCAGGGACAATCTATGCTAAAAATAATGGATTTGGCCCATATCTGCAAAAAAATGATATGACTGATATTTCAATAAAAATAATTGTTGGGGTTTAACTATGCATCAACTGCCAGGGTTATATGGCATTGATACAACTAATATTTTGTTATATTTTGCTTGAGTTAATTTTCCTCTGTTAGTAAAGAAAAATATCCAAATTATTGTGATATCAAATTGGCCCATGAGCTGGCAATGCTGTTTCCCTATTTGATTTGTGCCAATAATGAATATGAATATAAGCAAATGTGTTTAGCTAAAAGAGGTTACCATTAGGAGCCAAAGCAACATATATCATTTCTTCTCTTTTGTTTACAACATTTAAACATATTTTGAGCTTAAACACAGTCAATAAGCAAGTTATATATACCCATGTACAATCAACAGTACCAATAGTATGTTTCACATGTGGGTTTTAAAGAAGACCAAAAAAGAAAACTTTGTTCCCTCAGCATGTGTAGCAGGGTTGAGCGTAACATAGGTAACTTGCCTAAGATTGTGTCATAAAGTGTAAACACGACCAAGGAGGACAGGGTCCACAGGAAAAAATTTCTTCATTTTTCTGCAGACAGTAAAACCTTGAACAGATGAAATGGCGATCAAGTGGTGTCTTGGCATTTTGTATCACATGACTTTCTCCCATTGTGCTAAGTATGGCATTTTATATGAGATCTTGTTGTTGAGAGTGCCCTTGAAGACAGGAGCGAGTGGTGCAAATTTTACCAACCTAGTGCGAATTTGTGAGACTGGTGCAAGGAAGGTGACACAGAAAACCAAACAAATAATGGCTGTATGGTTATAAAGATACAGGAGGGGCCTTATGAAAAGTCCTCAACTAACTAACTAATAAGATAGGTAGCATTGCATCTTGTGGGTAGGAATGGGTGCGTTTTTCTCCCTGGTATATGGAAGATTGGTGTGAATTTTTGGTTGCTGGTGGTGCGAGAATTTTAGATGGCTGGTGTGACTTGTCTGGCCTGCTGCCATACTTTGCAGACTTGACTTTCTCAGTTCATGTCATATTAGGAAGGTATCATATTCCCTAAACTGGTCTTCAGAGTTCCCACATTTAAGAACAAAGATGGGTCAAGTAACCCATTATTGGGTCAAGTGGTTATTGGGTCTGATTGGCACAATTTCCAGCATGGCAACTCTCCAAGACCAGGAGTGTCAAATGCTGCCCAAACGGGTGCAAGTCCAGCAGGTTGCTTAGGGGAAGCCGAGCCCATGCATGTGAGAATAGATCAAGTATACTTCAGTATACTTTCTACAGAAAGTATTGACTGACAGAGTCAATGGGCCAAATTTGTATGGTGCAGCCAATAAATTTTTCACTATCAATTATAAATACCTTGCAAATGGTCAAAAGCAAACAAAATAGTTTTTACTGATGGAAATTTCCCAATTGATTAATTATGAAACACTACTTGGCTAGAAAACAGGCCATAGGAGAGTTTGGACCCTCCCATTGCTTTGGGGTTTATGGCCGAATCGGCATAGCAGGTTTTGACGAGCTCATTCGGGCAGCCTCAGGGAAGAACAACCAGTTTGGGGCAGCTTTTACCCTTTTTAGGGCAGGTAAGGAAACTTGGAATTATCCTCCCATCCATTATATTCTTTCATTTAACAATGTGCGGCCGCAGATTATTGTTGATAGGATATACTTACATGTACGAAGGCGAACATGCCACATTCTATTTTGAGCTTTTTTTAGCAAGTTCCGTCCAACACTGGGACCCAAAGCGGTACTTTCCAGTCTTCTGCTATTATTGGCATTACGCTAAAACGATTTGCACGTGCCAACCTACTCGAGATGAATCACATAGGCATTTACAAACCAAGATACCTTTACAAACGAGATACGGCATAAGGCGAAGGAAATTTGACAGTCCTTTACTACCCTGATTTGACAGACACCGCTGGAGATTGAGGTATGTTCCAGACCCTCGTGGCGAAAATCCAAGAGCTTTTAATGCCAGATGTTTTTCCAAAAATTACCCAAGACAAATGACGCAAGGGATTGTAACATGTGGGTCATAATTTTCATATCAACGAATGAGGCCCATAACTAGGCAATTGACCCCGGTCACGCTCACCAGAGGCGCTAGTGTGCCATCCAAGATGGCCGCGAAAGAGGGACTCCGAAAGGTAAACAACGTTAGTGGGCCCGGGAATAGCATGGTAAACGGTGAATTATACGTGTTTTATGCCTGGTATGTGGCAATGGCTTATAACCAGCCGCTGCGGAAGGCAGTGAGGAGCCCAAATTCGAGGAGTTTTTGGTCCCAAGGAGCAAAGCTTGTAGTCAGGATCAGGTTAAAGTTTGCTGCACCCCCACTTCTTTGCCGGTGGCGACGCTTATGTTTGGAAACGCATTTTTCATCGTACATTCAAACTGGAATTTCAAACAGCTTGAAACGAATAAATGCGTATATCTACCGAATTATTTCAATATGTCAGTTTCCCGGGCTAAAAAGGAATGCAGCCAAAGGCGGATCCAAGGGGACAGCAAAGTGGGCATGTGCCCCATAGGCAGATCCAGGGGCAAAGGGAGTATGCACCCCCCGCCATTGACCCTCGGCGCCCCCTGAAATGGCCACGCCCCCTGAAATTTCGCTTCCCACCCCCCTCCACCCCAGGATGCGAAAGTCGGCTCCCACCGATAGGGTTTTGCTCCCATTCGATAGGGTTTCTCGGTCAAGAATGGCGCCTCGCCCCCGGGAAGGTGTCCCCGATCGGCAATCCTGGATCCGCCTTTGATGACGGCCCAAGGATAAAGGCCTACTCCTGCTAGAAGCAGGCTCAAGGGAGTGAAAGGGAGGCATAAGCGGAACTGGAGATTGCCCCACAGCCAGTCTGCAAAGTATGGCAGCAGGCCAGACGAGTCGCACCAGCCATCTAAAATTCTCGCACCACCATCCTCCAAAAATTCGCACCAATATGCTACATACCAGGGAAAAAATGCACCCATTCCTACCCCTGCAATGCAATGCTACCTCAATCATTATTCAGTTAATTAAGGGCTTTTTATAGTGCCCCTCCTGTGTCTTAATAGCCATTCAGCCATTATTTGTTTATTTTAAGTGTCACTACCCTCGCAAATTCGCACCAGGTTGATAAAATTCACACCACTCGGTCCTGTCTCCAAGGGCACTCGCACCGACGAGATCTCGTCGAAAATGCCATACTTTGTACACTGGCCTCACAGCCGCTTACCAGGTGGATGTGAATGGAAGTCAGATGGCTGAAAAGTTCTGCAACAGACAGCAGCATTTGAGCCTATCTTCTTCCGAATTCTCAGTTTCAACTTCCACTGCTTGGACAGCACCTTATTCTGAGGAAACTTGTGAAAGCTGAGACTTCGACACTTTCTTCGGAAGGATACACACTGAGGAACGCAGCAGTTCTGATTGGATCTAATGGTTATCCGCCTCTTCTCCATTTTCTTTGAACTTTCCAAGATTATAACAAACAAGAAAATAACGCCAGTCTTAAATATTCACGTCCACCCAACGTCACGTATAACCACGTTCTTTCACGAGTTTACCACGACTGAAAATCCGTTACTATAGGAACCGTGTAGAAACCAAGGTTTGTTTACAGATGCGCCGGATATGAAGCAGCCACGCCAGACGGCAGTCCCTCTCCTGGCGTTTCCCAAAAAATCCGCCAGGTGCCAACACTTTCGGTGACCGAGGCCAATACAAGTTTATTTGTTACATTTCTTGACGTCATTTATCTTGGGAATTTTTTAAGGAGTCAGTAGGTATTTCCTCAAAAAAGTCTGGCACCAGGAGCTCTCAGATTTTCATAAGAGAGTCTGGAACATACCTATTATTTCCGACAGTGAACAGCATGGGCGCTAAAAGCGGGGGGACGGGGGAAGTGTCCCCCTGTTGGCCAACCAAGGGGGACGTTCCCCCTCCCAAATTTTTGGATTCATTATTATTAATGCTGCCATCGAATATCGAATACGCTTCAAATTTGCTTCCCCCGGTCAGCACCAGCCTGGGTATTTCCCCCTGTACAAATTCCGTGGCGGCGCCCCTGGTGAATAGGGATTTCAATGGTTCAGATTTGCCGTCGGGACTGGCCGGGCCCTGTATATCCGGCAAATCTGGCTGTCGCCCAAGGCCGCTGTCGCCGATTCTCACTGTCCCATGCACACTGTCTGGGGTCATTGAACTCCGCAGTGATGCAGTAGAAAAACAGCAAAGGAACGTGACTACTAATTAGACAATTGTGATTACTTATCTCCTTCGCCAGAAAGTCTTATCTATTGAATCGTCTAACGTGACATAGGCGGGTCTAGGATTTCCGATTGCGTGAAAAAGGAGCGTTTAAGCTGAGGCGCCATCGGAACCATGAGGAAGCCTTTTTGTACGGAAAAACCTATTGTGGGGGCGCGGTACCTGCATACTGAGGGGATGGGAGTGGAAGGGGCAGTTTATAGGTGGCGCCATCCACATTTCAGGGGCCCGTGATCATTTCAGATGGATGCGGGAGTTTATGGGAATGTGGGGGGCAGTGACGGATCCAAGGGGGCCCAGGGGGCCCGGGCCCCCTTAGCTCCCAAGCGCCCCAGTATAGCTTAGCTCGTATCGGGCGCCGAAGGCGCCCGATATGAGTGGCGCGCCTGTACCCATCTCGTGCGCCAAGGTGGTAGATACCACTTATTCCACTTGAATTAACACCTACTCCTTAAAACCATGGCAAAGCGCCCCTGCCCAAACATTAGACGCCTTTACTGGTCTTTTGCGCCCCAGTAAAATGTTGCAGATGAAATTTAGAAAGCTAACAAAAGCGCCCCGGCAAAGAAAAGGCGCCACTAGATAGCAAGATTGCGCCATGGGGAACTAATACACCCCGGAGTAGCCTAGGCGCCCCCTGGATGAAGCGCCCCTAGGTAGCCTAGACGCCCCCTGGATGAAGCGCCCTACGGATATCATATGCGCCCTTGGCTAGGAAAGGCGCCCCTGGGCAGCAAAGGCAAATCTTGGTAACATATGTACCCCGGACAGCATAAGCACCCCTGAGATAGAAGTAGGCGCTTTAGGAAAATGAAATGCTCACCTTGGGCAGAAAAAGGCGCCCTTTGATAGCCTAAGCGCCCAGTGGAAAAAGCGCCCTACGGATGTCATATGCACCCTTGGATAGCAAAGGCGCCCCTGGACAGCAAAGACAACCCTGGATAACACAAGTGCTGTGGACGGCAAAGGCGCCCCTGGGTAGCAAAGGCGCCCCTAGGAAGGCACCCCTTCGATAGAAACCCGCATTTGGATAGCCTAGGCGCCCCCTGGATGAAGCGCCCTACGGATATCATATGCGCCCTTGGCTAGGAAAGGCGCCCCTGGGCAGCAAAGGCAAATCTTGGTAACATATGTACCCCGTACTGCATAAGTGCCCCTTAGATAGAAGTAGGCGCCTTAGGAAAATAAAATGCTCACCTTGGGCAGAAAAAGGCGCCCTTTGATAGCCTAGGCGCCCACTGGAAAAAGCGCCCTACGGATATTATATGCGCCCTTGGCTAGGAAAGGCGCCCCTGGGCAGCAAAGTCAAATCTTGGTAACATATGTACCCCGTACAGCATAAGCACCCCTTAGATAGAAGTAGGCGCTTTAGGAAAATAAAATGCTCACCTTGAGCAGAAAAAGGCGCCCTTTGATAGCCTAGGCGCCCACTGGAAAAAGCGCCCTACGGATATCATATGCGCCTTTGGCTAGGAAAGGCGCCCCTGGGCAGCGAAGGCAAATCTTGGTAACATATGCATCCCGTACAACATAACCGCCCCTTAGATAGAAGTAGGCGCTTTAGGAAAATAAAATGCTCACCTTGAGCAGAAAAAGGCACCCTTTGATAGCCTAAGCGCCCACTGGAAAAAGCGCCCTACAGATATCATATGCACCCTTGGATAGCAAAGGCGCCCCTGGACAGCAAAGACAACCCTGGATAACACAAGTGCTGTGGACAGCAAAGGCGCCCCTGGGTAGCAAAGGCGCCCCTAGGAAGGCACCCCCTTCGATAGAAACCCGCCTTTGGATAGCCTAGGCGCCCCCTGGATGAAGCGCCCTACGGATATCATATGCGCCCTTGGCTAGGAAAGGCGCCCCTGGGCAGCAAAGGCAAATCTTGGTAGCATATGTACCCCGGACAGCATAAGCGTCCCTTAGATAGAAGTAGGCGCTTTAGGAAAATAAAATGCTCACCTTGGGTAGAAAAGGCGCCCTTTGATAGCCTAGGCGCCAACTGGAAAAAGCACCCTACGGATATCATATGCGCCCTTGGCTAGGAAAGGCGCCCCTGGGCAGCAAAGGCAAATCTTAGTAACATATGTCAATGTACCCCGGACAGCATAAGCGCCGCTTAGATAGAAGTAGGCGCCCTAGGAAAATAAAATGCTCACCTTGGGCAGAAAAAGGCGCCCTTTGATAGCCTAGGCGCCCACTGGAAAAAGCGCCCTACGGATATCATAGGCGCCCTTGGCTAGGAAAGGCGCCCCTGGGCAGCAAAGGCAAATCTTGGTAACATATGTACCCCGTACTGCATAAGTGCCCCTTAGATAGAAGTAGGCGCCTTAGGAAAATAAAATGCTCACCTTGGGCAGAAAAAGGCGCCCTTTGATAGCCTAGGCGCCCACTGGAAAAAGCGCCCTACGGATATCATAGGCGCCCTTGGCTAGGAAAGGCGCCCCTGGGCAGCAAAGGCAAATCTTTGCAACATATGTACCCCGTACAGCATAAGCGCCCCTTAGATAGAAGTAGGCGCTTTAGGAAAATAAAATGCTCACCTTGAGCAGAAAAGGCGCCCTTTGATAGCCTAGGCGCCCACTGGAAAAAGCGCCCTACGGATGTCATATGCACCCTTGGATAGCAAAGGCGCCCCTGGACAGCAAAGACAACCCTGGATAACACAAGTGCTGTGGACGGCAAAGGCGCCCCTGGGTAGCAAAGGCGCCCCTAGGAAGGCACCCCTTCGATAGAAAAGCCGCCTTTGGATAGCCTAGGCGCCCCCTGGATAAACTAGGAGCCCGAGAAGGAAAACGAGCGCCCCACTGGGAAATACAGGCTCCCTCTGTATAACATAGATGTCCCTTATCCACCTTCAGCTGCCCTGGATTGGAGCAGCGCCCCCAAGAACAAAGGCGCCCTTGGACAAAAAGCCGCCTCCTGGTATTAAAGGCGCTCCTAGATAACATATGCGCCCCTTAGATAGAAATAGGTGCTCCAGGAAAGCAAAATGCGCCTCTTGGTTAAGAAAAGTTCCCTTGGATAGCAAAGGCGTCCCTGGACAGCAAAGGCAAATCTGGGAAACGTAGGTGCCCTGGACAGAATAGGAGCCCCTTAGATAGAAATAGGCATTTCAGGAAAATAAATGCAACCCTTGGATAGAAAAAGTGCCCTTTGATAGTCCAGGCACCCACTGGATAAAGCGCCCACGGATATCATATGCACTTTTGGAGGCGCCACTGGACAGCAAAGACAACCCTGGACACAAGTGCTTTGGACAGCAAAGGTGCCCCTAGGAAGGCACCCCTTCGATAGTAAAGGCACCTTTGGATAGCCTAGGCGCTCTCTAAATAAACTAGGTGCTTGAGAAGGAAAATGAGCGCCCCATTGGAAAGTACAGGCTCCCCCTGTATAACATAGATGTCCCTTATCCATCTTCAGCTACCCTGGATTGGAGCAGCGTCCCTCAAGAGCAAAAGCGCCGCTGGACAAAAAGGCGTCTCCGTATATCAAGGGCACTCCTAGATAATATATGCACCCCTTACATAGAAATAGGCACTTCAGGGAAGTGAAAGGCGGCCTTTGGTTAGGACGGCGCCCTTGGACAGCCTAGGCGCCCTCTGCATAAAGCGCCCTACATATATCATATGCGCCCTTGGATAGCAAAGGCGCCCCTGGACAGCAAAGTTAACCCTTCTTGAAATAGATGATCTGGACAGCATAGGCGGTCATGGATAAACTAGGCGCCTGAGAAAGAAAACAAGCGCCTCACCTGAGAGTACAGGCGCCCCCAGGATATCATAGGTGTCCCTTTCTATCTTCAGCTTCCCTTTTGTCTATGGTTTGGCACACCTGTCCGACAATCGCGCGCTCTGTTACAGGGCTCGAGCGCTCAATTTGAGCATGGACTGCCTTAAACCACATTTCGTTAACCTATAACTGAAGGCTTAGTGCTCCATCGCTGCAAATGGGTGTCTTTTTCAGTATGTGCGCCCCACTTCCGAGAACGCTGCCCTCACCAACCAGCAGTCCTCCCCGCTAAGCAGATGAGCGCCTCTTTCTGATAACTAGGCACTTTATTTCAGTGTTCGAGCGCCTTATTTCAGAATTTTTATTCTCCATCTATTTTGGGCTCCTCCTGGATTGCAGAGGCGCCCCCTCAAGTGCAAAGGCGCACCTGGATAGAAAAGTGCGCCCCATGTTTGCAAAGGCGCTCCAAGACAGCATATGCGCCGCTTAGATGGAAATAGGCACTCCATTAAAGTAAAATGTTCCCTTTGGGTAGCAAAGGCGCCCCTTAACAGCGAAGGCAGCCCCAGATAACAAAGGTTCTCTGGACAGCATTGGTGCCCTTTAATAAACTGGTGCCGAAAGAGAAAAATAGCGCCTCACCGGAGACAAAAAGCACCCCAGGATAACGTAGGGGCATGTATTTCAATCATGTCTGTGATTGAAAAATACATCTAGACAGCATATGCGCCCCTGGATAGAAAGACACCCCTGGGCAGTAACGGCGTCCCTGGAAAGCAACAGTGCGCCCCTGTGGAGAAAAAAGCCGCCTCCTGAATAACCTAGGCACCGCCCCCGAAATATCAGATGCCCGTGGATAGAGCAGACTGCCTTGAATAAAACAGCGGCCCTGGATAGTAAAGGCGCCCTTTGATAGCATAAGCGTTCCTTAGCAACAATATGGGCGCTACATGAGCTCAAGGTTCACGCGCACCTAAGCCCAATAATAGAGCAATCAATCGATGCCAAAGCATTCCTTAAAGCACGGGCGCCAAACTTCCTAAGAAGTAAAGGCGCCTCTGGGTAGCAAAGGCGACCCTCGACAGTGGTGTAGGTATTCCTGAATAACAGCAGCGTCCCTTGATAAGAATAGCCCCAAGATGGCACAGGTACCCTGCTGATAGGAAAAGCGCCCCTGAATATCAGAGGCACCCTCTGAATGAGGTGCCCATGGAGAGCATAAGGGCGCCCTATGTATAGCAAATTGCTGCCCCCTGGATAGCCTAAGCGCCCCTTGCATAGGGTAGGCGCCACTGGGTAGTATAGGTTACCTAGAATAAAAATACGCCCCTAAATACCAAGGTGAACCTGGATAAGAAAAAGCTCCCTTTGGGCACTGGGTATCAAAGGCACCCCCGGAACAGCAAAGATGCCCCTGGATAGCTAGGTTGCGTCCATTGGGGAGCGAAGGCGCCCCTGGGTGGCACAGGTGCCTCATCGAAGCAAAGGCCCCTCCAGAGAGCATAAGTGTCCCTGATGAGCACAGGTACTCCTGGACAGCCCCTAAATGACGTTGCATAATGTTACGACACCTATTATGACGCATGCTATTACATCAAAGTAAAGGTTATTCAGTGTTTAGATCAAGGTTACAGGTCCATTTTAAAGGTCACTGGCCTTGATGATCAATGCTTGATCAAAGGTCATTGGTAAGCTTGGGCACAGCGCTAGTTATAGCGTAAATTAGGCCTAATTTGTTGGGTTGTGCCGTAATAGGTCAATGACCTTGAAGGACCTTGACCTCAAAAATTGCAGACATTGTTTAGAGCCTTCCCTTTTGGCCTCAGCCCTGTTCTAGAGTATTCGCGCCCCGTTCCGGCCCGTTGGGGGGGTGCTTGAATACCCCTCGAGGTCTCCCAGTGGCACGAAAAAACGTCGGTGCGAAGCGACACAGTACTTGTCACACCTTATCATTGATCAATTCCGCAACTTTCCCTCAAAATTTAAGGTTGTGTCATCTCAGGTCAGGTCACCAGCGCAGTTCAAGTGACCTCACCCCAAAAATTTTTAAGGTGGCGTAAGTAAGAAAAGGAAGAACCTATCGAATTCAAGCTTGTACCATATAATGGGCCCAAAAAGTACTAATAGATTTATCCCGGGATTTTTCCCATCGATGACCTAGGGACAGGTACGAAACATGACCTTTCCATTGAAAATGCATGGGGTAAAACGGAAATTTGCCGAAAAATTGCTCTATGTCTGCAGACGCCGATTGGAATACCTTCGGATTCCCCAAATCATAGTATCCTAGGCCTCTTTATCGGTTCATGTTGCAAGTTTAGACATATTACCTCTGAGAGTTCATCTGGGGCTTCCTAAGCAGGTTCAAAGACTTGGGTCAATTGCTTTGCAGGAAATATTGATAAAACCCGTATTTTGATACCATTTTTATTGCTATTGTGACTTGATTCATATGCATACTGACTATGCTAGGCTAGATGGTGACCTTGACCTACCCATAGGTCAGGTCATTTTTGTGTTTTGACCTAGTATAGTCATATTATGCATTATTTGATGATTCGCCGTAACGAGAGGAAGCGAAGTGTGCCTAAAAATGATTCTAGCTCAACTCTGGCAGATGCTAGAGTATATAGACAGAGACATGTTGTAAGCTTTGTCTCGGGGGAGGGACCCCAGCGCTGATCCCTGGAAAAATCCGCAATAGCCCCCAGGGGCCCTCAGGGAGTCAGGAAATCTGGCGTGGGTGGAATCCGGTAGGAGGGATTTTGGGTCTCCAAAATCAGCTGAGGGGCCCGTGCCAGTTAAGGGGACCTAGATAAGGGCGCCCGACGAGCTCATTTGACCTCAGTGCCAACACAGGATTCTCAAGACCAGCGTGGGGTGCCTACCTATCTAAACGGTTTTTAAATAGGCTCAGGGACCCAAAACTAACCCAGGGGTTCAATTTTCAACTCATGGGGCCCAGACACTCTGAGGGGAACCTGCAGAAGCTCAGAAGGCCTATAAAACTAATAGGGCCAGACTAGCTGGGTGGCTCGCCGAACTAGTGTCCAGATACGCACAGCGGGCCCCAAACAAGCTGAAGGGATCTATATCAGTTAAACGAAAACGATACCAACCCAGGGGACAATGACCAGCTTAAGGGACACTAATCCAGCTTGGGGCTCAGAGCTCAGAGCTCCAGTTTTTAGCTCAGAGGGCCCAGGACCTGTTGATGGGGCCCTATATCAATAAAAGGGCCCCGAAAAGCTTAATAGGCTTCAGCGGCGACATATAGGTTTCAAGTTCAGTGTGAGAGCCTAGTTAACTAAAGCGGTTCTAGATCAGCTGAGGGGACTCGATATAAACTCAGGGAAGTCACCAAAAACTCAGGGGCCCAGGCCCGCAGAGGTTCTGCGGCCTATGAGGCTCAAGTTAGCGTCAATCGGGTATTTCTGTATGGAGCCGTTAGCCAGGACAACTGTGATAAGTGGAGGTGGTGGATACGACGCCCCAGTTTTTGCCATGACCGAAGATAACTGTATTATTTGCTCATCGTGCTTCAGTTAGCGTCAGTGGGTGCTTTCAGCATTTTCTACCACGGTACCAGTCGTTAGCTGGCCCGAAATATGCTTGATGGTAAACGTGAAGATGTCTTCACTAAGAGGAAGCCTTCATGAAAATAAGCATTTACAAATCCTTTTTTAAACGCGTTTTTCATTGACACTGGCCGCCTTTCGGGTGGTAAATTGGCCAGTGGCGGATCCAGGGGGGCAGAAATGGCATTCCCCAAACGGAAAAGCTCGGGACAAAACTATGTTTTCGCCGCCAAAGCGATCGACCTCCTTTTTCCCCTACTCCTTTTTAGTTTATAAGCAAGATTTTGGTGTTTCAACTCTCAACTTCAAACAGAACATAAGTTGATAAGATGTTCCCTGGCCTGTCCCCTCGAATCCAGAAATGTAAAAAACACTGAAGATTATATATTCCGGCACAGCCCTTCATCAGAATCATGGAGTAAATATCAATAATTCTCATTTATAGTATAGCCAGACCTCCATAGTATAGCCAGCCTTGGATAGGAAGAAGTATCTCGAGCCCTTTTTTGGCTTTTCGTCTGAAATACCCCAAAATTCTTCCGGCAAGTGATATTGGTGGCGCAGCTTTTGACTGCGTGACGTTTTTTTTTTTGCTTTTCGACTGTGGTTTGTCCCTTCCACACCGACCGGCTAGATCCGCGACTGAAATTGGCGCCCCTCAGGTTCGGCGCCCCCCATGTTCGGCGCCCTCCGAGCCTGGGCCCCCCCTTAACGAAATCCTAGATCCGTCACTGGTGGGGGGAGAGGGTGTCAAGTGGCCCCTTGCCTCCTGGATCTGTCTGTGTATCGAGGTTTTTAGCGGCGTAAGGACCCGGCTCCCTGGGAACTCCCAGGAAAAAAGCTAGTTTTTTTGTTTTCTCGGCGGCTGCTGGAGTTCCTATTTGGTAGACGTTATCTGTCGCACAGAATATTTGCACTAGCCAAGTTCTGTCGCAATCCCTGCTTGGCGAATTGGCGGGTTTTTCCACCCCCTGGGCGCGACCCGGAAAACCGCGGCTGCCACAGACTCCCTCGCCAGTACTACCAGTACCGGGATTTCGTACCAAACCCCTGTCACTGGCTTTACAGCAGGCAGAAAAATGGTTACGCCCGCCACAGGCGTGGCACGCGCGACCCCAGGCGGGACATAGAGACCGTTGAAGTGGGTGCCACCTACTGCAGAATCAGCACTTAGTTGGAGAAGTGGCAGGCTGCGATATGGCACTCACCTCGACCGCGCCGCCCATACTCAGCTGGTCACGGTGGGATGCCTCTTCCGATAAAGCCAAAGCTACGGCATCCTTGAGCGTGAGGGCTATCCCTCGGAGAAGGGCTCGCTGTGTCGCCCGATCTGACACGCCCATGACCAGTCTGTCGCGAAGCATGGCGTCCGGGTCGGGAAAATCACAATTTGGCACGAGCGACCTGAGAGCCGCCAGGTATGCTGAAATAGTCTCACCCGTACCTTGCGCCCCGTTATAAAAGTGATACCGCTCCAGTACAATGTTTTTCCTTGGGTTGCAATATTCCGTAAACTTCTGCAGAAGTGCAGTCAGGCCGTCACCCTCAGTCCACGCGAAATGTGACGCCACTTCCTGGGCCTGGACACCAGCATAATTAAAAAATGTACCAGCCTGCACTTCGAGAGGCTTCATCGACAATTCTTTTGCTGCAGCGTAATATCGCCAATCTCTGTGCCAACGCTCCCACTCTACCGCCATGTTCGAGGCAGAGAAATCTAGTTCGGATGGCGCTCGAAGATTGGCCATGGTTCGTCCTCCTTCTGACACCTTCTGACACTTCTGCCACCATATAACGTGCACGTGTCACTCTGTTCATATGCACGTATATTATCCGAGTCCCCAGTACACTCCAAGACACCTTAGAACCTCCCGCTCCCGTACCTGCCCAACGTTCACTGCCTGCCCTCCGCGTCCCGCGCCACCGTCCCGCCTGCGACGCTGAGGTTGCCATGGCAACCGCCTACGTCACGGCCAGGGCCGTGATATACGCCACACTGAGCGCTTGAATATATGAATTAAATTCTTACTGAATTTTCGCAAACTTTCTAATGCATTTCACAGATTTTCGCTAACCCAAATATTTTCGGAGTTAGAGGGGGGCATCGATGGCCCCCGGTGGGGCGAAGGTGGCCCCGGACCCCCCCGTGGGGCGCGGGTTAAGAGAGGAGCCTTTGAACCAGTAGGACCGACTGTTCTCCGTATGGCTCTATATAGTCAGAAGGGCCTCTCTAGTCAGCTGGGCCTTCTATCGACGATACCGAGGGCCCGGTTGGCTCTCTAAATCCACCGAAGTCCTGTGTGACTTGTAGGCTTCTTTAAAACAGCAGACAAATTGTGACCCGCAAGATGTTGTGTGGTTATAATGCCTCTATAACCCATCTAACCTATCGCCAGCAAACCAGCAGAACCAGCTGGTCCCTCCTTTGAACCCTCGCCCCAGTGGGAGTGTTCCGGGCACCCCCTCGTGTTTTTTTTCCGGCGGCACGAATAAAACGGCGGCGCGAAGTACTGCTATACTCGACCCAGCATATTCTTGATCAATTTCGCAAATTTTCTCAAAATTTTAAGGATGGGTCATCTCAGGTCAGTTCACCGATACAGTTCAATTGACTTCACCTCCAAAATGCTTAAGGTGGTATAAGTAAGAAAATGGTGAATCTATCCAATTGAAACATATCCACATAGTGAACCCATCGAGGTTTACCAAATATATTCCGAGATCTTTATATACATGACGTAGGGCCAGGCACGGATCATGACCTCTCTACTTAACATGCATGGAAAAACAGAAATTGGCCGAAAAATTGTTCTATTTATGTAGATACCGCTTGGAATACCTTCGTATTCTCGCAATCATTTTATCCTAGGCTCTTTTATTGGTTTACGTTGTAAATTTTGACCTGTCACCTATGAGAAGTCATCTGGGACTACCTAAGCAGGTTTTCAGACTTGGATCAATAACTTTGCAGGGCATTATGATACAGCTAATATTTTGATACCACTGCGTATGGATTGTTATTTTGAGTCGACTGATATGTATATTGACTATTGCATAACAGTGATTGGCATGTATTCACACTTCAACATCTGCTGTTGGTTGAAATGGGAATACTGACTATGCTAGGTTAGATGGTGGCCTTGACCTGACCTTAGGTCAGGCCATAGTATAGTCAGATTATAGATCATTTGACTGGCTGTAACGAGGTGCATAAACGAAATAGTGATTAAAAATTATAATATCTGAACGCTGTCAGACGCCAGAGCTCAAAAACTTCTCTAGCATGCCACCTTCTTGACTTGTCATGATCTCAATATTGACCTGACCGAAGAAAGTGACCAATGCAGTTTCTTAATGGATTTTTATGGGCCATCCATCTGCGATCGCTCTTTTCGCTATCCCGCATAGGAGCCATGTTCGAGAGGGTGTTTGAAAACTCCCACCAGGACGAAGGTGGCTCGGAGGCCCACCGGCCAATGTGGTTATAACTCGACTCCCTTTCTAGCCAGCAGGGCCTACTGGGATTATCAGAAGAAGCATATGTAACTATAGGACTCTTTGAAACCAATTGGACCCACAACTGATCGCATCCCCGCTATCAGTGGGAGGGCCCTTTTCAGTCTGTTGAACACATCGTAAACAGATTCGAAGCGACCTGGTGGCCCTCTGCATCCAGCATGGTTCTCTGTAACTAGTTACAGAAGGCCCGCAGATACCAGCAGAACACTGCGACCATTAGGCTCTTTAGAACCAGCAGAACCCTCTCTGACCAGCTGGGCTCATAATGGTCGAATGAACTCAACTTTGTCTGCCACTAAATACCATTCTAAGCTTTTTTCGCTGGAAAGAAACCGCTTTGAAGGCGAAAGAAACTCTTAGAAAAGTTGTTTATTACTACCATTTATCATGCCATACCTTAGTCTCATCATTGTATTGCAAAATTTCAATTTATTTAACGCCGCATTCTGTCATTAAACAAATTGAAGGAAAACCACTCTAACAAGAACTAAACAGCATCTCTGGCGGCGTAATCTCAAAATCATAATCTCAAAATCGCATCTCGCACGTACGCTGTTGCCTTCTTCACTTCCTCGGCCGGTACTTCCTTGACACAGGCATCGTTAATGCAGCACCAACCAGCCTCCGACTGGTTCAAGCAGAATTCAGTGCCGTGGCTGGTCTGGGGGCTGCCATGGCGTACTGCAGCTCCATACAAGTCAAACACAAGGCTTTCAGATATCTGCGGATGCCCGAGGGCGTTTTAACGGAGGTCCAGGTCGCTAAGGGGAAAAGTGCCGTGAGCGTGGGCTTTGAGCGATGTGCTGCCGCTGTAGGTAAAACGCTTAAGTTGCATAATCAACATATATGGCAGGCACCAGGTATCAAGCTTAAGTTGTTAAATGGCCTTTCTCCTCGAATCCTGGATGCATAAAATAGCAAAAACAGTAAAAATAAGTTCGAACATAGCCCTTCCTCAGAATTTTCATAAGCTATATTTATTCGAGTCTTAATTATGATGTGAGCCGAGACCTGGAATTTCAGATTTTACCAAATTTCAGGGCAATCTTTGGGCTTTTACTTAATTATGAACCCCGGATTTTATGTAAATGACCAACTTTTCTACGCATTATTATGCTCCTCAGTGCAACATCCCGAAATTTATCTACCTTTGAGAGAATTTTTCCCAAACAGGAAGAAATATGTCCGGCCTTTTTCGCTTTTCGAGCACGATTGGCTCAGAAGCAATTTGGTACGCACACAAATGACTTGTCATGAAGATCTCTTAGGGGCGCTCCGGTTTAAAGCGACCTTCTTGAGATTAATTGACGTAAAAACTGTGCTGGACGTTTTTTGCGGACATTTTTTGGGGCCCAAATTCGCTTCCTCTCGTCACGGTGAATCGAGTGATGTATAATATGACCATACTAGGTCAAAACACAAAAATGACTGACCTCAGGTCACGACAAGGTCACTTTTTAACCTAGCATGGTCAATATGCATATCAATTGGCTCGCAATAGCAATCCGAACGCAATTATATCAAAATAAAAGCTTTTCTATCATTTCATGCAAAGTTATTGGCCTAACTCTGAAAACTGCTTAAGTAGCCCCAGATGACCTCTCCAGAGGTCACAGGTCAAAAATTGCAGCATTAACCTGGAAAGGAGCCCAGGATACTACGATTTTGGGATATGAACGTATTCTCAGCTGTATCTACACAAATACAGTCCAATTTCTGTTTTTTTACGTATTTCTAATGGAGAGGTCATGGTCCGTACTTGACCTTCGGTCATCCATATAAAAACTCCCGGAATATACAAGGGGCGGCCAAAAAGTTTTGCGATTCGGGTATAAAGAAAAGAGACAGGATGACAAATGTTTTGTTGCTTCTTAATATAATCCCCTTCGGCTTCGATGCACCTGCACGACTTCTCCCTCCGGTTTTAAATTCCCGTCAGCCAGAAATCTCCCGACTGCTGATCCACTCCTGGACGGCGTATACGCCAGGATACTGGACGTCTCCATCGTCCTCAAACCGGCACCCACGCAGTGCAGACTTGAGATCGAAAAATAAAAAATTGGTCGCTGGGGGCCAGATCTGAACTGTAATTGGTTGAGCTCCTTCAATCCGCACCCGCGCAGTGCAGCGATCTGAACTGTAATTGGTTGAGCTCCTCCAATCCGCACTCGCGCAGTGCAGCGATCTGAACTGTAATTGGTTGAGCTCCTCCAATCCGCACTCGCGCAGTGCAGCGATCTGAACTGTAATTGGTTGAGCTCCTCCAATCCGCACCCGCGCAGTGCAGCGATCTGAACTGGAATTGGTTGAGCTCCTCCAATCCGCACTCGCGCAGTGCAGCGATCTGAACTGGAATTGGTTGAGCTCCTCCAATCCGCACCCACGCAGTGCAGCGATCTGAACTGTAAAAAAAAATACTTTGATTAAGAATACTTTTTTGTGCTCAAATGAAAGCTGTTGCTCTGAACTTCATTACCCAGCCACAAAACATTGGGTATCTACACCAGGTCGTATCAGATAGACTATTTTTCAAGGTTTATTAAATATCGGAATTCGATTTCGTTCTTTCTAGTTTTGCAGACACTCAATGAGACAGGATCAGATAAGGCGGGTCCAGTGACGGTTAAAGTGTAAGGAAAAAAACAAAAGTAATATTTCAAAAACCGATCCGACATATTCAAGGTCATCATAGGTCAGAGGTCTTGCTGAGCCTTCACTCTGGTTTAACTATTAAGTACCACATGATAAATAATGGCACAAATTCAATCTTTCACTATTTGACATCTTTAAATCCAGTACCGAACCATATCGAAACTTCTCGGGTCATGTGCGGGAGCTGCATTTATTGACACAATAATGTTAAGCGCGATTTCAGGGAATGATTACCGTCACTCTTCTCATAAAATGAGCACAAACATGCGGAAACAGACAACACATTAAACTCACAGGGAATGTTCATTAAATCATGCGACCTCTTTTGCATCTTTGTGTAACTCTCCTATTTAACATCCCGCGTCCCTTTATCCAGCCTTCTATCCATTAACCCCGAAAATTATCGTTGATGTCTAGGTAAGTTCTTAAAGCAGTCTTACATCCAAGTACCCACTCACGCACCATCGAATTATTAATGGTTAGTGCCACTATCTTTCAGCTTATAAAGAGGGTTACTGCCAGGCTCGAAACCTCCGTTGTCATGGGCCTTCTGGATTTTTATATCATCGGAGATCATGTTACCACGAGGTCATTGGTGATAAGCAGGTACTGGTACTGATCAGTGATTGTCAACTATGGATGTCTTTCTGGTATGATATTGCCTGAATGCAAGGTGACCTCTATTCCTTGCCTCCTGGGCCTCCTCCATGCATGCTCCTATGGAAACTTTCAGGCTCTCAGTCATAAGCGTGCCACCGGCAAAGAAGTGGGGGGGGCAGCCAAACTTCAAACTGACGCTGACAAAAAACTTCCCACGTTAGGACCAAATACTGTTCGAATTTGGGCTCCTCGTTGCCTTCTGCAGCGGCTGGTGATAAGAATGTCCGGTTTTCTCCCATTTTGACTGAGATCAGGAAATTTTTGGCCAAAAAGTGGGGCCCCCCCCGGTGGCGACGCCCCTGCTCTCAGTAACATCTTCCCCCATACGCGTCGGAAAAGGGGGGCCAGGGGGCCTGGCCCCCCACTTTTTGGCCAAAAATTTCACGATCTCAGCCAAAATGAGAGAAAGCCGGGCATTCTTATATCCAGCCGCTGCGGAAGGCAACGAGGAGCCCAAATTCGAACAGTTTTTGATCCTGATGTTGAAAGTTTTTTGTCAGCATCAGGTTGAAGTTTGGCTGGCCCCCCACTTTTTTGCCGGTGGCGACACTTATGTCTTCCCCGTGCATTTGCACCTTATGTATGGTTGTCGGCATGCTGTACCATGGGTACACGTTTACAAACAGCCTCGCTGTCTCTACAGCATAGGCCGGATACTTCTCAATTTCGATTGTTGATGATGATGATCAGGGGCGTAGCCAAGGGGGGCAGGGACAGCCACCCCTGAGGGTCCGAAGGGTCCCCTAAGGACACGATTCTGTAACAAGCATGGCCCTTTTTACCCATCAGGGCCCTTTTGGCGCTGTCGCAGGGGCCCTTTTCGGGGCACCGCCCCCCCCCCGAGTGAAATCCTGCCTTAGCCCCTGATGAGGATAGTGCGGCTAATATTACCGAAAACCTTTGTAGCAGATCCAGGCTTATCCTAGTAACCTTGCTGAACTGTCGGACGTTCCCGAAAGAACGGCGGGTTGTGTTTCCTTCATTAGCTGTGCCGTTGCCCCCCCCTCCCGCATTTGGTTGATAGACGACCAGACTCATGGTAGCACGAAAACATTCCTGTAAATCTCTTTTGTTTTTTTTTTAACAGCGTCCTTCTGGTCGTAGTTTTGAGCTCTCCATGGACAAATGGGTGACTCTTCTCTGATCTTCCCTCATCCTCAGTGCGCGTGTTAAAATCGGCTTTTGCACAGATTGACTCTGCCCAGCGTCTTGCAAGTCCGCCTTCTCCTGTCACGACTCGACCACGGCGCCCTGTCAGCCGTCCTTACTCCAATTGCCGCGCAACATGAGCCGACGGCCGCCGTAGCCGCCGGACTCACCGCGCTACTTGGACTACATTGCCGCGCAAAAAGTGTCATATCTCCCCTGGGACCACTGATGCCGATCTAATTTTTTCCCGGCTGGTTAGAGGACACAACATTGCATCACTACCTATAAATTTCTAAGTGAAACTCGCTGTGCGTTTTTTTCGCAAGTCTAACGAAGCTTAGGATTTGAGAATACGTTAGAAGCTTTGCATGTCCTAATAGTTACACGTACTATCAGGCTCTTATTGTCAAATTTCCTACTTTTCAACATTGAGTGTCTTCAGGGCGTTCCCACCTTTCCATTGATATAAATAGATACCGGTTTTGTGACTGCGACCATGGATGATAATGCATCAGAAAGTGTACCTCATCTCGAGTCAACTTGACGCCGAGCTGCAGCGTATTTAATGCGCTGTGTTCCAGCATCGGTGCAAGCGGCTAAAGAAGAGAAAAATGGATACAATTATGCTTTTCCAAAGTTTTAGACATTTCTCTGTCAGAGCCAAACGATTAAGTCCGATTTCGAAGATGTCAAAATTGAAAGTTTTGGCCGGTTTTGGAGGCCATTTGCCCCAGTGTGCGCCGGCCGGCGCGGTGGGCGGCGTCGGCCAGGTGGCGGCCATCCGGTGGGCTCCCGCTCGCGGTGGCGACTTACGACGTATGAAAAACAAAACGGTGGTCAGGAACTGGTTTGCTTGTTTGGTTTGTTTATTTATGTGTCCAAATCTTGCTGTGTGATTGTGCACGTGTGTATGTGTGTGAGTGTGATACGTCCGGTATAAGTGATGTGTTTAATGAGAGAGATGAGAGAGGCACCACGACTTAAGCCTTCGGGCTTTTGCGCCAATCTCTTTGTCATACCTGTCATATTGTTTCCGTCAAATACATGTTTATTTATCTATCTATCTATCTATCTATCTATCTATCTATCTATCTATCTATCTATCTATCTATCTATCTATCTATCTATCTATCTATCTATCTATCTATCTATCTATCTATCTATCTATCTATCTATTTATCTATCTATCTATCTATCTATCTATCTATCTATCTATCTATCTATCTATCTATCTATCTATCTATCTATCTATCTATCTATCTATCTATCTATCTATCTATCTATCTATCTATTTATCTATCTATCTATCTATCTATCTATCTATCTATCTATCTATCTATCTATCTATCTATCTATCTATCTATCTATCTATCTATCTATCTATCTATCTATCTATCTATCTATCTATCTATCTATCTATCTATCTATCTATCTATCTATCTATCTATCTATCTATCTATCTATCTATCTATCTATCTATCTATCTATCTATCTATCTATCTATCTATCTATCTATCTATCTATCTATCTATCTATCAACTTGCCGCGCCGCTCCTGACGGATGCACTGCTTCAGCTGAGCCAGTTCTGCGGCGTAATGTTTGCCTGTGATCGTCCTTCCACAAGGCGCATGGTTCACCACCAGCACACTCTCAGAATCCCAGAAGGTGGCGGCCATAACCTTCCCGGCTGAGGGTGGGTCCGAAACTTGATTGGGGTCGCAGGACTTGTGCTTCTAAGTCACACTTTCCAGCCTGGGCTCGGGATCCCAATGATGGACCCACGTTTCATCGCCGTTCACTATGCGTGACTCAAATCCCGCCGGCTCTTCTGACTCGATTTCTTCTACCTTCATTCGTCCAGTTTCAAGAATCATCATCTCCACACGGCCCACATTGTCCTCTTTGCACCGAGGTGAAGCCAGCTAAGCTGAGACAGACAAAGGAGCTTGTCAATGTGATAGGCTAGGTAGGAACTAAGCTGGCAGTTTTCTGCACTTGAGGTCAGAATGCCTTGGTACTAGGTTTTTATTCCACACATTTTGTCGTTGGGGAGAGAGAGAGAGAGAGAGAGAGAGAGAGAGAGAGAGAGAGAGAGAGGAGGGAGGGAGGGAGGGAGGGAGGGAGGGAGAGAGAGAGAGAGAGAGAGAGAGAGAGAGAGAGAGAGAGAGAGAGAGAGAGAGAGAGAGAGAGAGAGAGAGAGAGAGAGAGAGAGAGAGAAAGAGAATGAGAAGTCCCATGTTGGGGAAAACAGCCGGAAGGTAAAGACATGGTTTGTAGTTTAGTTATGCGATACATTTTTGGTCTAAGTAGGCGAGCAAGCTGAAGTTCCCATCTACGAAAACCGATGAACGAAAGGCAAATGCCTCAATACAGATCAAGAAACATTTTTTTAATTACTTTCTTACACTCGCATTGACAAACGGTCTCATCCCAGACCGTTCGTCGAACAAATGCGGTAAGTGCTTCAGACAACTCCGGACTCCTATGCAGTGCACAGCGAAGCTGGCAGAAGATTCCACATGTAAAGGACATGGCTTGGGGAGATGTTGGTGTTTCTATGCTACGTAATGAGCAATGCAGAGGTAGTTAAAGTGTTAAGGCATGTTTTGTTGTTGGGATGGTACAAGTGCATTAAGTAGTGGGGCTGGTAGTCCGTGTAACGAGGCTCTCTCTCTCTCTCAGTTGCATTTAGATAAGGTATGAACCAGGTAAGAACGAGGCGCGCACTTTTGTGGCAAAAGGCAAGGTTTTCATTCTGTAGTAATTCCATTGCTTTATGCTAGTGACGTAACCAGGGTTGTTTTACTTCGTAAATTGCACTGCGGTGCAACTATTGTTTTGCTATAGTAGACCTTGTAGAAACACAATTTTAAGCTCGTGCCTTGTAATAAATTATTTCTGTGAGCGAAATCGAATACCAGTAAACGAAAAAGTTTCGAATCAAACGCACAAGGTCCGATTATCAAAGTTGCCGCTGGATCAGCGTGCTTCCGGAACCAGTTTGTAAGCGAAAGGTTTTCGGCTGATGGTCGCTTCTAGACTCTCAGGTTGGTTGAAGCCGTCAGGGAAGCAGAATCTGAAGTTCTGTAGCAGGCTGGTGACGAAGAGGAAGAGCCCGTCGCGCGCCAGCGCCTCCCCAACGCATCGCCGGCGGCCGACTGAGAACGGTATTACGTTGCGGTCGGGCCTGAACCTGCCGCTGCCGTCGGTGAACCTCTCCGGCTCAAACTGCTGTGGATCCGGGAAGAGGGTCTTGTCGTAATGAACGTAGTATATGTTGGCTATAACTTGGATTCCAGGTGGAAGCTGGAAGCCTCCCAGCATCGTGGGCGCGGTGGTTACATGGGCCAGTCCTAACGGAGCGGTGGCTACCATTCGCTGGATTTCCAGGAGAGCAGCTTCGGTGTACGGCATGTTGATAGCATCCGACAGCACAGGCAGGCGATCACGACCAACCATACAGTCAATCTCCTGCTGAATGCGCTGCTGTGCATCTGGATACTCGCAGAGGAAGAAGAAGGTCCAGCGTAATACCCCTGCGGTAACATCGCCAACAGAAAATAAAACTTCCATAATTGTCACAAATATTTGCCGATCGGTAACCCGGTTGGGATCTTTCGCCTGCTCTTGAAGAAGAGCATCGATGAGATCTCTTGGCTTGCTCTTCCCGTCGAGGTTCTCCCGACGCTGCGTCAAATATGGCATAAGAAGTCTTTTATGCTCTTCTTGTAATTTGTCTTCGGCCTTTTTCCGATTAAATACTCTCTGAGGGAGCAAATAGTTTAGCCAAGGGAAAATGTCCAGCGGGGATAACGTTTGGATCCACATTATACAATGAGATAGCCAATCCATGATCTCTTGCGCACGTCCATCGTGTAATCCAAACTCCTCTGAAGCAACCATTTGCCATGTGATGTTGAAAAGGGCAACACTCATGGAACTCCCTAATTCAATAGCCCTTCCACAATTCTTTGATAGGGTGTCTGTCATGAAGCCTTTTATATGGGTGTGCATCAAGCATTCCAGCTTTGGCGTCCCGATTCCCAGGGTTCTGAAGCTGTGTAACACCAGGCGACGGTGTTTTTGCCAATGCTTTCCACTTGAACCAGCAACGCCCGCCTCTGCAAGCAGAAAAGAGAACAGTGCCGTGTCAGGTCGGGCGCTGATTTCGGGCTTGTTGAAAGCCTCCCGGATCAATTCTGGATCGTTTAACACGACCAAATCCTGCGCCCCAATCCGGCAGTGGAAGATGGCACCAAACCGCTTCGCCCATTGTTGAAACTTAAGGTGACGGCGTTTAGTGTCGACAGACAACACATTTCCCAAGATCGGCAGCAGAAAGGGTCCATTGGGGCTCCAGGAGGGTCGTCTGGTGCAGGTCCAAATCCAGAGCACCACCAAGAGCACCAGCACCCACAGTAGCATGTTTGCGATCTCCTCTCAGTCTGAACCCGTCAGCAGGAGTGAGCGGCGTCAACTCTGACTCTGTCAGCAGTGTATCATGGCTCGGCCTCCGCTCTTATACTTAGAAACTAATCCTCCCGTCCGTACCGGGGCTTAGCGGTGCACCAACTGACAGGGTCATACGGTCCGCTCCTACCCAGTCACGCCGTGGCGTCACACTTTGGAATCTTCTGCCAGCTTCCTGTGCACTGCATAGGAGGGGAGTTGTCTGAAGCTCTTGCCGCCTTGTTCGACGGACAGTCTCGGATGAGACCGTTAGTCAATGCGCGTGTAAGAGAGTAATTTAGTCACCAACGATAGGTTCAAAGTGGACCTCTCCGATAGCGGCGTTGGCGCTGTGAATCAATTTGTTGACCTCAGCCTGCAATTCCTTTGTGTTGTTCATGCTCACTCTAGTAAGCTTACTTTTATCCGAGAGAATCGAATCCATCTTCTTTAGGTATTCATCCTTATTTAGAATTACAAAATTAGAAGATTTGTCTCCTCTTCTTATTATGATGGTGTCATTTTCACGTAATTCTCGAGCGGCTTGACGAAGTTCATCCGTTAATAGTGTACTTGGCCTGGAATCCCTGATCTTTCTCCCCTCTACTGCCAATAAAGCCTTGAGGTTTTCATGCACGAGTACCTTTTTGTGTTCTTCCAGGCGTAGAATGTCCTGGTAGAGCATCTCCATGTTTGCCTTTTTCTCCAAAGGGTCATACTTTGTTTAATTGTGACAGTTTAAGCCTAAGTTAAGTAGTTCCTTTTGGCTTTCTGTCAGCTGTACAGAAGACAAGTTGAGATACCCATCACTGGACTCAGAAAGCACAAGATCACCTCCATAGAGTCTAGCCAATTTATTGATAGTTTTAACCTTAAAGGCATGGCCACTTTTGCTAGACATTTCATCAAGCTTAGCACGGATGGTTTGTAGGAGATGCTGATCAAGAGAACATCTATAAAGATTTGTTTTCAATTCTTGAAGTCTATCACGAAGAACTTTGAGTTCTTCTCCTTTTGCTTCAATTTCATGCTGCACGATCTGCTTTCTGTGGTTTTTAGTGAAAGTTTTTGTTCTTATTGCCTGCTCAACTTTTATATCTGTGTACTTCGGCAGTATATTCTCTTTTATGCATGTGGTGTTGAATGCCAGAGCATATTTACATTTTAAGAGTTTCTTAGATGCTTCGTTGTTCGCCTATAAGAAATTCATGCTTTTAGGCACTGCAAAGGCGGTGGTGATTGAATGTACACAATGCTTGGCTATAATGCGCCTGTAATATTATTAAATTAAATTAAACAAATTCAAGAAAACATTTTTTGCAATTTTTGGGCATATAAGTTCAATACCGCAAACTCAACTTTGCAAAATAAAAAAACAATAAATTATTGGTGTCATTGTTATGAAATCACATGACCTGACCCTAGGTCACAGATAAATTTCTTTATTCTTAAAATTCTAAATTTCGACTCCACCACATTATTATTTGGGTCTTAAGAATTCCGGGGACGTATGTTTTATACAAATATCAATGGAAAGTATTTCTGTCTTCTTTTTTACCAGTTCTCGACGATGTCGCTCCTATTAAGCGTATTTTGATCCATACATGTATATTCGACTTTCCCTACAACACTAGGTCCCGCATCCGTGCCCGTCCTGTAGCGCGGGATCCCTGAAATAACGCCAAGGCGGGCACGGACGCGGGAGCAACACATTAAAACGTAAAAACGATAGGAAATTCCAAAACACCACGGCAAGCAAAACCGTACAGATTGCAGGCACGAAGATAAAATGAGCACGGCACTCCTCCACAGCCACAACTCAGTTCACTCTCGTCCCAATCGGCTCACACGGCGGCGCTCCCCACCACACCGCCGACAGGACCGCTCAGGCCGATACCCCGGCGACGCCGCTCGGTCCGCCCACGGAGGCGGCGGGGCTCTCAGGAGAAATCACCGCCCTGGTCCCCCGGCGACACACTCGCAGACCCGCAGCAGCGAGGCTCCACGGCACCCGTGACCGCCCCATTCACCGGACGCCGCCAACTTGCATGGCGTTGGGCGAGCCTCCGGCCCAGCAGAAATAGATGTTTCGCCAGTTGGCGTCCAGAGGGCGGCACCACGAGAACGGCCGCCCCGACACCCGGCAGGAAGCATAGAGACGATCCCACGCCGACGGCACCAGCGTACTCAAATTCAACTCTCCCAGTTGAGGTAAGCGCCGGCCACGCAGGGCGCCCGCCATCGGCGCAACGGCCCGCAGAGGGCAGTCAGCGGCACGGAGACGCGGCTGGAGGCATGGAGGATGGTGACGATGACGCCAGCCCCGACCAGGCCGACACCCCGGCGGCGCCGCCTGGTCCACCCCCGGCAGCGGGACCCCGGCGGTAGCGGGGCCCCCTGAAGGAGCGCCGCCTTTGTTCCTCGGCGACACACCGGCAGACCCGCAGCAGTAGGGCTCCAACGTACCCGCACGGGCCTCCTCATCGGACACCGCCAACTTGCATGGCGCCGGGCGAGCCCCCGGCTCGGCAGAAAGAGATGCTCCGCCAGTAGGCGTTAAGAGGGCGGTACCACGGGAGCGGCCACTCATGCCATCCGCAGAGGGCATAGGGATGATCCCGCGCCGACGGCGCGCGCAGATATCCAAACTCGACTCTCCCAATCGGATAGGTGTCGGTCACACGGGGCGCCCACCATCGGAGCAACCGTCGGCAGCAGGCAGTCACGCCACGGAGACGAGACAACAGCTGGCTGTGATGGTGCTGGTAGTCCTCCAGCCGATGTAGGCGCCGGCTGTCCCGAGCACACGCCATCTATAAGAAGGAAGGAAAGGCCTTTTAGTGACGGGGTTCGAGATGACAGAGTGCCTAAACAAGCTATTTGTTTTCGGCAAATGATTGGCGTTGTCAAGAGGAGGGCAACATTGGACCAGGAGCAAGTGCTCGGTCGCGGGCCTCGAGATGCCCCTGATGCTCGTGGTTTTACTGACCTGGGCTTGTTTTAAATTTGCGTTATGCTTGCTCTCGGCGTAAGTGATATGGGCCCCTCCCCCTTAATAATTCCATTCTACATATTGGCGCCGGCGAACTAAGCCAAACTCCCTAAGCCTGAACTGAGCTTATGAACTGAAGAGCGAGAGAGGGAGTGGGGAGATTCGTCATTTCCACAGCGTCAACATAAATTCTAGTATTTTTTCATTGAAGAATGACATGTGAAAGATTAGTTTGAATACAAGAAAGAGGGCAGATCATCCGATCAGACTTTAGTATTGATCCATAAAAATTTTCTTGGCGACTAATTTCATGAAATTTGAGGACCTCGGTACGTCGTCGATTTGACTGATTCTGGATGCAATAATGGAATTCAAAATTGAAGGGGCTGAAGTGAATAATGAGTGTTGTCTATACACAGTGGGCGCAAATGGTACGGAAAAATGCCTGTTGACTCTAAGATTTCTGGCTGAGTTATTATTTTCGAGAGCGAGTTTTTCCGCAAGGGGCCGAGGGAGACTGTTTTTCAGAAAATTGTGCAGGACCATTATTTGTGACATTTTTATGATGTCGAGGAATTTCAGTATTTTGTACTTTTTGAAGATTGGTGATGAATGTTGCAAGAAATGAGCATGGTCTACAACTCTAACAGCTTTCTTTTGAAGAGTGCAGATTCTAGCGAGTTTCGAGGGAAAATTTAGACCCCAAGTTTCACAGCAATATTTTAGGTGAGGGAGGACGAGTGCGTTATACAATAAGAGTAAATAATTTGAGTCCAGCACTGACCTTACTCTATACATAATTCCAATGTTTCTGGAAATAGTATTTTCAACACTTTTGATATGGGTTTCCCATTATCAAAAGTGTTTCTATACTATTTATCAAGTTTTTCATCTATTGTGACGCCTAGATACTTTGTAGATGTTTGTCTTTCTAATTGGTGACCATTTAGATGAACATCACAGTGAAGATTTAAGTTGCTAGATGAAAATAGTTGGTAAGTAGATTTGGATGCGTTTAATGTAAGCCGATTAATAATTATTGGGGCTTATCGACGCACCAACTGCCAGGGTCATATGGCGTCGCCAACTCTCTCCCTGTTGGAAGGGTTGCTCGGGAGCCAGCTTGCTCCTTGTTCAGGGAAGCCGCCGGGCCTTGAACCCGGGTCGGCTGCGTGGAAGCCAGCTATGCTGACCACTCCACCACCGCGCCCCCCAAATGTAAGCCGATTAGACAGAAGCCATTTACTGATGTCAGGGAGACTCGAGAGAATGGTTGATTGAAGATCATTTATATTATCAGCCTTATAGATGAGGGCAGTGTCGTCAGCAAATAACAAGTATGTGGGAGATGAAAAACTAGTGGAAATATCATTCACGTACAGTAAGAAGAGCAATGGCCCTAAGACAGAACCCTGCGATACGCCCAGGGGTACTTCCCTAGGGGTAGCAGATAAAGTATTGTTAAATTTAACTTTTTGCGAGCGGTTACTTAGGTAGGTTCTGAAAAAGGATAGAGGGACTCCCCTAATACCGTAGAAATGGAGTTTTTTAGGAGAATTTTGTGATTAACTGTGTCGAACGCTTTCGACAGATCCAGGTATACTGAGGCACATACTTTATTTTCTTTTGTGGCTGTAGTGATTTCATCATATAACAAAGCTATGGGCATGTATGTGCTATGATTTTGTCTGAATCCAAATTGTTTTGAATATAGTATGTTTTCTTCCGAGAGGAATTGAAATATCTGCTGAAAGACTATCTTTTCGAGAACTTTTGAGACTACTGATAGCATCGATATTGGTCTATAACAGTTGAAGGAGCATGGATTCCCAGACTTGAAGATTGGAGTAATTTAGGCTTGTTTTAGAGCAGACGGGAATATTCCTTCAGATATACATTTGTTCAAGACGTAACAGAGGAAGGGAGAAACTGAATCAGATATGAGTTTTAGAACTTTGGTGCTGATGCCATCTGAGCCGGCACCCGTATTTCCAAGATTTTTTATAAAATTGCTTATAATCTCTGGAGATACTAAATAAAATTCAAATGGTCTTCTTACTTGATCAATATTTTGAAGGTATGATAGGGGATCAACATCCGAATCTGGGAGATCATCATCTAGTCTTTTTCCGATTGTCGCGAAATAATGGTTAAAGTTGTCTGCAATGGCTTGAGGGTCGCTTATCACTTTGTCATCATGTTCAAATGATGGGGGAAGAGGCAAGTTGGCCCGATTTTTGTTGACAAGGTTGAGTAATATTTCCCAAATCTTCTTGGGGTTTGATTTATATTCAGCCAGTTTTCTTTGAATGTATTGTCTTTTTGCAGTTCTTATTGTTGAGACAAGATAATTGCGATAATTTTTGTAGAGTGATTTATTCTGAATTGTTGGATGTCGTATGTATTTTTTATATAAATTATTCTTGTTGTTAATACATCTCAACAAGTTATATGAAATCCAAGGCTGTATGGGGACCTTTTTTTCTATCAAATTTATTTATTAAGATCTTTGACAATTCATCATTGATTGTTGACAGTAGGAATGTTGCTGCTTGCTCAGCATCAGCTATTTCATAAATGTTCATTAATTTGATTACAATATTCTCTTTTAAGGCATTGATTTTGCGAAAATCAAATATACTGTGAGCTTGATTTGGTATACATTGTGGTTGGCAGTCTATGCTAAGTTCAAGGAATACAGGGAGATGATCACTGATGTCTGAAGTTATTACATTGTTTTTAGCTGGGCTTGACTCATGGCACATGTGCGCCACCAACTGAACAGAACCCAGCGCAACCATTGTCTGGCGTGCGTCATTTGTGTATCCTGATATTTAGGCGCCATTTGTAATCACCGAAACGGATCAGTTCTGTCGCTGGCATCATTGAATAAACAGGTTCTCGATTAATGCTGTTTTTATACAAATGCTGCTCAGCTATGATGCCAGCGACCAGATACCGAGTATAATTTTCTAAGTGCTGCAAGTTTTTTTCTGTCGTGAGTACTGCCTATCGTACGAATTTCAACCCCAATGGCATCTACCGAGCTTCCGTGCCCGTGGCTCGACTGCAGCTATCAAACCCCTGCTCTTGAGGGGCCTGTAGCCATTCAACTGCTACAAATGCACGAAAAGGCAGTGCACAGCCTGGCTCCGGTGCCTGATCGCCAGCCACGGGGTAAACTGCCCCATTTGGAGACCAGTGAAGATGGCACGGTTACAGAGACCGCTATGGGGATTTTCCGGCAGCAGCTGGCCTCCTACAGGCGCAGTCTGGGCACAGCAGCCCCCGGATACTCTGCCGGATACTGTTCTGCAGTCGCTGCCTCCCTCTGCCTACAACCTACTATTCGCGCGGTACGGTGAAGCACTCACTGCACAGACGGAGGCCGAACTGCTCACCAACCTAGAGGTGCTCCTAGTCCGATCAGAAAACAGACTGTCATATGTCCTCCAGCTTCATAACATGAAACAGGGGCAGGGTCAGCCAGTTGCCCACTTCTCCGCCAGCCTCCGCGCTGCTGCCAGGCGGTGCCAGTTTAAAGCCATCTGTTCCTGCCAGGCTCAGGTAAGCTACGAGGATGACATGGTGCTTTACCAGCTCCTTGCTGGCCTTAGCGACCTGAAGGCCCAAGCTGACCTACTCGCCCGAACCGACCTCAGCCTCGCTGTAGCTGAACAGTACGCTGTGGACCGGGAGATGGCTAAGCGCAGCCAGGAGGCGATCCATGAAGAAGGATTAGGACGGCTCCAGTCCACGTACAAACGCCAGAAAGGCGCTGCAAGCAGCCCTAAGCCTCTGTTGAAATCTAAGCCTGGGCTGTGTTCACACTGTGGCGAGCAGGCCCACGACAACCGCCGGCTTCAGTGTAAAGCGTTCATTCACGTCTGCACTTGTGGCCGACGCGGTCATTTTCCCCACGTGTGCCATCGCAAGGGCCAGCCGGGAGCCTCCACGCCTGCCCAGGTAGGGGCGATTGAGACCCCCTCAGTGACCGAACCGCCTGATGGAGTGTTTGAACTCTCCAGCAAGTTTGTTGCCGAAGCTGAGCAAGAGTACCTTCCTGCTCTGCAGCGTCCTGCCAGTAACTGTCTTCCTGTCACTGTCGCTGTCGACAGCGGCAGCCGGTCTTGGCAGTCCCGCGCACGCTCGGGCTCATCTGCCAACCGGGCCACCACCTGTACAGCCGTCGCAGACACAGGGGCTACGGTGACCTGTTGCGGTCCAGACATTCTCGCCGCGATGGGTGTCGCCAAGTGTGATCTTCTCCGGTCTAGCATCAGCCTGTTTGCAGCAAACAAGTCCCGACTGACAGTCTGGGGGGCACTCCCAGTCTCTCTCAGTGTGACTTCCGACGGCCATTCCTACCAGACTGTGGAGCTCATGTACGTCGTGCAGGAAATATCTGGTCTTTATCTGTCAAAGGACGCCCTCACCTCGTTGGGGTCGATTCCTGGGTCCTTCCCCTACCCTCCTCATCCACCAGGCCAATCCGCTGCGGCCGCCGACGTCTCTGCTCTCTCCGGTCAACCTGATCCCCCTGCCAGGCTGGCCCCCTGTGGCTGCCCGCTCCGTACCGATACGCCTGACCCGCCCTCCCTTCGCGGACCGGTTGGCGAGGCTGACATTCCTGCCCTTAGGCAGCTGCTGCTGGATCACTACGCCTCGTCCACCTTCAACACGTGCTGCCACCAGCCGCTGCCGTTGATGCATGGCCCGCCTTTGGAGCTCGCCCTCAAACCTGGCGCTGTCCCCCGAGCTGTGTACACTCCTTCGGTCGTACCTCTCCACTGGGAGGACAAGATCCGGCGGGACTTGGACCGGGATGTTGCCATGGGCGTCCTGGAGAAGGTGGACCCGAATGTGCCTGTCACGTGGTGTTCGCGGATGGTTGTCACCCGTAAGCACAACGGCGAGCCACGCCGCACTATTGACTTGCAGGCGCTCAACGAGGCCAGTCTTCGTCAAACACATCCCACCAAGCCCCCATTCCAACAGGCTATGTCTATTCCAGCCAATCACTGGAAGTCTACCACAGACGCCTTCAACGGCTACCACTCCGTCAGTATTCGCCCCACTGATCGGCACCTCACCACCTTCCTGACTCCGTGGGGTCGTTACCGCTACAAGACTGCGCCCCAGGGATACAAGGCCTCCGGTGACGCGTACACTCACCGCTTCGATCAGATCACGGTCAACGTGCGTGACTGCGCTCGAGTCATCGACGACTCCATCCTGTAGAAGCCGACGGTGGCCGACATGTTCCACCATGTCGCAGACTACCTCGCCCTCTGTGGTAGAAACGGCATCCTCCAGAACAGGGACAAGTTTGTCTTCTGCGAGAAGTCAGTTGACTGGGCCGGTTTCCGGATAGGCCCTGACGGTGTCAGCCCGCTGCCGTCCCACACGGAAGCCATCCGCTCCCTTCCCCACGCCACAAAACGTCACGGACCTGCGTTCGTTTATGGCACTGGTCAACCAGGTCTCGATGTCCTATGCCACTCAACCACAGCTGCTGCCATTTCGCGAGCTACTGAAGCAGGACTCAACTTGGTACTGGGACGATGTGCTGGAAGGTCTGTTCTGCGAGACCAAGCTCGCCATCGCCTCCGAGGTGGAGAAGGGTATCACCTCATTCGACCCGAATCGCCCCACCTGCCTCCTCACCGATTGGTCCAAGTCGGGACTGGGGTACGTATTGCTCCAGAAGCACTGCTCCTGTGCTGACTCCCACCCGCGCTGCTGCACTGACGGATGGAAGGTCTGCGGGGTCGGATCTCGGTTCACATCCTCTGCTGAGAGCCGCTACTCATCGTCAGAAGGTGAAGCCCTAGGAGTGGTCAACGCGCTCGAGAAAACGCGGTACTTCACCCTAGGCTGTAGCCACCTGATTGTTGGCACAGACCACAAACCCCTTCTTGGTCTGTTCAAGGATCGCTCGCTCGACGGCATTGATAACCCGCGCTTACGTCGTCTGAAGGAGAAAACGTTCGGCTGGCGCTTCACCATGGTCCACATCCCCGGGCGCTCGCACGGCGGCCCCGACGCCTTGTCCCGGTACGGCTTGCGGAGCTCTGACGAGACTCCCCGCCAGATGATGAGCATCACCTCACGGCCCTGCTGGCTACCCCACTGGGACCCGATGATGGCGTGGACGAAGACTTCCTCCTGGCGGTCTCCTCCTCCATGCAGCCCATCACCTGGTCGACGGTCGCCGAAGCATCCCGCGAGGACGCCCGATCCGCTCCGTCGTACGCCTGCTGCAGTCGCCAACCGCCTCTCCCGACGTGCTTGACCCCGCCACGCAGGACCTCTGGTGCCTCCGTCACGACCTGTCTACGGCTGGTCCTGTCCTCCTGTACCGCGGACGCGCTGTTATCCCCTCCGCGCTCCGTAGCCGCGTCCTGGCGGCCCTCCACTCGGCTCATCAAGGCGTCACTGGCATGCGCCTCCGGGCGGAGCGCGGCTTCTTCTGGCCCGCCATGGCTCAGGACATTGAGCTAACTCGACGCCGCTGCCCAACCTGCAACCGCCACGCCCCCTCGCAGTCGAATCTGCCTCCCGTACCGCCAATCATCCCTGAATATCCTTTTCAGCACGTTGCCGCTGACTTCTTTAGCTACATGGGTCACAACTACGGTGTTGTGGTCGACCGATTTAGTCACTGGTTCCAGGTCTGGGAGGGACGAAACCTCAGTCTTGAGCAAGTGCTCACATACCTCTGCCAGGATTTTGGTGTTCCCGAGACGCTAACAAGCGACGGTGGGCCTCAGTTCATGGCTGGGCCGATGCAAGACTTCATGCGTCAGCATGGTATCTCTCATCGCTTGACATCTGTCGCCTTTCCGCACGCAAACTGCCGTGCAGAGGTCGCGGTAAAGTCGGCAAAACGTCTGATCAGAGACAACATCCGACCCGACGGCCGCCTCGACTCTGTCAAGCTCACTCGTGCCCTGCTCCAGCATCGCAATACGCCTGATCGGGCCACTGGCATGTCCCCAGCCGAGCTTCTTCTGGGTCGCCAGCTCCGAGACTTCCTCCCTGGTAGCACACTGTCGCCTCCGCTGCGCACCTTTGCCGACCTTCGACCGACGTGGCATGACGTCGCCTCATGGCGGGAGCAGGCTCTCCAGAGGCGCTCCACGAAGGACCATGAGCGTCTGTCCCTCCGCACTGCTGATCTCCCACCTCTCCGGGTCGGCCAGTCTGTGCTGGTACAAAACCAGACGGGGAACCACCCGCGTCAGTGGGACCGCCGCGGCACGGTCGTCGCTGTCCTGCCCTTCCGTCAGTACCAGGTCCGGCTTGACGGCTCGCGCCGGCTGACCCTTCGCAACCGGAAGTTCCTCCGGGCCTTCACTCCGGTGTCCCCCGCAGCGCCGTTTCCTGCAGGGGCCTCTCCTACCGTGCAGCCATCTGGCTTGACGCTACCGGCATCCACGCCGCTGATACCCTGGCCTCTCACGCCTCCTCCGTCGGTGGGCTATCAGCCAGCGGCTCCGCAGCCGGCCGCCTCAACGATACCAGACCCACCGCCTGCGCCCTCGCTGCCAGCTTCTCACGGGTCAGTGGTCCTGCCATCGGCGCCCCCGCCGTCGGTGACTCTGGAGCCTGTGCCCCCTCCAGCCCCGCTCTCGCAGTCGGTGCCTCTGGAGCCAGTGTCCCCTCAAGCTGGGATACCTCGGCAGCCGGGACCGCCTCGGGACCCCAGTTCCGAGGGAGCCCCCGTTGATGCACCGCTACCCCGCCGTTCCTCTCGCATACGCCGTGGTTGCACCACACGCTACCGCGACTTTGAAATGTGACCCTCCTGTGTGCGTCCCTTGTGATTTGCCTGTGCCACTCGTTATTGCATTAGCTCCCGCGACAGGTCTCCGGACTAAAGTCCTCTGGGGGAGGGGGCATAGCTGGGCTTGACTCATGGCACATGTGCGCCACCAACTGAACAGAACCCAGCGCAACCATTGTCTGGCGTGCGTCATTTGTGTATCCTGATATTTAGGCGCCATTTGTAATCACCGAAACGCATCAGTTCTGTCGCTGGCATCATTGAGTAAACAGGTTCTCGATTAATGCTGTTTTTATACAAATGCTGCTCAGCTAGTTTTTAGTAACTAAGGAGAGATCATTGCAAAAAATGTTGTCAATTAGAGTTGAAGATGACAGGGGTTATTCTAGCTGGCAATGATATGCTAGGGAAGAAGCCAGCTGCAAGAACATTACTAAAAAAATTGCTACTGTGGTCAGATGTATCAAGCTTTAGAAGATCAATGTTTAGGTCCCCTCCAAATGCACAAAATTTATTTTCTCTTCCTACCTTTGCAAGGGTTTGGTCAAATCTATCCAAAAAAGTGAGGGTGAGAATGATGGGGATCGGTAGATTGATCCAATTATGAAGTTTTTCTTATACTTGTTTCCAGTGGCGGATCCAGGGGGGCAAAAAGGCAATTGCCCCCCCCAAACGGAAAAAGCTCGGGGCAAAACTATGTTTTTGCCCCCCAAAGCGATCGACCTCCTTTTTCCCCCGACTCCTTTTTAGCTTGTAAGCAAAATTTTGGTGCTTCAACTCTCAACTTCAAACAGAATTAGAGAAGTTCAGTGGAAATATTGGGGCTTGGATAGAAAAAAATGTATCTTGAGCCCATATTTTTCACCCCGTGACGTTTTTTTTTTTGCTTTTCGTCTCCAGTTCCCAAAATCCTACCGAAAAAGGCATACTGTAGCGCAATTTGTCCCTGCGCGACGTTTTTTTTTTTGCTTTTCGACTTTGGTTTGCCCCTCCCAAACCAACCGGCTAGATCCGCCACTGCTTGTTTCTGAATTCTAGGAAAACTGACTGATGATCAGGTGAGTTGCTCTCCAGTTCAAACCGCCTATCATATGAGAGCGATGTAGAAGCATAAATGGCAGCTCCTCGGCCCCTGGTTTCTTTTTGTGTTGAAAGCTCTAATTTATAGTTTGGTATATGAAAATAGTTTGAGTGTTCATCATTAATCCAGGTTTCAGTTAGTAGAATGATGTTTGGCTTTAATTTGAGTTTTTCAATGAACACACATAGTGGATCAAAATTCTTTGAGAGACTGCGGATGTTTATATGGAGAAGAGAAATATAGTTTGAATTTTGGGTATCACTGACGTCTACATAGCTACAATTGTTCAATATATTTTGAAAGGTTGGGTATATCGGGTTTGCATCACTGTCACCAGAAGCAAAATGTGGAGAAAGCCTCACAGTAATAATTAAGAATGTCCTAACAGATGGCAAGAGAACAGAAAGATTTGTACCTAACACAAAAACTCAGTCTTAACCAGTAAACAAACAGCAGACCGGACATGCTGGACCGACAGGACAGCTCAATACTACCATCAGGGCGCAGAGCTATCTCGACAACCGACAAGTCTCACACTACCCCAGAACAATACATTAGAATTCTGCAGGAGCAGCACATGAATGAGATGCCAAAAAATAAAAACAAAGAAAATCCACCTACACTATCAGACTAGTGTGATGAAACAATTAACTAATTAAAGCCTATATGGGGCCAGAATCAGAACCAGGAGGCAGCCAAAGCTTCCTGGCATAGCTAGACTAGGTCAGCTTTATGAGAAGGAGGCTTGAGAGCACGACCGCTTCTACTGCGAGCCTGTGCTACAACCACCCCCTCAGCCTGTTGATCATCTGTAGATTCAGGTCTGGATGAGCCATGGCTTTTTCCACTTTCCATCCCATCGCTGAGAATTCTTTGCCCATGATGATTTGGGCCAACAGTCTTCTGGCCCAAGAGGATGCCACTCTTTGATGCCTCTGTGATCAGCGTATCTGCCAGAGATGTTGCAGAGCCACAGGTCATCCTGATGCCTGGGGACCCAGCAAGTTGTGAAAGATCCTGGGATTGGTCCACCACAGACGTTAGTGCCGAGTCACAATTGGGTGTGTCCCCTGCAGTGCATGACACAGATGCAGAATGTTCAGCATGTGGGGATGAGCAGTCAGATGCCACAGAGATAGAAGTTCCGGCATCCAACTCAGGAGTGCGCTCATTAAGAGTCTCATCATTCCCAGAGGGATGCCCAGCAGAGTCCCCCAGGGACCCGCCCCACACCCTCCACCACAGATGAAGCAGGTCCCAGGCTCTGTACAGAGTGATCAGGAACAATGCCCACCGAAGAGGGGGCACCAGTTTGGGTCCCAGAGGCAGATCCCTGGGACCGGGGGTGTAGCACTGTTTTTACCCGAGTCTCAACCAGTGAGGGGGTGGGAACACCCGATAATCCTGGGTGGGAGTTTGTAGGCCCCCTAGACACCCTTGGCTGGCAGAGCGCGAGTATGACCTCCGAAACCCGACTGCGCCACCGATTTCTGAAGCCACCCGTGATTTGATGTGCCGGAGACGCGCGGCGCGTGCGGGCCGGGAGCGCCAGCGCCGAGTATCGTGACCTTAACCGGGCCGTCAGGGCGGCCGTGAGGAAAGATGCCAGGGATGATGTAAATAGGCGTATCGCTGAACAGGGTCCTAGCTCCATTTATCGAAATGTTCGCCAGTACGTAGGCGGAGGCAGGGGCAGCCACGTTCATCCCGAATCATCTGCCGACTCCTTAAATGAATACTTTGTCGGTGTTGGCCCAGCTCTGGTTAGGGAACTCGCCGCGCAGACCACAGACGTGCCAGATTTTATCACGAAGGTTCCTCGTGTAGGCGCCCGCGGTTTTGCGGTGTCCACAGTAGACCACGCCACCCTCCAGAACGTCATTTGCAGCATGAACAACACGTCTGCCTGTGGTTCGGACGGCCTTTCGATTCGTGTTTTTAAACTTTGTTTTGAAGCCATCAGCATTCCTCTTTTAAACATTATCAACTCATGCCTTGGACGTAACGACTTTCCTGATTGTTGAAGCACTCCATCGTTATGCCAATTTACAAATCCGGTCCGGTGACTAGTCCCGCCAGCTTCTGACCTATTTCGTTAGTGCCTGTCATTGCCAAAATTGTAGAAAAAAATTGTCCAACTTCAGTTATATGACTACCTCTCTCAAAATTACCTTCTCTCAGATGCTCAACATGGATTTAGGCCACGTCATTCAACCGAAACCGCACTTGTCACAGTCTCAGATCACATTCTTTCGGCAATGAATAGAGGCGAAATTACTCTCCTGTGCTTACTTGATTTGAGTAAAGCTTTTGATGTAATCCAGCACTCTAAGCTCCTTACTAAATTACAGCTCTACGGCGTTGATGACGGCTTGTTTCGCTCCTACCTCTACAATCATACCCAAAGTGTCTCAGTTTTTGACCCCTCTACCGGAAAAAATCGTTGTCTCGACCACTGAAAAATAGCGTGGGCGTTTTCCAGGGATCTTCCTTGGGCCCCTCCTCTACAACATCTTTGCTAACGACCTCAGTTACTTTGCTCCCGAGGCAGTTGTTGTTCAGTACGCTGACGACACTCAGGTACTAGCAGGGGGTTC